>JBAJHW010000020.1:4848133-5448133 GCA_037013535.1 Intellagama lesueurii
CTTGGACTACAACTCCCAGAAGCCTTCACCACGAGCAGTGCTGGCCAGGATTTCTGGAAGTTATAGTCCAGGAACATCTGGGGACCCCAGGTTGGGCACAACTCCCCACTTTTTTCTTATTTTCTCCATTGCTCTCAGCATCCTCCAGTTCTGTACTGTTTCTCAAATTCTGGGTTTCTCTCCATCTTTATTCTCTCTCTCTCTGTGGTTTTGATCCCCAAAACCCCATGCTGGTAGAATTTTGTTCCCTCCAGTCGTGACCCCCCCGGCTTCGACGCACCTTCTCAAATGAAAGCTGTGCTGAATGCAACCTTAATCTAAAGTAACCCTATTTAGGATTAGGGCATTAGCAAAGCAAAACTGCTTAGCCGGCGATCTGTTTTCTCCTGGATGCGACCAAGATAAGCTTTGGTTTTCTTTGGCCAAAGAACAGAGAGAGAGAGAGAGAGAATCAGTTATCCTTAGTGGTCTGTCGGCAGTAACTTATAATAAGTTTATTATGATGAATAATAAAGATAAATAATGTATAACACCCTGCCCTTCCTTCCTGTCAATCATCTATGGGGGAAACGGCTTTCCTGCTTCCTCACCCCTTCCCCATCGGTCTTCTTGCCCACCTCTCTCTGTCTTTTTCCTCCACTTTCTCCCCCCAAATTCAAATTCTGATGTAGGGTAGCTGCTCTGAAAACAGGAGGTGTGCCCAAAACTTAACTGTGCTGATAGAGGTGCGTAAATCATGCACAGGGAAAAAGATGTATATATATATATTTAACAGTCAATATTTGTGCATGTTATCTGTTAAAAAATATTCTGCATAAAAAAATGGTAATGCAAACAATTCCAGCGAACACCGGCAAAAAGCCCCTTAAACCAAGTCAGTTCTTCCGTTGGCCTACATTTGGATGGCCCGGCAGGTCGTTTCGTGAGGACGCCTCCGTTGAAAACGGGTGCCGAAGGGAAACGGGTGAGCCGCCATCGCTTCTTGGCTGACTCCCCAACCTGCCGGTGCTACCTGTCGGGAAATTTCTCTTACTGAAATGCGGCTTAAATTAGAAAAACGACCCCTCTCCATACGGGTGGGTTGGGAGGCCCATAAATTATATACAGGGAAACTTTGGCCTTGTATGGATCACAAGTCCCATAAGGCTCCCTTGTTGCTGGCTGGGGGTGGTGGGCATTGTAGTCCCACGCCTGGAGCACCAAAGCCTTTACATATAAAGATGAATATGGCATCCACTCTTTTTTTGGTGGGGTGTTGCGCACACACACACACACACACACACACACACACACTGGGTGGCTTCTTTTCTGTATGCACAGGTATGCTCTATCGGCTGACGCATACCTCCCAGTGGTAACCATGGCCATAGGGTACGTAACTTCTGCAGTGAAGAACAGCGGTTATATAAGCCCGCCTTGCACAATGGTGGGGAAATTCATGCAAGGTCATCCGTGATTGTTTTTCATCTCCCTCCACAAGCAGAAGGAGAAGGAAGGAAGGGGAGGGGCGGAGAAATCTGTCACAAGTATGAAAAAAAGGACCCTTAAGGACTAGAAACTTGAGGCGATCCCTTTCGGAAGGGATTTCTCGTCTGGAGAAGGTGGGAATTCTGCACCCAAGCCAGACCGACGTCCGCGCCGATGTCACAAAGCGACAGCCAGACTGAGCCCAAATCTCAGAGCGCTAAAACCGCTCTTCTCTCTAGTGAGAAGGAGCAGAAAGCAGATTAGGGGTTTGGTTTTGTAGTACATCTCCCAGAACTCCCCAGGTGGTTTTCTGGAGGATTCTGGGACATGGAACTGTTTGTGGAATTCTGGGAATTATCATTGAAAAAAATCAGCCCACTAATTTCAATGGTTCCTTCCTTCCTTCCTTCCTTCCTTCCTTCCTTCCTTCCTTCCTTCCTTCCTTCCTTCCTTCCTTCCTTCCTTCCTTCCTTCCTTCCTTCCTTCCTCCCATCATTAGCCTTCCTTCCTTCCTTCCTTCACTTCTTCATCCCTTCCTCCTATCATTAGCCTTCCATCCTTCCTTCCTTCCTTCCTTCCTTCCTTCCTTCCTTCCTCCAAGAGTAGGCAGAGCGATGCAGCAAATTTGAGGGTTCGTCACAAAACAACAGCAAACGCTCGGCGTGATCATGAATTAGTTTCTTTTTGGCTTGCTTGTGTGCCGACACATCTGGACCTGAGGCCCCCAGTCCTCCTGTGCCTCAGACAGCACAACATACTTCGGTTTACCCATCTTTCTACATGTAGGGAGAGATACTTTAAGATCATATGTACAGAAAGAGAGAGATGGATGGATGCTGATTTCCCCCCCCTCTCTTTTTTCCTCTTCCTCTCTTCTTTTTTTCTTTC
Organism: Intellagama lesueurii; assembly: GCA_037013535.1. NCBI lineage: Eukaryota > Metazoa > Chordata > Lepidosauria > Squamata > Agamidae > Intellagama > Intellagama lesueurii. The sequence goes on from JBAJHW010000020.1 coordinate 4,850,489, forward strand.
CCAAGCAGGCTTTCTTGAAGGAGAGCTGCCTCTGATGGCTTCCTAAGTAGCCCGGTGGAAGTTTGTCGAGCTCCGACGGGTGGAACCTTAATTCAGGACTTACGATGCGGCGCCTGTTCCCATTATGCCGGATGGGCAAGGTGACGTTAGGTCTAACACGGAGAAGAGAATAAGTTCTTTAAAAGGGCCCTCCGCTGGCTGTGCCGGCTGGCAACCCAGCGGCGTGTCATTAAACCCACAGAAAACACATTGCTTCCATGGGAAATGAAAATCCAGTCCCTCCCAGGGATGTAAAGCTGGAAGGTTTGGGAGTGGTTTGATGGAGGATCCGCTTGGACGTCTACACCAGCAAGGGGGTACCTTTTCTCCACCTGAGAATCGGGCAGCCAGAAAGGTCTTTAGAGGTCATCTAATCCAGCCCCACCGGTGGAGAAAAAGTGGAACCACGGGTTATTTCTTGGACTGGGTCGTCTCCAGATCCTTACCAGACCACGAAAACCTGGATAATTAAATCTCTCTTTCTTTCTCTCTCTTATTCTCTCTCTCTCTCTCTCCTTTTCTCAGCCTCACCTACCTCGCAGGGCGGTCGTGGAGGAAGGCGTCTGCCTTCCTGACCTCACCGCAGGCTAAAACTGTCAAAACAGTAGTAAAACGCAGCTCAACTCAGCTCCCCCCCGATAGTGCTTGACTGGCTGGAGAGCGTGTGGTTCTCCGTTCTGTTTCTGGATTGCAGTTCCCATCTTTCTTTGCTGGCTAAGGCGAATGGGAGTTGTAGTCCCGGCCCACCTCTGAAGAAGCAAACACCAGACCAGAGGAATATAATACTCTACGAGGTGTCGTACAACATGAGGTAATGTAAATCGTTTGGCGACACCGCCTGTGAGCAGAAATCTTATTTGGCAGGTTTGCAGGCAAAGAAGAGACTGAAAATTGCAAACCTCGTCGTTAGGCTGTATTGCTTACGTTTTAGCCTTTCTGACATCCCACCTTGACGATCTGTGTGAGGTTGAAAGCTAACTTATGTCTGCAGTCTCATAAAAGCATCTCGCCCACCCTTGCCTTACGGAGGGGAGGCGATGTTATCTGGTTCTTCTCCTCCTTTCTGATTTCAACCCCGTGAAAACAACCCTACGAGGTAGAGCGGGCCAAAGTGTGTGTGTGTGGGGGGGGAGATAAGAGAAGGCTAAATCCTTCCCGGATGCCTTCTGAGACAAAGAGGTGGTGGAGGTCGGTTGGCAGTCAATCCGCTCCGCTTTTCGGTGTGAACTTTGCTGCCGCTGCCCGAGCTGCCGGAGCCGGCTTTGGCGTGAGCCTTGGGAATACTTCCTGAAAAGTTCGGAGCGGCTTCGCACGGCCCGGCCTCAACGGGATTTGCTTCTGCACAGAAAATATCCACAGTGGGCAGCAGTGGGCAGGGGCGTCAACCTAGGGCTCAGGAGACCCTGGTTCGAATTCCCGCTCAGACAGGGGAACTCCCTGGTTGTTGGGGGAAATGCCAAAGGTAGAAGCTCTCTCTGAGCATCTCACGGGCCCCAAAAATCCTGTTAGGGTTGCCCGAAATTGGAAGCCACTTGGGGGCCCAAGAAAGACAAAGTCAGTATCCCTAAGGATGAATCCCCTTTTAAGGGGACCCTTCGAGGGGTTGCTCGAACCCCTGCTTCATTTCCCCAAAGAAAATCGGGGGGCTTCTCTCAGGGGCCCTTTCTTCAAAGCTGCCGCTTTCCCCCCCCCCCCCCCGGAAAAAAAACCCCCCACGACTGTCCATCCATTCCAGATTGGGTCTTTATTTCAAAATTACTTGCCTTCCCTTGCTTTCTCTTCTCTCAGGGGCTGTTGGTTTTATTATTATTATTATTATTTTTGTAAAAATGGAGAGGGGAGTAAAAAGAAGAATCGGGGAATGGGGGGAGGAGAGAACGAGGGAGAAAAGAAAAAGGAGAAAATTGCAGACTAAAACGGAGGAAATTGCTTTTTGGACAAAAGGAACTATCAAGGCCCCATCAAAAGGCGAAGGAGGCAGGGAGACCGGGAGCAGGCGAGCCTCTCTCTCGCCCACCCCTCCGGAGCGGCTGCGCGGCCTCGCCTGGCGCTTTCGGAGCAATTAAGCGGCCCCAAGGAGAGACGCCTCGGTTCTGGGGGGGGGGGGGAGGATCTTCTTATAAGTCCTTATTCTGAAGCTTTGCTGGGGGAGGGGGGTGAGAAGAGGCAGGCCAGGCCACTCCTCCCTTCCATTCATCATCAGCTCCTTCCTTTCATCCATCTGTCACCAGCTCCTTCCTTCCTTCATCAGCTGGTTCCTTCCTTCCTCTCATCCATCCATTCATCATCAGCTCCTTCCTTCCTTCCTTCCTTCCTCTCATCCTCCTTCATCAGCTGGTTCCTTCCTTCCTCTCATCCATCCATTCATCATCAGCCCCTCCCTCCCTCCCTCCCTCCCTTCCTTTCATCCATCCATTTATCATCATCAGCTCCTTCCTTCCTTCAATCCTTCATCAGCTGGTTCCTTCCTTCCTTCCTTCATCAGCTGGTTCCTTCCTTCCTCTCATCCATCCATTCATCATCAGCTCCTTCCTTCCTTCCTCTCATCCATCCATTCGTCATCAGCTCCTCCTTCCTTCCTTCCTTCATCAGCTGGTTTCTCCTTCCTCTCATCCATCCATTCATCATCAGCTCCTTCCTTCCTTCCTTCCTTCCTCTCATCCTCCTTCATCAGCTGGTTCCTTCCTTCCTCTCATCCATCCATTCATCATCAGCCCCTCCCTCCCTCCCTCCCTTCCTTCCTTCCTTCCTTTCATCCATCCATTTATCATCATCAGCTCCTTCCTTCCTTCAATCCTTCATCAGCTGGTTCCTTCCTTCCTCTCATCCATCCATCCATCATCAGCTCCTTCCTTCCTCCCTCCCTCCCTCCCTCTCTTGTAAGTGTAGCGGAGCTGAGAAAAGAGCCTTCCCTGAAGATCTTATAACCTACAGCTTACAATCGTCCAGATAAGCTGGTCCCGAGTTATATAGGGGCTTAGAATCACTAGCAGTTTGGTTTGTTTCCAGAGACATGTAAGTTGTATGCTCCTTGTAACTACATTATGGCTAGTTATGGCTGTGCCTTAATGAGGGATAGCTTTTTTTTCTGGTGGGTGTTCCAAACCGTAACAACAGTCCTTCAAACAACGTCCCAAAATTAGATACTTCTGTTTGTGTCTTCTCCTTCCACATACAGTAGGGACCCCCTTATCCGTGAGATCAGTAGCTGCTGATTCACTTATCATTTTAAAAAGGAGAAAAAAAACAGAAATACTATATATTTCTCAAGGTGAAGTTTCCAGACGTGGCCACTGGAGGGAGCCAGAGCCCATGCTATCTATAGCTTTTCCTGGAGAAATATATTTCCACAATGTCCTTACCAAAACTGGCCACAAGGGGGAACCAGAGACCATGCTATGTATAGCATTCACTATTATAATAGTGTTTGCTCCAATCCACTGTTTTCAGCATCCACGGGGCAGCTTGGAACCCATGGCCCGCGGAAATCCAAGGGAAATCAAAAGCAGAGTGATCTTTGCCAGGGTTGCAAAATACCAGCAATGAATTGGGGCGGGTTGAGCTAAATGACCTTCTTTGGTTTCTGATTCAAGGAACTCACAGATTTTTCTTTCCAGCAGGGAAGCCGAGCAAAGAAGGGGATCTCCGGGGAAAAGGAAAAGGCACCCCGACTTCTTTTGGCCTGATTCTGATTGGAAGACTAGTGATTTTGTTGTTCTGCCTTATCCGAGAGACAACAAATCACAGCCTGCCATCCAGAACTGGCCCATGCTCGCCACGATCCCCCACCGGCCCACCCTGGCCGCCTGGCTTCCTCTTCCTTCATCCCAGGGCGTTCTCCTCCTCCTCTCCCAGAACATGAGGTCTGGATCGATCCAATGAGTTTCTCCATTGCATCTCACCTGGGACCTTGTGCGATTCTGCCTTAATCAAACTGGGAGGGAAAGGAGGCTGGCTGCTGTTTAAAAAGGTATTTAAAAGCGAGCGCTTCGTAGCTTGTAAAACGAAGACCGTGCGGGCCGCTGCAGCCATCCTCTAGAAAAAATCAGGAACAAACCCTGGATATAGATTCCTGGAATGATGGAGTTGGAAAGCGTCTATAAGGCCATCTTTGGTGTATCTTTATTTGTGTGTGTGTTTATTTATTGTTTTCCATTGGCAGATTTCGTGTGCAACCATCAACCGTGATTTAGCGCAGGGTTTGGTTTGAACGAACGGCGGCTTCTTGCGTTGCCCAGACTGGCAACGGGGTGGGTGCTTGGGGACGAAGTGACAAGTCTGAATCGCTGGACAGCGCTGTGGTTTTTTAAGGCATCTCCGTGGTTTAAGCCAGAGGTTGGGAGTTCGAATCCCCCACTTGGGCCTCTTTGACAGGCTGGACTGGACGATCCTTGGGGGGGGGGGGTCCCTTCCAGCTCTGCCGTGCTAAAATGATGATTAAATCCTCCAATCTAGCTTGCCCCGTTGTCATCCTTTGGACCCACCGTTTTACAAGACCCCCTTTCTCCTGTGAGCTTCTTTGAGCACTTAAACTGGGTGTGTGGTTGGGAGCGGTTGCATGTCTGTGAATGGGTGTTACACATGTACAGATTATTAGAATGGGTGTGAATGGTGCATATGATAGAGAATTAGGTGGGTGGGGAAATGAATGAACGGTTGTGTGTCTCTTTGTGTGACCAATGCAACACCCAGTGGTGACCCCACATGCATGGCCCTTGCCGTGGAGCAATCATGCTTTAAATCAACTTTAAATCATGGGTGAGCCGTTTGTGGCCCTCCAGTTTAAAACCTGGTTAATGCTCACGGCAGGCTCACTGGGTTGTGTGAATAAAGCTGTTTCAAACTGGGAGGGTCGGTTTTTTTTTTCTCCTCCCCATGGCTTGGGTTGACATGCAGCAAAATTTGGCACATGGATTTATAGCAAATGCAAGACATAGCGTGGGCTCTGGCTCCCTCTAGCGGCCCGTTTTGGTAACTTCCCCTTTAGAAATATATATTCCTAACATTTTTCTTTTAATATTTTCCCACCGTGGATCAGTGAATCTGTGGATACTGGTCCTGCAGATAAGGAGGTCCCACTGTAGAGGTTCTCATTCTTCACCTCCCAGCCATACTAGAGTAAAAGAGGTACTAAAAGATGTAGGTTGGGTGCTCACCCAGATGGCCCACCGGTGCTCTAACCACTACCCTCTACTTCCTTATTATCTTCTGTTGTCTGCAGCTCCCCGGCTGTCTCCTTCAATGTCCCCTCCCCTCGATTCCTGCGTCCCTGCGCTGTTTTATTTATGACTCGAATCCAGGGCGGACGGTCCTAGCTGGGATTTCATGGGGGGAGTCGTAGTCTGGGATTTTTTTTTAATGGGAGTTGTAGTTCCAAGTCCGCAGTGGCTACTAGGCGTCTCTGTTGCCGGCTCAAATTGAGAAGCTCTCTGGATCTGGTGGATTTGGGGCGCCATGAAACGCGGGCGACAAGCCGAGTCTCGAAACATCCCTTCTTTCTTTCTGGGGGGGGCTGGTGGACCTACAACTCCCAGAATCCACTCATCCACCCAGGGGAGCTGTAGTCCGGACATGAAAAGGGGAGCCTTCCCAGAGGAGCAGATAAGTGCAAATATGCTTTTTTTGTATTTAAAAATAAAACTACACCCCTCCTGATACCCCACCCTCCATGAGGGATTATGGGCCTTGTAGTCTAGCAGGAAGGGAGCTGTGGGTGATTTCTTGTGTTTCTTGAACTACAACTCCCAGAATGCAAGTGTATTTATGCATTTCCTTGCTCAAATCTATATAGGGCTTTTCCTCCCATACGAGACAGTTGTGTGTGTGCCCGTGCATAGTTTATCTCCCCTTGCAAAGCAACCCTGCAAGGTAGAACAGTCTGAAAAGCCAGAGCCTTTGAGATGCAATGGTTTGGCACTCCGATTTTGGAGAAATAGATCGATATATTTCACCTTTGCAATGAAAGTCTTCTTTGCTCATCCTTAAATGTTGCTTACTCCTTCGTAGACCCTGGGGGTGTGTGTGGGGGAAAATACACTGAATTTTTGAACAATTTTCGGAACACGATCCCACCCAAATCCAGCTGGTTTAGGGGGCTGGGGGGGGGGTGCTGTCAGCTGTCAGCGAAGGAACAGAAAAGAGATGGCAATTGATAGGAATGGATTAAACCTCCTCTCCACCTCGTGCGTCTGGCGGATCGTGTCAAAAAAGGGGGTATATCGTGATCACCTCCCCCGGCCCGCACCTCGCCCTCTTTCGAAGGTTCGGTTTTTCCCCTCCTTTGGCTCCAACCTGTGCAAACCCTTTTAGGCGGTTTGCTAGAAAATGTATTACCCCCCCCAAAAAAAAATCCCTAATGAAAAATAAATTAAGAGGCACCCCAAAAATGATCTCAAAAGGAGAGAGGAAAAAAAAAACAGGCAGGCGATGGTGCCAGTTTTAAGAGCCAGGGTCGGCCGCTTTGGCCCCTAGTCAATTTCCCGGCCTCCCGAGGAGGACCGATCCTGTCCCGAAAGGCCTCCGAATCAGGGTGACCCTAATAGGGTTTTCAATATGTGTTGAGATATTTGAGGAGGGGTTTTGTCTAAGTGGCTCGTCTCCCGGTGGGTTTCCGAGCTGGACTGGGGGGGGGGGGTCAGCTGGAAGTGCCCCCCGAAAAAGTTTGGCTTCTTTGCCCCATCATTTGGAGAGATCCTATGGCTTCGGAGGAAATATCCCCATTCCCGCGTATGTTGAAAAATGCAGATAATAGCAAACGCTATTTTAACAGTGAATTGTATACATAGCATGGTCTTTGGCTCCCTCCAGTGGCCCGTTCTGGTAATGGCACTGTGGAAATTATGTCATGAGCAAATGCAATATTTAACATGGTATTTGGTTCTCCCTATTGGCCAGTTCCAGTGACATCACCTTTAGAAATCTATATTTCTAGGACTGTTTTATTTTTTTTTTCATATTTTTCAGACCGTGGAGAAGTGGATCCTCGGATACTGATCCCACGGTTAAGGTGGGTCGCTACTGTAGTCATCTCGCAGAGCCGGGGCGATCTGTAAGCTTTATAAATAAATTAAATAAATCAATATTTGAAGACAGACCAGAGACTGCAAGGTCTCCGTCTAGCAGCGTGAGGCCCCGGACAAGCCTGGAACAAGGCAAGGCTGTCCCCAAACATTTCGCCACCTGAAGCTCAGGCAGGGGGGGATGATGCTGCCCCACCCACTCTCCGTTCCCTCTCCATTGAATCTCGTGATGAGGACGGTCGCGAGTTCTAATCCCCGCCGGATGAAATTAAAAGGAGGAAGCAGGTGGGGATGATGGGTTTACACACCCTATCGCCGACGCAGCCTCGAGTACCGAATGTTACCACCCCGCCATCGTTTGCACTTAGGTCCTTCTTGAGGTGTGAGCGGCTCCCTGCCATTCCAAGTTCATTAGTTTATTTGTCTTATTTCTTGCCTTTACAGCTCACCCTTCAGGCAAGCAAGAAAGGGGGAAAGGCCCTCAAAGTCCATTGCACAGCGCGTTAAGAAGGTGGAGATGATACAAAGGGTAAGGAGACTTCAGGTACAATCCTGAAAAATTATCCGGAGCAGTGGAAAACACGAGAAGGCTAAGAATAGAAGGCAGCGGGAGAAGAGGAAGGCTGGATGTGGGTGGGACGGACTGCCTAAAGGAAGCCACGGCTTTGGAGTTTGGAGGCACCAAGCAGGGCTCTTGAGGAGAGGATGCTTTGGAGGTCGCTGGACGGCATGTAATAAGAAAGCAATACTGACTTAGATGGTCTAATCTGGAATGAAAACCTGTGTTTCCCTTTAAATCCTGAAATTCTTTCAAGACCATGAGGACTAGAATCTCTACTTTAATTTTAGGGGAAAGATGATTTGCTCAGGCTCCTCTCCTCGCCCGCCCAGAGAGGTTCAGCCGGAGATACCTTTGGGTGGGAGTAGGGGTGGGTGGGTGGGAATGTTTTCTAAAATAAAAGGTTTCTATTATTATTATTATTATTATTATTATTATTATTATTATTATTATTATTATTATTATTATTATAAAAGATAAGTATTTTATTTTCTCAACAAAAGCGAACAGGTTTGGGATCCTAAATGAAACGTAAAGGGAGGGAATCAATGAATGGATAGCATGGGAGGAGTGGTGGCTGGGGATGATGGAACATGTAGTCATGCGTTGGGGGATGTTGGAACAGCTGTCTATGTTTAATAATGGGGGCAGCCTAGATGACTCTTAAGGGGATCCCAAGGTGCTTTACTCTCCAGGAAGAGCCCTTAGGATCTCAGCTGGACCCTCTCCCTGGGGGGGGGGAAGCTATTTAAGCCATTTATTGCACCCGAACTACATTTCCCACAATTCCCTAAGCTCGTCGCCTCCTTCCCAGAAATCCTTGCGCTCCCCCTTCTCTTCGGGGAAGCGCCGTCCCCTCTCTCGGCAACCCGGCGACCAATAGGAGAGCCGCCCCTGGCCCGCGCGCCCGGACTGCGTTTCCCGAGAGCCCTTGGGCGCGGGACACCCCCCCTTCCCCTCCCTTTCTGCTCGGCCGGACGAGCCGAGTGGAGGGCTCGCGCGAGCGCTGCCGGGAAACGTAGTCCCCCCGCGGGGGGCCCTCCATGTCCTCCGCCGGGCGCCGGACTACCCTTCCCGGCATGCCTTTCCGCCGCCCCGGCGGGGAGGGGAGGGGCGGGCGGGGCGCGAGCTCCGCCATTTTGTTTTCGCCCGACCGGGCTTTAAGATGGCGCCGTGGGGAGGCAGAGCCTGAAGGTTGCCTAGGCAAGGGAGGGCTGGTTGCTAGGTGACCAAGCCTCAAAGCGGCCCCGTCCCCGCTCAGGCCTTTTGCAGGCCTCCCTGGGGAGCGAAGGCTTCCCTGCTTGGCGGAGGCAGGGCGGCGGCAGCGGGGAGGGGGTCCCCCTCTCTGCGGCTCCCCCCCCCCAGAGACCCTGAGGGCGCCTCGGCCCCGGGAGCGGCGGCTGGAGGGCCCCCCCCCGGCGGCCCATGGGGAGGAAGCGCCCCCCGGGGCCCCCCCTGCCGCCATGGACCTCCGCCTGGCCGTCTACAACGCCGCCCGCGAAGGGAAGCTCAAGCTGCTCCAGAAGCTGCTGGGTGGCCGCAGCCCGGAGGAGCGGGAGGCGCTGACCTCCGGGGGGCCCGGCCAGGGGGCCCCCCCTGCCGCCACCACCGAAGGGGGCCCCCGGGGCACCCCCCTGCTGATCGCCGCCCGCCACGGCCACCGAGAGGTGGTGGAGTACCTGCTGGACCACTGCGGGGCCCGGGTGGACGCCGGCGGCTCGGTCAACTTCGACGGGGAGACCATCGAAGGGGCGCCCCCGCTGTGGGCCGCCTCGGCCGCCGGACACCTGGACGTGGTCCGTAGCCTGCTGGAGCGCGGGGCCGGCGTCAACCAGACCACCTTGACCAACTCCACCCCGCTGCGGGCCGCCTGCTTCGACGGCCACCTGGAGATCGTCCGCTACCTGGTCGGGGAGCGGGGGGCCGACCTGGAGGTGGCCAACCGCCACGGCCACACCTGCCTGATGATCTCCTGCTACAAGGGCCACGCCGAGATCGCCCGCTACCTGCTGGAGAACGGGGCCGACGTCAACCGCCGCAGCGTCAAGGGCAACACCGCCTTGCACGACTGCGCAGAGTCCGGCAGCCTGGAGATCCTGCGCCTGCTGCTGGGCTCCCGAGCCCGCATGGAGAAAGACGGCTACGGCATGACCCCCGCTGCTGGCCGCCAGCGTGACCGGACACACCAACATCGTGGAGTTCCTCATCGAGGGGGCCGTGGAGGAGGAGGAGCCCACGGAGGGGCAGGAGGGAGACGGCGGCGAGAGCGACGGCGCGGGGGCCGAGGGGGGCCGGAGCCGCGTTGACTGCACCCGGGAAGCGGCGGTGGAAGCGCTGGAACTCCTGGGGGCCACTTTCGTGGACAAGAAGCGGGACCTCCTGGGGGCCCTCCGGCACTGGCGGAGAGCCATGCAGCTGCGGCACCAAGGGGGCCGGTACCTCTCCAAGCCGGAGCCTCGGCAGCTGGTGCTCGCTTACGACTACGCCCGGGAGGTGAAGACCGCGGAGGAGTTGGAGGCCTTGGTCACCGATCCGGACGAAATGCGGATGCAGGCGCTGCTGATCCGGGAGCGGGTCCTCGGCCCTTCCCACCCGGACACGTCCTACTACATCCGCTACCGCGGCGCCGTCTACGCCGATTCGGGCAACTTTGAGCGGTGCATCCACCTGTGGAAGTACGCCCTGGAGATGCAGCAGGGCAACCTGGAGCCCCTGAGCCCGATGACGGCCAGCAGCTTCCTCTCCTTCGCCGAGCTCTTCTCGTACGTCCTCCAGGACCGCTCGAAGGGCACCGTGGCCACCCAGCTGGGCTTCTCGGACCTCATGGGCGTCCTCGGCAAAGGCGTCCGCGAAGTGGAGAGGGCCCTCCTGCACCGGAAGGACACGGTGGCCGACAGCGCCCAGTTCACCAAAGCCCTGGCCATCATCCTCCACCTGGTCTTCCTCCTGGAGAGGGTGGAGTGCACCCCCGAGCAGGAGCACCAGAAGCGCCAGACCATCTACCGCCTGCTGAAGTGCAACCCTCGGGGCAAGAACGGCTTCACCCCGCTGCACATGGCGGTGGACAGGGACACCACCGCCGTCGGCCGCTACCCGGTGGGGAAGTTCCCCTCCCTCCACGTGGTGAACCTCCTGCTGGAGTGCGGGGCCGACCCGGACAGCCGCGACTACGACAACAACACCCCGCTCCACGTGGCCGCCCGCAACAACTGCCCGCTCATCATGAGCGCCCTGACGGAGGCCGGGGCCCACATGGACGCCACCAACGCCTTCAAGCAGACGGCCTACGAGCTCCTGGACGAGAAGCTGCTCACCAAGGCCATGATGCAGCCCTTCAACTACATCACCTTGCAGTGCCTTGCCGCCCGCGCCCTGGACAAGCACAAGATCCCCTATAAGGGGTTCATCCCGGAAGAGCTGGAGGCCTTCATTGAACTCCATTAAGAAGGGGGGGGAGAGGGACACACGCTTGCCCCCCGCGCAGCTCTGTTCTCGACGCTCGGTGGTCAGGATCCGGGGGGGGGGGGCATAGCGTTGCAAAATCCTAGTCTTCCTCTGCTTTGAATTGGAAAGCCCTCCTTTGGGGTCTGGTCCGGGTTATACAGCCTCTCTCTCTCTCCTCTCTCTCCCCTTGCAACCAGAGGAGCAGAGATTGCTTTAAAATATATATATATGTTTTTAACACTTGTCACGGCCGGCATCGACACCTTTCAACCCCCATTGAGTCCCAGGATATCAGCTGGGTCCCTTTCCTCCCGCTCAGGGGGGGCTGGAGTCGATGATCCACAGGGTTCCTTCTAGCTTGGCTGTTCTAAGGTTATTTTATTATTATTTATTCCAGCGCTTGGAGCAAAACGGGCTCTTGCTGGCTTTTTTAGTCCTCTCATGAACCCCATCGGGCACCTCCGGTGCTCTGGGCCACTGTGAAATGAAAAGGCTAGCCCACCCTCAGGGCTGCAGCCAGAGGCTTGGCCTCAGGCGGCCTCCTCCAAGCGTCAGACTTCCCCACCCACCCACCCGGTGGACAGCCAGAAGGGAGGAGCGCGGGCTGGCCGGTGGGGAAGTGTAGATTCCCTGCCCGCCGCCCGCTGCCATCTGTTTTTAAAAACACCGACGGGAGTTCTTCGTTTGATCAGCTTTTCTTTCTTTTTTTAAAGCTTGCTTTATAACTGGGGAGCTGCTGACTTTGCACCCTTGCCTCGCTGCTCTTTCTCTGTCCCGTGGAAATCTCGAAATGGCATTTAGGATTTCAGGGAATCTTCGAAAGCGTCTTAAAGTTCCTGTTCCCCTCTGCTTTCCCCCCCAGGTTTTTTTTCCCTCCCTCTCCAAGCATGGGCTGCTTGTTCAGCACTGAGCGGGAAGTTATTTACGTTGCTGCTTGCCCCCGGGGCCAAGCGGAGTGCCGTGGGTTGGGGTTGCGTTCTGGGCTTGGATTTCTGGCTTGGCCCCGTCGCATCTGCTGAGATTTCGCTGGCTGTTTTTGAAAAGTGTTTTGGGTGGCGGCGGTTCTGTTTGTTGGGGCACAGGCGTATGTTTCCGGCACTGCACTAGCGCTGCCAAAAAACTAAACTAAAACCCCAAACTTAGCAGCTGGGTTTCGTGTGGGATGGAAAGGGTACCACCGATGGGCCCCACCATAGCCTCATCTGTCTCTCGGAAAGCCCCCCATTTCCAGGGCGGGGGATCTGGTCAAACTTGGAGAGATCGGGACCCTCCAAGGCACGTGAGTCCCCCTTTCAGGGGTACAGTAGGACCCCCTTATCCGTGGGATCAGGATCCCCTGATTGATTCACTTATCTGCGTTCTGAAAATATTAAAAATATTAAAATAAAAATTCTAGAAATACATTTCTGAGATGTCATGACCAGAACCGGCCATTAGAGGGAGACAGAGACCATGCAATGTATATTTATTATTTTATTTTATTAGACTTCTGTCCCGCCCATTTAGAACATAAACTAGCGTTCACTGTAATCCACGTTTTTCAGCATCCGCAGGAGGGCTTGGAACCAATACCCCACGGATATGGGGGTCCTACTGTATTTTCCCATCCCTACTTTTTGTGTGGCTTAAACTGGGTCACCGGCTGCCACAGGAAGATGAATGGGGTTGTGTTTGGAAAAGGGTTGGGTGCCTGTATGTATCCTTTGTGGGCTGCCTACCCCCCACTTTTTTTTCTTTACTTATTTATTAGCAGAACCTCTCGGGCAGGGTCCCCCTTGCTCTTCCAGGCACGAAGGGCTTGCCTCTCGAACGGATTTGACTTTGTGAATATCACGAGGGGGGGAGTAACTTTCTAGAAAGTGTGGTGGCTGACGGCGCTCTGCTCCCGGTGGTTCTGTGGCTTGTGGACACGGTGGCAGACTCTTCGTTGTTTGGGAAGCTGTTCGGAAGGAGTAGGGGAGAACCCTTTTAAGATTAGGCTGAGTCTCAGGAAAAACTTCCTGACTGTTAGAGCAGTACGACAACGGGACCCATGACCTCAAGGGGAGGGGGTGAGCGGTCCAACGCTGGAGTCCTTCAGGATAAATTTAGACAACCAGCTGGCAGATCTGCTTTGGTCTGGATTCCTGCCTTGCGCAGAGGGTTGGACTGGATGGCCTCTGAGGCCCCCTTCCAACCCCATGATTCCTTGATCCCAGGACGGAGAAGTCGAGGAGAAAAATTGGTGTGGGATAGCATGGTGTCATGTGCAGTGTTTACTTGTGGCTGAAATAGAAATGTAAAATTTTCAAATATTTCCATATTTTTTTTTCAGGAAAAAGCAGGGGGGAGGGCTTTTGTTCTGAAAATTTTCATTTTTTTTTCTGGGTAAAAAAAAATTTTTTTGCGGGGGGAAATTGAACTTTTTTGGAAATTTTACATCTCTCAGATGTCTGAACGGAGCCTGCCAGCTTTAGGGTCTGGTTGATCCCAGGTGCATCCCTTTCCCCCAGCAAAGGCGAGAGATTTACCGAGCCTCAGTGGGCCGTGGCTTGTGGGGTTTTGCATTGTGGGCTGCAGGTTGTTTGGGCTTTTAAGGGCACTTCAGTCCATAGACAACACAAGGCGATTGGGAGCAAGCTCTCGGCAGGTCACAAACGCGGTGGTATTCCCAGCGCCCGAGCGTCTGTGGCACGTTTTTCCGTGGTTCTTTCAGCCAGCCACGGAAAAAAAACACCGTCGACCTTCAATGCGGCCAGTCTGCTCTCTTGACCCCAAGGAGTGGCGTTTTTGCCGTCAGTGGAGTTGGAACGAGAGAGAGGACGTTCCAAGTGTTGCACCGTGGCTTGCCTGCGGCTCACAGCACCCCTGAAGGATGCTGGGTGTTGTAGTCCAGCTGTGGAGAGCAGTAGATGCCTCTTTCGATCCCACCAGATGTTCTTGGACTACAGCTCCCGGAAGCCTTCACCCCTAGCTGTGCTGGCCAGGATTTCTAGGAGTTGCCGTTCAAGGACGTCTTGGGAACCGTTGATCTCTAGACACTACGGCTTGCCGCTCCCGTCAACTCCATCCAACCCTGGGCCCCGTGGCAAGGCATGGTGGGATCTGTAATCCAAGGTGTCGCTCCTTAGCCAGTGCTGTTCAAAGAGGTGGTCAGCAGAGGGTGGATTCAGGGGGGCCCAGTTTGGGGGGCCCCGGCACGCCTGCGCCGTTGCCAGGCTTTCGAAATGAAAGCAACCGACTAACCTCACACGCAAAACGAGGAGTCAACCGGCACCGTATTTTCTTCCTGCCCTGGATTAGGAGAATATCTAGATTTCAGCACATCTTTTCTTGGGACGTAAGCATCGCACAGGAACCACAGACCCTTCTTCCCTTTCCCTCTCCTCTCTCGGCGAGTTTGGGGGACTTCCGTGGGTCGGCCCGTTTCGGTCCGCGCGGCGTTAGAAGCAAAGGGCCCTCCCGACGGTTTGCTTTTTTTTCTAAAGGTTTTCAGGTTGCCGTTGGTTGTTGTCCTCCCCCCCCCCCTTTTTCATTTTCTCGTTTTTGCTTTTTTCGGTTTTGGCCGTCGGGGGGGGGGGGATTTAAGTTCCTTTTGCAACTTGGGGGGGCGGGGTAGCAAAAAAAAAAAAACATAAACCGCAAGCTGCTGAAACGTGTGATAAATTGCGAGCTTGCACTCCTGACTTGAAATAAATAAACCCAGAGTTTTTTTTGGGGGGGGGGATTTTAAAAAAAACACACAACAAAATAAAATAAAGAAAACAAAGTTATTGCTGCTAAAATCTACAAACGTCTTCCGGTTCTTTTTGGATTTGCACGTAGCTGTCGGGGTGAATGCGTTTGCTTGCTTTATCGGCACGACAGGGGCGGGAAAGAAAGGGTTTTGTGTCCGTGGCAAAGCACGCCACCAACAGAAGACCGGCCGATGGTTTATGTAGTCCGTCACCCAGAGCCGGATGGCCCGGAAAGTAGCTCACGAGCATCCAATTAAAACGCCAAGCCAGCCCTTCTCAACGGGACCCAGTTCTTCACACACCACCTTGTAAGCTCTTGTTATGTGACTTATGCAAGTCCTGATTCAGCCTGTGTTTTTCACGCTGTCTTTATGGCCGTGGCCAAAAAAAAAAAAGAAGTTTGAGTAGGGGTGGCTTTAATATCGGATCGGATCCTGCAGCCTGAGCCGGCAGCCCTGCCTCGAGAAGTGGCTGGTACATGAGTTCAAGGTTAAATCCATCTGCTAGGTTTTTAGGAGGGCCGCAACTCACAGGGAGAAGCCCTACTTCACGTAGGGAGAGCCACCGAACCCTGAACCTCCACCGCAGGGCACCACAGACAAAAGACGGCGTAATGGCCGGAGAGTCGGTGTGGCTGCGAATGACGGCGGTGACAGGGAACAGTGGCGATCGGTGATCGCAGCACCTACAGGGTTGTCGTTGAGTTCCTCCGGGCGCTTTGATGCATAACAGTTGCACTCGGGACACACCGGAATGGGCTCGAGCGACAGGAAACCAGATTTGGCCTGAGTATCGGGAAAAACTTCTCAACGGTTAGAGCAGTACGACAACGGGACCCCACGACCTCGAGAGGTGGTGAGCGCTACAGCGCTGTGGAGGCCTTCAAGAGAAAATGAGACAGGCATCTACTGGATCTGCTTTGATTTGGGTTCCTGCCGTGAGCAGGGGGTTGGACTGGATGGCCTTCGAGGCCCCTTCCAACTCCATTGAGACTCGGATTCTATGAGTTCCAATTTATGGCAACCCCAATAGGCTTTATGAGGTATCTGACACATTTAACAGGTGATTTTACCATTGCCACTTCCCTGGGGCGTTTCTGCGGGTGGTCGGAGATTTGAACCCAGGTATTCCGCGTCTTCCTCTGGCCGCCTGCACTGCAGTGATCCCAATGGGATCTGTTCAGGCGACAGCCATGTCCTTCCTTTCCCCTTTGTGAGTTCGAAGCAGTCCAAAGGGCTTGTTCCCCCCCCCCCCCCAGTTGCATCCCCACAACCGCCCTGTGAGGTGGGTCAGGCCGAGGGCCCCCCGGGCTCAGCGAAGACAAGACCCTGCCTCTCCCGAGGCCCGGTTCCGTTTTCAAACCCAGCTGCTCAAGAAAACCTTTACGGACGGACTTCAGAGCTACTACCAGCTTCTGGTGAATTTATCCCCCCTCCAAAAAACCAACCAACCCCAAAGCTTCGGAAAAAGAGAAGTTACGTCTTTTATTGAAACAACATATTTCTTCTAAATGAGATATGTTAAACTCCCATCATTATCATTGCACAACTTTTCACATTTGGGTGGAATTACTTGACACCGTGCAAAATTAAAAGCTTCTAGGCTCCGTGCTTCACTACCGGCCTTGGTTGTAAAAGGATGTGTCCGCCTTCTCTAAACCAAGCCCCCTGTCCCACCCCAAGCTGCCACCGGTTGCCTGCCGCACGATTGCCGACGGCCAGCAGGACCAGTGGTTAGCGAGGCTGGCTGTTGGAAGTCAAAAGCATTTTAGCCAAGGGTCAGTAGAATACGTCCCCCGTGTATAGTGAAGAGCGGTGGACAATGACCTTCTTTTAAGACTGATACGGCCACTTGGGGACTTTGGCTCGTAATTTTTCTACCCTTCAGCCCGAAGAAGTGAATATTATTCATGAAAGCTTGCGTTTAAGGTTTGATTTTTCGAGTGGCCTGCATAGAGGGATCCCCTCTTCTGCTTTAGGATTACGTCTGGAAGGCGTAGGGTTTGAAGATCCACACCGATCAACTAAGCCTTCAGGTGCATGCACACCCTTGCCCCGGGCGATAGCAGAGGGTTGCTTTCTCTTAGGAAAGTTAGTTAGTCGTGGCCATAAACCCAACGCTGTCTTCAGGATCCACATCGCCCGTACAGGTGCAAGATGGGACCTGGTGTGTCTGCACTTCACAGTCGTATCCATTTGGCGCCACTTCTAACTCCTGGCTCCGATCCCGGGGGATCCTGAGATTTGTACTTTGGCGAGAATTCGAGGGGATTTGTTAGAAATGCGAATCGCTCACTGTGCTAGA
The DNA here is from genome assembly GCA_037013535.1 of Intellagama lesueurii. NCBI lineage: Eukaryota > Metazoa > Chordata > Lepidosauria > Squamata > Agamidae > Intellagama > Intellagama lesueurii. Next base: position 4,867,570 of record JBAJHW010000020.1, read on the forward strand.
AACTCCAGGACTCCTTTTACTCATGGAGCCATGGCAGTGAAACTGGTATTGAACGAGTACCTCTTGGTTGTACAGAGACCACCTCTTGCAACACAGGCCTCCTCACGAGCAGGCCCGTTGGCGTCTGCCTGCATAAGTTGGCCCAGGACTGCAACTTTTCCTTGGGCTTCAGCAAACGTTTGGCCCACAGTGAAGGAGTTTTATTGGTCAATTAATCGGTCTCTGGATCCTTTGTCCTGATTTCTGCTGTTAAAGAAAGTTTTCATTATTAGACAGACTTTTGTAGCCCAAGAGGAAGAATGGCAGGAGGCCGACTTTTTCTTGGGTCAGGAGGAGAAGAGATGATTGCTCGGCGAGGGAGCACACAGAGCTGGGTTCAAGTTCTGCCATGTTTGAGCCAAGCCGCCGGATCGCTCTGCTTCAGACGTCAGGAGACCCGCTGGCCACGAGGGGAAGCTGAGTGCCTCGCTGTGGTAGATGGTGGGACTCATTTGCCACCCCACAGAGTTTGTTTGTTTGTTTTTAAATTGCCCGAAAACGGAACTGGAAGAAACAGGAATGAATCTGTCCCACCTGAGATTCTGGAAGGAAGAGCAGCTGCCGGTCAGAGCAGGCGATGCAAGGCGGCCAAGCAGTCCAGCCAAAGTCCTGAGTCAATTTGGAAAGGGGACCTGTTTCAGAAGGCAGGATCGTAGGTTCGATCCTCAGTAGCATTGGTGTAAAAAGAGGAAGAGGAAGGGAGAGACATCGTAGAAAGAGCCCTTAATTTTTAGCCGGCATGTCTCCTCCGTGTCGCCACGGCCTCAGTCCTCTCCGCCGTCTTCGTCCGCTGTGCCGAGCGTCGGGTCAGTCCTGTCCGCCTGCATGCAGTTATAGTCTCCGATCTGGATCATCTGAGCGTTTTGGATGATGAACTGGGGCTGAGGCCCGCCGGAGCCCAGGGAGAGCATCCACGGCTGAGTCAGAGAGGGGGGATCGGGAGGCTGGCCCATCCTGGGAGCAGGGAACGGTGTAGCCGCAAAGGCTGGTGGTGGCAGGGATCCAGAGGGATCCTGGAATCCCGGAAAGCCCCCCGGCGGTGCCCGAAGGCGCTCTTGGGCGCTGAGCTCAGAGAGACGTCTCAGCATCTGCTGGTACTCATGCTCCCGCTCCTGCTGTCGGCGGCTTTCTTGGGCCTGGCGCAGAGCGCTCCACATGGCTTTCTTCTCTTGGATCGCCCTTGCGGTGAAGGTGTTCTTGACCCTCTTTCTGAAAACACAGGAGTTTTCGTCCAGGGGGACCAGCCCCGCCAGGACGGTGGGCATCTCCTTGGGCGGGATGGGGTTCTCCTTGGGAACAAACGGGATGACCGTGTTGCTTTTGCATAAGCGCCGGAAGGAGTCCATCAGGGCCACGCTGGTCTGGTAGGCGCAGAACCGGCTCTGGAAGTTCTCCGTCAGGAGCAGGAGGGTGAAGGCCGAGTTGTCCAGAGCGTTTTGGAAGCAGCCGAGCGGGCAGTGTCCCGGGACCAGGAAATCTTCGCTGTACGTGGCTCCGTCAGAGACGCCGAGGCGTTCCAGCTCATTCTTCACCCGGCAGGCCACCTCCTCGTCTTCTCCGGCGTGCAGGACCACAAAGCTAAAGAACTGGCTCTCGTCCCCCGGCGAGGAGCCGGGCGGATGTGGCGAGGGGGCAGAGCTGGGATAATCGTGCGGTTCCTCTTCCCTCTTCTTTGGCATCGGGGCAGAGGGACCGTCTGTCGACGCCGGGGACCGCCTTGCAGGGTTGGGCAAGCTGGACTGTGGCACAGAGGGGGTGCCCAGATTTTCTGGGAGGTCTTCGTTGGGAGCCTGCGGCCCCGTGGCTGCGGCGTTTGGGGGCTTTGTGCCATGCATCGGTCGCTGAGCGTCTCCCTCCGCGGGCCGGACCGCTTGAGGGTGACTTGTACCTGGCAAACAGGGCGGGCTGCTTTTGAAATCGGTACTTGTGTTCTCTGGCTCGGTGTCTTGCGCAGAGGAGCCGCACTGGGCGGGTGGCTCAAGGCCAGCTTCCTCTTCACCGGCTGATCCCAGGTGAGCGGAGGTGTTTCCACCGACCGCACCGGTCCTGGCGCTGGGCTCCCGATCTGAACCGGTGCCACACTGCTATGGTCGTGGCCGGACTAATCTCAAAGTGACTGACGAAGGAGAGCGGGGGTGCCGGTGGAGCGCAACGAGCGAGGATCTAAGGAGCTTGGGATCGGCCCCGGGTGGCTTCCCACCGGCAGAGCTGGGGACCCGCCACCATGATCTCCTGAGAGCACGGCGGTGAAACCCACCCCACATTTCTCCTGCGCTGCATCCAAGAGGCTCTTTAGCTGGCCTGCGTCCGCACCGCTCTCCTGAAAAGCTTGGACCGCTACCCGGTAGGCCTCGTCTCTGGCTGGGGGCTGGCACAGTTTCTCCTCCGCCAGAAGCGAGTAGATCTGAGCCACCGCCAGCGCCACCTCTGGGTCTGGTTGGCGGGGAACGCAGTTGGCCTTGCTCGCCAACGAGCTGCCCCAGTGGCTTCGGTAGATATGGGCCGCCACCAGGTCGTAACCCAAAGCGTCCAGGCTCTCTCGGGCCTCCGCTTCTTCCCTCAAGGTCAGCAGGATCATGGCGCGCAGCAGACGGCAGATCCTCCGGTCTTGCCGCCTGTGGGTCAATTCATGTTTGTACCAGACCAGCTTGCCCTGCGGGATCTGAGCTAGGATTCCAAAGATCCCTTCCATGCTCGGAGGCACGTCGGCCCTCTCCGCCATCTTTCCGAACAATCTACGGAAGCACCCCCTCGGTGGCGGAGGAGCATCTTACGCCTCGGAGGGACGGCGTTGGTGCCGAAGAGAGACGGGCATCCCCAGAGCCGACGGGTTTGAGGCCAGGCAGGGTCAGCGGGTTAATTCTTCGGTCCAAGGGGGCCGGGCACTTGTGTCGATCTTCCGTGATCCCTTCAGAAAGGGAGCTTGGAGAGAATCGGCTTGGCTCCCGTGTCTGCTTGCCCGCCCAAGAGACCTGAAATGAAGAAAAAAGAATGAAAAATACATCGGTTGAGTTCGGGCACTCCCTATTAAGCCGCGGCCTTCAAGGCAGTGTCCCGCTGTCCGCGGGGCGGAGTTTTTCCACCGTATGTCCCCTACGTGGGGCACAGGCAAAGTGTGGCGCTGGGGCCACCCGCAGCCTCACAGGGTTATTTTCGTGGCTCGCGTCTCAATGACACCGTTGCCTCGGCCTTACCAGAACGGTGCCCCCCATCCCTGCAGAAATGGTCAATGGTCATGCTAACAACTCTCCCGAACCAGCCCCTTTTAAAATCCATCCCACACACTGCCCTGCCGTGTCTTAACCACAACAGGAGCAGACAACCCGTTTTTCAAAACTGGCCGTGGATTTTTCAGCCCTGTGCAGACTTGTTTGTTGTTTACACACACACACACACACTTTTGTTTGATCGTCTCTGTGAACCCCAAAGGATTCCCATGCGCGTAAAATCACCCCCTTGGATGTGCCAGAGTGGTTTGGCTCTGCCACGGATGCTCAGGTAAGGAACCCTTTAAGGACCGAACAGGGTGGATCTGCTGGGAAAGGGACACCCGTCAGACTAGAGAGGGGTTGTCGATGAAGGTTTTGGGGTGAGAAGAGGGGGGGGAAAGGGAGGCGGTGTCCGAAAAGATCGGGAGAGGCTCGAGCCCTGGACTGAAAACAGCAGGATGGAATTTAACAGGGGTAAGTGCAAAGTCCTACTCAGAGAACAAAAAAACCCAAATGCACAGCTACAAGATGGGAGGGCACGTGGCTCAGCAGTACTACGAGCGAGAAGGGTCCCTGAATGGTTGTCGATCACAAGCTGAAGATGAGCCCACCGTGCAGTGCAGCAGCACAAAAGGCCAATGTGATTTTAGGATGCGTTAGTAGAAGTAGAGTCTTCAAATCCCACGAGGTATGAGTTCCCCTCTATTCGGCACGGGTTAGGCCTCCTCTGGAGTCCCGTGTTCCAGTTCTGGACACCGCACTTTAAAAAGGATGCCAACAAACTGGAGCAAGTTCAGAGGAGGGCAAGAAGGAGGATCAGGGGGGCTGGAAACCAAGCCCTGTAAGGAGGAAAGACTGGAAAGAACTGGGCAGGTTTAGCCTTGAGAAAAGAAGACGGAGGGGAGAGAGGAGAACCTTCTTCAAATACTCAGGTCGTCACGCAGAAGAGGGGCAGGATCTGTCCTCGATCCTCCCAGAGGGCAGGACACACACCCATGGGCTCAAGCGACAGGAAGCCAGATTTCGGCTGAATCTCAGGAAAAAACTTCCTAACTGTTAGAGCAGGACGACAAGGGAACCCGTGCCCTTGAGAGGCGGGGAGCGCTCCCAACGCTGGAGGCCTTCAAGAAGAAACGGGGACCCCCCCTCTCTCGGATCTGCTTTGACTTGGGTTCCTGCCTTGAGCAGCCGGGTTGGACTTGATGGCCTTATAGGGGCCGCTTCCCATTCAACGGTTCTAGGATTCTCTCCCCAGGGATAAAAACCTGCCTGCTTCGATTTCCAATGATCCGATCCAGCTTTCTCCTATGGAGCCATCGAGAGGAAGTCATCTCCGTTTCTGGAGCAGCCGTAGAACTAGAGAATCCCTCCTTCTGTTAACAAACCATCATCGTGGTTATGATGATCTGAAGGTCATCCGGCGGTGGACATTTTGTTTACGAGCCATCCATTCGCCTCGTCTACATGATTAACAAACGACCCTGTAAAGCAGAGGAATATTATTGTAGCTGATCTTCCCAAAGGCCAAAACAAAGGCTGAGTGAGGGGGGTGTGTGCGAGTTTTTGCAAGTTTTCTTCATCTTGTGAGTTCATCGCAGAAATGAGATTCTCATTTGTAACTTTCTCCACTCCGTTTAGCCCTGCGCTGCTTCGTCAAGGAGCAGGATCTCTGTGTTTTCACCAGAGGTTAGCTCAAGGGTTTAGGCATCTGGCTCCCAGGTTCAGAGTTTGAATCCCCCACGGGACCTCCTTGACAGGAGCTGGACTGGATGATCCTTGGGGGTCCCTTCCAGCTCTGCCGTTCCAAGTTTTTTATTATTATTATCATCATCATCCCACCCACCCCCAGCTTCTTTGGAAGCAGGAAATTAGAAGCCACTTACGAATCTTCTCTCCCTGGAAAACCCTGAAAAAGGTTGCCATCTGCCAGAACGGATTTGACGGCACATGATGATGATGATTTCTATTTGAATCAGGAGACTCCAGGGAATACGTCAGATCTTCTGTCCCCCCAAATTAGTCCCCCACCCCCCCAAAAAAGAGGATGAACCTTCGTTGATCTGTAGGAACCCACAGTCGGGTGATCACTTTATCGGGATCAAGTCTGTTTAACCCAAACGAGCTGCATGTTCGCAATCCACGAACACTCACATGGAGATGAATGGTTAGGGGTGCCGTGAGAGTCTGGTTTTGCTGTGGCTGAAGATGGCCTGACTTACAGAATTCTTTGTCAGTGAGATAATTAAAAGAAAGAAAGAAATTAATGGTGCAGGCCAGGAGCTCGGAGATCCAAACACGCGATTCATCACTGCTTCAGGCTATAAGTGCAAAAAAAAAAGGGGGGTGGGCTTTAGATTTTCATATTTATGTGATCTTTGGCAGACCTCCCTGGGAAAAGGACAGGATGCAGATGTTTCAGAGAGAGATGGATCTGCATTAGCTGTCGGTGAAATATATGGTTTCCTTCGTCGCCTGAGCAGAGGGAAAGAAAAGAAGAAGAAGGGGGGAAAAACAACCCACAAAGCTGGAAATTAGATTTAATTTATTCGGCCAAAGAGACCCTTGTGGGTGGAGGGAGAGACGGAGACGGGTGAGGCTCCGGTGCAGCCCGGTGAGAAAGCTTCTTCTTCTCCTCGTTCGATCCTGCCCCAAATGGGTTAACACTCCCTGGAGCAAATCTGGGGTGGAGAACAGAGAAGGCTGCACGGATCCACAGGAAGGCTGCCTTGAGGAAGAGCCCAGTCAAGTCCGAAAGCTGGCACCCCTTTGTGCCTTTACAGAGCTGGTCGGTTCATCTAAAGGGACGGCCGTCGGGTGGGTTTCGGAGGCTGGGTTTTGCACCCCTGAGCGACAGCCGGGGATCAATATTGCCCGGCTCTTTGCCCTTCGGTTTTCCCCACCAGCCTGATCCCTTTTAACCAGAGTTCAATCCAGGACTTCCTGGTTCCAGTTGGGCCGGTGATGAAGGGGCCTGCGTGGCTCATTCTCCTTCTCCTCTCCCTTCCTTCCAGTCCCCCCCCCCCAAAAAAAACAAGCATTCCTCGAAAGACAGGCCTGAGGTTTCACAGGAGAGGAGAGGGGATGCTCTCCACTCCCCGAGCCACTGACTTACCTTGCCCTGCAAACTTTGCAAAAGTTTGCAAAAAAGTTGGAGGCATGGGTTGCAAAAGGGCAGGAACTGAGAGGCGGAAGCTGTATCGTCCCCGGGACCAACTCTGCACTCTGCACCTCTCCTCCCCTTTCTCTTTGTGGGTGGGTGTTGTGTTGCAGGGGCGGGAAGAGTGGAGTAATCATGAAACAGGAAGGGTCTGGAAAGAAAGTAGCTGGAGTCTGATTCCCCTGGCCTTCCGCCTGCTTTCCATTTTTCTCCCCAGCTGAAAACACCATTTCTGAGCCCCGGCTGAAGAATTGTTTCTAACAAAACAAACAACAACAACAAAAACTGCTGGAAATCCCAGCGTTTCTGGCTACAGAGCCAGAGGTTGGGAGTTCGAATCCCCCACTGGGCCTCCTTGACAGAGGCTGGACTCGGTGATCATTCTATAGGGTCCGTTCCAGCTCTGCCGTTCTAGGACGATTATTGTGAGCTGGAGAGCTCAGGGGTTTTTGATCGCTGGCTGCGGAGCCCGAGGTCGGGAGTTCGAATCCCCCACTGAGAGGGGGCTGGACTGGATGATCCTTAGGGGTCCCTCCCAGCTCTGCTGTTCTGAGATTATATTTTATTTATTTATTTTATTAGATTTATAGGCCGCCCATCTAGACAGATAGTCTACTCTGGGCGGCATTACAAAATTATATATATTATATACTGTGGAAGCAGAGCCTCCCTTTCTGGTCAAGGTCCGGACAGGCATAGCAACCCCTCGGGGTACGCGTCCCCAAGCTGTTGGGTGTAAGAGCAGCCAACGTGTGGCCTTCTGTGCGATGCTAACTCCAAATCCCATTAGCCCCAGCCGTGCTACACTCCAAATCCCATGAGCCCCAGCCAGCGCAGCTCATGGGGACTGATGATCGGAGCTGGCGTTCAGCCCCATTTGGAAGCCTGCCTCTTCCCCGGGCCCTGCTTTTCTGGATTTAAAATGCCTGGTTGTTCAGCAATGCCATTTCTTTGCCGACCCGAGGCGGCTGGGAAATGTTTAAAAAAAAATCAGATGCAACTACAAACTCACAAAGTGGCAGCATTAAAAAAAAGACGATGAAAAAAGCACACACACAATAGTATTAACGAGATTCGTAATGTAGAAAGATTTCCAAAACGCCGGGGAAGCAGGCAGAAACAAATGTGGAGTCTGTCTGATTTAATTCCTCCCAGGAAGGCTTTTACCGTCGCATGGAAGGATTTCTACAACCCCAGAAAAGACATACACACACACACCCCAAAAAGGGTTTTGGGGGGGCTTTACCCCAAAGAGTAACTTTCCTGCCGAAATCCGTCCTGCCATGAACTTTTTTGGGCTTTCAGTTCTTTGGCGCAAGCCTGAGGAAGCCGCCCTGATCCATGAAAGCTTGCAGATTATACCAAAAAAAATATTTTTTAATGGCCTCTAAAGGCAAGCGCCTACTCTTGCATTTGCATTTTACTTAAAACTGAGTGACTGGTGGCCGGAGAGCCTGTTTCAAGCAGCATGCCAATAACCGTGTGGACGGGAACCGCCAACCCGGAGCGTTCCCCATAAGTCTAGATTCTGCAAGAAGAAAACCCAACATAAATCACACCCTCTGAGCTTTGCTTACTTATATTTTATTTTCCCCACATAGCATGGGAGAGAAACAAGCAGCTACACAAAAAATCTTGTACCCTTTTGCCACTATCCCCCCGACCCCCCCGACCCTGGCACACCTAAAGCCCATTGCTTCTTATATTCCTTCCGTTTTCCTATCTTTTTGAGGAATCTCCCTCTCCCGGGCAGCCTTTCGGCTCGGCCTTTCACTCTCCCGCAACTGTTTCCAAGTTAGTCTGCGGCCACAATGAGGACTAGAAACACAGGGTTTTGAAGGGGAGGATGCCTTGATTCTAACACAGCGTCTTAAATTTTCGTCTTTGCTGCATTACACTAACAGACAGATGCCACTATATATCCTGCTAATAGCTGCTGCAACCAGGTATCACAGAAGGAGAATTCCATGTACTGTACATAGTTTTCTTAATATATATATATATATATATATGCATAAATAAACCCTAGCTGATCCAGTTAAGGACAGCTTTGGCACAAGATAAACTAGTGCTTCCAAACCTCAAGCCGCTCGCTTGTCTTTGTTTTCTGACTTAAAACTGAGACCTTCCAGCTATTAAAAGGTAAAATGACCCTCCCAGGGTTTTAGGAAAGCAGGAATGCAGAGGGGCGGGGGGCGAAGGAGGTTGTTCCAAACAGGAGCTCTGCTTGCGGTGATGACAAGGCTTTCAAGTTTTCTTGGACAGATTCGCACCGGGCCCCGGGAACAGGGAGAAAGAATCAAGAAAAGGCCAGATGCCGATTGGGTTGGGTTGGGGTTTTCCTCTGGCTCTTCTGGCCTAGCAAGCCCCCCCCCCCCCCCACAAACGAAACTTCGGGTCTCCTTCGAAAAATCAGGGAGGTGACCTGGGGGGGGTGGCAGCCAGGAAGACCTCGGGCGAAAGCAAAACTCGCTGGACAAGTTGGAACAACGACGAGAGAGATCTTCGGCCACGGGGAGATGAACAGAGCTTCCGCGTAGGTCCAATCTGCTTTGACTTGGAGTCTTGCCTAGAGCAGGGGGGGTTGGACTGGATGGCCTCAGGGGGTCCCCCTTCCAACACTGTTATTCTATGATGAACTCCAGAGAGGATTTTGTGGTGGCGCCCCACAGACAGAACTGGGAGAGCCCCCCAGGTGCCTTGCCCGTGTGGGTTTTGGACGCTGGCCTTTTCGCGACGAGCGTCGGCACCCGGGAGTTGATCCACCGCAGAGGGGGTCCCCAAGGCTGGCATGCCGGAGTCTGCCGGAGTGAAATGCCCATCCACCTGAAGCAGCAGAGCCGGGGGCGAAAGATCCGGGGTGGGGGGGTAGGACATCTAAGAGGATCCCATGTTGCCCAGCCCTGGCATGAAGGACCGAAAACCAACAGCGGGCATCCGACGACTAAGACAGAGCCTTTGAGAAGCCAGGCGAGGGACACCTACTGCTGCGGCTGCTTGTGGCTTTCTGTGACTTGGTTGAGGGCACTTTTGGTGGGCTTCTCCCCGCTTCCTTCCTCGGTGGCTTTTTTGAGGACCCGCTTCCTTGCCTTCTTGGGCATGTTGGACCAGGTTGCCACCAAGCCCTCCAGGGTCTCCTTGGCTTCGCTTCCTTCCCCCTTCTTCTCCTCCTCCTCCTCCTTCGCCGATCTCAGCTCAGCTTTGGTCTCCTTCAGGATCACCTCCAACGGGGAGGTTTCATCACCCGGCTCGGTGATTTCTTTCCCCTCCTGGCCGCCCGGCTGAGGCGTCTCCGTCTTCCCTTCCTCGGGGGTGGCCGGCGAGGGCCGGAAAGGCCCGATGATCCAATTCAGCGGCGTGCTGTCGGTCATGTATCGCACCAGGGCCTCCAGAACCTCACGGGCCTGGGCGATCTTCTCGCGGCTCTGGGCCAGGAGGCCAGACGACAGGTCCCGGAGGGACCCTGCGGCGGAGAAGGAAGCGTGCAGCTGGCGGGCGTTGGAGACGGCGTGGTCTACCTTTTCCCGGAGACTGATGGGGAGGCCTTCGATGCCGCCCACCAGCCGCAGGTAAGCGGGTCCCAGGTCCTGAGTGACCACACGAAGCATGGCCAGAGTGCGCGACTCCACCTGTCCGGATGAAACGAAGACACACGGAGCACATAAGGTCAAGGAGGCGCCGCGGGGGGATTCGAACTCCCCACCTTGGGCTCCGCAGCCAGAGACCCAACCTCCCTGAGCACAGAGGAGATACGAGGTTTAGAGGACCTCCCTGCGAAAGCATTCTCATCATCATCATCATCTTAGAACAGCAGAGCTGGAAGGGATCCCTAAGGATCATCTGGTCCAGCCCCTGTCAAGGAGACTGCCTAGTGGTCTGGATTTGCATTGACGACATAAACAAAAGGAGGACCGGAAATTGGGAGCGTCTTTTTATATATATATAAATTATATATATAATTTATATATAATTATATATTATTTATATATGAAAAGACACTCCCAATTTCCTGTCCTCCTTTTGTTTATTTCGTAAATGCAAATCCATATATATATATATATGAAGAGTAAGACTTTTGTCCTAGGGTGTCTGGGGCAGGCTCTCCTTCAAGCTGAAATATATTAAGATGGAATCCTTGGAGAAAAATTAGGCTTTAAGTCGGAATTTAAGAAATATTTTAAAGGTCTAAAAGTAAGCGTTGTCTCCTGTTGGATCACAATACCCATCCTCCTTTTCTTGGGCTCCCTGGCTGGGGCTGATGGGATTCAGAGTCCAGCAACTTCTGGGAAGTTACCGATATCCCCACCCTTGGCTTACAGTCCGTGGTGGGCCTCTCTATACAGCTGCAGAACCTCTTTTCGGAGGTGGAGTGGGTCTCCAAGGTACCTCTGGCATCGTGTCTCCGACGGAGGCGTCTCCCGGCTGTCCCCCGGTCCACTCCGCAACAAGCTGGCGCAGTTTTAGCTGAGCTTCTTGGAACTGCTGGCCGACCCCTTCTTTCAGGTGCTCGACCTATGAAGGCGCCAGGAAGAAATGGGGGTGGGGAAAAAAAAAAAGCAGGATGTAAAGATTTTTGTAAGACAACTAACACAGATTACGTTTGCCTCCCAGGGAGCTTGAGACAGTACTTCTCCTCCGCTTTTATCTGCACAACAGCCTTGTGAGGTTGATCAAGTCAAGGATTTCCCAGGAAGTTCCATGGCTGAACGAGGCTAGAAACCGGATCTCACTTCTCCACCCTCCCACTGCTTCCCCTCGCTGGTTGTCTGTCAAAGAGGGGACCTTTAGAGTATACAGTAGGAGCCCCGTATCTGTGGGGAAGGGGTCAATTCCAACCCCTTCGCGGATATTGAAAAATGTGGATGATAGCAAACGCTATGCATAGTGTGATCTCTGGCTCACTCTTGTGGCTAGTTCTGGTAATGACACCATGGAAATATATTTCTCTGGTGAATGCCATCCATAGCATAGTCTCTGGCTCCTTCTAGTGGCCAGTTCAGGTAACTTCATATTTAGAAATAAATATTTCTAGGATTTTAATTTTAATATTTTTAATATTTTCAGATCGTGGATAAGTGAATCAGCAGATACTGATCCCGCAGGTAAGGTGGTCATAAAGTTTCAGCCAAGGACGCCAACCTTACCAGATTGATCACCCGTTGGAGCTGGGAGAGGGTGTTCTGGGTGTTTTCCTTGATGAGATTAAGCCGGCTAAGTGAATGCAAGGAGGCCCGTTGGCGGACCTTGCTGGAGAGGGACCCCAGGCGGACGAAATAACTCTGTTGTCGGCGCTGATCCTCCAGGGAAGGCGGTCCGAAGCCCTGGACCTCTGTGGCCAGCTTGACTGCCATGGGAGAAAGGAAAGGAAGGGTTAGGGTTAGGGAATCTGTCCAAACTGTGATAATAAAAGTTGCCCCAAATTTGGGTCGAGTCTGGAAAATACAGAGGTGCAATGCAGCTCGATCTGGATTCAGTGGATCGGCTCCAGCTGGAATATTCAGAATCAGACTTAGCCCACTGATTCCGCCTTGCAGAGAAAAAGGTGTCACTTAGTTTCCCCCCTGACACCCTGGCTTTCTAGCTGCAAGGAACCCTTGTCCCTGACCTCACGGAAGAAGGCGTGCAAATCCTTTTGCAGACTGCAAAGGGATCATTAACTTGTTTTCGTTTGTCCCTTTTGAAGGAAACAGCTTTCTGACATGTCCCGATCCTTATCTGATAGGGGTGGAGCCGTGATTCAGCGTGAAAGCCAAGGAGGGTGAGTGGGTGTGCTCATTAATCACGCCCACAGGGCAAATCCCAAACACGATCGGGTTTTCAGAGGGCCCAGCCTGGGCAGGGTCCAACCCCCAGAAACCCTGGCCAGCCCAGCGAGGGGTGAAGGCTTCTGGGAGTTGGAGTCCAAGAACATCTGGGTGACCCCCCCCCCCCAAGCCTGGGATCTACTGGCCTATAGGATTGAGCAGCCTTCTCCAACCGGTTACAAGTTATGGACTACAACTCCCATCAGCCCCAGCCAGGGATGAGGGAGGATGAACCTCGTAGCTCAACGCCCTGCCCCGGAGCCATGAAAATGTGTTGTCTCACCCAGTTCTTCTTCTGTCACGGGAAGGTAGTAATCGATCATCTCCTCGGTCTTCTCCAGCACAGCATCCACTCCAGTGGCAACCATCTGCTGTAGAAAACTGCCCATCTCTATGCTTTCTTGGACGGCCCCACAGTTCTTCACTTGGCCGGTCACCACGAGATCCTTAGTCCCGGCGGCCGCTTGGAGGGCGGTGTTGACGGTGGAGGACACCACCGCCTTGGTCAAGTCAACGCTCTCCTGAGCCGTCTCTTTGCTCAAGTTGACCACGTCGGTCACCCGGTGAGACACGAGCGCCTTGGCCTCGTTGGCCGCGCTCAAGGCGGTGTTGACGGTGGAGTTCACCACCATCTTGGTCAACGCGACGCTATCCTGGACGATGTCGTTGGTGAGGTTGACGGCGGCGGTCACTCGGTGGGTGAAGAGTTGCTTGGCCCCGTTGGCGGCACCCATGGCGGTGTGGACGGTCGAACCAACCACCGACTTGGCCAACGTGACGCCTTCTTCAATGACCTGGAAGGTGGAAGGAAGGAGATCAAGAAGAGGGGAGAGAAAAGCCTCCATGGAACAGAAGGAGTCAAGTGGTCGCCCTGAGGATCAGACCCTTTGTCCTACCTCCCTGAGGATCCATTAAACATGGTTGGTACTGTTAGATCTCAGCCGAATCCTAGATTGATGGAGTCGGAAGGGGCCTCTAAGGCCATCCAGTCCAACCCCCTGCTCAAGACAGGACCCCAAATCAAAGCAGATCAGACGCGTGGTTGGTCCAGTTGATCTCTTGAAGGCCCCCAACGTTGGAGCGTTCACCACTTCCCGAGGTACGTGAGCGTCACGAGGGCTAACTTTATGCCCGTTGCTTTTGACGGGCCTTGGCCAACCCTTTGGGGCCACTTCTGAACAGACACGTGTAAGATCCACACGGAGAAAGGCTTCACGATGTTGTGACCCCTTCGTGAGGCTTCGAAGGGGACTCCAAGGCTGCCTAGGGCCAAACGACGCGCTCTTTCACACCCTCTGATCACACTTTAAGTCTTTCGGGGGGCTTTCTTGAGCCAGAATTGTTATCCTCCAAAGTCTGGGGCCCACCTGGGTGGCGTAATCCTTTTACCTAAGCCAGTGTTAAGAGCAGAACCCCATAGCTCCTGACTCCTCTGGGACCCATTCTTCCCAAGCTCTGGGGGATTTCTCTCTTCCTGGCAGAAAATACTTGCCCAGGACCGCACTATCAAAGCCCTCGCTCTATTAAATGCACAATTAAGAACGAGGATGTAGTTACCTGATGAGCCGGCTGGTGAAGACAAGGCACCTTTTCTTCCAGAGTATCCAGCCTCTTACAAGCGTATTCATTCATGGCTGCAACTGTTGAGGCAGAATTAAAACCAAAAAAGTCATGTTTTTTTTTTTAAGCCTTCCATGTTAAAAAAAATATTTCACTTTGCTTAAAGAGCAAAACAGGTGGATTTTAAAAATTTTAAATTTATTTCATTTAGTGTATCCTGTCCCTTTCATTTCCAAGAACTAAGCAGGGCTGTGAATGATAAGATCTTATGAATATATAACAACAAAACAACAAGAACATCATCATCAACAACAACAATAATAATAATGTGCTATAAAGTCAATTCTGACTTACGCCAACCCTTTTGAAGGTTTCCAGGAAGAGAATACGCAGAAGCGGTTTCCTCTTCCCTTCTTCTGGGATGGTGCAGCTGGCCCAAGGCCACTCAGGCACACAGTGGGGGATTCGAACTCCCAACCTCCGGCTCTGCAGCCGGCGACCTCCACCCCTGAGCTCTCCAGCCACCCATTCATTGATCAGCTCACCTTAATTTCGAAGCGACTCGATGGTCTATATAAGGACCACACCCCTGCCTTTTAGAGATAGGGAGAGCCCGATTCGACCCTGGTCTCTGCCTTAACCCCAGAGGCGGTGAAAGACAGATCCTTCAACGCTGGCATGCCTCGTAGGCCTTGGAATGGGCTGGTATTTTTTCCGGAATGAAAATGGCAAACAGGACACTCACTCTGGGGCTCGAGGTGACCGACAAGGGGCTGGACACCGCCCTTGGCGCTTCCCACGGCCATTGCCACCACCATCTCTGCCACGCTGCAGGCGGTGTTGACGCACGGGTAGTTCTCCTTGGCGTAGGCGTACACGGAAGACAAGAGATCGTAAGTCGAGGTAACCAAGGGCAGGCTGGCGACCCGGGTGACAACGCTCTGGGAAAAGGCGAGCGGAAGAACGTTACGCTCGGTCCGGAGACCGTTTGCAAATCCCCTGCTTCTGCGAATTTCTTTCCATCCCGAAATAAGGATCTCCCACCATTCCTAATTCCGAAAAAGCCAGATGTCTTCCCTGCTCAGATCTCCCCAGGGCAGTGCCCTCAAAGAGAACCCAGCCTCTTCTCTTTGGGGGTCTCAGGCGACGGCCTTTTCCAGATCTGGAACCCAGGGCTTCCCAACACTACGGCGTCTTAACTCTTAACAGCCAGCCTAGCTGGGGGAAATATTATCTAGAGGTTACAGTTGGGGAAAAATAAAATCTAACTTTCCCCATCTCTACCAGAACCAAGGCTCTCCTTACAGGATGGAGAGATGAAGCCGGATCTCCTGGGAGATTTTCCCGCCCCCAAGGATCCATGGGTCACACCTTGGGCAGCTAGCCCTTTCCGTCACTGCCGGGATCCCCGGACGGAAGAAGCCGGTGTTTCAGGCCCAAGTCTCGGCAAACCAAGTGGAAGATTCCTTACAGCTCCGCACAGCTTCCCCCAAACTCGGGGAACAGATAAAGGACTTCCAACTTCGGGACCATATTTATACCACCGGGGAACACCGGCCGTAGGTTTCTACCTACCTCCGTCCTTGGGACCTCTGGGCTCTCGCCTCTCACGTCGCTGGCCATGGCGAAGCGTAAGTCTAAAGGCGGAAAAACAAAGGCATAAACCCAGCTTCAGGAACCCTGATCAAGCCAACAATGACAGGAACGGCTCTGCCTGAGGTCGGATCAGGAAATTCAATCCTATTCCCTGTGGGTTGGATCAAGATACGGGTGTGTTGTTGTTTTCCCCCCCCAAACCCAACTGCTGATTATCGTATCAACGCCAGGATGTTTCTGCCCACATCGACGCTGCTTCTTGATGGCTCACTGCTTATTTTACATACATTAAAGCTCTCCTAACATGGCCACAGATAAGACATCTTGCATTTTATTCCTCTCTGACCTCACTCAATCGGAGCGCAGAGGAGGCACGGGTAACCAGGACATGACAATTTTATGCTGTGACCTTTTTCTTCTTTGCACGCGTGTCTATCTTGATGAACAAGAGTGGACAACCTTCTGTTATTTTCTGCTCATCCTCAGTGGCTGGCCGTCCATTCTCACGCTTCGGTCTTCCGGATTTAAGCTCCGTCGGCCTGTTGGTGCCCGAAAAACCCACAGAGGCCGGGAAGGGCTTCAGGTTCGGGGCCCTGGCGAAGCTACGCCGCGCATCTCAAGAATGCATCAGGCGCCACGGTCGCCCACACACGGCCGCCAGGGAGGCACAACCAGTTTGGCAAGCCCAGTGGTGAGCATCATCACGAGATCACAAACTCTAGAAGTAATCCCAATGAGGAAAGACAAGCGAAGGGTTGAGAACCCCTGCTTGGAACAAGGTCCATCTTTGCGAGAGGATCCCGACATTGCCAAAAAGGATCCCGATCCATCTCTCTCCCCCTCATTCACAGCCAGGTGGATCTGGAGGGAGAGAGCAGGAGACACAACGGGATGCTTACACCTGGAGCCCACGGGCTTGACCCCATTCTCCGATTGCTCTCTGTTGAGATGGGTGGGAAATGCTTCCCGACAGGGTCGCCTGGCTTGACAGCTTGAGAGTAAACTAGTCGCAAGTAACACAGTGGGCTGTAACTACCGTAATTCCTGGTAGGGCAACAAGTCATATAACTAGCACTTACCAAGTTCTTTTCCAGGGTTAACAAGTGACATATAGTTACTTTTAGAGGACATTTAAAGACATTTTAACAGGTATTCAGGAAGCATTCCCCCCCCCCCCCCGGCAGGTTTTATAATAATAAAATAAATCCTTCTGACTTGGTTTTCCCAAACAGAGAGTCCTCCAAAGTGGTTTCCCCTTTCCTTCTTCTGGGACGGTGCAGCCGGCCACCCAGGCTGGCTCTTCTCCCCTGGGAGGCCACACAGTGGAGGATTCGAACTCCCAACCGAGCCAGAGACCGACACCACTGAGCTTTCCAGCCCGCTAACAACAGCCGAAGAACAGACCAAACAACGGCTCCCTTCAGCTACTTACAGGAGGCGAGAGGTCTTTTTTAGAGTCATGAAAAAGGAGAAATTACAGGAGAGGATGCTTGGGGGGGGGGCGAACCCCTCGAGAGTCCGAGGGAAGTCCACGGGGAGCTCTGGAAACGGAGTGCCTTTGGTTTAAGCTGTGGAGCGAAGCGCCGCGACTCTTGGCAGTCGTGTTGGGGAACGAACTTCCAACAGTTCCGAATGAATGAATGAATGAATGAATGAATGAATGAATGAATGAATGAATGAATGAATAAATAAATAAATAAGAACACTGCATAGTCCTTAGAATCATAGAATCACGGGGCTGGAAGGGGAGTAGAGACAGAAACCACTGACCCATCTCAGATTCTCTACTATCCTCTTATTGATCCCAAACCACGTATTCTTCAGTTTTCTCTTTTCTGTTCCTAAATTTTTTTAAAAAATGCAATATCAGCATTGACCGCTAGAGCAAACCCCCTTGAATTTGTGGGGGGCGGGAGGGTGTCAGATTTAAAAAAGAAAACACTTTTCTCCTTATTGATTTCCATTTCACTCCAGCTTTCTTATGGGGTAGGAATATAATCTCAAATGATTTAAAAAAAAACACACACAGATACAGTTAAAACCATGCTATGTCATTGCATTTTAAAAAAATTAAAAGTATAACCCTATTCAAAAGGCAGAAGTTAAATCAAAAAGATCAAAGTGGTTAGTGATTTTAAAAAAAAGTTGAAAAAGATTCATTAAAAAAAAGGGGATAATGGGAGTACAATGAGTTTATAATGCACAATGCAACAAGCTGCTTGCGTGATAATGATCACAGCAACCTGGTTCGTGAGCAGGCCTGAGTAACACACCGAGTTCCTTTTAAAATGTAACTTCTTTGAAATCTAGCATCTCGTGGCCCCTTTGTTCTGGGACCTGGCAAAGGTTCTGGTGGCTTCGCTGCTAGAAATGGGTCTGATGCCACCGGATCCGCTCTGGGTTTATCCCGAACTTTACAGGACCGCTCCGGAGTGCTTGAACCCTAAAACAGATCCGGTGCGTTGGACATTCCAGACTAAAACCTGGAGGTGGATTCAGGCCCCACTGACATCGGAGTCACCAGGCCCCGTTGCCAGAGAGGGGATCAAATCTGGATGCGGCTAAAATAGAGGCATCGTCAAGGGTGGCTCTGAGCTCTCCAGGCACGTGGTGTTGGCGCACCGAGCCCAGCTGAGCCCAGTACCCCTGCCTGGTTTGCCAACGAGATTCAGGATAGAGTCAGAGGTCAGGAGTTCGAATCCCCCACTGGGCCGCCCTGACAGGGGCTGATCTGGATGATCCTCAGATACAGAGGCCAATTATTATTATTCTTACGGGCTCCAGACACCTGTCCGTCTTGTGCAGCCTCCATCCCTGGCATGAGGCCGACTGGGGGGAAAACGAGACTTAGGAAAGAGGCCGTGTTGAGTAACTTTATCACCGGGTGTCTGTGGTTGCCAGCGATTGCGTTAGCGTGCCACAGAGTGGGTGGAGGGTTACGAACGAGGGAAGGCTGGATCTCGGCCAAATAGCACCCGGGTCGGACTGCCCTGGTTTCCCATACTGCAAACACACACACACACACACACGTGGGGTGCTCCGGTTTATATAATTCCCAAGAGATAAACAGACCGATAAAACCATTGACCAGTTTACCCAGTGGCTTTCGGAGGTGGGAAGGCAATCTTTCTTCCCGAGCGGCTTCTCCGTGGCACACGGAGGTAGACTGCCCCAGCCCATGGAGGTTTTGTTTAGCTCGTCCCGGTTCCTTCCTGTGAGATCAGAGAAGTCGTCCCGTTTCCCAACAGGAGTTAATCAGAGGCTTCTAAGAAGCTCACGAACAAGGACGGGAAGGCTGGAGGCAAATTAACCCTTCTTAGCTAGTCATTCAAGATAAACTATCCCTGTTCATGGAGGGGCTATTTTGCTACCACAATAGTGCTCTAGAAGAGTCCGGCGAAGGGAAACCGTTTAGGACAGTGCCCTGATTCTTGTACGAGCCAAATAAGCCGATCCCACCCCCAGGGAAACCCACAAACAGGGCACAGGGCGACCAGAAACCCCGTTTCTGCAATGTCTTATTTTTTAGCTCTTGCTTTCTTTGTGCCTGATTTTAGATGGGTGGAAACCTCAGCCTTACCCTGTGCATCCTGTTCTTTGTAAAAGCGCCAGGTACCCAGAGATGCCAGAAAACCAAGCCTTGGGGGAAACCCGACGGGATCCTGGGCCTGAACGTTGTCACTCTGTGTGTAAAAAGGGACTTGGGACCCCCTTCCTTTCTCCGACCCCTGGCCTACCTCCTAGGGTGGTCGTGAGAACTCCCAACCTCTGGCTCCACAGCCAGATGGTCAACCCTCCTTGGCAAGAGACTGCAGCCCTCCTCCGAGCCTCTCCAGTTGGGCCTTTCCAGCTGACCTCCATCCCAGCGCCCTCCCGACGACGGCCATACCTGCAGAGTACCTTTCTGCTCCTAACCCGACGTGGAACAGCCTCTTTCTCAAAGTCACTGTCGGCCCATCATCTCTCCTGCATTCCCGTTTAAAACAATCAACTTCCCAACTTTCTTTCTGTCCTAAGTCTGAAGAAACCGGGTTTTTTTTTCCCCGAGCCCCCAGGAGGAAGGCGAGCTAAATGAAAGAAATCGATTTGGATCGCAGCAGGTTGGAAGGGAATCCCACCCATCCCGAAGGCTCTCCAACCTGGATAGGATTCACATCCAGCCCCGTTTCGCTTCAGAAGAGCAAAGGTATCATCATCATCATCCATGTTCTGATTCTAGAGCGCGCGAAGGACACGGTTGAGTTAAAGAGAACTCTTTAGGGGAGCAGCTTTTCTCGATTACCTGCGCTTGTCTCCTCTCCTCGTAAACCTCCTTCCTGCCTGTGCCAGCCTGCCCGAGCACCTGCTAATAAAGGTAATTGCTAAGCATGTGATGGGCGGAAGAGCAGGAACCTGGCGAACGACTCGGGTTTCCATTCCTTGGCCCAATTGCAAAGGGAGGCGCAGGCGTGAATTGCAAAACGAAGGTGCAACACCGCCGTGGCAATTTCGGAATCCACCACGATCCACGGCTCTCCTGGATCCACGGAAGCAGGCATGCCCCAACCCGGTGGGCCTAAAACGGGGCACGAAGTGGGACAGGTGGGATTGGAGTCTGGGGTCCCCAGCGACCCACTCTAGAACCTTATTTCCAGCGCAGAAACGATAGGTGTGAGTTGTGCTGATGATTCGAGCACATGGTGTGAGGGGCTGAGTAACGTCCGTGGAGGGAAAAAGGGGAAATCGGCTGAAGTGCGGCAGCACACTTGAATTGATGAATGAAAAATAATTCTGGAAGATGAACTGAATTGGCGACACTATTATGTGATTTCCTTCTTGTTCCGGACGGCCTCTGATGAACTTGATTGTAATGGAATGTCATTCACTTTTCTCTTTTTCTCTGTCTTCAGCTCCGCTCGCTATGAAGGTACGGCTTTGAAATGTTCTTGTAATAAAAGCTTTTCAACAGATTAAGTCGCTACTCTCAAAGTACTTACCCGTCAAAGACAGAGCTGGGAAATCTGGGGCTCGCTAGAGTTGGTGGGCTACCTTTCGAGCAGGACTGCGGTTGAACAGGACGAAGAAGATCAAAATGACAGCTAGAGAGGAACCGCACAGTTTGAATGTCGACAATGAAGAAATGGAAATGGTTAGAGATGTTGTATCATCAATCCGAATCATCAATCTAAAGGGGAACCTGTAACCAAGAAGTCAAAAGAAGGCTGAAATTCAGAAGGGCAGCCATGAAGGAACTTAAAAAGATCCTTAAGTTGTAAGAGTGTGTCCCTGGAGACCAAGGCGACAATCAGGTGCACACTTGTATTTCTGATCACCCTGTGTGGGTGTGAAAGCTGGACAGTTGAGGTAGCCGACAGGGGGGGAAAACTGATTTGTTTGAAAGGTGGTGGTGGAGGAGAGCTTAGCGGATACCCCAGGACTGCCAGAAAGACAAACAGGCAGGCCTAAGATCAAATCAAGCCTGAACGATGGATGGATGGATGGATGGATGGATGGATGGATGGATGGATGGATGGATGGATGGATGGATGGATGGATGGATGGAGAAGATGAGAGTGACATGGATGAGGAAGGAAGGAAGGAGCTGATGATGGATGGATGGATGGATGGATGGATGGATGGATGGATGGATGGATGGATCAAATGATGGATGGATGGATGGATGGATGGATGGATGGATGGATGGATGGATGGATGGATGGATCAAATGATGGATGGATGGATGGATGGATGGATGGATGGATGGATGGATGGATGGATGGATGGATGGAGAAGATGAGAGTGACATGGATGAGGAAGGAAGGAAGGAGCTGATGATGGATGGATGGATGGATGGATGGATGGATGGATGGATCAAATGATGGATGGATCAAATGATGGATGGATGGATGGATGGATGGATGGAGAAGATGAGAGTGACATGGATGAGGAAGGAAGGAAGGAAGGAGCTGATGGATGGATGGATGGATGGATGGATGGATGGATGGATCAGGCGTAACATGATCTATACAAAGAGAATACAGTAAAAACAAACAAACAGAGAGAATCAACACAGATCCATTGAAACATAAACGTATCCTGGACTTTAATTGATCTGGGCCACTTCCAGCATCACTGGACGTGTACCTTTAGACACAAGACCTGCTGGCCAACAATAAGCATTCTTTGATGTCATTATTATCTATTATCTATATATCTATCTATGCATTAAAAGTGTCGGGCGTGGCCTCCCTGGCCTTTCATTCAGGCGCCGGGTTCCTCACCACCACCGGGATCTTGGCCACCACCTTCTTCAGGCACCAGGGGAAGTGGACGATGCCGGACAGCTCGTAGCCCACGTCCATGATGTCTTCCCCCCCCTGGGGCGCCGCTGCTGACGGGCAGGACCTCTGGGAGGGGGAGGGTGCTCTGGATCCGGGCGACCTCCCCGCGGGCCGCTCGCCACGGGCGACTCCAGGCGGGCCATCTCTTCCCGCTGCTGCAGGCTGCGCCGCTCGGCCCGGAGGTTGAAGGCCTTGTAGAGGACCACCGAGTGGAGGGCGAAGACCACCTTCTTGATGGACTTGCCCGTCTCGTTGGCGATCTCCGCGGTGAAGGGGATGCGCTCGCCGGGCGCGTAGATGCTCCGGGCCAGGGACATCCGGAGGGTTACGGGCCCACTGGTCAAGCAACAGTTGTAAAGAAGGACTTTCCGGACTTCCACCACTAAAGGGAACTGGAAGGGGTTCGGGAGGAAAGAAGAGGGGATCAGTGGGCACACCGTAGAGGCCAGAGGGGTGGGGGGTCCAGGGTTCGAATCCTGACCCCCTGGCTGCAAAGCGGGCTGCAGGGACCCCCTTGGGCCCGCAGCCTTCTGCCGTTGGAGAGCCTTCGGGCGTGGGCCGAATGCGGCCCGCCGGAGGCCGCGGGACTACATCTCCCAGCATCCCTTCCCCTTGGATATCCCGGCTAGGGCTCCTGGGAGCCGGAGTCCCACAACCCCTGAAGGGCCACAAACGGCCCACCCCTTTGTTAGAGCATTATTAGGCAAGCGATGTGCTCCTAATCTAGGTTTGTGGCTTTGGGAACTACAACGCCCAGAATCCTGAGAACCATCGTCCAAAAACCCAGAAATCTGCACACCTTTTTTTTTAAAGACTGTGTAATAAATTGTTGCAACATCACCCTTATGATTGTGATTCAATATGAAAAAATATGACAATATGAAACAGTCAAAATACATATGGTGGTTGCAAACGCTGCTTGGATTCCAAACTTTTCTATATTTTTGGCCCCATGGATGGTGTTTTAAGTCGGAGAATCCACACTGAAGGAACAACCTGGAAGCCTTCCGTGTTTTTAGGACTTTTGCGCCCAGAAGGGCTTCGTCGGTTCCTCTCCAGCAACACCTGGCCGGGGGCACAAGTTGCCAACCCCCCTGCTTTAAGACCATCTGGCGAAAAGCCTCCCTCTTCATAGAACTTTCCCAAGTCTCTAGTTCTCTCCAAGGAGAAAATGAACCCCCCCACCAAGCGACAGGGCGGACTGTACCGCTTGAGATTTCCTTTTAATCTGAACATTTATATGGATATATGCTAGCATTTGTGTTCAAACATACGACCATCCCCACAAGTTGAAATCCAGCAGCAGAGTGAAAACAGAGTGAGACTTTTTTTCCCCTCCCTGATCTGCTAGATTTCAACTTGCAGGGATTTTTAAATTTTATTTTATTTTTCGGTGGTGGATAGGGAAAACGAAAATAGTTTTGTCTACACCTTGTTTCAGGACTTGAAAGAGCTAGCCTGTTTTGTTCTCTGTGAAAACCGCCCACCCCCTCCTCGAGGCAAAAGAGTCCCGAGGCTTTACTTCGGATTCGAGGGTGTCCTGGCGGAAAATGGAGATCCCTTGGACCAGGAGATACTTCTTCTCTTTCCTGAGGATGAGCTCCCGGGTGGCGCAAAGGGCCTGCAGGTAGTACGAGATCCGCCCGACGCGGCTGGTGAAGGTGGACGGGATGCTGGGAGGCAGGACGAAATGGAAGTCGAAGGTATGGACGCCGGGACCCAGCCAGTTCTCTGCAGGCCAAAGCAAAGCAAAAACGCTGGTGAATTTTGTGTGTGTGTGTGTGTGTGTGTGTGTGTGAGAGAGAGAGAAGTCAGAACAATTCCACTCCCCCAGTGAGTTTCCGTGGCTGAGCAGGGATTCGAACTCGGCTCCCCAGGGTCCTAGGTCCGTCACTCCGTCCACTCCACGCCCACCGAGAATCCTGGTGAATCTGACAGGCCTCCAAAAACACGGGTAGAAACCAGGTGGGGGCCCTTCATCCTTCCACCGGTGGCGGGGGTTCCGGCTCCCATCGTCTCCAACCCAAGGGCCAGGGATGCTGGGGTTTGTAGTTCTGAAGCTTCTAGGAGGACTCCAGGGCGTGTGGGAAGCCTGGCCTTCTCCAGGCCAAGCCAAGCCAGCTGACTCTAAAGAGCAGCAAGACTCTAGTCCTCAGTGTTTCAAATCAAGTTTCGCTAGCTCGTTGCAGTCCGTCCGGACTTGCATAAGGCGAAGGGGGAGAATAGTTTTATATATTTTAAATTCTGCAGAAACGTATTCGGTGGGGGGGGGGGGGGAAACCAGGACAGAGAAGATGCTCCAATGGTCCATTGGGTACCGGATGAGTTTATGTCTGAGATTCGAACCCGGGACTCCTTAGTCCATAGTCCCCTCTCCAGCGTTTGTCAAAAAGGCACTCAAGGCGCGCCAGTCCTGTGTGACATCCTCGGAACAAAACCCAATGCTCTCTCCGCCCCAAGGGTGCCATGACTAGATTCCTCGTTAATCCGCCTAGTAATTAATTCCAGTGATTTGGTCTGAAGCACCTCAAGGACAGGCTTACGGTGTGTGTCGTAAGCGATACCGTCGCCCTGCCCGTCAGCTGCCTCGGCAGCTTCTCCAGATCCGAAGGAAGGCCCAAGAGGGAAACGGAATGGAATGTCGTGGGTTCGAATCCCAGCACTTCTCAGGGGTGCCAGGAAAGGCGGAACAAGGCGGGTCCCGCTCGGGAAATCTCAAGGTGGCCTCTGAAAACAAAGTCAGATCCCAGGAACGTCGCCGATGAGCCGAGGTCTCTCGGACCACGGGTGGCCTCTATAAGTGGTGGGCCTGCCACTCCGAATCCCATCCTTCTGCCCCTGGGCTGTGCTGGTGAACGATGGAGGGCTGCCCTTTAGAGACCTCCTCCTTCCCAGCAGGAAAACCTCGACCTCCTCCTTCCCAGCAGGAAAACCTCCCAGTGCTGGGAAGTAACCAGCGAACATCAAAATAATTACCCGTCACTAGTTACTTTGGGGAACAAGCCATGTAATGGGTAGTTCCCAAAGTTACTTTTAGGGCTCATGAGTCACACCCCAGTTACTTCGGCACAAACGAGTAACCCTGGGGAGAATTTGGCTCAAAACCGGGAGCGGAAAACGGACTTTTCGTTGGCTTTATTTCCTTGCCCCCACCCGAGAGGACCGCAAAGAGGTTGCCTGGTGGCCTCATTTGGCCCGCAGGCCGCCCGTGGCCGACCCCCCATGTTTTCAATGGGAGTTAGGAGTTCCCACCCCGCTCTCCCGTGGCTGGGGGTCACCCCTCACTTTCTATCTGGAAGGTTTTGGTCTTGTGGACGTAATCGGCCCGGTTGACACACGTGGCCTGCTGGTGGTAGTCCCTCTCCCCATCCGCCTCCTCGATCCACTCCAGGTAGCCACGGCCGATCAGCTCCACCTTCAGGAGCGGGTCCACGAGGGTGCTGTGCAGCTGGAGGACCAGCTGTCCGGCCACGTCCGAGCCGGCCACGTAGACCTCCTTGGGGATCACCAGCTCGATCGACTTCACCACCGACATGGAGGGTCCCGCCTCCCCAAAGGCCTCTGGAGCTTGTGCCGGGCGGGCTGGTTGTGCAGTTGCTGTCAGGGGTGTTTTTGTGACATCATCACTCCCTACAGTGATGATGGGAGGGATGATGGCTCCGTCCAAACAGCCCAGAAAAGAGTTTGCCTTTAGCTTGAAGGGGAAAAAACCAGGGTGAAAATATTTTAAATAAAGGAATAAATCGCGTAGGAACCCCTTATCTGTGGGATCGGTATCCGCTGATTCACTGATCCACGGTCTGAAAATATTAAAAGAGTCCTAGAAATATATATTTCTAAAGGTGAAGTTGCCAGAACCGGCCACGAGAAGGAGCCAGAGACTGTGCGATGTATAGCGTTCACTAAGAAAATGGCGTTTGCTCTCATCCGCGTTTTTCAGCATCCGCGGAGGTGGGGCTCGGAACGGATACGGAGGTTCGACTGGAAATAAAATTTAAACAAGGTGGCCAAGGTGCCATGAGAGAATCGGCCACGAGAGGGAGCCAGAGAGCATTTCTTGGACTTTTCCTGGCCTGTGGGCAATCAAAGGGCGGCCATGTGTTTCATAACATGCAAGGCAATGAATTAACTCGGAATAACCATAATGATGAAGGCAATCGGGGACCCCAGAAACAATAAGCAATGCAACTAATTCCTGTTAAAATGTAACTTCTTGAGTTCCAGTCCTGCCCTCCGGTGCAGAAGAAAATGGATTGGCCTTCCCAGGTTTGTTTTGGGCCATGGGGCCTTCTTGCTGATGGGCCTTGGGGTCCAAGAATGACCCCCCACGATTCTCAGGGTTCACGATCCTTTATTCTTTTTCTGCGATTCCTTTTTCTCCAAAAGACACCAGGCATCCGGCGCACGGGAGTTAGAAATAGCAGAAAAGGCCGCACAGGATCCATGCCTCAGACGGGCGCCCTCAGATAGAGGAGGCCTATTAAATCAGTGGGACTTTGGCTTCCGCAGCCATCCTCGGGGCAAAGAAGCGAGTGCGAGACGCACGAAAGAGAAAGTTCATTGTGCCGACCCTCTCTGGAAAGTTCGAACCGCCGGCGAGGAAGACTCTGTCACCAGGCCCGTTGCTGACTTCTGAGCCTCCTAATTGCCGACTCTTGACCATCCTGGCCTGGGGCTGATGGGAGCTGGAGTCCGCCCCCATGCAGAAGGCCACACGCTCTCCTCTCCCCCTGTTTTAGTGAGAGGGGCATATGAGAAAGAGCCTGGAAACCACGTAAGGAACCACGTGGCTCCCTTTTACAGAGGACAGTTCTCAGAAAGGAGTTAACTAGGATTTGCCCAGGCCATCTCCAGTTTAAATACAGTAGGACCCCCTATCCGTGGGATCAGTATCCGCTGTTTCTCTAATCTGTCTGAAAATACTTAAAAAACCCTCCAGAAATACCTATTAATATGTATTCCCTGCATGTATTTACCAGAATTAGCCACTAGAGGGCGCCAGAGACCATTCAATGTATAGTGTTATGCTGTTTCCGCATTTTTCAGTATCTGCGGGGGGGGGGGGGGGAGTTATAAACCGATTCCCTGTGGAAACCTACTGTGTTTTTTTTTTGTTTTAAGTCCAAAGAAGAGAGATCAGCAGGGATCTTAACGCTGCTAGAGAACCAACCCATCCCAGATCATAGATATTTTCCCCCTGGGCAAGAGAGATTTCGATTTAAAATTCCCATTTTAATTTAATTTTTTAAACGTTATAATGTAATTTAATTCAATGCTATTTATTGTTTCATTTCTGTACTTAGGCACTGGAAAAAACCAACAGGCAAATGTCAAAGAAATGGGTGTTTCTTGAGGCGTGTAATTCTGTATTTATCTCTCCCCCCCCCCCCCCCGGCGTCGATGCCTTCGGAGGCTCACTTGCAGGGCCTCTGAGCATGCACAGAGCATTCCCCACATCCTCTTTTTCTCCCCTCGCCTCAGCAGTGCGTCCCCTGCCAAGCCTTTAAAGGGAAACCCATTCCCATACCCCCCCCCCCCAAAAAAAGTCCCAAGGAAGCTGATCGCCGAAAGTAACGAAAGCGCTCCCGTTAAAAAAGAACGTAGCCGTTTTAGAACGAGTTTCAGAGAAGCGCATGCGCAGAAGGCGCGGGCCTCCCTCCTCCTGTCCGTCTTAGAGAGTCATGAATGGAATGCCCCGGGCAAGCCACGCCCACTTCCCCCCTTTCTCCCGCCACCGCCAGCCAATCAGGAGGCTCCGAACGCCGCTCGGCGTTTTTCCCCGCCAAACTCCAAACCCGGGAGGCGTAAAAAGGATTTTTGGCGCCAGTGGCGGACCGAGCAGATCCTTCCTCTCTTTTACGCGGCTATAAATATATACATATTTATATTATATATATATTTTTTAATCTCCTGCTTTTCACCTGCAACCTCCGCCGATTGACCAGGAGCCTCTGGAATAATTGGGGGGAAAAATCGGATTGATTTTACCGTTTTTCTTTTAATTGCCTGCAAAAAGGCGGGCTTTCTTTCTTTTCTTTCCTCCCCCCCCCCCCATCGTCATCATCCTCATCATCTCCTTCGCAAGAGATCAGAGACGAAAAGGGAGTCCCAAGGTGTGCTTCTTGTTCATTATCGCCCTCTACTTGAATTAGGTGAGTGGCTTTTTATATTTCAGTTTTATACCCCATGGGGAAAATATATATATATTTTTCAGAAAATCCAGCGAATGCGGGTTTGCAAAAAAAATTGTTTGCAAAAAAAAAGTTTCTCTGCTCTGCAGTAAAATTCAAGAGTACTCCCAGGTAAGTTTTTTAGATTGGGGGGGTTACTGAATATGTATGTGTGATTGTTTGGAAGCCATGTTTTGGGTTGGGGGGGGTGATGTTCCCTTTTTTTCTCTTCTTCCTCCCCCGGTTATAGGGCAAGAAAAGTAGCAAATCCACCTTTCTTCCAATGTTCTGTGTTTAATAATAATAATAATAATAATGCATTTCCAGTTTGCAAAGCTAAGTATTTATAACTTCTTGTAGATTTGCAAGATCCTAAATCAGTTTAGTGGGTGGGTGGGTTTTACTCCCAAATAGGCGGGTGCAGGATCCGCCCCCAGTGAAAGCTTAAAGAGTCCCCCCGTTCCCTTAAGTCAGGGGTGGGCAATTAATTTCTATAGGGGGGCCACATGAAAAATCTGAACTGTGTTCGGGGGCCGAACCAACTTTACTTAAAAATAAAATGAAACAGTGATGTTATGATTGTTTTTATTTTAAACTTGTTAATCTTCACGAATACTAAAGAGGTTTTTTGCGGTATGTTAAAGATAAGCAACTGATCAACTTTAGACAAAAAGCTATAAATGGTTTTGATGTCCAGCGGGCCAGACAGGAGCGGCTTGCAGGCCGTATGTGGCCCTCGGGCTGCACTTTGCCCAGGTCTGCCTTAAGTGCTGCTACTCACCATAGAAGGGTCAGCCTGCCTACTCTGAAGAAAGCTGCCAGGCGTCCAATAGGATCGGCTCACAGGAGAAGGGACAGCTGGATCGGGCCCGTCCATGGGAGGATCCGGACTCAAGAAGTAAATTTCGCCGGATCCTTTTTCCTCGCAGGATTTACGCAGGAAATGGAGCTACACCTCCTACACTGCCCATCAGCCCCGCTCAGCACAGCCAATGACAAGGATGATGGTATCTGTAGTTGCACATTTTTTTGGAGGCTTGGAAGTTCTCGATCCAGATGGAAAATACTGCTCCTGCACATGTTCTGCCATTTTAAGCCATCTCTCCTCCACCCTTTGCTTCGTTGACGGCCAAATGGAGCGAAATTAACGGACGGCTTAGATTTTTTGGATTATCTATAATTTCTTTTTCTGCTTCCAGCCAAGGTTGGAAGCCTTTCTCCAACCAGAAGTGAGCCGAAGAGTGTCTGCATTGGGGTGTTTGTTTGTTTTTTTCTCTCCCTAAAACTCCAAAAAGAAATTGCAACAAAAAGATACCTTCAAAACGATTCCCTTGCCCTACCAGGTTAATTTATGATTAAAAAAATATATCATTTTAAACAAAACAAATCCCATGGTGAGTTTCCAGAGGCCGCCAGCAGAGGGCAGCCAAGGATTTCTGCTCCAAAGAGAAAAAGCGATTGGTTAAAAACCTCTTTATTATGTCATTTTCTTGGCTGTTGTTGTTTTTTCTCTCTCCTCCATGAGGACTAGCAACCCCCCTCCGCTGGAGCCTTCAAGTTGCACTCCCCTCTGTTTTGCTTTGCTTTTTATTGGATGCAACCCTTCAAAACTGTTCTCAAAGCAGCTGATAAGGAATCTGATTAAAAAAGTCAGACACAGCCGTGCAAATTAACCACTAAAAAACGGGGAGTCATGGAAGCTAGAATGGTGAGTTCCGTTCTAGCTGCTCCTTGCATGGATTAATAATAATAATGTGTCATCAAACTAATTCTGAATTACGGCCAGCCTTTTCAAGGTTTTCTAGAGTACGTACTTGATGCCACCCATCGGGACCAGTCTGAAAACCATGATCCCGATATTCAGAAGTGGTTTCCTCTTCCCTTATTCTGGGACGGTGCCGCTGGCCCAAGGCCACCCAGGCTGGCTCTTCTCCCTGGAGGCACAACGCTGGAGGATTCGAACTCTGAACCTCTGGCATAACTGCCAGCTGCCCTGTCCCGCAGCCTAAGAAGAGCCCAAATAACTCCTTCCTCCAGGTACTACAGGACATGAGAGAGCGTTTTACAATAGTTAAAAAGAAGAAAAAAATCACGTTGGGGGGGCAACCCCCTTTTTTTCTAAAAAAAGTTCCCCCTTCCCTTTTCTAAACCCCTTCTGATGAGAGTCGGAGTCCAGTGAGATCCAGAGGGCCAAAGATTTTCCTGCCCTTTTTGGGGGGAAAAGATGGAGCTCAAAGAGGAAAGAAGGATCAAGCAAAATCTGGAGTTGAAGCCTTTGCTAAGCCACCAAGCTCCCTAAGCTCTCGCTTGTCCTACCTTTCCAGGCTGTCGTGCAGAAACGCCCGCCTTTTCGTGATCTTTGGAGGGCTCCCAAAGCGCACGTTTGTCCGTCGATGCCTCTTACGGCCATTTCCCTCCTCCTCCAAGTCCTCGGAGCTGAGGGTGGCTCGCTGGCAAAACCGGTCCTTCGAGGTTGCTTGTTTTGCCGGCCCCCGCGGGCCGAACGTGCAAATCCCACGTGCGTGTTTCGAACGGGAAGGTGCTTTCGAACCCGCAGCCTTTACAGATCAGCAGGCGACGCTCGGCCTTTCTCCTGTCGGCCCCGGGAGCCGATGTCTGGAGAAATCACCGATGGCCACGAGCCCAGAAGGATGCTTAATCTAAATCTAAACCGATCCCCCTTCGTGGGCCAGCTGGCATAAAAAGAGAAAAGGGTGTATTTTAAAATGGATGTATTCCCCCCCCCCTTTTTGTGTTAACTTGCTTCCCGTCCATGGTGCTGTTGGTTAATCAGGAAACGTTAAGAGGTTATGTAGGTTTGTGGTTCCTGGACTACAACACCCAGAATCCCCACCCCACCATTTTTTTTTTTTTTTTTTGCAAAGAAGTTAGGAGTTAAAATTGGGTGGGAAAGCTGCATTATTAAGGACTTGATATATAACATATACAGGCCTTCTGTAAAGCTGCAAAGCCCCAGCTATCTCAGACTACTACCACCATCATCCCCAGCCAGCAGGCCGGGGAAGGCTGGCAGATACTGTAAGTGGGCGACTGGGGGAAGCCAACATTTCCAGGCCTCTTCCAGCTTTCTCACCTGGATTTGGTGTTTTTTAATTCCTTGCTTCCATTGATGTTTTAAGAGGCTTTGCCTGCTTTAGGCGGGTATAAATTGAATCAGGATAATGGGCTTGTGTGTGTGTGAAGGAGGAGACAAAGAGGAGACCCCGGTTGTTAGGAGATTCAACAGAGAGGACTAGAAACTTAGTTAGTTACAAATAGCAAGAAGGATCCCCTTGGGTGAATAGGAAATTTTCCCAGATGACCACGGAAATGGTTTTGACATTAAGGAGTCTCCGATTCAGACCAGAGACCCAGATTCCAGTTTTCCCTTCCCTTCCAAGCTCCCTGGATCGGTTGTCCCTTCAGCCGAGCCTCCCTCGCAGGGTGGCGGGCGAGGGTAAAGGATTCAGAGCCCCCTTCCTGGACTTGAGCTGCTTGGGGGGAAAGAGAACATGTTTAATAAATTATTTAACGATCAATCGATTAGGTTGGGAGCTTGTCTTTCTCGGTAGCTCAGTGTTGGCCCTTCTGTTCGTCTCATAACAACCCTGTGGGGTAGACGTAGAGGGAATATGATGCTCGCCTAGGGAGGTTTTTCGGCGAAAACCAAAAAATGTCGAAAAAGGCAGCTTTCTGATGACTTAGGAAGGTGTAAGAGCCACTTCGTGATCCACGCTGTTGGTTACCACATCTGGCCGGGGCCGCCTCTGGCCCATAGAAGCTTTCCCGCATGAGGAGGAAGGAAGAGGTGGGGTTACGATTAATAGTCTTAAGCTGGTGTTTATGGAATGAGTTTGCTCATATCTACCGGGATCAGCTCCGAGCCTGCCTGCTCCGCGGATACTGGAAAACGCAGATTATCGCAAACGCTATTATAATAGCAGCGGCTGTAGGTATCATGGTCTCTGGGCTCCCTCTCATGGCCAGTTCTGGTAATGACACAGCTAGAAATGTATATACCTAGGATTTTGTTTTAATATTTTCAGACCGTGGATAAGTGAATCAGCAGATACTGATCCTGCGGATATGAAGGTCCTTTTGTATTCTCTGCATTTAATCCTCATTCTATAGAGGCTGTTGGGTTTCCTGTTTTTTTAAAAAATTATGCCTAAGACAGCTTGATGCTGGCGTGAAGCGTCTGGATGTCAGGACTCTTCGCTTTTCCTGGACCCCCTCCCAGGTTTTTTTTTGGGGGGGGGTTGGACTGGGGATGGGTGGGCTGCCCTCGTCCCCTTAATGGCCCCAAGGGAGGGGAGGGAAATTCACTTTTGGACCTAGTGTTTCTCTCCGGCTTCAGAGTCACCCCTACCTGTCAATTTCGCATATACGATAGATCTGGGGCGGGTGGGTGGCCGAAGCGGGCCGGATGCCACCCTTGAAGGTTGAGGGCTCCCCCCCCCCCGGTCCCCTCTCGGAACCCCGAAACGTGGTACACCTCCTGCCTTTGTGGCTTTTGCCCTTTCTTTCCAGCCACTCGAGTGGGGAGTGAAGTTTGATTCCTTTCATTCGGGCCTTAATAGAGAACATGGTGTCTCTCTCCATACTGTAGCTATGAGTTTATACCGCAATGCCAAGACGTTGGTGTTCCCCAGTGTTGGTAAGGCGTGGGCACAGCTTGGCAATGTTAAGAATGTTAAAAGGGGATTCTGGGAGCCGTAGTCCAAAACATGACCTCAGGATAATGGGTCACGGAGTTGGTTTTGCCTACCTTTAGACTCGTCTGAAATAAGTTTATTTCAAGATGGCACCGTGCATCCTTTTTTGCTTAAAGGTTGATCTGTCTGTCTGTCTCTCTCTGAAACCTTTAAAAACCTGCTCCCCCACCCACCCATTATTTACAGCTGATAAAATGGATTATTTATTTATATTTTATTTATTATAAAATGGATTATTATTGCTATTACTTAAAATTGGTGGCATTTGGAAAACATTTTTTGATTTCGACTGGGCTAGGGTCTCAATAAGATAATCTATGGGGAGTGAAAAAAGTGAACGCCAAGGGAGGATGAAACAGAAGTTTTAAAAGGGCTTTTTAGATGTGATGTGCATTTAAAATGTAGTTTATATTCCATGTTTATGGCAAATGAATTATTTTGATTGCACAACTCTCTTTAAAATAGATGGGAATCACTACTATATTATATTTTCCACTGATTTTTATACAATGGGGAGAAAATAATATATAGCCACCTAATTGGGTGCCTGTCGCTTTAAATGCGGAAAACACTCTTTATCTCCCTCCTTTCTGTTGCAATCGTTTTGCATATGTCGCGAGAGTTTCCCCTCGGGCCAATCGCCCGCGCGGGGGCGTTCCCATCCGTGGCCCCGCCCCGCCTTTTTCAATTTGTGGCGCGCGCCTCGGCCCGGTCCGCGAGGAGCCTGAGCCCTTCTTCCCGTCTGGTTAGCGCGAGGAGGGGGCGGGGCCGCCAGCCGCGCAGCCTACCTCGCTGGAGGGAGGAGGGGGCGGACTTCGTGCAGGCAAAGGGCCAATGGGCTTCGGGGTTGGTTTCCCTGCCGCCAATGGGAGGGGGCGGGAGGCGGTGCCCGTTGGAGGGGCTGGAATGGCGCGGAGGGGGGCGGTTAAAGTTGAGTTTGAGAGGTCACGGCTGAAGGGTTTGTGAGGGCGGTCGAGTGGCTCTGAGGGGGGAAAGAGTCGAGGGCTGAGGTGAGGCGGGACCCCCCCCCCCTCAAAAAAAAAGTGGGGAGGAGGGAAGTAACTTGAAATATATTTGGAACGTACGTTACGTAACGTTAAGCCGTTTGTGAGGTAAAAAAGGGGAGCCGTTAATTAGGGAAGCGGCCTTTTTTGGGGGGGTGTCGAGCGAGGGGGCTTGTTTTGGGGGGTCATGGGGGCATCAACATATTTATCATATCTATGTGTCGTAAATAAGACCTTAAAAATGGACGGGTTTTTTTTTTCTTACGGAGGGGGTCACGGTCAGGATAATGGGGGTTAGAAGTGGGGGGGCTCGTTTTGTGGAGGAGGCCACGGGGGTGGGCCTGAGGAAGTGGGGGGTCGACTTGGGGGCACAGGAAGGGCGGAGTGAGTTCCCTTCTGGGGGGGCCTGAGAAGTGGGGGGCTAGGGAGTGGGGGCCCCTCGAGGTGTGTGTGTGTGTGTGTGTGGAAAATGGGGGGTCTAGGACCTTTGGGGGGGTTGTGAGGGGGTTCAGGAAATGGGGGGTGCGGGTCGGGGGGGGCCTCTGGGGCTCCATGGGAGGCATGTGGGGGGAATCTGGGGGGGTTGAATATTGGGGGGAGGACACGGAAGGGATATGGGTGAGGAGGGAAGGAAGTGGGGAGTGGGGTGGAAAAACTGGGGGGGGTTGGGATTTCAGGGCCCCGAAAGCTTGGGCAGGGGGGGCGATTTGTGGGGGTCCCTGGCCGGGTGGATTTAAAAAAAAAATCAGATTTATTTTTTTTGACAGTTAAAATTTTAAAAAAATTAGATGTTTTTTTAAAAAATTAAACCATGATTCCAATCCATTTGATTTCACATCGAATTGTGGCTTAAATCGCTCTCATTTTTTAAAATAAAAAAAAAATCTAATTGATCTCTATCCATCCAGGATTGTGTTGTTGGGGGTGGGGGTGTCCCCAATCTGCCCGAGGGCTCCGCACACGTGGCCAGGAGGCGCCATGGAGGGCAGAAGGGGCTGGGAAGGTTGCGGAAGGAGGAGGACTCCGTTTCGGGAAGAAAAAAAATGTCATCAAATCAGAAAATCTTGCGCAGGGCCGTTCATCTGCCTTATATTGATCTTTGTAAACAATCCTAGGGACCCCGGATGAAGATGTATGCTGGATATTTCTGTTTCTTTATTGCAGTCCGTGTTAACAATCCCCCCACTATTTGTGCCAATAGGGTTTTGGGTGGAAATGTGGGTTCTGCTGTATCTCAGAAAGTTAAGAGTGGGCACCCAAGCCCGTATAAGGGCGGGAACAATTCTGTGTAAAGGTGAAAGAAGCAACCGTAGTGCAGAGGAGATGCAAAGAGAAAAGAAAAAACGACAAAGGAAATAACTGGTCGGTTTGCCAAAAGCATATAAACAATGCATATTAAGCCAAATAAATCCTAAAGCAAGCTTTACCTTCTTGCTTGTTGGGATGTAGAGCCCAGCTTTGCATAGAAGCATCCTGTGTAGTTTTAAGTTTCAAATAAAACGGACACGAAGGCAAACTGTCAGGAGTTAGTTCAAGGAAAATGAAGGGTCTTAGCAGCACAGAAGGACTCCTTTCCACGCATTGAAATAAAGACTAAGAATGGCAAAGTTAGAGGAGAAGGTGCTTCGTATTGACCGATTGGGTGGAAGGACATGGATGGGCGGAGAGACGATCAGGCTTAAAATGGCGGTGGAGGGCAGGGGGTGGCGACATGGAGGGAGGCTGGCCGTGGTGGGAATGGTGTGGAAAACGGAGCCCTTGGAATTGGCAGACTGGATGATGGGGGGAGGATTGCAGGCCAAGGGGAATGATAAGGGGAGCTGTCAGACAGGGCCCTGTTTCCGTGTGAGGCTCCTGGGGATTATGTTGGAGAAAGAAGGATGTATTGCAGGCATGTGGACTTTGGGGCCGAGCTGATGTTTTTTGGTAAGGAGGGTAGAACAGAGTCCCACCGTTGGGATTTGGAGACGGGGGCGGGGGTAAAAACTGGTGGGAAAATTGGCTGGGAAGAAATGACACTGTATATTTTGCTTGGGATGGGGTGGGGAACTAAGAAGCAGCTGGTAAGATGAAGAAGTTGGAAATAAGGTCTTTTGAAATGAGTGGGATAAATGAGTTGGTAGAAAAACAGACGTTGGTTGGGAGAAGTGTTCTCGCTCAGTATCCGTCTCGGAGGACCTCGATAGAGAGGAACTGATTTGAGAGCCGTGGCCAGCGGAACTGGTGGTTTTTGTCCCCTTGTGAGGAAAATGTTTGGACGGAAGGGTGGCGTTCCTCTTGTCCCCTTTTCCTTCTCCCCCATCTTCCTCCACGTGTTCCTAATGGGGATTCTTTCGTCAGTCCCTCAGACAGAGTCCCGCCACCATGTGGATCCAGGTGCGCACCATGGACGGGAAGGAGACGCGCCGTGTGGATTCCCTTTCCAAGCTCACCAAGGTGGAAGATCTCCGCCAGAGGATCCACGAAACGTTTGGAGTGGAGCCCGACCGGCAGAGGCTGTTCTACCGGGGCAAACAGGTATCCTCTCTTGGTTTCGAGGCCCAAGCGCCACAGGACTGGAGAAAAAGGGGGTTCTGGGCCTTTGCTTCAGGGTTTCAAAGGGAACGCAAGCAAGCAAGCAGGGGAACGGAGGAATGAACACGATGCCTTTTGTCTTGCAAAACAAGTCCGGCCACTTGGAATCCTTCACAGAGCACGTGTTGGCGGGCGCTGGGCCTGCGCGAATTGCATCAACACACGGGACCCCTCGTGGCGCTCTCAGGAGCAAGTCGCTCTTGGGTGGTTGGGTGATAGTGGCAGCCAAGGATTGGCAGGGTTGTGTTGTTTATGCCGCTTCAGCTGCGTGGTGCTTAGACCGAGCGTCTGCCAGGCTTGGTGGAGAGGCGCGTATGGACGGAGTGGGAACTTTTGGTTTTGTCCTTAACTTAGTAACAAAGGGAGGGAATTGCAGTGCCATCTAGTGACTTTGCTCAAACAACGCTTTCCGCGTCTTGCCGAGTCTTCGAGCGCGCTCTTCCAGTTGCGCCTTGCTTTGTTCTCCAAAGCAGCTGAAGGACCTGCAGCCTTTTTGGCGTTGTCTTACAGAAAACAGCGTTGGGATCTTAGCTTGTGGTTCTCAGAGTATGTTGCTGCTTTCCTCAATCTTCCCAAAGGAGATTGATAATCCTATGCAAATTAATGGGGCTGTTTCGAGGGCTGGACCTCGGCTTGCGCACATGGAGTGCCAAGCAAATGTGGGAGCGCACAGCCCTTCCCCGCCCCAACTGTAGTCCTTCTGCGCACCCTGACATCCTGGGTGCAAAACTCTCTGGAGTAAGTTTTTGGCCCAGTGGAAGGTGGTGGGGAGGTTTGGAAGGAGGAGGGGACCGAGAAATGAAGCCACTCCGAAGTGTGACATTGGATGTAGGCCCTTGTTCTTGTTGAGTACAGCGGCTTTCTTTGTATGTAGCTACTCTTTCTGAGTGATTGTGTGCACTTTTTGAACTTCAAAAGCTTGTGCGCCTCAGTTGATTATTTAAAAAAAATAACTGTAATTCTCCTGCCTTTCCAGCGCAAACATTTCAAAGAGGTGCTGAAGGTAATTGGAAAAGCCCCAGCCTGCATTAAACACTGAGGCAGCTCTCTGTCGGTGAACATCTGCGCTTTCCCTGGGGGAGGGCTAGGAAATCCAGAGGGGTGTCCACAAGACCCCCTGCCTCTGGAGAAACATCCGGATCGGTCAGCTTGACTTCTGTGTGCTGAAAAAGCTTTTCACCCTGTGGTCATGTTTGTTTCCTGTTTTTATCCGTTTGGATACAATTCTCGCCAATCAGCTGAGTTATACTGAATGAGACCAGAGTCTTGTGTAGCCCAGAATGGAGAGTGCTGGCTGGCAGCTGGTCAGGGGTCCTTTCGCGGCTCTACCTGGTGGGTGCCAGGAATGGAGTCTGGCCCCTTTGACATGCAGAGCATGTGCGGTGTCTCCCCTGCCACTGAGGTGTGACCCCCCCCCCCCCCTCTGCAACCAGAGAAGGCTGGGAGGCGGCTTTCAGGGGTCCTTGACAGGAAGCTAAAAATGGCTGGGCTTGCTGGAGAGCGTAGATTTAGAAACCTTTGCCTTGAGGCTTACGTTAAAGCTAGTCGCTGAGCGGATCATGACGTGTAAAATTTGATCTTACTAACGGGTTGTGCTCTGTTTTGTACTTTAGTTGAGAAAGAAACATAAACTTCTCCCTTGAATTGCCCGGGTCTGAACAGCATGGTTTTGGTTATATATAGATATTTTTTTTCCAATCAATCAGTGCTCAATAAATAAAAATTAAATATGATGCTGCTATTCATCTCTCCAAGAAATGGCCACCGAAGGATGGGTGTCAGACTTACTGAGGCCCCTGTCGTTGGCCGTGTAGTGGCCCCTGGTCTGATGGCGGCAGCCTGGCCAGCCCCCTCTCCTGGCATGGGGGCTCCACGTGGTGGCCAGGGAGGGTGCTGAGGCGTGCACATTGGGGGAGGTGTGTGCGTGCGCATGTGTGTTTGTGCATTAATGGGTTATGCTTTATTTATTTTGGGACGAGGGCATAAGAGTTATACATGGATTTGGAAGTACACGGGGGTCCGGCACCCGTAATCCCAGCTTTCTTGAAAACTCAGTTCTGCGTTGTGCTTAAAGGTGTGGTAAAAGACTTTGAGTCGTAAGACATTATCTGTTCCCATCCAGTGCAAGCTGGGAAGAAACCGTGGGTTCAAGATGCAGCGTACATTCAAGTTTTGCGGTTTGGCTGCCGTTAGAAATAATTAAGTCATTGGGGTTGTGTGTAACTCCTACACCTTTCCCTTTGTGTAGAGATCTTTGGAAAATATAACACGAATTTAAAACTGGAGAGCCGGCAGGGTTTTTGGAGGAGGGATGGTGCTCCAGAGGAGGGACGGCACGTGGTAGGATGACATGTTCGGCTGGACCGTTTGCCTGTGAGGCCCCGCTCCACCTGGCATTGAAGGCCAGCAGGTGCCTCCTCTTTTCCTGAGAAGGGCAAGGCAGGAGGGTGTGTTTGGCTTTTCCCCTTCGCCCGGGAGTGTTGTTTCGCAAGGGCTCCCTTGCCCCCATTTGTGTCGGTCCTTTGCTGGCAGGCTCCCTCCCTCTGAAGGAAGGAAGGAAGGCCCCCTCCAGCCCAGAGGCCCAGGTGAATCTCTTGCTCTCTCTTGTGCTCGGCAGGTGCCAGGGAAGAAAGCGGTACACCCCTCCGTGCGGCTGAGTATGGGAAAGAGCGGAGGAGTCGGCTGGGGTCTGGGTGCCACCTGGAGACTCAGTGGGTAGAGACTGTCGTTTCAGGGGGAGAGGAGAGGAACTCCCTTTTGATGGGAAAAGGCCAAGACTCCGACTCCGTGGGGCGGCTGTGCAGCCGTGGAAATCTCGAGGCCGTGCGTGGTTGGAGGCAGCACAACTTGGAGAAACCCAGCGATTTCATGCAATAAGCATACAAGCGCATGGCGGGTCTTCTTTGGCGACTCCGGAGTCTCTACCAGATAGTGGGACAGGGTCTGTCTTTTCGAGTTGGTCATCCTCGTTTTGTGAGGAGGTTGTGAAACAATTGTTGATGTTGCCACCTTCAGTTCTCTTGGGGTATAGAATAAACGAATGGAGAAAATAAACGGATGTTCTCCAGCCTAGTGTGGATGGGGGGTATCCCCACCCTTTAGACTCCTCTTACTCTCTGCACCGATGATAACGGAGTCTAGAAGCGAGCTCTAGAAGGCCCAGAGGCAGAGCTTTGCCTCTTAATATACAGACATTCAAAGCAACAGTTTTTCCTAACGTGGGCTTTGTAGCCCATTGTCTAGCAAGACAAAGGGGACGTCTCCCTGCCCCCTCCTCTTCAGGTCATTCTGCATACAGATGAGGGCACTAATTGATCTAATGGATGGTGGTCTGCAAAGTGGTTGAGGCAAATAGAAGGCATGGCGGTTTTCCCATTCTACCTCCCCCCCCCCCCCCAATCCCCTACAGCTTCACCACCTCTTCCCTACTTCGTTGTGTAGAAGTGAATGGACGTGTCTGGAGCTTTTTATAATAGAAGATGTATTTCAGGCCAAGGGAAGTCTTTTTCCCAGGAACGCCAACCGCTACCTCTCCTGGGGCTCCTATTCATTTCCACGCTTTAAAAGCCCTTCTGTTTGTGGCCAACTGCTGGTCCCGATGGCTGGCTGCCTCAGTGCGGCGTATGTCGGACTAAAGAGTAATGTTTTGGTTGTGTGAGCAAGAGAAGAGAGAGCCGATTGCTTCCCGTAACCACCGTGGTTATTCTGTTTTTAAGGATTTTGAGGTCATTTTACATCCGTTTCTCAGGAAGTTTAATCTGCCGATCGTGGAAGAGCATTAATGGAATTTCTCTCGCTCGAGGGCTTCTGTATGGGATTCTGTGTCCTGACTCAAAACGTGGGTGGACGCTTTTGTTCGAAGGGGCACCCTGTCAGCCTCAAAACTGGGTGGCAAGCCAGTCGCTGGGAGTTACCTACCAGGCAGGCAGTTTGGAAAAAGAACTAGAATTGTAGATGGAGCCCTTTAGGTCCATCGGGGTGGGGTGGGGAGGGGAGGATAAACGGCTGGAAGAATTTTAAAAAGCTTCCTTCCAACTCACAGTGTGGGCCTTGTTTCCACCCAAGCAAGAATCCTGAAGTATCTTTAACTCTGCTGTGACACAGACCTTTGTGGGCCAGTGACGCCTATCTTGTGTGACCTTGGCCCAGGGGAGCACAGGCTCTGCGAAATTGGTGACCTCCAGGGTGGCAGGGGGGGGGGGGGCATGTGTTTCCACTCTTTTCTATGCCATAGTTCTCCTGTGTGTTGTGTACGTTGCCTTAGCCGTCTTTTCTGCAAACCCATGTAGGCTAGACCCCCACAGAAGGGGAGGTGGAGAGAAAAACTTGCTCAAAGTCAGTGTTAACTGAGATTTGGACTCTTGGCAGGAGACAGACAGCCTGTCCTCTCAGCCCTGGAAATGCAAGTAGCATCCTGAATGAACGTGTGTGTTTTTTTTTACCCACCCACCCTGCCCCTGCCAAGGCAGAGATAACGTCAGAAAGAAATATGGGAAGAGAGAACTTCTGAGCCACCTATCTTTCGTTAGTAACAATAGGAGGACGCAGTGTGAGCGTTCAGTTTTGTGGGAAAGAAAGCCTGTTAGGTGGTATAATGAATTCTCAGCAGGGTGGATAAAAATCAGTGTTGTTTTTTTTTAGTCAAGTAGATTTAAATCACAATTTAAATCATGATTTAAATTAAAAAATCATTTTTTAAATTCAAACTTCTCCCCCAAATCTTTTTTTTTTTTAAATTAAATCGTGATTTAAATAAAAAAAGGGCTAGGATAGGCTGTATCTTCCCCCACCCCAGCTGCTCAAATCCATCCTGGTTTCGGGAGAAACAACGTAGGCCCACAGTGTACTTGTTCTTTGGGAGACGTCGGAAGTTTCTTGCCATTCATGAGTTGAACCAAAGATCTTCCGCTCGATACAGTAGGTGGGAAATACCATTTTGCTCCAAGTTTGCTTAATGTGTTCCCAAGAACCGCAAGCCTAAAGATTAGCGTTTGAAACCCAGGCAGAGCGAAACGTTTTTTGCCGTTGTGCGGGCCGTGTTGTTATGCGCCGACCTCTAGCGACCGTTCCGTGTCATCCAGTGACCCCGTTCCCTTCTTCCAACTCTTCCTTCGCAGATGGAGGACAGCCATTCCCTTTTTGATTACAACGTCGGCTTGAACGACATCGTCCAGCTGCTGGTGAGGCCAAGCCCCGCCGGCCAGCCTCTGCCGAGCAAAGAGAAGGACTCCGAACTTTCGGACACGGATTCCGGCTGCGGCTCGGGCCAGAGCGAATCGGACAAGAGCTCCAACCACGGGGAAGGGGCGGCGGAGCTGGAGGGGCAGGCCAGCGCCGCTGCTCAAGCCGACCTGGTGGATCCGGGTTTTGGATTCTACAAGGTGGGCTGCTTTTCAGGTGGATTCAGAGGTCCAGAGCCCTGCCTAGCCAGAAGGGCTCGTGTTCCTTACCTGTTTAAGTGCATCCAGCATGTCCTGGCAGAGCAAACTTCCACAAAATGAAGCGTGACCTTTTATAAGAAGGTGCTGCCGAGCTTGGGAGCCCACGAGCAGCCTTTCCTTAGGCAGCTGGTTGGCCCGCTGTGCGAACGTGGTGTTGGGGTAGGGAGGCCTCTGGCCTGACCCAACTTTGGAGTAGCGTGGGTTGTCCTGCCTGCGTCCCGTCCTGGGTTTTGCCTTGGAATGCCACCCCTTTTGCCCTATGACCCCTGTGACAGGTTGGGATGTGAGTGACTTCCAGTCGTCATCCTCTTAGAACTGCAGAGCTGGAAGGGTCTTTATGGATCCTTGAGTCCAGCCCCTGTCAAGGAGGTCCAGTGGGGGGATCGAACTCCCAACCTCTCTCTGGCTCCACAGCCAGAAACCTAAACCCCATAGCTCTTCAGCTGCCTCGTT
The DNA here is from genome assembly GCA_037013535.1 of Intellagama lesueurii. Taxonomy (NCBI): domain Eukaryota; kingdom Metazoa; phylum Chordata; class Lepidosauria; order Squamata; family Agamidae; genus Intellagama; species Intellagama lesueurii. The sequence continues at coordinate 4,909,612 of JBAJHW010000020.1, forward strand.
CCCTCCACTTTTACAACCAGACGTCGCTCTTTCAATTAAACTTACGGCAAGAAGCTAAACGTCTGGGCTTTTGTTTTCAGATCAACGAGCTGGTGGATGCTCGTGACACGAGCATGGGAGCCTGGTTCGAAGCGATCGTCGTCAACGTGACACAGAAAGGGAAAGCGGCCGAGAAGACAAGCGAGAGTGACGAGGAGTCGGATCTTCGAGAAGCCGTCCTGGAAGAGGACATCATTTACCACGTGAAATATGAAGAGTGAGTGTGTGTGTGTCTACATTTAGATACTGGTTCAGCAAAGCCACTTGCTCCTGAAGAGGTCCAAAGAGGAAGCCGAGCTTCCCCCTACTTGTCAATCTTTTCATTTTCTTTTTCTGTCGATTTCCCATCATGAAGTGGAAGAGGCGGGGGGGGGGGAGATGGTTCCGGCGGAGGCAACCAAGAGCGCCTTGTCTGTACAGGAAAGGCCTGTGTCTCCCGTGGCCGTCGGAGATTGGCAGGAGCAGAGGTTCTCTCGACTGCCCTGGCTTTCCCTTTTACGTGTCTTGACCTCCTGAGCTGGAATTGACGGCTGGGGTGCGGCCCTCGGGAAGGCTGCTTTGGATGGTCTTTCGCCTGTAGGCGTTTGTCTGTGGCGATCAGGTTGGAGGACCTCCTGGTTCTAAATTGATTTCCTGATGTTGTATTCTGTGGGATTTGGAATTTTGGCTTGCAGCTCTTGTGATTTTCAGGAGAGGATCTGGATTGGCTTGCTTGTTTCTTCCCTCTCCGTTCTCCCCCCGCTCCCCTTCTTTTGCACCCAGAGCCTGCAGGCAAAGAGTCTCTTCCTGTTTTATGTTCTGTACAACGACGGGAAATCTTCCGTCTTTTCTTCTGGGGGGGGGGCAGTCACCCTTGCGTAGTGGTAGGGAGAGCCGGCTGCATTAACGTTGTGGGACTGTTTTCTTCAACCTCCTCCCCCAAATCAAGTTACCCGGAGAATGGCGTCATCCAGCTGACCTCCAAAAACGTGCGTGCTCGGGCCAGGACCACGCTCAAGTGGGAGGAGCTGGAAGTGGGAGACGTCGTCATGCTGAACTACAATCCCGACGATCCGAAGGAGAGGGGCTTCTGGTACGACGCGGAAATCCTACAGAAGCGGGAGACCAGGACGTGCAAGGAGTTGTATGCCAAGATCGTTCTCGGGTAAGCAGCCAGCCGTGCGTCAGGTCCGTGGGACCAAGGGTCCCGATGGAAACGTTCGTCCAAAGGTTGCTCTCTGTGACGGTCCTGGCAGGGAAGCGGGAGGAGGACAAGATCTCACGGTGTGAGATTAGAGGAGAGAAGAAGGAAGCGGGGACCTTGCTTCTTCCTATCCCACTCTAGGGTCGTAGGCGTCCACCATCCATGAGTTCTCTGTCGCACCGAGGGTGCGAAGGCAGCACCCCTGCCCAAGTCTCTAGTTTCTGTCTCTTCCTTCATGTCGGCTGCTCTTGTGCCCTTCCCTTCCAGCGACGGTGGGGACATCTTGACCGACTGCCGGATCTCTTTGGTGGATGAGATCTACAAGATCGAGGAGCCCGGGTGCGCTGCGCCACTCACCTCTGAAAGCCCCATGAAGAGTGAGTGGCTCGCTTCTCCTTGGGGGCGACTCTGGCCTCCCCCCCCTTTTTAGCGCCGGAGGGTTAAACATGCCCTGTGCCCTTCGGCCTAAGACCTCCTCTGAGGAGGACCGGCCGCCAATTGTCCTCCCTGGGTTGTTTTTGTCGCAAGAGAGGAGGCTTCTAGGCCTTTCGCCCTCAAGGCCTCCGTCCCCTTTGGGGATCACCACTCATCTCTGCTTGGTAAATCTCCATCTGGTTTGGGAGTCCTGGGGCAAACTTTCCCAGCTTTTGGCTGAATTTTATAAGTTAGGCCTCATGGAAGGAAGCGCAGAACTGAAGCAAGGGGGGGGGGGGTCTCCTACAACTGCGGTCCCTTCAGCGCGGGGCACTTTTGTCTGCTTCCATTCCTCCAGGGCCGAGCGGGCCTGTGTGCAGGCACTGCAAAGACAACCCGGACAAAACCTGCCGGATGTGCGCCTGCCACATCTGCGGTGGGAAGCAGGATCCCGAGAAGCAGCTGATGTGCGACGAGTGCGACATGGCTTTCCACATCTACTGCCTCAGCCCCCCTCTCAGCAGGATCCCAGACGATGAGGACTGGTGAGTCACGAGGAGCGGGGCTGGCCTTCCAAGTCCTCCAGAATGATCCGCCTTAAAACATGATGGTCTTTTCTGGGAAGGCCACAGGGATGGGCCCTGCCGTTGAAGATCTTATCATCCCTAGCCATTCCGCGGCTGGCTCCAGCCATCCTCAATCTCTCTCTCAATCTCTCTCTCTCTCTCTCCCTTGTATTCCTTAATGTTCTGGGGTCCTTTTCTTTCTGTGTTGCCTTGCCTGGAGGAGTTTTAGCCCCTGGCCATCTCCAGCGACTTAGAGCTGTGAAAGACATTTCAGAGTCACTGCCAGCTGAAGCAGAGTTTGACCCATGAGAGAGCGGTCCATGTAAGCAGGAATTCAGTGGGTACTCCTCCAGTCCTGTCTTGCTCGTGCACTCTCACTCTCTCTCTGCTTATATATGTTTGTGTTTATATGCACACTGCAAACTGTCATGATTCTACAACACACTGAACGGTATGTAGATGTTTTTTTGTCAGACCGCTGTTGGCTTCTCTTAGTGGCTTCCACCCAACTCGTATCCCTTGCAGGTCTTGGCCTGAAACTTAAGTGGAAACGTTTTCCAGCCAACCTTTGCTGGTCCTGCAGATAAAAATCCGAAACCCAGCGGGCCTTTAAAAGACAAAGAGAGAGTCGCCAAGTTTGTATGTGTGTCCTTTTTTTTTTGGCCTCTCCTGATAATTCAGGTATTGCCCCGAATGTCGCAACGACGCGAGTGAGGTCGTTTTGGCCGGGGAGAAGCTGAAAGAGAGTAAAAAGAAGGCAAAGATGGCGTCTGCCAACTCGTCCTCCCAGCGGGACTGGGGAAAGGTGAGGGCCTCTGGTTCTTCTGCCGTCTCCGACTCATCACCACAGCCGGGCCTCTTTGAGGCACAGCGATAGATGGGGGAGGATTTGTGTTTCCTCGTTGATCGTTGCCACGGGGGGGAGTATTTTGTGGTGAACTGTTCGTCTCCAAGGAGAGGGCCCATGGCAGTCACCATGCCGGGGTTTCAGGAGGATGACTCCATTGTTGGCACGGAGTCCTGGGCTGGGGTACAGCCAGTCAGCATGTCTGCCTCCTGCTCGCCTCTGTGTGTGACATGCACAACACAGCAGAGGTACCGATTTCCGATGACATTCCTTAACATGTAATGTTTTTCTCTGTGTGTGTTTGTGTGTGTGTGGTGTTGTTGTTTTCCTTTGGTAGGGCATGGCTTGCGTTGGCCGCACCAAGGAATGCACCATAGTCCCATCAAACCATTACGGGCCGATCCCTGGGGTTCCCGTCGGAACCATGTGGAAGTTTAGAGTCCAGGTGAGAGGCCGTGTCTGGAGGGGGTCAGCTTGGGAAGAAGGCGGGGGGGACGAGGAGACAGCTGCTTGGGTGGATTTCGGGAGGTGCAGGCGGGCAAAAAGTTCCTTGAATCTGGAGGGAAGGAGAAGGCAAGCAATACGAAAAAGCAGCGAGAGTGAAATTGTTCTGCATCCACTGGAGTTTAAGGGGGAAGAAAAGGATTCTGAAGCTGCCAGTGGAGCAGAGAGAGAGAGAGGGTAGAGCGACTGTGAAAGGGTTGCAGGGGGAGGGCACTGGGATTGGATGGTCCTCTTATCAAAGAGGCTTGGGCTGCGCCTTTCCTGTTCCATCAAGAGGGCTGGGCTCCGTGACCCTCGAGGTCCCTTCCAACTTGACCAGAGTTTTGCAGTGCCACGACTACCGCTGCTCCACTTGAGGTTTGCCTGCCTCGGCCACGAAAGCAAAAAACACCTGGCCCCGCTGAACAGGCCTGTCTCCCTTCAGGTGAGCGAGTCGGGCGTCCACAGGCCCCACGTGGCAGGGATTCACGGCCGAAGCAACGACGGCGCCTACTCTTTGGTCCTGGCAGGAGGCTACGAAGACGATATCGTAAGTCAGCACGTGCGCCCCTGTCGCCCCTTTCCCAGCCGGCTTAATAAGGCACAGGGCATTTTGTATCCTAACCAGCTATCCAAGACGACATGGCCTTCTGGCTGGCCTCCCCTCTCTCGCTCCACCACGAGATCCTCTTAGTTGATGCCTCCTGCTTGCAGGCCCATATTTCCTAGAGCCCCCGGGGGCCTCCGCCTCTCTCTGAATTCCCTCCCGTCGCTTCTTCCGTTCAACCGTCAAGGTCCCTTGTCCTGCGTCCACGTAGGCCTAGCCAGTCTGCAAGCCTCAATGTGTTTTTTTAAGTCCCAGCCTCAATTCATTCTGATGCCTGAGACCAGCTCCATGGGTTTCCCCCCCCCCCCCCCCCCCGGCCCTTTCCTCTCCAGTCTGAATGTTCTGAATGCACTTTCAGGACCACGGAAATTCTTTCACTTACACGGGAAGCGGAGGCCGGGACCTTTCCGGGAACAAGCGGACAGCTGAGCAGTCTTGTGATCAAAAACTTACAAACATGAACAGGTGAGGAGAGCCGCATCCTCTTGTCCGAGGGATGCCGAGGGCAGCAGCTCTGGAAGAAAACTTTGGGCCTCCCTCTTGATCACTCCCAAGTTGAACGAATAAAGACCAAGAAATTGTACATCTCTTAGATTTGTCGTGCAGCCTCATGTGTGTGTGATTTCTGCAGGGCCCTGGCGCTGAACTGCAGCGCCCCAATCAATGACAAAGAGGGTGCAGAAGCGAAGGACTGGAGAGCCGGCAAGCCTGTCCGGGTGGTGCGCAATGTGAAGGGTGGAAGACACAGCAAATATGCTCCCAAGGATGGGAACCGATATGACGGCATATATAAGGTAAGGAGAAGGAGTGGATTTGGGGCATCCGTCTGTCAAGGGCACTCAAAGCTCTGAAGCCAAGGAGATATATATATATATATATATTTTAAACACAAAAGGAAAGCCCTCTGCCCAACAGCCGTCCAGACAAGCTACGCAGGGGCAACTTTGCAAGCTCACTCCGTTTCCTTTTCCAGGTTGTCAAGTATTGGCCTGAGACGGGGAAATCTGGTTACTTAGTGTGGCGCTACCTGCTGCGGAGGGATGACGAGGAGCCCGCCCCTTGGACCAGGGAAGGCAAGGAGAGGATGAAGAAGCTGGGCCTGACCATGCAGGTGAGACATGCAGGGCGGACGGGGGACTGCTGGGCAGCATCACTCTGGGGAAGAGCCCTTCACAGCAGACACACACACACGGCCCTGAAGCCCTGGTGGCTCGTTAACCGTTGCCTCCTGCTTTCTGCCAGGCTTGGGCACCCAGACAAATAGGCATGCGGATTAAAAACATCCTGTAACTATTTACTCTCTGCTGAGATGGTTAAGTAGCACGTTTTTCTCCTGCAGCAGCGAAGCCAGAAAATGCCCTGTCAGTCACTTTTATTTGAAACGGGAGGTGATCTGGCAGTGGACCACAAGAGCAGGATGGGGTTATGTTTTGATAAAAGGCAACAAAAATATGATACCTTTACTTGTTCAGTAGGCGGGTGGGGGTGGGGAGTCTTTATAGGTTGCTTGGTGATTTTTCTTTGTGCTACACTTACTCCTGACCCTTAGACGTCCCACTGTGGTAGACACGCACAATATCACGCATTAGCCCTTGGTGACAGGGGGCCCTAGGAGCGGATTTGTGGCTGCCGGAGGCAGCTCAGCCCTTATGTGCAGGAAGAAGAGGGACTCCAAAACATCCTTGGGGTAATTCAGGCTAAAACTAAACAGCTTGGGGGACTGGAGTCAGAGGCTGAGAGTTCGAATCCCCTACTGGGCCTCCCTGACAGGGGCTGGACTGGATGATCCTTAGGGGTCCCTTCCAGTTCTATGATGATGATGATCTAGCATTCTGTTCCAGTACTCACAGGAGTTTCTTTTCTTGGAGGGCTGGGGTAAAGGCTGTTTATATATAATTTATTTTTCACCTCCTCCATTTAGTATCCTGAAGGGTACCTGGAAGCAGTGGCAAGCAAAGATAAGGAAGAAAGCAAAAATGTAGAGGAGGTGGAAACCCCAGGAAAAGGGAAGCGGAAGAGGAAATCTGGTGAGTTTACGTGCTGTCCTCAAGTGGTCTGCAGTTCTGCTCTTGGGTTTTTTTTCTTGTCTCTCCTCCACCCCCTCCGGAGAAAATAAACCCAACTCTGTCCTGTTGCTTTGCCAGGAAATCAGTCGGACTGTTCCGTTTCTCCTGCCAGCACCCCAAAAAAGGTGAAAGTGGAGGCGTACAAGCTCACCCCTCAGCAGAAGGGTCTTATTAAAGAGGACGAAGCCAACACAAAGCTCTGGAACGAAGCCCTGCAGGCCCTTAAGGACGGACCGGTACATAAGGGGCGGGGTGTGTGTGTGTTTGTGTGTGTCTTAGTTATCCCCCCAACTGGGTGAGGAGGTGGCCCTGCCTTTAGCTTGGTCCGCCCCCTCCAGTCCTCAAGAGAAAGGCAAGACTGGGCCTCGCCAAGCCGGGGATTCTGCCCTCCAGAGGCAAATGGGAACTCAGGCCAGCAGCCTGCCTCTCTTCTCAATACCTGCCTCCAGCCCGCAACCTTTTGAGCTGGCTGGCGTTCTGAGCTTCTTCGTAGGAACGCTCGCTGTCGTGGCATCAGTTGCGACTTGACTAAGGGGGGGGGGGGGGGGGACGGCCACATAGTCAGATCTGCCGGTAGACACAAAGCTTGACGCGGCTTGTTTTGGGCACCCGTGGGGGGGGGGGGGAAGAGGTGTCCCCTCCTTATTTTTATTTTTTTAAGCAACGCTCTGATTTTTCCAACTCCCGTTTCATGGCAGAAATTCCTCAAGAAGGTGGAGGAAACCTTCCTGTGCATCTGCTGTCAGGAGGTGGTCTTCCAGCCGATCACGACCGAGTGCCAGCACAACGTCTGCAAGGTGAGTCCCGGTCCGTGAGCTTCACGGCTGCCCTCCTTTACTGGACCTTGAAGTGCCCGAGCTTTGCTGAGCAGGTTCTGGGAAGCGGTTTTTGTTTGTTTTTTTGACGTGTTTGGCGACCAGCTCTTGCCCCAACGAGCACAAGAAGAATAAAGGAGAGCGATCTCAGCCGATCCTTGAGGGACCGTGAGAACCCAACAGAGGGCCATAGCTTGTGATTTTTAGGATTCAACTGAAAGAGGGCTTCAAGCTCTCCCGGCCTACAAGAAAAGGGTCGGCTCTGGGTTCCTCTTTCCTGGAGGCTCTGGAAACCCAGTATTTTTTTTTCCTTTCTCTGTTTACTGGCCTTTGGTTCCTAGCATAGGGCCAAGGTAATTCACCACCTTCCTGATTAGCAAGATATGCATCAGAATACCAGAGCTGAAGTATCTGGGTTGTGGCCAGTGTAACAATAGAAGGGCATAGCGGAAAAGAAGGGTGTGCCTAAGATCAGATTTCTAAGTGTCTGCAGCCCTATAATTTGTTGTTGTTGTTGTTTGGAAGAGTGTTGAGATTCTGACCTGAGGGCCCTTTAGGGCCACCCCTGACCCCTTGGTAACAGCCTGGAAGGTCTTTCTGTCTCCATGCAAGTTGAGAGAATCAAGTGACTCCTGGGGGCGAGATTTTGGAGATTGTTGTTGTTGTTTAGTCCTTAAGTCCTGTCCGACTCTTCGTGACCCCATGGACCAGAGCATGCCAGGCCCTCCTGTCTTCCACTGCCTCCCGGAGTTGTCGGTTCGATGACACTGTCCAGACATCTCGTCCTCTGTCGTCCCCTTCTCCTCTTGCCTTCACACTTTCCCAACATCAGGGTCTTTTCCAGGGAGTCTTCTCTTCTCACTAGATGGCCAAAGGATTGGAGCCTCAGCTTCAGGATCTGTCCTTCCAGTGAGCACTCAGGGTTGATTTCCTTCAGAATGGATAGGTTTGATCTCCTTGCAGTCCAGGGGACTCTCAAGAGTCTCCTCCAGCACCACAATTCAAAAGCATCAATTCTTCGGCGGTCAGCTCTCACTTCCATACATCACTATTGGAAAAACCATAGCTTTGACTATGCGGACCTTTGTCGGCAAGGTGATGTCTCTGCTTTTTAAGATGCTGTCTAGGTTTGTCATCACTTTCCTCCCAAGAAGCAGGCGCCTTTTAATTTCGTGGCTGCTGTCACCATCTGCAGTGATCATGGAGCCCAAGAAAGTAAAATCTGTCACTGCCTCCATATCTTCCCCTTCTATTTGCCAGGAGGTGATGGGACCAGTGGCCATGATCTTAGTTTTTTTGATGTTGAGCTTCAGACCATTTTTGGCGCTCTCCTCTTTCACTCTCATTAAGAGGTTCTTTAATTCCTCCTCACTTTCTGCCATCAGAGTGGGATCATCTGCATATCGGAGGTTGTTGATATTTCTTCCGGCAATCTTAATTCCGGTTTGGGATTCCTCCAGTCCAGCCTTTCGCATGATGTATTCTGCATATAAGTTAAATAAGCAGGGGGACAATATACAGCCTTGTCGTACTCCTTTCCCAATTTTGAACCAATCAGTTGTTCCATATCCAGTTCTAACTGTTGCTTCCTGTCCCACATATAGATTTCTCAGGAGGTAGATAAGGTGGTCAGGCACTCCCATTTCTTTAAGGACTTGCCATAGTTTGTTGTGGTCCACACAGTCAAAGGCTTTTGCGTAGTCAATGAAGCAGAAGCAGATGTTTTTCTGGAACTCTCTGGCTTTCTCCATAATCCAGTGCATGTTGGCAATTTGGTCTCTAGTTCCTCTGCCCCTTCGAAATCCAGCTTGTACTTCTGGGAGTTCTCGGTCCACATCCTGCTGAAGCCTACCTTGGAGGATTTTGAGCATAACCTTGCTAGCGTGTGAAATGAGTGCAATTGTACGGTAGTTGGAGCATTCTTTGGCACTGCCCTTCTTTGGGATTGGGATGTAGACTGATCTTTTCCAATCCTCTGGCCACTGCTGAGTTTTCCAAACTTGCTGGCATATTGAGTGTAGCACCTTAACAGCATCATCTTTTAAGATTTTAAATAGTTCGACTGGAATGCCATCACCTCCACTGGCCTTGTTGTTAGCCATGCTTTCTAAGGCCCACTTGACTTCACTCTCCAGGATGCCTGGCTCAAGGTCAGCAACCACACTATCTGGGTTGTCCGGGATATCCAAATCTTTCTGGTATAATTCCTCTGTGTATTCTTGCCACCTCTTCTTGATGTCTTCTGCTTCTGTGAGGTCCCTCCCATTTTTGTCTTTTATCATGTCCATCTTTGCACAAAATGTTCCTTTGATATCTCCAATTTTTTTGAACAGATCTCTGGTTTTTCCCTTTCTATTATTTTCCTCTATTTCTTTGCACTGTTCATTTAAGAAGGCCCTCTTGTCTCTCCTTGCTATTCTTTGGAAGTCTGCATTCCATTTTCTGTAACTTTCCCTATCTCCCTTGCATTTTGTTTCCCTTCTCTTCTCTGCTATTTGTAAGGCCTCGTTGGACAGTCACTTTGCTTTCTTGCATTTCCTTTTCTTTGGGATGGTTTTTGTTGCTGCCTCCTGTACAATGTTTCGAGCCTCCATCCATAGTTCTTCAGGCACTTTGTCCACCAAATCTAGTTCCTTAAATCTGTTCTTCACTTCCACTGTGTATTCATAAGGGATTTGGTTTAGATTATACCTGACTAGCACAGTGGTTTTTCCTACTTTCTTCAGTTTAAGCTTGAGTTTTGCTATAAGAAGCTGATGATCAGAGCCACAATCAGCTCCAGGTCTTGTTTTTGCTGACTGTATAGAGCTTCTCCATCTTTGGCTGGAGATAACATAATCAATCTGATTTCGGTATTGCCCATCTGGTGATGTCCATGTGTAGAGTCGCCTCTTGTGTTGTTGGAAAAGAGTGTTTGTGATGACCAGCTTGTTCTCTTGACAAAACTCTATTAGCCTTTGCCCTGCTTCGTTTTGAACTCCAAGGCCAAACTTACCTGTTGTTCCTTTTATCTCTTGACTCCCTACTTTAGCATTCCAGTCCCCTATAATGAGAAGAACATCTTTCTTTGGTGTCAGTTCTAGAAGGTGTTGTAAGTCTTCATAGAATTGGTCAATTTCAGCCTCTTCAGCATGGGTGGTTGGTGCATAAACTTGGATTACTGTGATGTTGAAAGGTCTGCCTTGGATTTGTATTGAAATCATTCTATCATTTTTGAGATTGTATCCCAGTACAGCTTTTCCCACTCTTTTGTTGACTATGAGGGCTACTCCATTTCTTCTACGGGATTCTTGCCCACAATAGTAGATATGGTAATCGTCTGAATTGAATTCGCCCATTCCCGTCCATTTTAGTTCACTGACGCCCAGGATGTCAATGTTTATTCTTGCCATCTCCTGTTTGACCACATCCAGCTTACCAAGGTTCATCGATCTTACATTCCAGGTTCCTATGCAATATTTTTCTTTGCAGCATTGGACTTTCCTTTCACTTCCAGGCGCGTCCACAGCTGAGCGTCCTTTCGGCTTTGGCCCAACCATTTCATTAGCTCTGGAGCTACTTGTCCTTGTCCTCCGGTCTTCCTCAGTAGCATGTTGGACGCCTTCTGACCTGAGGGGCTCATCTTCCAGCGTCATATCTTTTAGCCTTTTGTTTCTGTTCATGGGGTTTTCTTGGCAAAGATACTGGAGTGGCTTGCCAGTTCCTGCTCCAGGTGGATCGTGTTTAGTCAGAACTCTCCACTATGACCTGTCCGTCTTGGGTGTCCCTGCACGGCATAGCCCATAGCTTCTCTGAATTACTCAAGCCCCTTCGCCATGACAAGGCAGCAATCCGTGAAGGGGAGGCAGCAATCCGTGAAGGGGCTTTTTTGGAGATTGGTCAGTTGTAAAAAGGTGTGGCTGAACCTCCTGGCATTCCTCGCCTGGATGCTCAACCTAGACTACCTTCCGGGAGGAATCTCAGTACTTTGAGTTGGTTTTCGCGTTTCTGCATCCTGTTTGCTTTTTACGCACTAAAAAACAAACTAAACTTTAAAAACAATAATAACTTGAAACAATGTCAGGGGAAATTAAACAAAGCTTACAATCTCAAACACCTGCTCCTACACCTTGTTTCTTGAAGCGCATTCAGAGGGCTGAGGTTTCAAGGGTGTCAGATCGTTGAGCACCGAATGCAACCGGGGAGGTGATATAAGTTGTGGATTTGCTGCCTTTTATTCGGTTGCCACCATATTTTTAAAGTTGCAACCTAAATGAAGACTGTTGAAAGCCACCTTGGGCTCCGGGGAAGGTGGGAGAGAGGCCCCCGATGAGCTGTGACTCCAGTCTCCGTGTCCGGCGCCGAAATACGCTCCACCGTTTTCAGAAAGAACCCGGCACCTTTCCAAAGCCACGAGTTTTAATTTTAGAAGAGGGAGCTGTGTGAGTTAGGCTGCCTTTTCTAAAACTATAACCAGAAAGGCTGGAGTTTTCAGTTTCCTGACGGTTCCATTTTTAAGTGGAAGCACGCTGTCACCGCTGTCGTCACGTACAGAAGGGCTTGCCTAAACCCTGCCTCTCCCCGGGTCTCTTCCAGGACTGCTTGGACCGATCCTTCCGGGCAGAGGTCTACAGCTGCCCAGCGTGCCGTTACGATCTCGGCAAAAACTACACCATGGAAGTGAACAAGCCGCTGCAAGGCGTCCTCAACCAGCTCTTCCCCGGCTACGGCAACGGACGGTGATTCTAAACGAAAGCACTTCTAATTTCCTGTTTGTTTGTTCTTTTTAATGAAACATGTTTTTTTTATTTGTCCCTTCAAAAAGAAAAACTTTATGGGGATTCGGTGGGGGCCTTATTTAATTGCATAGCCTTTCAGAAAGCTTATGTCCTGTTGTTCCCCCTCGTCCCGGAAAACGATGGAAGTTTTGTGATACTTGCTTATGTATTTTATGCGGTAGCGCTTGGGTTTTTTATTATTATTATTATTAAGCGACTTAAGTTTGAGAAGGGCACGAGTTGTTAGGCCAAACCGCTTGTTTTAAATGCCGCTACCAAATTTCAGTTCTCAGTAGGGTATTTTTGCGAAAAGAGTGAGAGAAAGAAGGGGGGGGGGGAAGGGAACCTAATTACATGCCTTGCTTGCTAGAACAATCTCTTGAGACCAACGGATTCCAGCCATACGTTCCATGTGATGATATGTTGTTGTTTTTTCTGGTGGCAGCTGAGCATGAGGTTCTCAGCTTGGGATCTCTGCCCTCCAAGATCGACTGAGAAGCCTCCGTTCCTTCCAGTGGTTTATCACTGTTGACAAAAGCCTCTTACCCATTACTGTCTTCAGGGCCTCTCTCTGTACACAGCTACTACCTCAGTCCCTGCATATACCAGCCGCCTGCTTTCTCCTCATCCTAGTGCCATAAGGGAGGACCTATAAAAGCCATTCAGAAGTGCCTTCTTTGGTCCGTTTTTTTTTCTTCCTTCCTTCCTTCCTTCCTTCTTAAACAAAACCACCTGCAAGAAAGACTGTGTTTGGAACCATTTGGGGGGGGAGAAAAAGCACTGATTTTTTAAAACCGCCATTTAAGATTTTGGTCGAGAGCTTGTCCGTTGTTAACACTGCTGCCTTAGGTCAGTAGAGGTAGATCCTGCTCCAGCTGCTTGTGTTTTCTGCTAATTCTGAATCTTCCTCCTTAATATCCTTAGAAAGGAAAAGTAGACTTGTAACTTTTCAATGGGAAGACTGGTGGTATGTTCCTGGTTTGCTTGGTTCTTGCCTCATCAGCACCAAAATGATACAGTTCAGTACCTCAGGGTTAAAACAGGGTTGATGCTAAATCACTCCTCACCTCCTACAGACTGGAACAAATGTGATGACGATGATGATGATTTTTTTTAGCTTCTTATTATAAATGGATAATACTGTTTAGGGAAAACAGCTCTTTTTTGTCTTCATGAATTACACCACAGTTTTGTACAAATGTTCATTTAGTTCTCAAAATAAAATGCCTTTTTCATATCAAAGAGAGCCCGTGACTTTGTAAGCTTTTGCGCTTCGGTCTGGAAATCCTTAGATCTTTGCGGCTGGAACGCCCGGAGACCGTTTTCAACCATCAGGGATTTCACTCCTGCTAATCCAGGAGATTGCCACTTATCCTAAAATAATTGTTTATGTGCCTTGAGAATTTGGAATGAGTCCCAGTGACAAGAGTTGAGGGGAGGGGGAAACCCTGCAAACTCTTGCGGTATTTTCAGAGGAAGATATATGAGGTGGGACATGCTTCCTGCTGATGATGTGGTTCCGCATGGAAGGAATCGCCCCTTACCCTGAACCCCGTTCTTAAACATCTAGTAGAAAGCCAGCGTCATACTGAAATGGATACTTACAAAGGCCCTCTTTCCAGTTTCTTGAAACAACTTCCCAGTAGTAGGGCCTACAGAGGAGCAGCAGTTGGCTTAAGGCAGGACGCTTTTGAACACACACTTTTTAAAACAGCTCAATCCCTGGGTGAATAAACCCCAAAGGCTTAAGGAGCCTCTTCCGGATTTACAAGACCTTTGGTCTGAACGTTTACTTGAACCCCCCCCCCCCCCCCAAGCGAGGTCATTCCTACATAGCGTTTTCCTGGGAGGAAGCCCCGCTGGTCAGCAAGCCCCAAGTCTGGGATCTCGCCAATGTGTGGAAATTTAAAAGGGCGGGACAAGGGCAGGATGATGGAGTTGTGAGTGTGGAGGAGTATCTTGGAGGTTGAAGCGGGAAACGTGGAGCTAGAGTTCCCTGTACTTGGAGACCACAGGCCAAGGGAAAGCCCATTATCCTTGCAAGTGTGTTTGTCTGTGTGTACACATACACTTTTCTATCGCCTAACTCCTTTTCCTGTGAAGTTTAGCCTTATAAAATCCACCGTCCTATGACTGGCAAGGTCTCATCTCGGCAAACCATCATCCACCTCCCCCCCCCCCAACAGGAGCAACAGGAAACAGCCCATCATGGATTTGGTAAACTTGCCCGGTAGCCTTTCCCAGTAGCCCTTTCCCTGGCGTGATTTTGATCAAGTCTGTTGGCAACCCAGGTGAATCTTGTGGCACCTTTCTGAACGCTGATCAGATTTCTTCAGCCGAGGCGCTGAGGACTCGCAGCCCACAGAAACCTTCTTTATTGATTTAGTGAATTTGTATACCGCTGACTTTGCGCGGCACACTAAGCGGTTTACAAAGGTAAACAAAAAACAAAAAACCCAACCGTCCAACAAAGCAACTAAGACAAATATATGCATCAAATAAAAGCCCAAATTGTAACGGACTCCGGGAAGCATGGGTGGAGACTCTGTGTGTGTGTGTGTGTGTTTGTGTAGGGAGGACCTAAGGTGGCTCTGTCCAGTTTGTGTGCACGTGGGTCACACTGATGGGGAACGAAATTTCACCAGAAAGCACAAGGGAAAAGCTGTGTGCTCCCCAAAACTGCACTCCTGCATCCGAGGGTGATGCCTTTTCTCAGACCTAAGAAACTTAAAACCCCTGTCCAGCTTTCCTGGGCGAAATCCACTTCCTGTTTGGCTTCAGGAAGCGGGTTTCATCCGCGCCAGCTTGCTACCTTTCATTGCTTCCCTCCAAGTCAGTGCCGGGGAGAAAGGAAATCCCTTTTTTTTTAAAAAAAATTACAATTTAAAAAATGCATTAAAAAACTTAAATTAAAAAAAGGCATTTAAAAAATTACAATTTAAAAATGCAATTGAAAAAAATTAAATTTTAAAAAATGCAATTTTAAAAAATGCCTGCTTCGGGCTTCCGCGCGGTCCATTTCTTTGTAATCATCCTCCTTCGCCCCCCCAATCCCCCTCGTTTCCTAACGTTGCTTCCCGTCCTTTGGTTCCCAGGCGTGCAAAAAACCGTCGTGCAAAGCCGTGCAAAAAAAAGGGTGCCCGGGTTTTGCACAGGGATCCTTCCTTCCGCCCCGCCCTCTTGGGAGCCCACAGCCCCGGGGGGGGGGCAGCCCCGTCCCCGTCCTGCCCCCTCCCCTCCCTGATGTTGTGCACGTCCTCACGTACGCACTTTTCTTCACGATCCATTCTCAACCAGGGTCAATGAAAGGAGGGGCGGGGGTGGGCGTGGCCGAGCGTGAGCCTGGGCGGCCCCGGCTCCGCCCACCCCTCTTTTTTTTTCCCCTCCCTTCTCTTCCCTTTAAAGGCCGCCCAATCCAGAAGCGGCTACTACTCCTCGCCTTCGCTGCTTTTGAAAAGCGGCCTCCTCATTGGCTCCACCGGGGAGTGGTGCGCCCGGCCAATCCCGCGGCGGTGGAAGCCGGACAACCCCGGTGTCGGCCACCAATCACAGGAAGCCAAGGACGCCGCGCTCCCCCCGCCCGGGAGCAGCAGGCCGCGAGCGCGGGGGCGGGGCCTGGCCTCCCGAGTGGCGGAGGGAGCCGTCAATCTCCGCCCTCGGGAGACGGCGCCGGCGGCCATTGGCCGGGTGGCTCCCCCACCGCCGGAGCCAATCGGGGGCCCGGCCTCCGCGGGAGGAG
Source organism: Intellagama lesueurii (assembly GCA_037013535.1). Taxonomy (NCBI): domain Eukaryota; kingdom Metazoa; phylum Chordata; class Lepidosauria; order Squamata; family Agamidae; genus Intellagama; species Intellagama lesueurii. The sequence continues at coordinate 4,925,128 of JBAJHW010000020.1, forward strand.
GCGGGAGGAGGGAGGAGCGACGTGGGCAAACGGCTGTTCCCCGGACCCTCCCCCTTCGCTGGTTGAGGCGACGCGCGGAGGCCGCTCCGGAGGGACGACGACCCCCCCCCCCCCGGGAGGAGGCCGAGGCCGAGGAGGAGGAGGAAGAGGAAGAAGAAGAGGCGGCGACGGTAAGGGGGGGGGGGGCCCTGCCGGGCGGGGGAGGGCCTCGGCCGTCGACAAAACTCCCTTTTCTGAGGGGATTTTACCTCAGGAAAAAGGCCTCTCGGAGGCGACGTGAGGTGGGGGGGGCGAAATAAAGAGGGTCGCGGTGCGGGGGGGGGGGGGGTCGCCGCCATGGCGGCCGAGAAGCCCCTCCACCCCCTCAGACGACGAAGCTGAGGGGAAAGCGTCTCCCCTCCCCCCTCCTTTCCCCGGTCTCTCTCTCTCTCTGTGTGTTGTGTGTGTGTGTGGGGGGGAGTTTGTGTGAGTCGCCTCAGGGTGTGATACTGAGGAGGGGGGGTGTCCGTCTGTGTTTGTGGGGGGGGGCGGAAGGAGACTTGCCACCCACCCACTCCAGCCCTGGTCTTGTTTCCCCCCCCCCTTTACACCGTTTCTCCCCCCACCCACCCCCACCCGTGTGTGTTTTTCCGCCCTGAGGGGGGGGGGTGAGGGGGAAGAAGGAAGCCCTCCCCCCCACCCCGGAAGAACACACAGGCGGCGAGACCTCCTCTTCTCTCTCCCCCCCCCCCAAGACACCCACCGGGGGTGGAGGTGGGAGAGAAGGATCCATAATAACCATAACAATAATAAATAAAGGGCTGTAGAGGCCGAAGTGTGTGTGTGTGTGGGGGGGAGTCTCTGGGGGGGGGGGAATGTTTGTGGTGAGAAAAGACGGGCCTGACCCACAGACCAGGGAGGTGTTTTTTTTCCTCTCCTCCATCTCTGCCCCCAAACCCAGACTTCATGGAGACTTTGGGAGCCCCACAGACACCCCCCCCCACCAGGCCCCCCACCCTCACCCCCCAGCCTCGTGTGTTGTCTGGGTCGCTTTGTGTTGTTGTGGCACATAACCAAGGGGACCCACAGACCCCCCCCCCCGTCGTCCAAACCCCCCCCCCCCCCGACTCCAGGTGTTTGTCTACCTTTGTGTTAACTGTGGCACACAACAGACACCAGATCCTCCACTCCCGGCCCCGACTCCAGGTGTTTGTGTATCTTCTGTGTGTTGTTATTGGAAATAGTGTCGTTAACAAACAGCATCTCTCTCCTCTTTTCCCACCCCCCCACCCCCCATTCTTGTGTATCGTATCTGTATTATTTTTGGATTGTTATCCGTATTTGCCTGCTGGGATCTCCCCATCCCCATGAACCAAGAAGTGCAGAGTCCGGCCACTGGATGCCCCCTTTTCTACCATCACTCGCATCTTATTGAGCCAGTGATGGGGTTTGATGGCCTTAGAGGACCCCTCAAACTCCCCGTGTCGGTAACTAGCGTGACTAAGAGATGCAACCAGGACGGAGAACCCACTTGTTCAGAGTCCCCCCCCCCCCTTCTAGGTCGCATCTGATTTATTGTTAACAAGTAAATAGTGCGACTAAGGAGCCCATAATCTGGCCAATGGGGGTCCCCTCTCTTGTTTTTTTCCCTATAATCCCATTTTCTGATCAGGAACTAGCGCAATCAAGAGACACATAGTTCAGCCATTAGATTCCCCCCCACTCGTGTGTTTTTTTTAAATTTGATAAATAACTAATGTGACCAAGAGATGCATGGCTCAGTCACTGGATTCTCCTTCCCCCATGTTCTAGAATCAGATTGCATCTCTTTTTATTCTTGCAGATAAGTACCATGATCTAGAGACCTGTACCTTGGCCTCTGGGTGCCCCCTCCCTCCCCCCCCTCCCCGTTCTTCTATCATCCTGCCAGTAGGAACTGTTGTGACCAAGGCTGGCTGGATAGCTCAGTGGTTTAGGTTTCTGGCTGCAGAGCCTGCAGAGGATGGGAGTTCAATTCTCTCCTGGGAGAAGAGCCAGCCTGGGTAGCCTTGGGCAAGACGCACAGTCCCAGAAGAAGGGAAATGGAAACCTCTTCTGAGTACTCAATACCTAGAAAATCCTGAAAAGGGTTGCCAGAAATTGGAATTGACTTGAGGGCACGTGTGTGTTGTTATTGTTGTGACCAAGAAGTGCGTTATCTGCCTGCTGGATCTCTTCCACCCCCACCATGTTTCAACCCCTCACCTGTTTTATTTTTATAAATGGAGTGACCGACAGACACATAGTCCTGCTGCTTCCCCCCCCCCCCCCCCCCGCCCTGCCACAAACATACCTCTTTTGTCATCTTATTCTATTGGAACGATCTGGTGTGACCCAGAGATGCCTAGTCCAGCCAGAAGACCCATCTTCCACTCTTGTACGCCTGATCAACTTTATTATTATAAATAATTAATGTGACCGAGAGATGCGTCGTTCCCCCCAATAGATGCCCTGTGTTTCTGTATTTCTCCTGTGTTTTTATTACTATAAATAATTTGTGGGACCAAGAGATGCAGAGTCCAGCCAAGAGATTTCCCAGCGGTGTTTTGGTTCCTCTGTATTATTACTGTTAGTAGATGGGATGGCCAAGAGGTGCTCAGAGACCTTTAGTCTTGACCTTTTTTTTTTCTGTCTTGCTGTTGTTGTCTAAATATATATTGTTGTCAAAGTGCACGTGCCATCATCACCAAGGACTTACATTGAGCCCCCCCCCCCCCCCCCAGTCTTCTCCCCTGGGTTGTTATAATTATAATCAAGCTATTAAGACCAAGGGATTCTGTCCCAGCCTCTGATCAGGTTGTAGGTTGTGTGACCAAGAGACTTGCAGTCTTATCCCTCTCCCCCCTCCCAAGTCTACATTATAATTTCCAGGTGGGCAAATTCCAGCACCTTCCCCTGTTGGCCAGGGCTGATGGGAATTGTAGTCCTACAACATCTGTAGGACCGTGAATTGCCCATTCCTGTTTTAGAGGAACGAGAGCAACTGTGGGGAGATTGTGACCTCTTTTTATAGCATAGCCATGAACGTGTCTGAAATCATTTCTCGTTTTCTTAATTTCTATGATAATACGGCCAAGAGGGCCCCCCCCCCCCCAATAGCTTGAGTCCCTCGATCAGGGCGTTGCAATGCCGTTTGTTTGCTCTGTGTCGGTCAAGTAACCTCTGACTGAGGGCTAGCCTGGTAGGGTTCTCAAAGTGTATGAGATATTTAAGGAGTAGTTTCCCCTTTCTGCTTCCTGGTGAGTTTCCGTGGCTGACCAAGGATTTGAACCCAGGTCTTCTGAGTCCCTCAGAGTGTAGTATTACCAAAATCAGTTGTGGGGACATTGTGTGACCCTCCAGTGCAGTTCCCATCAGCCCCTAGCCCAAGAGATCAATCATCCTGTGAGTTGCAGTCTGGTTCCAGGAAGATCAGTGGCAGGTGAGGGTAGTGGCACCCTTCAACGCCAGGGTGCGTCGAGTTGTCTGTGCCGGTACCGACTCTTTGCTGAAGGTCTGCAGGACGACACCGGACTTTTCCCTTTGTCTCCCTGTCCACCGAGTCGTAAAAATGAGGAGACTGGTAATAAAAAAAAAAGATGGTACTACTTTATTTTTTGCTCTTGATCCAATATTCTGTTGTTTGATTCTGTGTAATTTATGTTCCTCAATGGTCATCAGATTAGAATTTGATTTAAATGCCCATCAGATTGGATTTATGGGGGGGGGGGGAAAGGAAGTTTCTCATTGATCTTAGTGCCTGTTTACTTAGGGAGCTTGCATCCTGTTGTTATGTTGATAAAACGCTCAAGGTGGCTTTAATGGAAATAAAAGGAAGTTTACTCGCACTTCCATGATCACCAAGTGTCTGGAAAGTAAAGACTTCACAAGAAGCATGCATATATTTATAGTTTTAATAAACTTTTGAATGCTGTACTCCATATGCACCTCAATTTCCATTATAGCTCTTCGCAAAAGTCCTTATTCTATTGCAGTGAAGATGCACAGATTAGAATATAGGGCAGAAATGGATCTGGGGATCAGGAAAAGTAAAGTTGATAGGGCACTCTTGAATGTTTAAAGCGCCCCGCAACTGCTGTGTAAAAAATAGGCTGGTCCTTCTGTATTGTGGTTGAAGTCTGTAACTTCCAGATGGAACACAAGAACAGAGGGAGGTTTTTTTTAAAAAGCAATAGAAAAAAACCAAGCAAAGACAAAAAAAAAGGCAGCATTTCCAAAATTATACGGTTCCCTGTGAGTTTGTAGAGTATAGGACTATCAGTTTGGTATCGGCTAAAAGTGATTAAAGTTTTGTGGCATCTGACTTCACCTTTCAGTAGGCTGTGCAGTCATTTCTCGCGAAAGGTGGCGACACATGACCCTCATCCACCCAGTTGTGCTGGACTCCTGAGAACCTCGAGGAATGTTCTGGTGGTGTTTTAGGGATTATTTTATTATTATTATTGAATTTTGGAATATCTGATGCTGCTTTTTTCAAACCTTTTTTAGCTTTGCGTTCTACGAAATTTGTTCTAATCCAGTCAGGCCCCTTTGGAGTATGTCCGGAGATGGATTACAGTGCCCATCATTCCCAGCCAGCATGGCCAGTGATCATTGCTAGCTGGAGATGATGGGAGCTGTAACTCAATACATTTGGAGGGCAATTTTATCATCATCTGTTGAGTAGAAGGTGCGGTTTGTTACACCTGTTCACACATTTCCCACATGCAGAGGCTAGAGTGTTTTGAGTCCCCCCCCCCCCCCAATACCCTTTTGTTTCTGGGTCTTTGAGATGGAAAACCAGCAATCATCCTTCCTGTGGAGCAGCTCTGTTTGTAACTTTTTCTAATTGCAGCTCTGGCTGGCCTGCCCGGCCTGGTGGTTTCTGTGGATGTGGGTGTCTGCAACCCTGAGGCAAGATCCCTGAAATTGTTCTGGGAAGACTTGCCATTAGCCTGATTGTCACTTATTCCCTCAGGCATTTGGGTGTGGGTGCTCCTGTGAAGGGCATACAATGGAGCCCACTCCCAAGTGCCCCGATTTGCTTTTAGTTTCAGAGGGCTTGCAAGCAGAACAAGGTCGCCTCATGCTGTAGATCTTCCTATCTGAGATCCGTATTTCAAAGCTGGGCTTTGTGTGTTGCTCCTGGGCAATGCTACTATGGTTTTCTGGGTTGGGGGCCGTTTTGTCCTCCATCCTAACTGTTTTGTGTGTGTGGGGGAATACAGGAAGGTTCTGCCGGACCTTCCCTTCAACCTGGTACAACTTCTTGCATGGCCCGTAAGAGCATGGTAGCAATAGCTCTAATAAGAAAACACAAAAGATGGTGAGACCGAAGGACTTGGGGCTTTTCTTGGCTTAATCATAGGTAAACTTCAGTATTACAGTTGATTCAGAAACATGGGTTTTGGTTGAAAAGCATAGTTCTAGTGCTTCTCTTAATTCAGCAGATAAAGGGGGTCATCTTCATGGAGATACCTCTGTATGTCCCAGCATTACCTGGTGTGGCTGCTGTCAAAAAAGATTGTGCCATAACAACACTTGTGAACCTCTAGGGTGCCCCAAGACTACCGTGTTTGTTTTGCTGTAACTGGTTGCTTTGGCCACCCCGTGAAAATAAAGCAGCAGATATAATTACAAAATAGACCGCTGTGTCGTTCCTGGCGAGAAGAGGTAGCTGTTAGAGAGAGTGACCCTCTCTGCCTGGGCAGGAGTTTGTGCTTCGAGAGGCTTCCTTTCTCTCTTTCAGCTCTAAAAAGCAAGTGAAAAGGGACACTGAAAAGCCATATTGTGGTCTTGCCACTTTTCAGTACAGGTCTGGGTCGCTGTGGCTGAAGGGCAGGGCACCCCACCCCACCCTTAATCAGTGTTTGGAGCCAAGGAAGACATTTTTTTACGCTCAGGTACCACATACTATTGAGTCTAGGTATACCTCTCTCCCGGGCCAACCAAAACAAGTCAGAAACAATTTGGCTTTAACTAGTGATTATATAGAGAGTCTACTCTTCACCAGTGAACATCTCAGTTTTGCTGTCACACTTTCCATTCACTGGGTTTTGCAGATGATTCCTGTTGTTTGCACCGGCTGGATGCACCTGCAGGCTGTTGGTGTCAGATGATCAGCAATCCTGCTGTGTGTTTTGGTGTAAAGTTTCTAGTCAAAGCAGAGAAATGTGTGATTTTAGAGCAGCAGGTTCCAGAGTCCCACAGACAGCAGGACCTGAAAGCGCAAACCTGCATCCTCTTCATTTCCAGCGAGATGTTGTCATGTTGAAAGACGGTCCTGTTTGCTCAAGATCTTCAATGTGTACACCTTCAGAAGGAGGCGCAAGTTTCCTGGCTGGCTAGCTAGCCAGTAAGGAAAGAGAGAAATGTTTTAAACATCCACCTTCAGAATTGGAGATTATCCCCGGGAGCGCTTGAGGTGAAAGACTTTGGTGGACTTTGTGTGATTGCAGTCTTGTTTTGCTACAATCACCTTCTTTTTTTAGAAAATTGGTATATACCTTGGGTAACACTGCCTGTTTCAGATTATCTCTTTTAAAAACACATTATCCTAATAAGCATACCCATCTTTGCAGTTCTACATTATATGTAGTTGAACATGGATTTTTTTCCTTCCCAGTATCTAATTTGCATGGCTCTCTGCATTAAGGTTCAGCTATTGATAATGTGCTTGGCTTGTGCCAAATAGTAGAGCTATACATGGGCAAACATTTCATGCCCACTTACCTGTTACATATTTTTATGAACTTTTCTCTCCTTGCAAAATAAACAGGGGGAAAAACACACACACAAAGTACCCAAAACAGGGTGAAAACAGTCCAAAAATCCTGTATACAGACGGGGGCTGAAATCCAGTAGTAAGATGTAACTTGAGTAGACCCCACTGACTCAGTGGAACTTATGGAGGAATGAACTCACCCGATCCCCACAGATCCACTGGGCCTGCCCTAGTTGTGAGTTACTGCTGGATTTCAGCCAGGGGGTGACATGTAGGTTAGCATCTGAGTACATTTGTTTTTCTTTGTCCCCACATGCCATGTTCTAAATATTTGTTTGTCTGTTTGTTTTTATGTTTACATAAATATGTAGCCAGTTTCCTGTTGTGCGAGAGTACGAAAATGGAGAAGGCTTATTTGGATTAGTCATGCTGGATATGTTTTCTTTCTTAAATTTCGTTCTTCAGCTGCTCATGTTAGATAGTAGCAGCAGCTGTGTAGTTAAAGGGCCTTTTGCTGGGTAAGGTGCTCAGCTGAGATACAGTAAGCTGAGTGGCCACACTGAGTTGATCATAATTAGGCTCAAAGTTTACACCTCATTAAGACTGTGAAGCTTGCATGGAGTGCTATTATTTCAGCCCAGAGTTTGATGTTGGAGGGCCTGTGTCATTAACACATGGCGAGGAGGTGCTTTCTAACCGATTGAAGCTAAATACAGCCAGTTCTCCAGGGAAGCATCACAATGAGCATTGCCCCACTGTTCTTTCGTCTATTATCTTATGTCTGTGTGAAAAAAGTGCAACATTTATTTGCTCACTTTTTCTTTTTCTTTATAACTTTCCCGTGGCTCATAGGAATGCTGGAGTAGCCGGAGAGGCAAAGTGTTTGCCCAGAAGGAGTTGTGGTTGAGCCTTTGCCTCCTTGCCCGGCCGATGTAGGCACTTGTTCTTCATGGAATGACTGAGGGAGATGGTGTGAGACCGTGGACCTTTGAAATAGGAAACCTGTCCGGGTTTCAGTCCAACCTCAGGCTTACATGTAGCTCGCAAAGCATTTGGCCAATTAAAAGTTTCTTATAAGCAGTTGGAAATGGTTTCTGGCTTGAATATTTCCGCAACTGTGTATGCCGTTTATTGCAACCTGTGTTCAATCAGCACAGTCACCCTTGCTGGGAAACAGTGATTGTTATGGTGTCTTGGACCCCTACTTGCCCACATAGGATTTCTAGTAGTAGAAAGTGTGGGCGGGCACCAGCCATGCACGGCTTCCCTTGGCAGTAGCCCTTGGCAGTTGTTTTAGCATTGCGACTTCGAAGCCTGTCCATGCAGCCCATGTGTGCTGATTTATCGGAGGCTGTCCAAATGGCTTGTAATTTACCCCTGCTAACTCTTCTGACAGTCGCTGGTTGATGGTTCCTGAAAAGATCGACTTGAATAGGTCAGATGCCCATAAAGAGTTATCCTCTCCATTGTCACCCGTTGTAGGTCTTCAGACAACATGAGGTGACAGCCGGTATCTCAGGTGGCTTGGCCAAGGGGATTGGGCCAATTCATGGATGGGAAAGTTAATCGTGTGGTTGTGATAGTGATCAGTAGCTTCTAGGTCAAGAGGCAGTATTTCCCCTCGGAGCCAGCTAGTGGAAGACAACAGGACATGTTGTTTGTCGCCTGTGTGATTTCCTAGAAGTATCTGGCCAGTTGTTGTGAGGGCTGGACGCTGGACAAGATGGGCTTTTGAGAGAACCGAACGGGGCTCTTATCATTCCCAACCAATCCGAGCACATGGGTGTTGTGCTCATTCCATGTGTGACTACACCTGCAGTGTATCTTTCTCGGGCATCTGGAGATTGTGTAGCCTGCTTTTATCTGATGGTTAGGATGTTCTGAATAGAAGCCTTTGAAACCCCTTTTCCTCCACTTTCAGAACAAATAAAGGATCTAATTTCATCCTCATAAGGGGATATTTTTAAACTCTTTAAGGGCATGAGATGGGAGTGGATTAGGGAATCTGGATGTTCAGGACATGTCCAAGGCTACATCTTTGTTTCTCCATGAGGGCAGATTTCTGCACGTCTCCCTTTAGGCTAATTTTCATGTCCCAAACTGAAAGGAAGGCCCGTATGATGGATCGGTTGCTTGATGCACCATTTAGCAGGTGATGGAAGTGCTGGCTGCTCTTGAGCCTTCTGATATGAAACAATTCTGCACTTTAAACCCAAAGGAACCCCCTCCCATCTTGTGGAGGGAGATGTAGGCTAGACTTTTGCGCTGATGTGCCAGTTTGCAGGCACAAGAGGCAGGCTGTGACTGTTGGGTGAGCTTTCAGACATGTGCTCGTTTCACCGGCAGAGTTAAAAGGCTAGAGGCCAACGAGGGATACTCGTCATAAGTTTCGCTGCGTGTCTGCTTCCGCTCTTAAGAGAATTTACAGAGTAAACACACACATTAAGCGTGCAGCTGATCATCTCTGATGCTTTAAACTCTGTATAGGTTTTGGATGTAGCCTTTAGAGCTAAGCAGGTTTCTCTCGCTTGCCCTGCTCAGAGTTAACAGTTGGGGAAATAAGAAATAAAGGTGCCTGCATAAGACCTCAGGTTTTGGAGTGGTGTTTTTTCTGCAAATTATGAGGAGCGCTACAGTATTCCCGCTTGTGATCTAACGAGCCTAATCCTAATTGTGCACATACCAGAGGAAAGCCTCTGTGAGATACCGTTGTGCTGCTTCAGGATGTGAGGTGTCTTTCCTGTTTGGGTTCTTGGGCCATGGCAGGAGTCAGTGCTACATTTTCTGAATTGGTTTGATAGCTTTGGAATGGGTGACAAGAGGGTAACCGTAGCCTTATTACAGTTGGGGAAAATACTTTTGGTAACCTTGAAACTCTTGGGGTTTTAGGGTTGCTTGAGTTTGTAGCTGGAACGGGTGTGTTACTGTGTGTTGGTGACAGTTTTGAAGTATCTCCCTTCCCACAGAGACTGGATTCTGCTCTTGTGGAATTAGAAATCCAGCACAGGAGATAAGCCTGTTTCTTTAACTTGAACTAGAGAATACCCTTAAAGGAGACCAGCTGGACTGTTAATGTAATTTAATTCATTACTCTGTTTAAGAAGGTCTGTTGCCCTCCAAGCCAGCTTAGTGTCAGCTGCAGAGAGAGGCACAGCAAACAGGTGTGTGTCCTTACATTGTGCCAGAACACACACCTGTCTGGAGTGGCTGCCTGTGTCTCTCCGCAGCATTTTATGATGACACACTTTAAGGGGATGTACTGGGCAGTGCCTAGGTTAGGATTTGGGGAAAGTTGCTGGCAGTGCTTTGAATCGTCCGTCTCCCTCAGAATAGGTCAATGGCATGAAGGCCCTGGACAGACTCAGTCTCTTTGCCATCTCCATAAGCTTCTTAAGCAGCTTTTGGGATCTCTGCCGGATTCCCCTTTGCTTTGTGTTTCCGCACAGAGGGGGGAAGGGTTGAAATGCTAGCTATGTGCATCTCCCAAAATGAGACCACTCCAGTTTATACCATCCGTGATGTGTCGTAGCCCATTCTGGACAACACTTTTGCTATTACTTACACAGAGACAGAGGGTGAACGGTGTCATCGGTTAACTTTATGGAATAATTGACCACAGTCACTTTATAGGCAGTCAAATATTAATGTATGACCAGTCATTTATTTGGCGTATTAAATACTAAGCCACGATTCTTTTAATAATTTTACTATGCTACGAAAACTGTGCCAGGGTTCTTTGTAGCTGCTGGGCAATATTTGTGTAATCCATATTTCTTGAATAGCAACCGCCTTCGATGGAAGATGGATTTCTTTGAAGGCATTTGGGGTAAATCCTGTTTATTTAATTTTTTGCCCCTTGCTGCTTTATGCACTTGCTTCTTTTCTCCCACAGCTGTTCTCTTTCTGACTTGCAGCTGCAGGAAAGCGCTGAATCTGGGTCAGTGTGTCACACCCACCGGAGGAGGGCCTGCAAGCCGGTCGTGTGACCAGCAGCTCAAATAGGAAGGCTAGTTTAGAGAGGCTGTACAGTCGAGGCTTTTTTTCTTTATGAGCTTCTAGAGCTGAGCAGAAAATGGTTGGCTTTGCATTTATCAAAATGCAGAGGAGGGGAATGTGGTTCCATGAATCACTGAAAAATAAAAGGGCAGGCCTATAATCTTGTTGGGAAGGTATTTTTAAGGCCCTGTTGATGCAGCTTCAGCAGCATTGTTTAAACTTTGTCTTTTGTGCCATTTCTCTGCCTCACCCCATTGGAAAGGAGGAAAATAAGTATTACTTGTAAAAAAAAGATACCAGCGGTAGTTACTTCCTGTGCCCCCCTGGAGTAGAAGAGGCCTGGCTTATTTAGAATGTGGACACTGTGTCTGTCTGTGTTTTGAGACGTGAAGCTGCTTCTGTGCGTCATTTTTAAATTCTTAGCTAGATCTTCCCGGCACTTAAAACTTCTTACAGATGTTCAGCTGTCATTTTGGAAGCAGGCAAACCACATGAACACATAGAAACTGAGATAAAATGAACAGGCAAACACCACACTGTCACCAACAAACATTGGGGCTGCATTCATCTAAAAAGAGCAGTGACCTAGGGTGGGGTCTTCTTTAATGTTCCATAGCACCCTTTTTAAGATTTTCTTTTTTCCTCTGTGGCTTGATACGCTTGAAGACATCGCTGGTCTGGAGCCCACAGGATATTTGTGCCCATGATGGGGGTTCTAGGAGCTGATGCTTCATCATACCCCAGTCTCCTGATTTTACATACTTTATTTGTTTATTTTTTATCTAAACAGGAGGGGCAAGCGGACTGGTGGGTGCCAAGGGAGGTGTCTGGTCAGCCCCACTGTTGTGCCCTCAGACATCACTCTGGGGACGCCGGGTGCAAATAAATACACATACAAGTATGTTTATTGTCTTGTGCCTATTAGTTGAAGTTTATTTATTCATTTCATTTCTGTACGGCCCTATTAGTGAATATGCACTATTCTGGGGCAGTGAACAAGCTAAAAGCAAACAACCAAATGGACAATAAACCAAACAATAGTGTAAAATAAAAATAGACTGGACATATCAGATACACATATGAAATGGTGTCTGTCAGAATGGATTTGATTTAATTTAAAAAAAACATATTTTTTTGACAATGTAAATTTAAAAAAACATTTTTTAAATTTAAATCACAATTTAAATTGTGATTTAAGGTTTGTTTTTTAAAAAAAAAATCATTGATTTTTATCCAGCCTGGTGTCGGTAGATTTCCCCTACTCCCTCTTTTGATAACAAAAGTCTACATGGATTGATGATAGCGATAACAAGCATCCAACGTTTCTCTAGCATGCTCAGGAAACTAAGGCTGTCGTTTCCCTCAGAGGGATGCTGAATCTGCTAGTCAGGAGGAGACTCTTCTTCCTCCGCCCCCCCCCCCCCCCCACTAAGCCTGGAGGATTAATTTCCACTGAATTCTTCAGAGAAATTAACGGCCATATGGCTCCCAAGTGGGGAAGATTTCCAGTTCTGTCTGTGTTATTTGAGGATACCCACCTGTAGACATGGGCTCCTGTAGAGTCCATATGTGGCATGGAAAATACACTAGAAGCTGGGCCCATTTGTGTTTTCATTTAAGCAGGCCACGCGGGCATTTGTTTTACGTTTTCAGAGAGAGGCTGTCTTGGTTCCAGGTCTGTTCGTATTGTGATAAGAATAGATGAATGCCTGTAGACGAAAAGTGGGATTCCTCGGTGGATTGCATCCCTGGAAACAAGGTGCAAGAATTCAGTCACTGGTAGGTTAGTTCGGGGACAGCAGTGAAACTTGAAATAGGATAAGAGGGAATCTTCAGAACCAGCTTGGTGGAGCCCTTCGGTTTCTGTGCCCCGTCTGGGGCTCCTTGTGACCCTGTGTTGGCGTTTCAGGGCTGTGAGATATCTGTGGCCCCCGGGGCAGCATTCCTTGGTGTGAGTGAGGTGGGAGTGCTTCTGAAGGAGGATCCCATTTAGCCTCCTGAAGCAGGAGGTCCAGGCTTGGTCGTCTTGCTTTATTCCTAGATCTGTTGCAAGCACAGTGTGTTCTGATCTCAAGCTCAATGGGTGCATTTTGATGCCGGTACAACAGATGTTTAAGAGAGTCAAAGAGGCGATCAGCGGATCCCACCTACCCTGCCGAACATGACACTTTCCTGGGAATAGAATTGTCTTTGTCGGTTTCATTTTAAGGTCCCGAACTTGGGGGGGGGGGGGGGAAGAGTGTTTTTGCTGTTCCATGTGACAAGATGATCTGCCGACACATCACATAATTGCGTGTGAGGGGAGGGGAAAAACTCTGGTGCCTTTGGCTTTTTTTTTTTTTTTTTTGGATGCATGTAGACTTGGAGATTTTGGTGTTAGGTGTGAGCAGGGTGGATCTGATTCAAATCCAGTGGATTTAAATCGCGATTTAAATTTTAAAAATCAGATTTTTTTTTGACGATTTAAATACAGAAATCTATTTTTTTTTAAAAAAAAATTAAATCATGATTTAAATCAAATTGATCTTTTAAAATCATTGATTTTTATCCGCCCTGGGTGTCCGTGAGTAGTCCTGAATGCGGTGGAAGCGTTAGCCTGTGAAAGCAGTTTACCTGAAATCTCAGGCGGGTTGTGAAGTTGTACATCTCCGTTAGTGCTTCCCACTCCAGGGTCTCCAGATGTTCCTGTTCTTTGCCAGTTCTAGAAGTCCCAGCCTCCCACAGGCATGTTCAAGGCACCTGGGAGTTGTAATGCACAAATATCTGGGGACCCAAGTCTCCATGCTCTGGAGGTACACCGTTACCTCGCCAAGAAATGACACGTCGTCAGCTCGAGAAGAAACTCTTGTCCTTATTTTATCCCCTTTTACTCATTTACACTTCCCACTCCTGTTTGAGACATCAGCCCCAACCCACATGGCCAGTCATGCTTGTCATGAACAACATTTCGAGGGCTATCCCAGTATAAGTCTTTGAGGGGGGATAAGACTGTCGGAGAGGTCTACGCTTACGTTTTGAGGTGGCTGTTCAGATTGATAATACATGACAGTTGTTAAGAGGACGCTATCAGGGATGAGTTTTGTCTTACCGGGCCAGCAAAGATTCTCCGAGGCAGTCTTTGGAAGACTTTAAGCCTGCTCTCATATTGATAGAGGTATGCAGATTTACTAATAAATGTGTTCCCCCTGCTGTGTATGATGTGTGCCTGTGTATGATTACCTGTTTCCCAGGGAATCAGCGCTGGAGGAATTTTCAATTCCTAAGTAAAACGCTTGCATGCCTGTTTTTCTTCTGCTGCTTCATCCGTTCTTTTGCAAGGGGTTCTCTCACTTTTCATGCAGCCGTTCTTGCTGTTCGGTCTCTGAAGTAGCGGCTTGGCTGTCCTGTTGCTCCACCCAGTAAACGTACCTCATTTTGCTGGTGGCAGGTGTTCAGCCCATGGCGCTTTTCTCAGTCGGTCTACAGGTGCTTTTTGCTGAACCGTAAGACTCTGCAGGACGGGAAGCTGAAATTGCCAAGAGATGATGCAGGTGTTGTTTCTTGGCAGCTCTTAACGCCACTCACCCGCCGCTTACCCTTACCCTTTCTACTTCCACTTTCTGTGGAAGATGCTTGGGGAAAATTAAACTGGGTGCTTTGGCCCCAGCCGTACAGTTTGCTCCTCCCAAGTCAAGGTGGGAATCACTAAACTTTTTCCAGAGCTGTAACTAAAGCAAAGCAGAGTGCCGTAGTGGTTGGTTGTGGTTTTGGCAGTGAGTCCCAACCTTGGCGTCTTAAAACACCCAGAAGCCTTCACCACTAGCTGTGCTGCGGCCAGGATTTCTGGGAGTTGAAGTCCAAGAACATCTGGGTTACCCAAGGTTGGGAACAGCTGGTTTTAGGGTAGAAAGGTCCAGGAGGTGTGATTCAAGGTGAGACCCTGGGGTGGGAAAGATTTAAAAAGAGTGGATTTGATGCTGCTAGAAGATAGTGCAGTTTCAGGGGGGTAGAAATGTAGCAGAGTGGACAAAAATCAACGATTTTTAAATAAATCAATTTATCAAATCATGATTTCATTTTTTTAAATCAGATTTTTTGACAATTTAAATTTTTTAATTGATTTTTTTCCCATCTAAATTGTCAAAAACCTGATTTAAAAAAAAATTAAATGGTGATTTTCATTGATTTGATTGAAATCAAATCCACTCTGATATCTAGTCGGCTTACAGATCCAGGGAAACCAAATTGAAAAAAGACATTCTGCTCCGTGAGAGGGCATTTTTTTTTCACTTTTTGCTTTCCATGTCACCTTGGCTGGAAGGCATCTTAAGGACTCCAGAACATCATCTTCATAGTAGCACCGCTTGGGGTGAACATAGTGCCTCGTCATCCACATCGAATAACAGCCCTCGCTTTTGGCACTATCACGAGGTGGCGGTTGTTGCTCCCGAAGCCGCAGATGGAAGGAAGAAGCGCCCCACCGCGTGCACACTTCTGCAAACCCATGCGTGAAAAGTCAGATTGATAAGCAGCCTGTTGTCTCCCAACAGAACACTGTGAGGTTCCTGACCACAAGCAGGTGCTGCTTTGCTTTGTGGTGCTTTTTATAATTAGTGGCTGAGCGTTGACTTTGCCCCTCCCCTTTCCCATCATGGATTCTATAGTTAGCTGTCCTAATGAGCTTAATCGGGTGAATTAAGCTGAATGCACCTCACGGCTAGCATTGTCTGGGGAGCCCCTGGAGAGGTTCTCCGCAGGTGAGAGGGGGTGGGTGGGCAGCAAAGAAGTTTACATTGTTCCTTGCTTGGTTTTCGGGGCCCTTGAGTGGTGCAGGATTCTCCCTCGTCCCTGTTTTGGGGTTGTGCGGCAGGGGCTGCTCATACAGCTGAGCGATTGGGACTCTGACTTCTCCTTGTTTCCTCTCATCCCCTTGAGGGTGTGCCAGGGTAGAAGCATCCACCGGTGTAGCGCTAGATGCCGTGAGCAGCAGGGCCGGCTCTTAGATGACGTTTGGATGGAGCCTGCTCCCACATCTAGTATGTTGCGTGGAATTGGTCCTTGGGACCCAGTTTCACTCAGAGCCAGGGAGGGGGGCTGAGGTGAGTGTACTCTTGTGTGCGTGCACACGTCTGCGTGGACTCATAGTCCACCAGTGCACAGCAAGGGAACAGTTTCTGCTTCTTTTAAGTCAAGCCTTGCAAATGCTTGCTCTCCAGATGTTGTGGGACAGCAGCTCTGCTCCTCCACTGGCTGTACCAGCTGGGATTCTGGCGATATCTGGCGATTATCCAGCAATATCTGGCCAGCAAGCCTAGTTTTAAGTGGTCCTGATGTTGCCCTTTTGCATAAAAAAACAGCCCTGATGCGCCTGGTCTGGAACTCCCGTCACCAGAAATTTGCTTGCGGACTAGCGGCTTTTCTTCTCTGTGTTCCTTCTGTAGCAAGGGCTCAGAGAGGAAAGAAAACAGGCACATGTGTTTGTCTGTGGACTGCAGGAGTAAGTATCATCATCCATTATTAGCACGTGTGTCTCTGTGTGTGTCTTTTGGGGGGGCAAACCTTGCCCCTTCCCCATATTCTTCTAATCATCATCATCATGTGCCGTCAAATCAACTCCGACTTAACGGCAACCCTTTTCAGAGTTTTCCAGGTAGAGAGTACTCTTAAGTGGTTTCCCGTTCCCTTCTTCTGGGGGCATTTCTGGGACTGGGCCATATGTGCTTTGCTTCTGGCTGCTCTGGGTGTAGGATTCAGTTGCAACTCACTCCCCTTTGCTCATTCTAGCCCCCCGCAGCTTCTGCACCAGCTTCAATGCCCTCCTCTTTTTGTGATTCTTTTATTCTTCCCTCCACCCCGCCTGAATATTGAAATAACTGCATGCTGTCAAGTCGATTCTGACTTAAGGCGACCCTTTCCCAGGGTTTTCCAGGTAAAGAATCCTCTGAGGTTGCCCTCGAACTCTGCAGCTTGCCCAAGGCGTTAATGGTACTCCTGCCTCGCTCCCACGCTGTATCTGAGTATATCTTGGTCTATAAAGGAATGGGTTCTTTCTTATTTTGGTTTAATATTACACTTTTATTTTACGCTCTAGTGGTGGGGTGAAGCTGTGGTGGATGTAGTAATTGCAAAGTCCTTTACCGCCCTCTTGTGATATTTCATTTGCATAGCATTGCCTTCAAAAATACTGTTCTGTATATGTTTGCAGCCAGAATTGTTCTCTCCATGTTAATTATGACAGCTCCTTCTGTAAGGTCTATCTTCATGTAAAATTATTGACATAAAACTTACCATGTAAAGGCCATGGAGACTTAGAAACCTGAAAGAAGCTAAATTTTGTTTCTTTTGCAAGGTGGTGTCTGAATTCCAGAGAGCAGAGTGGATAAAAATCAGTGATTTCTTAAAATCAGATTAATTTAAATCACCATTTAAATCATGATTTAAATTTTTTAAATCAATTGTTTTGATTTAAATTGTAAAAAAATCTGATTTTTAAATTTGCAGTTGTGATTTAAATCAATGCAAATCAATTTCCAGCCTACCAAATAGCCATTCTTTTGCTTCTGATCTATAATCATCATCATCATCTTAGAACTACGGAGCTGAAAGGGATCATCGAGTCCAGTTAAGTAAAGCAAAAAATAAAAATAAAAAATGGGTACCATCCCAGAGGTGATGAACCAGAGCCCATGAACTAAATAGGCAGATATGATTAACTAAGCATTTGGGTCATATCCCATGGGTTAAAGAATCTTGTTGATTTTTGTTCCTAAACCTCCTAAACCATTGAAACTTAGAGGGAAAGGAGACTGTTGAAGAACTGCTGATGATTGCAGTTCTCACAAGGATTACTCTGCACTGAGCTGAATATTTTAACATTGCCTTGGATTGATTAAAAGCCTCAAAAATACACGAAAACAGGTTTCCTGTAGAGATTGATAATCAAGGAAAAAATTACCTCCCAAAGCATTGTGTGGTTTATCATTAACTTTTTGCTTTTCCCTGCTTGCCTCTTATTTTGTTTCCCTTCTCTTTTGCAGCTTACCTGCGAAAAACTCTTCGGCGCCATGGGGTCTGAAAACCCAAGCCCGCAGAACCCCAGCTGCAAAATCATGACGTTCCGCCCCACGATGGAGGAATTCCGCAATTTCGGAAAGTATATTGCTTACATTGAATCCCAGGGAGCTCACAGAGCTGGGCTGGCTAAGGTGAGTTTGTTTGGGGCTTCCCTGGGGGGAATGGGGTGTTCCACAAGATGGTCACAAACGATTTGATTCAGGTGGGTGTGTAACCCTTGGGGGGGGGGGGCTGGGGGCCGGTCTCCCATCCCCCTGGGAATGCCCGAAGGTTGAAAGCCAGAGATGCATATAGACTTCTCAAGTAGTTATTTTCAGTAACACAAAAGGTCTGCGTGCTGTACATATCAAACGTGAGCATCCGAACCCACTGGGGCACATTAACGAGGATGATTTTCTCTGCATGGTTGTGTCTCACCGCTCCATCATTGAGGCTTATTTGCCTCCACCTGGCACAAAAATACACACAGGGGACATTTAGCTGAACAGAGGCGAGTGTGGCTCCGGCACAAGGGTGAGAGTTAAATGATGAAAGACACGCCCTCATTAGAGCAAGTCAATTACTGATTTTTCTTACTGTTTCACAAAGGGGTTGGTTATTGATGGAAGCTTTTGCGGCCGTGTTTCCTCATCTGAGTCCAGCCAGGAAATAAATTTCACAATACCCAACTCCTCAGGTATAGATTATTCTAAATGCCTGCTAGCCCTTGATGATCGGCGCAATCAGGTTTTCTTCTTCCATTGGTACCCACTGTTTAGGTCTCTTAAATTCTTAATTCTTGCGCCTAAAATTCCCACTCACGCCCTTTGAGCAAGGAGAATACCTTCTGTGCTGGAGAATACTGTTGGGTCGTCTTTCCACGTAAGGAAATAATATTCCCAATATTCAGGCCTGAGTGATGAATGAATGGCAAGGATTATTTAAAGGTCATGGCTTTGGGCCCAAGGTAGGAATACTTCCCCATGGGACTTCTAAAGTCTTTTAGGAATCAGTCAAGACCCTTGTGAAACCACAGTGAGCATGGAAGTTTTATTTTATTTTATTTTATTTTTAACCTTGTTCACAGAATTTTAAACTGTGTTTCAGATGGAAAGTGAGACTCCTTAGGAAATTAACAGCTTGGAAAGAGAGCGGGCAACAGAATGCAGGTCAATTGCACCTGCTGAGCCGTCCGCAGCTAGAATGTGCCTCTTTTCAATTTTTTATGACATTGTGCCTCTTTGTTTAAAATCTTGTGGCTTGGCGGCTATAATTCTCTAATTCAGTCTGGCTAGGCGCCTTTAATTCTGATGGGCAATGGTCGATTCCAAGGCTGTGTCCGGTACCCCAGGACTTGGCTGGATACGATCCAGAGAGCCAGCCCTCGTCTAGGTAGTTGATTCCTATGATGGCTGTGAAACAGATGGCGGGCTTCCTTTCCTGACCGCTATTTGTTGAGTCTCACCAATAGGAAGCAATCACTTGGCGTTCGCTCCCAGGTAGCCTGCTTGTAAAGTCAGCAAGCTTCTCTCTTTCTCCTTCTCAGTCCACACGAGGTAAAAATTCCACTCCATGCTGTGTGAGTTCCCCTACGTGGAGTTCGAACACGGACAGCTCTCGCTGTGGAATTGATTTGGGTTGGAATAACAATAAATCCGTGCCTTCGGTTGGGATGGGAAAGCCATCTCAAGCATGGCCCTATGAGCCAGTCCGTTTTGTAATTCCAAGAACACCTCTCTTTTGGCACTGATGCGTCTTGCCAATTCCAGACCCTAAAGCATATTTTCATATGAGTCTGGGGCTGATCAGGCCAGGTGTTTAACTAGCGAGACGTTACATGACCAGTTGACAGTACCATATAATGGTCAAAACATTTAAAAGTGTAAACGTCTTACTCCTTGAGTGATCAGCAGCTTTGTTGCTTAAGCAGCCCTGTGTTAATTGTTTCACAACTGCAAGTTGACCTGCATTCTCAGTAAGAGTTTAATAAGGCTAGGTGCAGTTCCTCTTAGAAGTCAGTGTTCAGCCAAACCGTGTTTCTCCTCTGCTTTTATCCTGGAACACCGAGGCCAGCCTGCAGTTATTAAAAAGGAACAATTGCGTTCCTGTAGCAAAGTGTGACGCAAGAGTTACCCAGGCAGGGTGGTGACTTCTGCCTCCTCCTCCTCTGCTTGGCTTTTCCCTTGGCTGATGCAAAGCCCAGTGTCAGGTAGCCCTTGCCGTCAAGACAGCACCCTGGTGGGAGAAAAACCGTCCCTCTGCACGGTGGAATCTTTAGCTTCACGGCATATTTTCACAGTGTTCAACCATAGCAGGGCCCAGCAGAGGAAGCCTGGGGTTGACCACTGCTTGACAAGATTTGATGGGTCAGTAGAGCGGTGTGCTTTTTCTCCCACCTCCTAGCCCCAGACTTATCAAGCAGCCCCTGCGGTAAAAAGCTGCCAGTTGAGGATGGTTGGAATCATACAAGTGCTGTCCACAGGCAGCTGCAGGGAGCATCCAGATAGGCTTTTATCATTTAGCCCTTGCAAATCAGCAGCAGGATAGTGCCCAGATGCTGTCGGGCGTTTGCATATGATATAAACGGCTCCTTTAGGGCTGCCGGTGGATTGAAGTGCCTGAGGCTTTCTCGGAGAGCGTGCGGTTTGCTGGACTGGTTTGATGAAGGCTCTCTCTTGCGATACCCCAGGCTAGCCCAGGCTGTTCCGAATTTCTGAAACCGTCCCTCTCCATTAGGCACCTTCGGTAAACATGCAGTCCTTTCCCCTTTGATGTTCAGTGCCCTGGGTTGTGTGCGAGGGGGAAGCCAAAAGCAGTCTTGATCTAGCAGAGAAGGCGCCTCCACCTTCAGGGAGCGAGGGTGCTGCTTTGCGGCACTGCTGGTTTTCTCTTAGCATCTTGAGAAGGGTCCACAGCTCCGTGGAGTTCCCATGCAGAGGCCTTCTCTGAGCTGAACCAGGGATGTGGAGGGTGAAGATGACCTTGGCTGCTCTTCCTGGAATGGCAAAAGTTTGGGAGGTGGTCAGAAGCTTTCTGTGTGTCTCTTAAGGGTAAGGCTGTGGCTTGCGGTTTCCCCCTTTTACACTGGCTCCGCTCGCTGCCAATCCGTTTCTGGGCGAAATTTAAAGTACTGGTTCTAACCTATAAAGCCCTAAACGGCTTGGGTCCAAGCTGTCTCAAGGACCATGTCCCCCCTTATGTGTTTGCTCGGGTGTTAAGATCATCAGGAGAGGCCTTTCTCTCAGTCCCACCACCTTAACCGTGCACTTGGTGGGGACACGGGAAAAGGCCTTCTCTGCGGCGGCTCCCAGATTCTGGAACTCACTGGAGGCCCGGCTGGCCCCATCTTTGCTTCCCTTCCGCGAGCAGGCAAAGACATTTCTCTTCAGACAGACTTTTCCTTAAGGACTCGCTGCCTGAGTGGGGTTTTAAAATGGATGGTTGTACCTCACTGCTTTGAATGTGTTTTGATGTTGCTTCTCTTCACTGTTTTTTTTTTTTTTGGTGTGTGTTTGTTCCTTTTTAGTATTTGTATATTTATTGTTTTTAGCTTGAACTATTATTTTTTAATGATGCAAGCTGCCTTGAGTCCTTCATAAGGAGAAAGGTGAGATAACAGTACTTTAAATAAGTAAAATAAATAAATAAATTGTCACCCCGTGCAGGTGATTCCTCCCAAGGAATGGAAGCCACGGCGCTCTTACGACGACATTGACAACATGGTCATCCCGGCACCCATCCAGCAGGTGGTGACAGGGCAGTCGGGCCTCTTCACCCAGTACAACATTCAGAAGAAACCCATGCTGGTCGGGGACTACCGCCGCTTGGCCAACAGCGAGAAGTAGGTGCCTGGCAGGGCCCTGAGAGGGTTTAGGGAAAGGGTGGAGCCACTGCAGAAGAAGCCCTTTCTCACTCTGTGTGGGTTTGTTTATCTGTCTTTATTTCTAGGCTGCCTTTCTCCCGATAAGGCGGCCTACAAATAAGGAATAATATTGTGAGGCGGCTTACAGGATTAAAAAAAAGAATAGAATTGAAAACAGAGAAAGACGCACGTTAGCAACCGTTAAACTATCAAACTGATTAAATTGCTTTAGAACATTAAAAACGGCCTTAACTAAGTCATGATGAAAAGGCAGGTCTTCAGTGTCGGTGGAAGGACAAAAGGGAGAAAAAGGGCCACCCTGATCTCCCGAGGGAGAGCCTTTCATAACCTGGGTGCAGCCACAGAGAGGTCCCTCTCGCTCGAGTTCCGCCATCAGCCATGTCGCACTGGCAGGAGGGCCTCCTCTGGTGATCTTAAACACTGAGAAGGCTCGTATGTGGAGACACCCAAGCCTTATAGGGCTCTATAGGTATGACCAGCACTGCATTGATAAGACCCACTTAAAATGAGTCCTGTTAAGGAGAAAGGCAGGGTAAAAATATTCTAAATACATAAATATATGCATGCATGCATACATACATGCATACAGTAGAAAGCTGCCTGTCACTCATACCTGGCTGCCTCTGTGCCAGGCATAGTGGTTGAAACAGCTGCATCTTCTGCTGTGTTTATGTCCTCTCTGAGTATCCTGTCCGGTTTCCGTGGGATGTCCCACATGGTATTGCCGGTGCTTCCAAATGGTCAGGGTGCCCGGGGGAGTCCTCTCGGAGAGTCTCCATATCGGGTGGCTTCTGCGGCTTCTCACCACAGCTGTCCTTCTCCTTGCCAGGTATTGTACGCCCCGTCATCAGGATTTCGATGACCTGGAACGCAAGTACTGGAAGAATCTGACGTTCGTCTCTCCCATTTACGGGGCAGACATCAGTGGCTCCTTGTACGACTCCGTAAGTGACGGTTGGAAATGGGATCAGAACACGTCCACACCCCAGACATTAGACCAGTTTGAAATGGGGGGGGGGGGGAGGAGGATAGTAATTGGAGCCCAGGGAGAAATGCAGTTGGACAAGAGTGTAAGACAGAACTCTTAGGCTGACTTCTTTGGCCTCTCACTGCAGAGTTGCAGTTCTTCAGGAGAGCTCAAGTGGACTTGAAGCTGGCCTTATATTTGTAAATAGCCCATGGGTGATGACCCTTCAGGCACAATGGGCCATATGTGCTTGCTTCTGGCTGCTCTGGGTGCAGGGACTCAGTGGTGACTCACTCTGGCCAGTTTCAGCACCAGTTTCTAGGCCCTCTCGCGTGTGAGTGATGCCCCCCCCTTTTACTCTCCCTTCCACCCCCGCCTGAGTATTGAAATAATTGTGTGCCCTCAACTCAATTCTGACTTATGGCAACCCTTTCCCAGGGTTTTCTACGTAGAGAATGCCCTGAAGTGGGTTTTCCCCTTCCCTCCTTCCGGGGGTGCCCTGGGATGACTGTGCAGCTTGCCCAAGGCCACCCAGGCTGGCTCTACTCCTCAGAGGCCCAGCCGTGGCGGAACTGAACTCCCGCAGCCCAGAGGCCGGTGTATTTCAGCTTGCTTTTTAAATCCAATCCTGCAGCCCTTCGGGCCCCTGTGTGGGTTGCACCCCTGAAGGTGGTGTGCTGCTCTAGAGTCAGACAGGGTCTCTTGGTGACATGACCTAGGAACTGTGGCCGCTGGCGGGCCCCTCCTTCCCCTTCTGATAGGCAGGTTCTTTCCCGGCACAGGATGTGGAGGAGTGGAACATTGGGAACCTGAACACCCTGCTGGACATGGTGGAGCATCAGTGTGGTATTATCATAGAAGGTGTGAACACCCCCTACCTCTACTTCGGCATGTGGAAGACCACCTTTGCCTGGCACACGGAGGACATGGACCTCTACAGCATCAATTACCTGCATTTCGGAGAGCCCAAGTCCTGGTGAGTCCGCAGGGTGGGAAGCGGGCAGGAGAAAGGGACCCGAGCTCTCTAGACCTGGAGAGCTTCGGCTTTGAATCCCAGCTTTGAACCCCTGTTCAATTTAGAGCCGCGGTTCCTGGGCTCCGACTCCCAGAAACCTTCACCCCCAGCTGGGCTGGCCCGGATTTCTGGGAGTTGCCGTCCAAGAACCTCTGGGGGACCCCAGGTTGGGAACCCCTGATTTCAAAGTAGCAAGGACTGCACAGCCGAGTCTACACGCCTCGCCTACATCCCGCAAGCGAGGGGGCCACCCTAAGAAGTGCTCGTAGCTAAGATCACGAGGATACTTCAGCTGCGCTCCGTGGCCCTGCTCTCTCAACCCAGAAGTCATCATAGGCTTGTGATTAGGCTGGGTTAGAAGCGACGAGTCACAGACACCCTTTTGTGGGAGGATGGAGTGAACCGAGCCCTTGAAAAAGACTCTTTTATGCTGCTCTAGGAAATGGTCCTACGTTTGTCCTCCCTCCCTCCCGCCGCCGCCTGCGCCCGTGTTTCCAAAGTGTTCTGTGGGACCAAGAAACCCTGGAAGATGTGAACTCTGTGCCTTTTCCCACGGACTGTTTGGACGCATCCCTGGTTAACCCTGTCGCCTTCCCCCACCCTCCTCTCCCCCTTGTCCTCAGTGCAGAGGTCCCTACTCTGTTTTCAGACGTCGTCGTTTAAAGGGACAACCCCGTCGAGGGGGGGTTGGGGTTGAGATTGGGAAAGCCTGATTTGCTTTCTGGGGTGGTTTAAAAACCTTCGAAGTACGCTTTGTGGCCATAATCCAAATAGATCAGGGTGATACATAAGAACTTGAAAAGCTGGCGTGGAAAGGGCGGCCGAGAGGTGTTTCCTTTGGGGATGGGAAGGGAACGATATTTCCACCCGCTTCTCCTTCGCAAGGAAACCTAGGTTCTTGGGAAAGCTGTTTGGAGGCGAGGGTGAGTGGGCTGGGCTTGTAGTATGTGAGAGCACCGAGTCCCTCTCGAGGAAGTGGCGTTGGGAGTCGGAAGCTGCTCCAGAATCAGTGAAATAGGTTGAGCTCAGTGATGAAGCTGTACAGGAAGGGGGCAGGAGGGATTGATGTGGGTCTTGCCACTCTCTTGTGTAGCCTGTGTGGATGTGCGTGGCCTTGCGGGGTGATGGATGGAGAGAGCGCCGCAGGCAGGGATGAGCCGACGCCAACTCTCTGGGCCGTTTTATGTGTCCTGGGTCTCCATTTGATGGTGCCTTTCTCCAGTTTCTCTCTGTGACTGGTAAATATAACATACCAAAAGGAACTGGCGCATCCCGTGAAATCTTAGCTGAAAAAGAGGGAACTGTGGTCCCAGGAGGCGGAAAACATAATGTTCTTTGTTTCAGTGGACATTTTACTTCCTGGGACCGCAGTTCCCT
Organism: Intellagama lesueurii; assembly: GCA_037013535.1. NCBI lineage: Eukaryota > Metazoa > Chordata > Lepidosauria > Squamata > Agamidae > Intellagama > Intellagama lesueurii. The sequence continues at coordinate 4,950,119 of JBAJHW010000020.1, forward strand.
CTTTTTGACCTTAGACAACTGATGAGCATGGACAGTTGCATGCAGACGGGAGCCACCGATGTCACTGGAAGCTCTTGCCCGCCAGGGCACTGTGACGTGATTTCCTGCCCTTTTAATAACAACCCTGTCTCTCCCAGCCCTACTGTGGCTCTCTGGCCAGGCAAAAGGGGGGATAGCAGTGAAAAGAGGCCTTGAGCATGAATAAAGCTGCCGGCTTGGCATTTGGTGCCATTGCAGAACTTTAAAAAAAAAAAAACACAACTCCTTGATTTAGCCACGAGGACATGCGGCTTCCAGGACAGGCATTTCTTCACCTCTCTGTTTCCCCCTGGAGTTTGGAGAAAGGCAGTCTGTGCTTCACATCCTCTTATAGTTAGTTGCCTGTTTCAAAAGAAACCCTTCTGTTTTTTACTTCCTGGTATCCACTGGGTGGCGCTGACGGCCCAGCAAGTGGGCTGATCTGTTCTCCGGACGGCTGACTCTTATTTTTCAGGGGTTTTGGTTCCAGCGGCCGAGAGACGGGTGGCATCCCTTCGGTGTGGCGTCCACGAATGCCAAGAGTTTAATTTTGGTCCACTTTAATTTTCCTCTCCGCTGCTTGTTTTCACGTTGGGGAAATGCCATTCTGGAGTTCCAGCAAAGTTCATACTTCATTCGATTCTTGGCCGTTGAACTGAAACCTCCTTTTTTTTTTCCCTGCCTGAAGATTTCTCCAAAATGGCAGGTGACTGGCCTTGAAACTCGTTTTTTGGAGTAAAAAAAACCTGAATACATCTATTTGTTTCCTCTTAAGAAGTGTTGTTCAGAGTTGTGACGGGGAGTATTCCTTTTGCTTATTCCTCCTTCCGTCCTCCCAGTGCGGCTGCTTTCCTTGGTGGAGGCACATCTGGTGTTTGTTTCCTGGGCGTTTCATTCATTGCTTTCAGGAGGTTGTGGAAACGAGCAAAGGGAGGGCTGCGTAGCGTTGCGTGAAACAGGTTGTAGATGTTTCCAGAAGCCAAGGGGTGGTCTAGCTCAGAGTTATACCACCTGTTTCGAATGGCAAAGGCCCCAGATCTAGTCTTTGGCACTGCCAGGTGAAAGGACCAGGTGATGGGAAATCTCTCCTTGGCTTAGACACCGAGTTTTATTTATTTATTTATTTATTTTAAACGCCCTCCAAATTGTCAGCCGTGTGCCTTTTCTACATGCCAAGGTGCATGCCAATGGGACACGCTTCTCGTTGCAAACCACACTGCTGCCAGGGAAGTGTTGACGCCCGAGGGCACCTCTCCGACATCGGCCCAAAGAAGCCTCTGAATGACAGCTGCATGGCTGGGTCCTAAGAAAAGCCCCAAGATTTTCAGCCCGCGTGCTTTTCCCGGGTCCTTGGGTTGACGGCTGTGGCTCCCGTGAGAGGGGCCACCAGGGACCTCATTTCTTGGAGACAGCTGGTCAGATCCCCCCCTGGGAGATTCAGATTGGGGTGTGACAGTAGTAGGCATCCCTCCAAAACAGGTGTCAAGCAAGTAAAAAGGACAAAGGTGGGTTCTAAGACCTGTCCTTTTGGAACGGCTCTGTTCTTTCTTGCCTTGTGCTGTAGATCGGATTTTTTTGTGTGTGTCCAGCCCTTCCTGTGAATTATCAAATCCATAAGCTGCCTCATTTCACATTCTTGGGCTTTACCAGAACGGCATCATGTCTCTGTGCATAGATTTTATTCCATCAAAGAAGAGGGTATTTTGGTTTCACCAGGGTTGGAATCTGTTCCGTTCAGGGGGTCGGCTTGGATTAATTGCTTCTGTTCCCCCCCCCCCCCCCATCGCTGCAGAAGCCCCTTCGTAAATGTGGCGTTAATACTTGGCTGGATTGTGCACTGCTTAGTCCCGCATTAAAGGGTGCCTGAGAAAACCCTGAACGGGCACGCTTTTGATAAAAGGAGACTAATCCCACTTCCTGATTTGAGGGGGTCTGTAATCAGAAGACCACTCGAACAGATGTTGCTTTTTGTATTAAGGCCAGAAGCGGTCTGGGCAAAGATTTATTAACAGAGATTAGTTGAAACCTCTTCTGGCCACTGAAGGGGGGTTGGGTTGGGGTGGGGGATTTCTCATTCAAAACGCTGGCCTTCTGAGATTGAACAAGCCCAGATGGGCCCAAAAGGCATGCGTACCACCAGGGTGAACGTGGGCAGCGAGCAAGGACGGCCGACTCTTCCTCTAGTTGTTGTTGTTGTTACAGCATAGCTCTGTGTTCGCTGACCCCACCGTTGACGAGAGAAGTGGAGCTGCGACGAGGCAGAGGAATCTGTAGACATTAAGCATTTCCTAGACGCTAGATTTTTTTTTTGGCCAGGGTGGTGGACTCAAGCTTGGGTCCAGGCGACCTGAAGAACCATATCTCCCCATAGGAGATTTTTCGGCATTTAAGATGCTCAGAGCAGGCCCTCCGGTCGGTCCCATGGCCAGCGCAGGCACGGCTGATGGGGACACGAGACGGGGCCTTCTCTGTGGCAGCCCCCCCGCCCCCAAGGCTATAGGATGCTCTCCCTCGGGAGATCAGGCTGGCCCCCTCCCTTTTATCCTGAGCCATCTCTTCAGGCGGGCTTTTTAATATCACCATTGAGTCCCTGAATGCCTTTTTTAAAAAGTTACGATAGTTTTTTAATGTTGACTTGCTTTTAATGATTCAGTTGTATTTTTATTGACTTATAGTTTTTTTTTTAATGTTTAACTTGTTATGTTTTTGATTCTGTTCCTTATAAGATGGTGAGCCGCCTTGCGGTCCCCTTTTTGGAAGGAAGGCGGTGTATAAACAAACACACCAAGGTGCAAAGAGGGCCGCTACCTTTTGTTGGAGACCAAAATAGATTGGGTACCTACCCTTGCAGGGCGGGGTTTCACAGCTGAGCTCTTTCACCCGGCCTCGTCTCCCTCTCCGGACCCCGAGAGCACCTGAGCTGGCGTGTCCTCTCTCTGCATCCTCATCTCTGGCCTCTTTTCAGCCAGACCAAGATGGCTGCTTTTCTTCCCCTCTTTTTTCCACCACGGCGAAAAAGGATGTTCTAGGCCGTCAGGGGGTGCTCTTGGCTTTCGGGAACCAAAGCCTGAGAGGCAGGGAGAGAGAGTCAGAAAGAGCAGCTAATGATGGTTTTGTGACTCTCCTTCTCCCCCCCCCCCCGCCCCTACCTCTGTGGAACTTTCCCTCCCTCCTTTTTATAGACTCTTCGGCCCTGGTAGTGATAATCTTAGAGAGGACCTCAGGGAAAACAGTAGCAGCAAAGAGAATTATGAACTCCACCGACTTGGAGGCAGTGCCATGCAGGGGGCTGGTGCGAAAAGCCCTCAGCCAAAGCAGCTTCTGCATTGGGGGGCTGCAGGCAGAGCTGCTCTGGGTCCTCCCTTCCAGCCTGTTACAGCCATCTCTTTGTGAGCAAGCCCTGACAGACGCCATCTACACCCCCCCCCCCCAACCGCATCATACACTAATTAAGACGGTGGAGGGTTGTGAGGATTCAGCCAGTGGCTCGGACAACTGAAGTTTTGGTTGATTAAATCTGCAGAATCCAATTGAATTAGCGGGGCATGTTGACGGGGGTCGCCCTTATTAAAAGGGGAGATTAATTGTCGGGCGTTTGCCATGAATGATTCTGACTCTGTTGACATGGGGGGAGCCTTTGTTGCATAGTCAGTAATCACATCCTGCCTTTAGTGTCTTCAAAAGGCAGAGGTAGGCTGTGGTTGCAGGTAGTTTTTCCTAAATTAATTGATGGGTGATTGGGTTTAAAAGGCAGGTGATCAGCACAAAGGCGGTCGGTGCTTCTAAATCATAGAATAATTGAGTTGGAAGGGGCCTATAAGGCCATCCAGTCCAACCTCCTGCTCAAGGCAGGGATCTAAATCAAAGCAGATCCGACAGAGGGTTGTCTAATTTTCTCTTGAAGGCCTCCCGAGGTCATGGGTCTCGTTATCATACCGCTCTAACAGTTAGAAAGTTTTTCCTGGTATTCAGCCAAAATCTGGCTTCCTGTAACTTGAGCTCCTGCACTGTGGGATGATCGGGAACAGATCCTGCCCCCCCCCTCTTTAGGACTTCACCGAAATGGTTCCATGTTGGCCCATGTGCCCCCGTGCCCGGCAGCAGCATGACGGGAGAAGGGTGAGCTGTGGTTTCGTGAAAACAAAACCAGAAACAAGCCCGATGGCTTTGACCACACAGCTCGTGAGCGATGTTGAAATTTATCCCAGGGCTTTCATCCTTTTGCCGCGGAAGCGGGAGGCCAAAGCGGCTGGTGTTTGAGTGGCCCCCGGCGTTGCCCTGCATCATTGGGAAGCAGCTGCAGTGTTTCTGAGCCCTGGAGGCTGCTGTGGGCCCCCCCTTCAGAGCCAGGCCGCCGGCGGGGTCTTGAGTGGGGGCACAGATTCCAGGCATCCGGCAGAGGCTGCATGCCAGTCAGAAGGGGGGCTGGTTGCCCCCTTTGGCACTGTAGGAAGCCATAGGGAGCGGAGGCCCGTAGCCATCCAGAGTGTCTTGGGGGGGGGCACATCCTTGGTCCTGGCAGTTCTTGCTTCAAGGTCTCAGATCCCTCTTAACGGCGGTTGTGAGTTTGAAATCCACTTCCCTTCTCTCTCTCTCTCTCTCTCTCTCTCTTTTTTTTCTTTCCTTGCACTAGACCCTGAATCTGTAGGGCTGTGAACGGCCCTAACCACTGCAGGGATCTTTTGGGCTGCCAAGAAATTTCATTTCCAGCTGCCCAGGTGGGGAGCTGCCCAATGGGAGCCTGTGGCTTTGCGTGCTTCTCCTCTCCTAATTAGAATATACGGCTCTTTTCATGCCCTGGCTCTAATTACCCCCTCCCTCCCTCCCTCCCCCCCACCTGCCCACCGCCTCTGCGTTTGGTTGTCTTCCACAATCCCATATTGAACCTCTTGCGGCAGTGGGGAGGTGTGCGTGCCGTGTGTGTGCCAATTAGGAGCATTATATATAATTACCTCACACACTTACACGCAAAGATTAAAAAGCTGCAAATTGCCAAATTACATCACTGGGGAAGTTGAGGAGTTTTCTTTTGAAAAGGGAAAAGAAAAAGAAAAAACTCACACACACACACACACACCCAACCCTGGACACGCTTTGGAGTTGTCGGGTGCCGACCTTGGGGGATGTCAGAAGTCATTCAAGGACCATTAATTGCAAGGAGGAGCAATTGGTCTTAGTTCGTTGGCTTGCGGGTGGTTTGTCTGCCACCCTCCAGATGTTGTCTGCATCAAAAAACATCTGGAAGCCCACCTGTTGTCACTGAAGTTAGAGTTGGCCTTATCTTTGCTGGCACCAGCACACACAGTGCAAATCCAGGAGAATAACTCAGGTATTCTTAATTAGAACCGCTGTTCTGCGGCCGATAAGAGTATCAGGTTAGGACTTGGGAGACCCGGGTTCAAATCCCTGCTTGGTTACGGAAACCCAATAAGGAGGTGGCAAGTGGGCCACTGCACCTTGAACATCTCGCCTGCCTCCAAAGTCCTGTGAGAGTCTCCTTAAGTCTTAAGACATGGTGCCTACGTACCTGCTGTTCTTAAACAGAAGCCACGAGGGCGATCTTTGGTTCAAGGAAGCCAAGATGGTTGAGGTCTCTGGTTGCGGAACCAGAGTTTGGAAGTTCGATTCTCCCACTGGGCTCCTTGACAAGGTCTGGACTGGATGACCCCGAGGGTCCCTTCTGAGATGGTGAGGAAGATGGCGGTGAGGATTGTTATTACTAAGATGAGGCGTACAGATGTGGAGGATGGCGGGAGGAGTAAAGGTGGTAACTGAGTCACTATGGTTGGGGACCAGGCTGGGGGGGGGGGGGCAGCGCTTCTCTCCAAGGGTAGCCATGAGGCATTTTGCCGCTTGAGGGCGTTGCTCCTTGGGTGAGCGCGGTGGTTGGGAAGGCTGCCAGCGGTGATGGGTGAGGTGCGTCAGTCCCAGGAGCAGGGGGTGGGAGTTGCCTGTCTCTGCGCCAGTCGCTGGGGGGGGGGGGGGGGAGGCACCCTCCTGGCCTCAAAATGTCAGGATGAAACCCTTGCCCTGCCATGGGGCGTCTGGAAGGGAGAGCCCTGGCTTCCAGGGCAAGCGAGCGAGGGAGTTCCAGTCTGCAGGGCGAGGCCTCGGCTTCCAAGAGGATTTGGATTTGGAGGGGTCCAGCAGGGCCAGAGAGGAGGGCTGGGAAACTGAGGCGAGGACGAGCAGGAGAAGATTCTGCCAGAGAGAGGCTGGCCTCAAGGAGTGAGATCCGTGGGGCGAAGGAGAAGTGGTTTGGGGACAGAGAAGGAAAGGATGCAGGACCCTTAGGGCCGAAAGGCTCTCGGCCTTGCCTTTGTGTTGGCGCAGCGTGGAGGGAGGAGGACGGGTGGTATTTCAGGCTTCCTCAAGGTTATCCTGCTACAAATGGTGGCTTTTCTAGCCGGCCTTTCAACTCTGAGCAGGTCCCCGCGTTTCACCAGGGCCCCTCGTGTCCACCAGCAGGCTCTCTCTTGCTCCTCCGTGACTATGGAAAGAGCATCTGTTCCTAGCAGGATGCCTGTTGTTCCAAAATTTCACACTCTCTCTCACACACACATACCCCCAACCCAACAGGCCATTGGGAGAAATTTGACTCCTCCTCAGGTTTAGAAGCAGCCGTGTTGGAAGAGGAATTTTTCTCTAGGGGAGTGCAGGAAGATTAGAAGGTGTGTGTGGGGGGAAACTCAAACGGCAAAGGAATGTTTGCTCCATCCCTCTGGCACACTTCTTTCCTCCTCTCATCTCGCCCCCCCTTTAAAAAAAAAAACACAACCCCGAATCTGCAGTCCTAGATAGAAGGAGAAGCAAGATTTATGGCACTGTTTGATTTATGGCTCGGCTGCACCACCGTTTGGCCGAGCAAAAGCTCTTATCGGTTGATGAGGTGGTCGAGGGCTCCGGGAGGCTGGCTTTCTTTTATTCCCTTTTAGTGGGTGGCAAGGAAAATCCTGGCTCTGGTCTCCCCCGGCTGGCTTGGCGGTGGAGAAAAGTCTTTATTAAAAGTCTCTGTGTGGGAGGCACATGTTTGCTGTGGGATCAGAAAATGGTGTATGTCTTAAGAGGCCGCGTTTGCCTCTCGCGCAGGGCGAGAGAGAGGGCTGGAGTGCGGCACAGAGTTATTAATACAAGCTTTCAAGCTTCATCTACCGCAGTCATTAGTTAATCAACGCGCGCCACGCCAGCCCACCTGCTTCTCTTTCGAACTGGCCCTCGCGTGGCCTGCAAAAGGGGGGGGGGGCTGTGGTGACAGTCGCCAGGAGTCGTGCCGTGGTGAGGCCGGCCCTCGGGCTGACTTTCAGCTGGGGAGGGAAGGAGGTGAAGTGTCCCCAGCGCATAGCCTAGCCCACGCTTTCCGGCTTCTCCGTTCGGGCCTGCTGCTCGAACAGGTAGGCAGAATGGGAATGAAGCTGCGTTTTCGGAGTTGCAGCTTTAGTCAGGGTTCGGTGGCCGAGAGGATCTTGACATTTCCTTTTCTAGACCAGTGGTTCCCAACCTTAGGTGTCTCCCCCCCCCCCCCCCGCTCCGATATTCTTGGACTACAACTCTCAGGATTCCTGGCCAGCACGGCGAGTGGTGAAGGCTTCTGGGAGTTGGAGTCCAAGGACATCTGCGGACACCCCCCCCCCCCCCCCAAGCTTGGGAGCCACTGGTCTAAAATATTTGAGTTATTATCTGCCTTTCTACCAAAAGTGACACTCGCCCACCAAAAACCCTTGTATGATTTGTGTGTGTTTACAAAGCCTGTTAAAGTAGAAATGAACCCGCTATAATATTGAAACACCCTGAACTAAAAGCAGTGTACACATACCCATAGGCGAGAAGCTCCTTCCTTGTGTAGCAGCAGTTTGCCATTCCTTACTTGAATTAAAAGGTTGTTGCTTGTGGGTGGAAGGACAGGAGGCAGAGGGAGCAGGGCTCCTCCAGCCCCCCCCCCCCCAGAAAGGCCTCATTCAGCCTGAGATTTGCCTGAGTGGTTTTCTCACCCTAGCCTGGACACCCGGCAGTGGGATGCTTCTTTCCCCCAGCCCTTGTCTTTCAAAAGAGGCTCCTGATCCGGCCGGGTCTGGCGTCAATGAGCTGCCTGCCTCCTTCCCCACCCTTCCTTCCAATGCTAATAATTCATCCCAGGTCTGGTAGGCTGTCAGGATTCTCTCTGGAAAGGGGAGGAGAGGGAGAGAATGCGAAAGCCTGGCACACACACACACACACCCCTCGCCCTTTCCCTCGAAAAAAGAAAAAGTGGGAGCATCTGTTCAAAGCCTGGCCCGAGTTTGAAATGAAGATCTCTGGAAATCTGACAGCCTCGCAGATTGGGTTTAATAACGCTTTGCACACTTTGTCTTCTTCCTGCGCCGTGCCCTCCCCTTCTGCCAGCCTGATCTTCTGGCGGGGGTCTCCTGCCACCGCTCGTGGGCAGAGAACCAGCTGATAGGGAGTCAGCCAGGCTAGCAAAACTCAGCCCTACTTTCCCCTGCCTCCCCCCCCCCTCCCCATAAGCCCCTTGCAGATCTTTTATTAGCAGAGACCGGAACGCCCAAGCTGGGTTTCAGGCTTCCTTCACTCATGCCCGTGCTCGGAGGCAGCCATCCTCCCATCCTGACTTACTCATTCAGAACCATTTCTCCTGGGAGAAATTTTGGAGACCGCACAGAATATTCATTTAGTTTGCTTTCACGCCCCCCTTACTAACTTCCACCCTGGAACTCAGAAGTATCGCTGCTTGGGTGCTCTCCATGGTACTGACCAGACCCAGGCAGACACAGCGCATTTCGGCAGCCTAGAAACTTGCTTTTTTTTTTTTAAGAGTGAAGACATTGGTATCTTAGGTGGAGCCTTATATATATATATATATATCAGTGGTTCCCAACCTTGGGTCCCCAGATGTTCAACTCCCAGAAATCCTGTCCATCACAGCGAGTGGTGAAGTCTTCTGGGAGCTTGAATCGGAAGAACATCAAGGGACCCAAGGTTGGGAACCACGGTTCTGTATGAAACATGCCTGCTCTTTCTGCCTTATCAGTCATGTGAACCATTGAGCTGGTCAAGGTCTAGAGTTGGGGTGTGGTTCAGTGGCTCCTGACCTCCCCAGTTGCTGCTGCCTAGAATTATTTTGTTGTTTGTATATACAGTTAGATTAAAATAAGAGGAGTTACAGCTTTTGGAAGTCTCTGGGAATGGTGATCTGTCTCTAAAGCAAAGTCCGGGTCCTTGTTTTCTCAGGTGGTTTTTGTTGTTGTTGTTGCTTTTGGTATATGTATCGCTTCCCTACCATGGAAATGAAATTCCAGCCATTTCGATTTGCAAAAAGCAGCAGCGTTTTTGGGTAGGGCTACAGAATTGGATCACGAGGCAGGGAACAGAAGTGCCCCCTGGATTTGCTGAAGTTGCCGGCTTCTGAGACCTAGGGAGGACATTTCAGATTTCATTTAGGTTTGCCCCTGCATGGAAATTTGTATCACCCGATCCCATGAGTCTGGTTGCAACTGTTTAACGCCCAGGTATTTTCCCAGCCTGGTCGCCCGGAGAGCAGGAGGAGATTTCTGCTCGGTTAGCATCCTTTGACGCTTGTTGGGCATCCATTTTGCTCTCCCGGTTGTTGAAATGTGCAAAGGGGGGGGGGGGAGATGGCTGCTATGATTGGAGGCGAGGATCCCAGAGCAAAGAGCAGGTTGCTGGGTGAGATGCAACCACTAACACATTTCCTTTGGCTACGGGGATCTTAAATTAGATCCGAAGTCAGCAGTGAGCTTGAGCGGGGTAGCCTAACTTGCTTTGTGTGGTTGTTAGACCCAATGGCATCTCCTCAACCTTTCTTGGGACAGAGGGAGATGGGCTGACTCCCAGACACTTGATTTGGTATTGTATTGTTTTTCATCAGTAGATAACCATGTGTTGTAGGAAGGAAAGGTTGTAAGGACCTCCTTTCTGGAGAGTTTTAACCCAGTCCCATTTTTGGCAACCCATGGACTGAACGTGTGTATGAAAGCCGTTTGCATATGTGTTCTTGTTTAAATCGGGGCAGGTTTTTCTCTTTGCTTGGCAGGGGACTATTGATCCTGGCCTTGTACATGAGAGATAATGAGGCCGGCGTAAAAATGCAGCTCAGTCACTCTGAACCTCCCTAATGCTATTTCTCAGCTAACTAGTCGGTTGAGAGCCCTCGAGGGGGGATTGAGAGGGAAGACGGAGGAAAGCGAGAGCAAGAGAGCAGCAAATAAGAAGCGGTTCGAGAGAGAGGTTCCCATGAACTGTGCCTTGTGCGTAGTGGTGTAAATTGGTTACTCACTCCTGGCTTGGGTGTACCTGGGATCTTCAGGTGCAGGCTTCCCATCCTAAAACTCAGTGGGCTGGGGGATTGAGTCAACGCTTCTGCATTTTATTTCAGAAGAAGCCTAGTTGTGTTTCTGATGAGCCCAGAAGTCATTTCCTGAGTGTCTGCTTTTCAGTGTGGCCTTCCGGCATGAGCCAGCGTTCCTACCATGCAAGGCTAAGCCTCCGACGTTTCACACCCGGAATGCCTCCCTCCGTCCCGACCTGTCTTTCATGGTTCTCTATCCTTAACTCCTTGTCTTTCACAAATGTTAAGGAGGGGGAATCTGGGGGTGCCTTAAGTGTGGGAAAGTCATCTCTCGTGCCTTTTGTGGGGTGTTTTTGCCTGCAGCTCTTTTGGTTCTTCCCTCGTTCTGGGTCTTCCTCTATCCTACTCAGGTTGTTTCTGGAGAAGTCGGACCTGCCCTGGACTTTGCACGCAGATGTTTCAAACGTGTCTTTGGGAGGGAGGGAGGCTTAAGTGGAGGAGAAGGGGGTATCTCTGACCTCTGATGTCCTCGAGCTTGTCCAAGGAGAGACGGGAGCCTTGGCAATCCTCGGCTTGGCGATTGCAGGGGCTTTTTTATCTAACAGGCATTCAGTGGCAGATAACACCGGGTTGACATTTTTCATTTTTCCCTAGTAAGAATTTATTAAATTTCCTCTTCTGGGACAAAGGATGTAGGATTCTGTGCTAAAACCTCTTTGCTCAGATAAGTGGATTAATGCCGATTTTTGGCAGCTCAACGGGCCAGCTCGTACAGGATTCTGCAGCCCCGGGTCACTCTTCTCATCTGTAATCATTCCTAGGCAGAGAGGAGGAATGGGGGGGGGGGGGGCGTTGTGGAAGGAGACCGACCAAATAGAAAGGGGGTGCTGATTCCGAAGGTGGCGGACCCATTCTGGAAGCCAGCGTTTCCCAATCCGGTGCCATCATCCTGTGTGGCGTTGAACTGCGGTTCTCATATTCTCACCAGCCAGCTCTCTGAGCACGATGAGCCTTGTAGTCCAGTGCCAAGCTTGGCCACGTCCTTCAGAAAATGTCGCCTTGGGTTGCTCAACGCAGCACCCCCTTGGCTGGCCGTCGTCGTTCCACACCCCCTTCCTCGGCATCCCTGGGATAGGATTGCCGTGACATGAGCGAAGGTGGCCACAACAGAACCCCCCCTGCTCTGTATCCTGCAGATGTTCAGGAGAGGGCCATGTTAGTCGATGCCTTGCCCTTCAGAACGGGCAGGAGGCCAGGCAGTGCCCTTTATGTTTTTCTAAGGGAAAAAAACCATGCGTTTCTGAGAGGTTGGCCTGCCATTCATTAGACCTCACTGCCTGTTTTGTGTAAGACACCCTTTCGGGGGGGGGGGGGCTTTCTTCTTCTCCTCTCTTCTTCTTCTCCTTATCCTCCTTCTTAGTCTTATTAATACACCACCTTTCTCCTGATAAGGGGACTCCAGGCAGCTCACTGTCCCAAAGAGAATGGAATTAAAAATGCAATAAATTATGGGTTTTAAAAAAACTATCAAACCCATTAAAATACCTTTTCCCTGATGACAAGCACGTTAAAAACTATCTTAACTAAAAAGCAACATTCAGGGACTCAGTCATGATGGTTAAGAGCCTGCCTGAAAAGGTGGGTCTGATCCCACTGATCTCCCACCCCCCTTACCCCCCAGCGTTTCTTCCTTGGTTTCTATCTTATGTGCCTGCCTGAAGACAAATCCAGTGCCTGGCATGGCCTCCTAGAGAATGGGCTGAAGGCACCCTGGCCATCTACAGTAATTTAGTCATCCCCATGTGTATTTCACTCTCCTTCCAAGGCAGCTTCTGCTGCGGCTTGCCTCCCCCTCTCTTTCGATCCTGGAGCAGTCCTGAGAGGCTGGCCAGGTTGAGGGACTCATTGGCTCCTGGTGGACGGTCCAGCCCTCGCTATTATTATTATTATTATTTATTTCATTTATACCCCGCCTATCTGGTCTTGCGACCGCTCTAGGCGGCTTCCAAACAACATTGCTAGGGCCTGCCTTCTCAGAAAGGGGCAGGCGTTGATTGTGTTCTGAAAGCGTTCGGCTTCCTTGATTCCAAAACCTACTTTTCACTTCGTTTTTCTAACCTGGGAGCTCCGTGCCGTTCCGGGCTCTTTGTTCTGCCGTTCCTCTTCAACTCTTCCTCTTTGCAGTCTTCAAGCAGAGAGATTCCAGTCCTCTCGGGTCCTCGGATTAGGCCAATGTGCATCTGCATGTTTCAATTTTAAAAAACAAACCAACCAACCAAGCCAGGTTCTGAAATCCCAGCCAGGTGGTGGCCCAAAAGCTCAAATCCTGTCCTCTTTTGCCCTGCAAGACAACCCAGCGACAGCGGGCGTGCATATTTTTTCTCCCCCCTTCGAAGCCCCGTGCTCCTTTGTTCTCTCCCGATCTCACCTTCAGAACAAGTGTTTATATTCGTCCTTCGAGACTTTTGAAGACAGGTGTGTCTCTGCATGTGAGATGTGTGTCGTCGGGGGGGCGGGCACAACTGGTTTTTACACCTCCGTGTGAGACCTCTTGGAGGCTCCCTGTTTTGGGAGTACCTGAAAGATCCATTTTTTTTTTTTTTTGGTAGCCATTTGTTATGGGGGTGGGGGTTGTAATGGCATCTCCCCACCCTCTTGATGGCTCCTTCTGTGTCCCTGCCGTGTCGCAACCTCGGAGGTGACCTGCCCGTGATGCGTCAGTGCGCGTGAGCATGGCTGTACAATATTAGTAGTGCTGCATATGCTTATATGTTGAAACAGTAGATCAGTTCCCTGACCTTTGCCCCTGGGGGGGGGGGTGTGCGTCTTTGGCCAGAGTAGGGTGAAAGGTGCGTTGGGTGCTTTAAGAGATAACCCTCGACTGGTTTTCTAGAACCAAGTTGCAAACCTCATCAATACTTCTGTTTTCATTGGTGTAGAGAGTTGTCTTCAGTAAGGTCTCTTGAGCCCCAGGGTGCAGGCGTCAGTGACAATGTTCCATTTACCTATTCCCGGACATATGTATATCCTGCAGCAGTTCAAATAATATTTTCTTATTTTCGTCACTGTCATTTTTGTCATTCGTCTTTATTCCTATAAAGGATCAGTGTGTTTAGCGCACGTAAATCTTCTCAACCACGGATAGCTGCTTGACTCATCTTACATGTTCAGCTCATTTTTGTTTGGGTTGCTGTCCCCGAGTTCAGTAATTATAACACGATAGGAACGATGTGGGGCCTCTTGTGCCTGGATCTTGTGCAGCCACTGTGAAATTAACTTCTGTACTTTCCCAAATGAGTTGGACGGAGATGGCATTTTCAGAAGAAAGACTGCTGCTTGAACCCTCAGCTCATGGCCTTTCCCTCTTTGGAGAAAAGGGAAGCTACAAGGAAGTTGAGTGATCTTACTGGTGCTTAACTCCTATGGTCTTGAAGCTGGGTGATGGTGGTAGGGCAGAGAGAGAGAACAGTGAAGAAGTGTAGTGATGTCTGAAAAATCCACATGTGTCTGTAGCGCTGGTTGATGAATTTGGAATCATTAAAATAGGACAGTGAGAAGCCGTGGAGAGTGAGCCTTGCCATAGAAGGAGCCTGGCGCATACAACCCCAGGAAGGAAAAAGGGTATGCAGTTACGTCAGTGTTTTCTATATTTTTTGTTGTTGCCTTGGTTACATTACAGCAGCCCACCTCTCCTTCGTGGTATAATCACAGTTCATGTTGCACTTGAAAAGCTAACCCTCGCCCGGTTCCCAGAGCAGTCATCCTTTTTGGCACCGTGGCATCCTCCAGAGCCTAGGGCGGCCTGTCATCGTCCCACCTCCCCCTCGATCAGACCACGGGGCGCTTCCAGGGTGGCCTCCGGATCTTCTAACGGCCATCGCAGTTGAGTCAGGGAGTCCCTGTCAACTCCTTCAGGGACAGGCTGCTCCCCTTCTTTGCTAACGCAGGCAAAGAACTCTTCAGGGGTGCTGAGGGCTGTGGGCAAGCCCCCCTGTGGTGGCCTGTTTGGGAACCCCAGCACCCAGCAAGGAAAGTGCAGAGGTTCTTCCTCAATTCGAGTGTGCAGTTTCAGTCCTGAACTTTGTGCCAATGCGACCAGAACAGGGCTTGCTTGGCTGCAGGGCTGTAGAACCCCCTGGCCATCCAGACCGTGCCAGACTATAGCGGCCATCATCTCCAACAAGAGTAGGCAGTGGATGGAGAGCAGGAGGGGGTGGTCCGCTGACACTTCGAGCGCCACAAGTCCCTCAGCCCTGATCTGCTTCAGGAGAAGAACTCTTTCTTCTCTGGTGGATGTCTGGCAGAATCTTAGAAGTCACTGAGAGGGTATATATGTGGTACAGGGGAGGAAAAGCAAGCCCCTTGATGATCAGTCCCTGGAGAACAGGTAGCCCTCTGTGTATGTACGTATGCTCTCAAGGTGGAGACCGTTCTTAAGCATTTGAAAGGGAACTGGGAAAAGCAGTAACTGTGCCCAGCTGGTTCTGCACAGGAAGAATGAACGTCCGGGAAAAGATGTGGGGTAATTTTTAGGCTCAGGCGGTTGTAGTTTATGGTAGTGCTTCAGCAGTGGAAGGAGCAGCCCAGGAAAGAGGAGGAATCTTACTCCGGAGCTTGCTCAAAGAAAGGGAGTGTGGTTTCCTGAGGTTTCGGGGACCGGACGCCTCCTTGCTCAGAGCAGACGTTGGAAGAGATGAGCTCCCAGCTGGAGTGATGGGGAGAGCTGAACCCGTCTCAGCCGGGCTCCCGACGGGAAGCTTTCCGGTGGAAACGGTTACCTTTAAACAGGGGAACGGGTAGAGGAAGCCGCAGATAGTCACGGGCTGCCATGTTCTGAGGAGGATAAAAAAACACAACAGCATTCTGTGTTGGGGAATCAGACCAATTAATTTTTCTCCCTCTTACAAGAGGACTGTAAGGTAGACGAGGTAAGATGGTCCCCACAGAGTTCTGGTGGCGGTGATGTCTCTATCAGTGTGACTCTCCCGCCTTGTCATCTTTTATCAGTTTCCTGATTTGGTGGTTGTTACCCCGAGAGGGTTGGTCGGCCTTCCTCTTTTCCCGACACGCTCATTCAATTTTTAAGCTCGCCGGGCAGTTGCTTATTTATTTTCATTGTGCTTGATAATAATTCTGAGCCGTTAGAGGGGAAAATTGTATTCAGAAATGCTGTTTCACACTTTATTTGTTTGATGATGTGGAGTGATAGAAAATAACACATTTGCTTGCTTTTATAGTCTGATAATTATTCACATCCATCAAGCTATTCTAGGGGAATAAACAAAGCACCAAGAAAATTGCACTATTAATAGCATTCTTCTCAGCAAGAACAACCGTCTCTTTCTCGTGGGACTGTCCAGAGAACAGGCTCCCGGAAAGGGACCCTAAAAGTTTATATTTTCTCCCCAAAGGATGTTAGTGCCAAGGGCTCTCCTGCTCAGTCAGTAGAACAGGAGAGAAGAGGTGTTGCCGGACTCCAACTCCCATCAGCCCCAAACTGGCTGATGGGAGCTGGAGGCCAGCCGTATTTGGAGGGCTTCTTGTTCCCTGACCCTACAGCAGAGAGAGGTAGGGTGATGGAAAATGTCTAGAACAAGTGCGAGGAAAGCCCATAGGCAAACCTAGAACTCTGAAAGACTTCCAGTTTGCTCACGCAAAATGTGACTTCATTATTACGAGCCCACAGATGGCTTGAAATGGGAGCCAAATAGCGTCCTGTTTCCCCCCCCCCCCCCCAACCCGGCTGGAGAGACTCCTGTTCCTTCTGCCCGTGACTTGGGCAAAGGTTATCTATCCAATCTGGTTTATTTGAGGCATGAAGTCGTGGCAGAGTTTCAAACACCCCATCTAACGGCCAGGGCACCGAAGGAGATCGTCTTTTGCAGGGGGGCGCATACTGATCAACTCTAAATACACAGAACATTTAGGAACTGTTCACTACCTGATTAGGAAAGGGTTGGCGTGTAAATTCAGCCCAGGGTCTGCTGGATTTTCCTTGATCTCAGAATCGCTGTGTGTACCTCTCCTGTCTTTGTAACAGGGCCACCTGCAGAGGAGACGTTGGGCACCCACCAGTTGGACACCCCACCCCCCCAATCCTTCCCTGCCGCACTGCTCTGCAGGGAGAAAGCGTTTCCAGCTTCCCTACGTGGGGAGACCAAGCGGGAGAACAACAGTGATGCTAAACCCATCGGGTTGCTAGGGGTAACCCAGGAACCTTGGCTTGTGGGTTTGCAGCCTGGGGGAGTTAGGAACCGGGCTGGCACCGGCTAGAGCCAAGATCTGAAGGAGGAGATGGGGGGGCACGGGGTGCTGGTTGTGGACCTGATAAAAACCGGGAACGTCTGTTGGGCTTGAAATAGCACTGCAAGGAGTGGGATTGTTCTCTGCAGGCTGTCTCCAGTCTTTGCTCTCGGAAGATCTTTCCTGTCACCTCCCGGGTGGCGTATAGGGTGGGTGGGCGCCGAGTCCTTGAAGCTGTTGCCGAGTCCTCAGAAGTGTCTGGCGTGTGCCCCTCACCCCATAAAAAAACCCCAGCCCTCTTTGTTCCTATGAGGGTCCCCTTTTATCTGCAAGAAGCAAGTGGTTAAAAAAAATTTGTCCACTAGAAGTGCCCGGGGGAGAGACCTTTGATGGAGAAAAGGCTGCCGTTCCTTCTACAGCTGCCTGCTGGGGTTTCACACCAGCTGAGCCCGACAGGGATGCCCGTTCACCCTGCCCAGCACAGAGTTGGGGTAGGACAAGACCCTCCAGCCCTTCGAGGCCGGCCCGCTTACTGTCCTGGAGGGAGTTTGGGGCTTTCCCTCCCGCCCGGGTGGTGCCCAGGCAGATCGGTGAAGGTGAGACACACTTGAAGGGTTGGCTGTGATCCATCGTTGGAGAAGCAGCCGCCTCTGAACCATCACCGGTCAAGAGGCGTTTGCAGAGGGGTCAGTGGGTTTGTGTCTCCTGAAAGCTCGGTGTGCATTTAAATTCTAGGCTTTCCTTGAAGGAAGTTTAAACTCCTCCTCCCTGGAAAAGCGGGGGTGAAGTGATGCCAGCGCACATGCATTGTAAAGAGAAGACCTTGGCTATACTTCTTTCTTTACTCCTCACAAAGCATTTCTGGTTTGGATAAGTCACAAGAGGCAGTTTTCATCTCCTGGAATGAGGAGGTGCATCTTCCGTGCGGTGGATGCCCTGAGGTGCTTTGCTTTGGACCACTCTGGGTTTACAGTTCTCCTTGCCCGCCTGCTCTTCTCGGTTTTCAGGTTCTCACGAGATCTTTCAAGAGATCCACTGGTGTCGGAGGGAAAACCTTGGCACTTCGGCATCCAGCAGGGGCTCGGGCGAGGGGCGGCATATTCACAGATCATAAATTTTCCACCCTCACTTTGTGAATACCTTTAACCCTAGTGAATAAATGTGGTTGGTGTCGGCCACATGGCCCCCTCCCAGCGCTGTTGAAAACCCACAGCATCGTGGCCGGTGTTCCTTTTGATGCAGGTCAAGCTTGTTAATTTGAAGCTTTCAAGAAGCAGCAGAAAACATCATCTTCCCCATAGCGTGGCACTGAAGAATGTGGGGAGTTCAATTCCTCACTGTGCCTCCTGGGAGTCGAGCCAGCCTGGGTGGCCTTGGGCAAGCGGCACAGTCCCAGGGTTGCCCCCAGAAGGAAGGGAATAGTCAACCCCTTCTGAGTCTTCTTTACCTGGAAAACTCTGGAAAGGGCTTCCAGAAGCCAGAATTGTTTTGGCAGCACACGGTGGTTATTATTATTTCTTATTTCAGTTGGACAAGTTGCTGGAAGGGACTTTGAGACCTTGCCTATAACAAAGCAGGCCGCCGGACAGGGGGGAGGGCCCAGGAGGAGTCCTTCCTTGCCCTACGGTCTTGTCTCGCTGTTTTCTCGACGTGAGAGATGAGCCTGATGGCTCCTCTGCACCGCTCTGAAGATACCACGGGACTTGTGTGCGTGATGGGCAGAGCCATAGTAAGGGGGGGGGCTCCCAGATGCTGTGGAATGACAACTCCCATGAGCCCTTGACAGCAGAGCTGGTAGTCGGTGTGTGTGTATGTGTTGTTAACAACAGATGGAGGGCCCTGGACTTAGAAGATGGCTAGTCAGCAGGGGAGAGATTTGTGATCTTTGTATTCAGGTTTGTTCACATGTGATGTGCATCTCCCCCCCCCCCCTCCAATATGCCTCTGGAATACGCAGAAGAGTCCTGGGCCATTAACGTTTTCTCAGCTTTAGTCCACATGTTTGATTTAAGGTCCTTTGTGTTCTGGAAGAATTATGGTTGCCAGTTTGCTGAAACACAGTTAAACACACTTGGGAATTCAGAGCCTCTCTTTCCCCCTTTTCCGGGAAAGAAAATTTTAAAAAATGATATGTGTGTATTAACCTCACTGCTGTGATCAACCTCTGTTTTCTCCCAGGGGTGTATCTTTCTGTCTGTCTGTCTGTCTGTCTGATCCATTAAGGGAAATAATTTAATGAGGAGAGATCTGACGGTGCTGTGCCTGGGCCGTACTTCCACCATAATGGAAGGGTTTCAGAGCGGCTGGCAGAAATGATATTTCTGGGTATTTGAACATCTCCCTTTTGTTTTGACACCTTGCCTTGAGGTTAATGAGTGAACAGTTTGATCTTCCCTGACATTTTGACTTCTTCCCCGAGGACAGCCTGTTATCACTGTCTCTCCCCGAGCGTAGGGACCAGCGCTTTAAAAAGAACATTAAATTAGCGTTTGGCACAGGGCAGGTTGGGCAGACATGGGGGAGGCAAGCTGGATGCTGGGAGGGTGTGTGGCGGGGGAGGCCATCCCAAACTCGTGAGATCCCAGAGTGCTGAACCCAGGGAGGGGGGTGTTGGAATTAATGACTGTGACAGCATTATGTCACAGAACAAGTTGCAAACAGAGCAAGGGATCTGGCTATTGCTGTGAATTAAACAAGCCGCTCACTTTCCTGCTGGCCTTATCGGCAGCCTGGGAATCGGAATACCATCCTACCTTACAGGGCTGTCTGTAAAGGTTGCCGAGTGGATAGCTATGAACGTGACAACACACTCCACAATAAGCACATTCTATAAGCATACGAACCCCAGAAGGTCTTTGTCCACGCTTTTCAGAAACTGCTGTGGAAGACAGCTCGAATCCTGTTTTTCCCCTCAGTGGATCCCAGCCTGGAGTCCCCAGATGTTCTTGGGTCCAACTCCCAGAAATCCTGGCCACAGCAGATCTCGAGGTGAAGGCTTCTGGGAGTTGTAGTCCAAGGACACCTGGGGACCCAAGGTTGGGGGGGGGCACTGCTTTAGATTAGATTTTTTTCCGGGGTCATTGCCTGCATCAAGGTAGGCTGTGGAGAGGAGAACCTGCTGAATAGCAGCCACCTCCTGAGTAGTGGAAATCCGTCTGGGGGCCCTGCTGTCTCTCTTTTGTTCCCTAGATGCACATGTGTTTTGTGAACATTGTGCACAGAAGCTAAGCATGGTAAGCACAGAGCATGGCCGGAGGCCTTCAAGGCATTGCAATCATGTTCAGGAGCCAGCATTTCATCTTTTAAGCCTTGATTTGTACCGGGGTGGAGGGGTGTCGGCAGCCTCCGACTTTGCCACGGTGAATAAATTTTCCTGAATTGTTTTCCTCTCCCGGAGATGTCAGGAGGACTCAAACCTGAAGTAGGAAACAGAAGCCGTCCCGTCAGTCAGCCCTCGAGATTGTCACAGTTGCCTGCCTTTATCATGCTGGACATGTTGAACATTTGGGGTTCCCCGTGGGCTACATGTCCAGAGGTTAAGAGCTTCTTCACAGACTCCTTAAAAACTTTCCTTTTTCCAAGGAGGTGGAGAGGGGTGGAAGGAACAGTGCGTAGTCTTTCCAGCAGGCATTTTCCTGTTCTGGTTGTGGCAGAAGACACAGATAGCTGCTAGCAGACGGCTAGTGGGGTGATCCAACCGCTTGGCCACCTGTGCAAAATATTAGGGTCTTCCGTGACTACCGACCAGCCAGCAAGATGCTGAAATGGGAGCTTCCTTCTGGGGTGTAGAAGCATGTATGCTTTGCCAGTGTGAGTCGAGGATGCCACAGCAGTCCTGTCTCTTTCTGAAGGCAAATGGAGCATGCTGCCCCCATTCTCCATGTTTGTAGCATGGCGGGGTTGGGAAGCTGCAGATTTTCTCCTCCTGCGGAAGGTGTTAAGCACTTGAATGCAATTTCCTGGGTTCGTGTCCACGCCAACTCCATTTTAATTCCCCGGGCCTCCTCTCCCTCCGTTCACTGCCTGTTGCAGTCTGTAGACTCTGATAACGCAGCCACCGTGTTCCAACATATTAAACTTTTAACATCCCCGAGATTCAATTAATCTTATCTTTACAACTCCCAATTACAGACACTAATTAAGTGAAAGTAGCATAGTAGACCGAAGAATGTGGCATTAATCATCGGCTGCCTCGTAGCCACAGAATTAGTCCCTTCGCAAATCCTTCAGCAGCCCATTCCCAGAAGGACGGGAGCAATTCGGCTTCTGTTATTCCTTTCTGTCTTTCTTCAAGGGCTTGTTCGGTTGCTTAATCCCACAAAGGGCCCTTTGGATCTGGATTAATTTACTCATTTGTTTCATGTTGGTGATAAACAGGCTTTTAGAAAATAAAAATAAAAAAAAATAAGTCTGAGACAAGCAAAGCTAAATTATTTGATAATTACACAGTTTAAAGGGCAATTGTTTTGGCTTTGGTCGAAAGGGTCTGGGTCACTTTAATAGATTTCCCCTTATTTTATGTAAGATTAGCCATTACAGGACAGGGTTTTTTCCCCCTGGAAAATTGTGTGTTCAGTTCTGTTTTAAGCTGCCGGCTTAAATCGGCTTAAAAACATAAAGTCTGGAAGCTTCCTGCTGTACAGATTTTCTTCCTGGACATCCTTCTTACGTTAGATTACGAGTCTTTAGATGACTTTTTTGCAGAGGTGGTCGATGGAGGGATTGTTTTGGTCAGAAGAGAATTTGAAATATGATTTCCGCTCTTGCATTTGAATGATGTCTCTCTGATGTTGTAAAGTTGGTGTTCCCAGAATGGGAGGCGAGCTTCCCTCATATGTGACACAGAGTGTGTGTGTGTGTGTCCCTGTTGATATGTGAATTTACAGAATTCAGACCCTCCTAGCCGCTGGGGCACTTTCATCCCAAGGAGGTGGTCTTTCTACCATCTCCAGAAGCATCTCCGTGTTCTCCTCCCCTCCTTAGCCAAGTTGTTCGTTGTCCTTGGCCCCCTTCAGATGGCTTGGGCCAGTTCTTGGCCCAGGCAGGTGAATGCTCACGGGAGTTGAGGTCCCAAATTGCGGGAGGACCAAAAATTGACCCTGGAAGTCGAGAAGTAGAGAAGCAGGTCAGGGCCACCCGAAAGAGTGCGGCCGGCTTCTCTGGCACAGGAAGAGCCAAACATAAAACCACCCTTGACGGGCTTTGTAACTGCACCCCTTAGGTATAATAGAGGGAAGGCTCCCTGAGAGCTCTCCGTGGTCCTGATGAGGCTTAACTGAATCTGGCGATGGTTGGATTTCTGCCGTTCTCCTGGGGTCTAGACTGCTCTGCAGGTTGTATTCTTCCTGAGAAATGGCAAAGCCCAGGCGGGTAGCAGAACCCCTTTGTCATAGAATTGTAATATCTCCCTCCAGAGAAAGGTAGGTAGGTGCTGATGGGAGGGAGGGAGAAGGGAGGGTTCAGTAACCCCAGATCATGCGCTCTGGTAGCTGTGTAAAATTCTGGCTCACCTGCAGATATATGGAGCATCAGGGGATGATGAGAGCTGGTATCTTGTGTCCTGTTCTCTCAGCAGGGGAAATGGTGGCTGACGGGGAGGGGTGGGAGTAGCCCTAAAAAACAGCTTTCTCTGAAATCTCGAGTGACCAGGAACGTGAACTTTCCAGTTTTTCGCAGCTCAGTTTTGCTGACCGCCCGTGTCTGTTTTCCTTGCCAGGTACGCCATACCTCCGGAACACGGCAAGCGGCTGGAGAGACTGGCCAAAGGTAGGACTCCGTTTCCTGGTTGTACACGTAGGGTCCCTGAAGCCCAGTTTTGGAAACAGGAGGCAGGAACATTGCGGTGCTTTGGATATGGGTACTTTCCGTTTGTGGTGGGAGGTGGAGGGCATCTTGGTGCCACCGAATATTTGGGGGCGATAACAACCTTGTTTTCCCTGATCAGCCTAGTTTAAATTTCAAAAATGTCAATTTTAAAAATTGGGTTTGTTTACAATTTAAATCAAAGCAGTCATTTTTTAAAATTTAAATTGTGGTTGAAAGCCATTTTTTAAAAAAATCATTGTTTTTTTATCCACCCTGCCTTGGGGGCACTACAACCCGAAACAATTTTGGCTGCAAGGTTCTGGGTCTTCTACCCCTGCACTGTGGAAATGTAGCCCCTCTAGGAGAGCAATTTGTCTTGTATGGGAGGAGTGAGCATATAGGCACCACGCATACGCTTATATGGTCCCAATATAGGACAATCTGTTTGGTTCTTGCACAGAGGATGATGCTAACAGTGGCACTTAGTCTGTGTGTGTTAGCAGAGTCAGTGCGGATCTGCACGCTTCTAAGGCTGGCTCCTTCCATCTCTTCTGGGTGAGACTTAAAACGTAGCACAGAAGATCCTTGTTAGAGCTGAAGGTGTTTACCTCTTCCCAGCACCATATGTTTCAGCTCGTCCCCTTTTGGTCTTCTCAGTGATCTTGTGAACAGCAATTGCCCTTTGCAAGCGGCCTCCGTGTTCAGAGGCCCCCCCCCCATGGAGAAGCAAGGGGCACATGTCCCATTTTGTTGGCCTTAGGAGCTTCCTGAGCTTGGTTTTGGAGTGGCACCACAGGCTTGGCTTCCTGCTGGTTCCAGCAAGCAGCTGTGTCGCTCAGTCTAACCCCATCCTTGTGGTATGGCATCCAGATCGCTTGCTTCATGTGCTGGTCACCTCTTCTTTGCCCATCTGGGCACAGTGAACATTGCCGCTTCTCCGGAATGTAACACCGCAGTGGGAATTCAAGGAACCGGTTTTTACCCAGGCACCGAAATAGTGTAAAACAGGCGTCCTGTTTAACCATCTGACAGGTGCTTTGGAAAAGCTCCAGCGGTACCTAGCAACCCGAGGGAAATGTCAATAGCACAACGCTTGGGTGCCTGGGGCGTGTTATTTTTGAGAGGTCCATTACAGGCGGTAAAACTTCCACAAGAGTTTGCCGAGACGGAGCGGAGAAGGAATTTTTTGAGGCCGGCTTTTGACATATCTGTGTGGGTTGTCATCAGGGCTGTGTTTTTCTACTTGAAGCGCCAAGGCTGACATTTCAGGAGGTATCTCTTCTGAAGCAATTGTGTTAACTTTCTGTCTTGTGTGTTTGATTTTTTAAATCACTCTCTTATATCAAACAGCGTGTCATTTTTAAAAACCGCCAAAGAGTTTCAAAATAATGTATCAGATAGTTTATTTGAAAGAAGAAGAAAAACTATTGTAGCATTATAATCCAACAATAAAAGAGCAGAAACATAAGCAACAGTCCCTTGAAGAGCTAAAGGTATTTTTTAAAGAGTGTCCTCTTTACTAATTTCACCGATGACAGAAGCTGAGAGGCTGTGTCCAGGGTTGCTGGGCAGGAAACCTTCCGATTCCCTTCTGTTCTTCAGATACAAATGCCTGGGAATGTCGGGGCTTTGAGGTTCAGGAAGACCTGGAGGGGACACGCAGAAGCCTGCTTGTTAGTCTCAGCTAGAGTAGACCTCTTGAATCCACGGGACTTGTGTCCGTTTTCATAGAATCCTAGAATCATGGAGTTGTACGAGGCCTCTGAGGTTTTTGAGTCCAAAACAGGAATCCAGGTCAAAGCAGATCTGGCAGAGGGTGGTCCCATTTTCCCTTGAAGGCCTCCAGCGTTGGAGCGCTCACCAACCTCCCCTTGAGGTCATGGGTCCCGTTGTCATACTGCTCGAACAGTTAAGAAGTGTTTCCTGATATTCAGCCCAAATCTGGCTTCCTGTGTTTGGGGAGAAAGAGGGGGACGACGCTGTGCTGTGCGGATTCCCACGCCCCCTTCCCATGTTCAAATAGGGACAGGCAAGACTGCCGGAGCTGAAATCTGGCTTCCTGTAGCCAGATTTGGTTTGACATGTTCCCACGCAGTCAGTGACGCTGTTGTGGCTTGGGACTAACAATCGGATTCAGCCCAGAATGTTAAAACCAGTCCTCTGGAGCTGCGGGGAAAAGCAAGCTTTGTAACTTAATATGCGCTTCCTAAGATGTGTCTGATACGATTGGCTTAGTTGGTTGTCTGGCCACCAGGTTTGAAATGGTGGGCCCATCTAGAACGCCTCCCACACCAGTCCCTTCCTCAGAGGTATTATCGTAGTCTAATCCCATCACTCGTTCCTCAGTGGATTTGAGAGGGTGTCCGCTTATCCATTCACGGACCCCCCCCCCCCTTGTTCCCCATAAAAAGCAGGCTTTGATCTCGGGACCCCCAGGAGTAGGGCAAAAGCATGGGGCCTCTTTTGCTCCCCCGACGCTGATTGAATCCTTACCAATGCAGAGGACGCCTTCCTAATAAAACATTTCTCCTCCCTGCATTTGTATTGGGCCTGTTAAATACAAACACCGCGCGTATTGATTGCGGGGCATTTTTCATTTCAAAAGTGCTTACAGGTTCAATAATTGTGGATCTAGTGGGGCATAATTATTGGAGTTCTCTCTTCTTGATGTATATAACAAGGCGTGCACCGCTTCAGCTGGCGATATTGCGGTCTGGATGTCTCTTTTCTGCGGATGATCATCTCCCTCCGCTTTCTTCCCCCTTCTCTCGGTGTTATTGATTCCACCTCTTCAGAAAATGGGGGAGGCGGGGAATTAAAAGGCACTCCGTCAAAAATAGCCGGCTGATTGAGATGCCTCTTCCTTCCTGCCCCATGCAGGGGGGGGGGGGAATCAAAGCATTCCTGGGGTGTGATTTTTGAAAGGAAGGGGCAAAGCCGCTCTTGGCTGGAGAAGGGAGGAGTCCGGATTCATCCTTAGGGAACAGTGAGGTGGTTCCTCAGGAGCCGGGCATGGCCTGGGAAAAGGAGAGGAAGTAGCTTCTCTTGCCCGTATTTCCATTCTAAATTTGCAGGGCAGAAGGTATTTCGCCTGCCTTGGTGGTCAAGCCCTGGTGGTCTTCACAGGCACGTTTAACTGCAAGCTGAAAGCATGTTTTTAAAACCACCACCATCGTCGTCATCATAATTTGCTGTCAAGTCAGTTCTGACTTTGGTTGACCCTTTTTTCGGGATTTTCCAAGGAGAGAATACTTAGAATTGTGGTTTCCCCTTCCCTTCTTCTGGGTCTGTGCAGCTGGCCCAAGGCTACACAGGCTGGTTGAATTCGTAGGGTGCACCGTGGGGGAATTGAACTCCCCCCACGGTGCACCCTATTTTTAGTAATACTGCCACATTATTGATGGAAGTTTAGAGCAGCCACTGTGTAGCCGCGCACGCTTTCTGGACAACTGCCATTCCCGTTCTGGTTTTCAGTCCTCATCGTACGCTGTCAAAAGTCTGAGGTCCTTTCACTGACATACCTAACTGACCATTTCCTTTACGGGGCGGGGGGGGGGGACCAAATGAGAGAGGGCCCGGCCAGTTACTGGGCTGAAATTATAGTGTCAAATAAATAGAACAACCACGAGGGCCCCAGATGAAGGCAGCCCATCATCGCCTGTCTCTCGGGGAGCCGTTCATGCTAGTGGCATCGTATAAAATAGAAATAACATATTGAAAACCACTGACTGGAAAATGAGAGCTTCGGAGCAATTTTATATTCACTTGGTCGTATGTCAAGCTTTACAAAAGCCACAATTCCAGCTAGCATCAAACCCCCATAAATCCTGATTGCCCGTAAGATGGTGGCGTGTGTGTGTTTGTGTTTTGTAGTTTGGAAGAATTTGGATGCCTTCGTTACGTTGGAGGCGCGTGGGGCGCTGCTTCCATTTCTTTTATTATCGCTTCGTTATCCGACGCTGGGGCTTAAAGCGTTTGCAGAGTTGTTCGTGGTGGCGTTGATGGCGGTGCCACCAGGCAGCCAGTCAGAAGTGTTTAAGAATCCTGTTTTCCAGCTGTGGCTTTTCGGATGCCTGTGGGAAGCATAACCAGCAGGCCGTTATGAATTTACCCATCGCCTCCCGCCCCGAGCACCTCATGATCGGGTAAAAACTTAAACAGAGCCCTGCTGGGTCAGATAAAAAAGGCTATCTAGTTAAGCCTCCCTTTCTTACTGCTGCCGAATGAGTCTTTTTACGGAGATTTTTTTTGGCAGATCAGAAGGGTATATCTTCTTGTGTGCTGGACCAGGAGGCGTTGCCGTCCTGGTGGACCGACGCTTGGGTTCCTTCACGCAAAGGCTGAACAGCACGGAGCACCTATGTCTTCCCTTTAGGGTTCAGTTCCATGTCTTTTGAGGTTTGTGCCTCACCACCAGCACTTGTATACAGCCGTTATCTAGTGGCAGAGAGTTCCACAGAGAAACATACCATTTTTTATATATATAGTCACAGACCCTTTGCCCTTTGTTGAGCCGCTGGGGAATTTGTCATGCGATTTGGATAGAAAATGGATGCTTTTGTTCCTCTCCAGCTGCGCAGAGGACGTCCCTTGGTGTTTATAAAGTAAGGCCAGTCGTTTTTGTTGACTTCGGTCTCCTCAAACCTGGAAGGATGGTTGAACTTCCAGAGGCCGTGCCGGCCGTCTGGAATGGCAGGTTCTGTTCTTTCCCCTTCCCTCTCTGGCATCCGGTGTTTTTGGAGAGGGTTAGGGGCAGCCACCGGCGTCAACTGCCCACTTTTCCGAGGCAGCCCCGTTCCCGAGACGTTCCAAACGTGGCATGAGCTGGCGATTAATACGGGAAATGAATAGCTGAGCTATAAATGGGCTCGCTGGGAGAGTGGTGGAGCCCATGGAGGGGACCATTAATGTGCTGCCACGTTATTGGTGCTAATCACTTAAAATGTGCTCCTTTATTAGTCGCTTTAATGAGAGCCACTTAAACTGTGCATTAAAAAGAGGAACTGCAGAGAAGGACGATGAACAGGGTGGCAGAGGCTCTCATAATTCTAATTGAAATGCTTTTAGTGTGAGAGGGAAAAGTTGCCAGGAGCCGGTAATTCTTTGCACTTTTAAAAACCTCCTCCATTATGTGGCATCAATTAGTGTTTTGTTGTTCAAGTGTCGGGATTATGTTTGGCCCCCTCCCTCTCCCCACCCTCTCCTCGGCCGCCTCCCTGGGCCTCTTGAATTGGCCGCGTATGCCTGCCGGGTGAAAAAAGGAGCTACCATCCAGTGCCTGCTCGCCCTACGTGGCGGCATGCTTTTCGTCTCGTTCCTTGGGCGAGCCTGGAGACACATCAGGCCCCCAAATAGGGTAGGTTTTCCCCTAAGCCTTGCTTCTGCGGAATGGCAGCGGGACTCAAGGATGCGACACCTGCTGGAGTCAAAGCTTTTTTTTTTTTTTTTGGCTATTTGGTAGGGCACCTCTTTCCAATTGTGGCAAAATGTAGACTTAAAAAAAAAAAAACCTATAAAGCCATGGTTCTCAGCCTTAGGTCCCAGATGTTCTTGGACTCAAATTCCCAGAAGCTTTCACCCCTAGCTGTGCTGGCCAGGATTTCTGGGAGTTCTAGTCCAAGAACATCCTGGGAACCCCTGGTTCAGAATATTGGCTTGTTTCAGCAGTACAGGTGGGCCTGTGCGCATGCCTGCACCCGTTTGGTCCATGGCTGTAGAAGCCTTGGTTGTTGAAAACCAAACACTTCACGCCCGAGGTGGTCTTTAGAAAGCCGGCAGCTTGTCTTTCTACTTTCCAAAGAGGAATGTGTTTCTTGTGGGAGGTGGCGTGCCTTGCCCCCTATCTTCTCCACGGATTTGGAGGGAGAGCGGACCCCATTTTTGCTTGTTCTCCTTCAGGGCAGCCCTAAAAGCTGAGGATGGAGATGCCAAGAGGCGTTATCTCGGGCATGGGAAGGACAGGAACAGAGCAGTCCATTTGAGTGAAACCACACTATGTTCTGCAAACGGCTCAATAGCAGATAAAATGTGCTTCTGCGTTCAGCGCCGGGGACTGAAACCCCCTGTTTTGGCGGCTCGCCTGGCTTCTTACCATAAAAGGCATTTGATTCACATACCTCAACAAATTCATTGGGATAGTTAACAAATAGAACTAATGCGACAATGGATGGGACTTATTAGGCTCTTGCTGTAGCTCATTTGCATGTCACCCTGTCACCGCGATGAATAGGAGAGTATTGGCAGAACCTGCTTGTTCGGTTGCCGGAGGAGGTGCGGTGGCACCATGTGGTGCGCCTTGCAGAGTGCGCAGAGACACACGCACTCACGCTTATGTGAAAGGGTGATGATAGGAGAAGCCGACACCCCCACCCTCAATGGCAGGCCTTTGAAAAAAATAAGAATAAAAACCTTGGGGCGCGTTTCAGCCGAAGTTAGCATTTGGTTCCAGTGATGTAGCGGCTTATCCTTTCCAGCGATGTACGTGTGGGTGTGCGCAGTGAGGGTGCTTGATCTGTGCAAGACCCGCTAAAGGTGTTTCAGGTCTCTGCGTTACATGCCAGGATAAGTTCTTCTGCCCGACCTAGAGCGGGTTTGAACGATACGTATCACAAGGCAAGGGGGAAGGAAGGCGCCTAGAAACCCACCAGTGATTCCGGAAGGCTTTATGGCCTTGAATTCAAGAACGCCACCCTGGCAGTCATTGGAACAGGAAGCGTCGGGTCGTGTCAGGCAAACGGGCTCTTTGGAGAGCGTTTCCTGGTGCTGACGGAGGAGCTGGTGTGGAATAGCAAGAAAATCTCCCCTTGTGTGGAAAGCTAGCACGGAAGAGGGAGCACAGCTGTTCAAACGTTGCCTCTTCCCTGATGGACTGGTTTTCTGTACGTAGGGGAAACGGATATTCTTGTGAACTGCAGCCTGCATACTGTCCAGAATCCGTTTTGCCAGATCACTTCCTGTCTGTATGAATTCAGCCGCTCTTTTGTCTGGTAGATGCAATGCCTCCTGGGGAGCCTGTCAAGCCGAGGTCCCACCTCTCCAGTGTTGAGTGTTTCCTACTGAATCATCTTCCTCTAGCTGTAATTAATTGGGTGGGTGGGGGAGCACATTTTAAAAACATTTCGCCTTCACCTCAGAGGGCCGGAACGTTTGCTGATCCGTTGTTTGTCCAACCGTACGTGAGTGGTGCTGCTTCCCTCTCTCCACGAGCTTTGCTTTGACCTTTCAGGGACTTGGCGATGGGGCAATGATTCCCTTCCAGGGCTCATGAGAAATGCAATTCTTTAGGGAAGGGGCCAGTATAAGATGGTTTGCCCCTTGCTTTGAGCAGTCAATGGGTGCACGTGTCTCCCAGGAGATCCTGTCTGCCTGCGGTGGTAACTGTTCTTTTTTTCTCTTCAAATCTTCCTGCAGGGTTCTTCCCCGGCAGCTCTCAAGGGTGCGATGCCTTCCTTCGTCACAAGATGACCCTGATTTCTCCCTCCATCTTGAAGAAATACAGCATTCCCTTTGATCGGGTATGTACACAGAGAGAGAGAGAGCCTTCATCCTGCAAGCTTTATGAGAAAGTTAGCCTGTCTGGGGAGGGCCCAGGGATGCTTAATCCTTCAGGCCATTGTTATGCAAAATCCACTGCTATCTGCCCAAAGCAGGCATCTCTCCCTCAAAGAGAAGGGTCCACAGCCAGGATTAAGTCCCGACTAGGAAGTAGGGAGGAAGTTGAGGGACTCCAGATGTACCTTCACCTCCCACGTCCGCTATCTGGAAGCTTGGTTTTTGCACAGCAGTATGTTTGAGAAGAAGTGTGATCCAGATGATGTTTAAAAGGGAAAAGGATCACCTTTTTGATGTATAGATATATAGAGAGAGAGGGGGGAGAGAGAGAGAGTCTCTCTCTCTCTGCAAAAATGTCAGTCTCTTAGCTGCTGGAATGAATTGCCTACCCCACTTTTACAGAGGGGCTTACCACAGTGCGGTGCTTCTAGGCGGATGAGCACATGGATGTGTAGGGGTGCTTTCGCAGTAAGGTGGGAGGACCGAGCTAGCTTTGGGCTTGGTTTCTCTTGTATCCTCCAGGGGCCTTTCATATGACTTTGTGCTTCCACATAGAAAACCTTCCCTCCACACAGGAAACCAGCATGTTAAGAAGGTGGAGTGATAGCCCTGCCTTCCGCCTCACTTGCTTGTTTTCTGTATGGAACGGTTCCTTTTTGTATGGAAAAAAAAATCCTTACATGAGCTACCCCCCCCCCCCCATTCTGCAGCCTGGAGAAATCCTACCTAGAGACAGGCTTCCGAACTCTGAGAAATTGAGCCATTGACACGGAACCAAGCTAACACAAGGATGTTGCAGGAGTTTAAGGAAGCGCTGGTTAACAAGGCCAGAGGAGGGAGGGGAAAGCAGAGCTTGAGAAAAGAGCGGGTGGTTGAATTTCTGGCTACCCTGATGACCAACTATGTGGGCAGCGGTCTTGGCATGGGCCAGTTCCCGCACCCCTTCTGGCCTTGGCTCGAGCCCTTTATTGCTTAGGCTGCAGCAGGCCTGCTTTCGAGCCCCCCGCTTTGACCGTGATCTCACCTTGGAACAGGAATCCCCCAAACTCCTCTTCAAAAGAAGAGAGGGGTTTGTGCACGCCTTTGCTGTGATTGGGGGGGGGGGGGGGACGACAATGTAGAGATTGAGAGAGAGAGAGAGGAACCATTGTCTGCTTGCAGATGAAATATCCCGGCTCCTACACTCTGTCGGGGTGGTCCATTTGTTCAATTTTCTGCTCTAAAGACTCACTCGTTTTTCCCCCTTCCAAAGCCAGTAGTGAATGAAATGTTGAAGCAAGATCATTCGTGAGGTCTGTGTTTGTGTATGTGTGTGTGAATGCATGTCTAAAGATGAACTTGCTGGGTGTGCGGTATGTCTATCCCAGGAGAGGTGTGATAAGCGTTCCACCCAGATCCCTGTGGGAAGTATGCTTACATGAACAGATACAGCATTCCAGCCAGCACAATGTCTTTTTGGCGCAGGTGGGAAGGGCCTCATCCTTTCTGACTCCGAGGACCACCACAGTGCTGCAGAACACAACAGCATTAGCTTGAGCACCACACCTTGTGGCCTGTCACATACTACGTGAAGAAAAGGTAGTGTGTTCCCTGCCTTTGCAGGCAACAGTGAACCAGTAGAGTGGCAGAGACAGAGGTGGTGGCCTTGGGTCCCAAGAGATCTGGATTCAAATCCCCCCGCCCCCCTTTTCAGTCGTCGTGACGTAAAGGAATAAACCCGATGAGCCTCGTCTAAGGTGCAGAAGAGCAAAACGTAAAAGGCGATGTCCCTAAGTGCCCCGGAGGTTGTCGGATCTGGGAGCTCCGCAGCCAGTTTGTCAGCCCTGATCTGCCCTCCCAGCTGGACTCTTGCCATCGTGGGGCTGCACCCCCTCCCGTCGGCCCTGTCTTGCCAGTTTCAGACTGTCCCCGTTTTAGATTAGTCCTTCCGTGACGTGACTTGCGGGTTTGAGCACATCGTGCAGCTCATCGTAAAATACCCTCCATAACTCCTCTCATCAGGACTGAGGTTTCCTTCCAGGTGGTACGAAGAAAGCACTATTTTAGCTTTCAGCACGGAGACCTGTGTGGCACCACCGTCTTCATCCTGCCTCTCTCCTTTGTACTTAAAAGCTCCTTTTAGTCTCCTCCTCCCCCTCCTTCGCTCCCTTTAAAACCGAGAAAGAAGGATGTTTTCTGTCTTCTTCAACTCAGCCTGAGTAGGTGGCATCAAACAGCCCTGAAAGACAGCCTGTTCACAGCGGGGGAAAGAGTCTGAACACAAGATCTCTTTGACGCTCGCCACATGCCAGAGAAGGCGGTCTGTGCGAGGAGTGCTCTGCGTGGGCTGGCATTTCCTGGAGCGGTGTTTGCCAAGAGAGCAAACGTCGGTCAGATGGCAACCTTCGCCTGGTGGAGAGGGTGGAGGGCACGCCGGAACTCTGCCCTCCGGGGTAACCGTGTGGGAAACGGGCACAGAGTGCTTGGATCGGAGCGTTTGCCCTGTGAAAAGAGAGGCCTCAGAAAGCCGCGGGATCTCTCGAAAGGCTGAACTGCCCCATTTCCGAAGGAAGGGGAAGGGAGATATTAACATTCCAGGGACATCCTGGAGAAATGACAAGACACCAGCCGGAAAAAGAAAGACTTGTTTTAGCTGTCCCTCTCCACTTCAGAGGCTCTTCGCGTCTGGCAGCGAAGAAAGACAGGAGAGAGGACTTCCTTGGTAGTACAAAATTGCCTCTAAATTTCTCCTCCTTACTGGTTTAGGACCATGAAATGTTCTGATCGTTTTTTGTTTTTTTTTTAAGTTCTGCCCAAGGCCTCGGCTCCAGCTAAGAGTGAGGCAAAGAGCCGTGGGTGTAAGGTGGCTGAAATTCACGCCAAAGAGACGAATCTGGTTTCTTTCATGTCAAAGCCTGTGCCTACGCAAAGACACAGCAAGTACAGAAGGGCTGAACGATCGTGACGAAAGACGTGAGCAACCCATCCAGTGCTTCAGATGATTCAAATGCCCACAACCACACGGCAGCAGCCCTTCTGATCCTGTCCTCCTTGTGGACAAATTGCACACTGAGAATCGTACAGTGCTTTGGGGTGGGAAACCCTGAACTGTTTGAACAAGGCGTTATTCTCGGCTCGGCAAGACCACCACGGAGAGCAGTTGTGATTTTTTTTCCCCCCCCTCGGCTTGTTTGTGCGGAGAACAAAACCGTGTTCCTCATCTTCGCCGGGGAGAACAAGGCACTGAAGAATTGCCCACCACCACCACCGCCGCCCCCAAAGCAAGTTCTGCTGGAATGCAACACGTTGCAGAGATCGAACCCAGCGTCTTTCCCGCCCCTTTGTCCTCAAAATGGCCGCTGGGGGTCCCTTCGTCCCCATTCTTGGCAAGCTTCAACCCGGGCAAACGCCCGGGCCTTTGTAAATCTCCGTGAGGCCATTTACTTCTCCTAAGAAAATCAGATCGATGCCCTGAGCTTTTTAATAATTAAAAATGTGTATTTCTGTAATCCGCTATTGATTTCTCCATCTCGTCTTGCGACGGCCTTGGAGAAGTCAGTAAATTTGAGGCCTTTTTTTTTTTTTTGTGGTGAGTGGCAGCCAGCGCTGGCTTTTCCTCAACAGTTATTACTTTTCTACCCGGGTCTATCCATCAGGCGGTGTGTTTCTCTCTCTCTCCCCCCCCCCCCTAATTTATTGGTGGGATAACGTTGACAGCCCTGATGTAGGAAAGGATGTGCACCATGGGGTTTGGAAATGAAGACGGGGGATGGAAATTCTCTGACAGCAACATAATCTCTCTGTCTGCTTAACTTAACCATCTGCAGCTTTGCTTTGATTTATGAACAGGTTGGAGCAGAGCTGGGCACCAGGGACCGGCCTCACTCTTCTCTCACCTACGCGGGAGGGTTGGTGAGCAGCAGGAAGCCTCTCAGGGCCCTGCCGTCGGCCTCCCCATCTTTTCTCAGGGTGGCTCGTCGTCAGCTGCGCATTTTTTTTGGAAGCAAATCCCCAGGGACTTTGGGGCTGCCCCCCCAGCCCCATATCCATCGGAGGGGGTTGGCGAAATTGTAATTTCTCTCTCTGCAGAAGTGTCTGGTTGGACCTTAAAACCAGACAGAAAGCTCCTCTGGGTTTTGTCCCCTCAACCCCATTACCACCGCCTTTTTAACAAACTGGAAACGGTCTGTCTGATCTGCTTTGATTGGGCTCCCTGCCTCGGGCAGGGGGTTGGACTTGATGGCCTTAGAGACCCCTTTCCAACTCCATGATCCTAGCATTCTTCTATGATTCTATGAAAGGGGCTTTCGGGCTGCTTCCGGTTTGGGTTTTTTGTGGGGGGGGTTTGGTGGAGTTTGGCTCGCACAACCTGCACTCGAGCGCCCACGGACGTACGGAAGGTGTTCTTGTGTAGGTTGGCCTGCGTAGCCCCGTGAGGAGATGCAGGGAAAGGCCAGCCTGTTCTGCTGCTCTGTCCTCCCCCCGGCATGATCCCAACCAGCACGTTCTCTTTTCCCTCTGAAGGGTTTCAAGACCTCAATTGTTTTCCAGACCGCAGCCACTCCACTGGCTTAATAAGCAAGGACCTGCTCCTGTTTCCCCCAACCTCTTCAGTCTGTTGTCGACATTTGTTGCCGCCAAAGCAGCCCCAGGGTCCAGCTGTCCCAATTCCTTCCAGGGCCGCCGCAGGTGCAAGGGGTACGAAAGGGGCGCGCGACGTCTCTTCCATTCAATCTCGTTCCATAGAGGGTGGCCCTGCTCTCCATTCCCTCATCAGCCTTTCCTATTTAGATTTTTGGCAGGTGTGACAGGAGAGTGATGGAGTGGTAGCCGGGGAAGCCAGTCTGAGAAAAGCACAGAAAGCTGAAAGTAGCATTCTGGTGTGGTGGACTGTGGTGAGTTATCGAGGTCCCCACGCTCCTCGAGCATTTGATGGCCCTGCCCTGTAAATGCACCAGCGGTTTTTGAGCTGAGTATACATACCTTGCACCTGCTGAGGTCAGGTAGTCAGAATCTGACCTGTGTCTGCTTGGGAAATCAGCAGATTCCTGTGTTTTGAGGCAGAGATCTCTGGTTTTGGGCAGCCCCCCCAAAAGGGTGGTCATCAAGAATAGATCCCTGCTCTTCTTTTAAACACCAGACCATCCTGAGCATGCCCGGTCTTGTCTCATTTCGGATGCTGAGCCGAATCAGACATGGCTAGTAGTACTTGAATGGGAGACCATGAGGGATCTCCAGGCAGGGCTAGAACCTGAAGCTCTGGGGAGCCCAGGCTGCTCATGGGAGTAAACATCCTCCGTTCCCAACCTTGGGTCCCCAGATGTTCTTGGACTCAAACTCCCAGAAGCCTTCACCACTCGCTGCCCAGGCCAGTCCAAGAACATCTGGGGACCCAAGATTGGGAACCACTGGCCCAGACCAACCATTTTGTAACTCGAGGATAAGCTAAGCTGCCTTCCTTCCTAGTCCTCCTGGATTAGTGTAGGGGCTGAAGCAGCCCCTGTATTTGTGGCTTCCCACAATTAGTTGTTTCTCCCGAGAGCTTATCACAGGGGAAGCACCTAGCTGGAAAGGGTTAGCCGCCCCACAGGGATACACCAAGGACTCAGGAAGCATGTCTCAGAGCCAAGCTGGTGGCAAAGGGCAGTGCTCCAACGACGGTTTGGACTGAACCCCACAGGGTTCTCCATTAGCTGTGCTGGCTGAGGCTGGTGGGAGGTGTAGTCCAAGGACACCTGGAGGGGAACACGTTACCCACCTACCTGGCCAGCGCTTCACGTTGCATTCCGAGTGTCAAGCAAGGCATCTTCCTTTATTCTACATTGTTTCAGGGAAGCTGATCCACCGAAGTCGTTTTCAAAAACGGAACGCAGGCCGCCTCCGGGCTTTGGTTGGAACTCATCCTCCTGCCTGCTGGACCCTAACGCCATCTTTTTCTCTCCTCTCTGCTCTGCTTCCAGATTACCCAAGAAGCGGGAGAATTCATGATCACCTTTCCCTACGGCTACCACGCGGGATTCAACCACGGCTTCAACTGCGCCGAGTCCACCAACTTTGCCACGCTGCGGTGGATTGACTACGGCAAGATGGCCACCCAGGTAAATTCCTGCCTTTCGGTGCCTTAGCTGGTTAGTCAGAGACAAGCAGAGGGAGGCTTGTGAACTGCGCCCGCAGAAAGAGGCCTAGTGGGAACATAATGCTGGTCCCCAATGAATGATCCCTGGTTTACCGTCTTGGGAACACACCATGCCTTCTGGGATTTGACGCCAGGTCTTTGCCGCTTCCCATGGCTCCCCTCTTCCAGGCGTGTCCGCACCAGGGTGAACCCTCCGTGAATTTCTTTCCACTTAACTGTAAATCATTCTGGGAGTTCTTAAGAACAGCACGCAAAAGAAAGACTTAGGTAGAAACAGAGGGAACCATCTTTTCCAAATGCATTTCAATTCTGGCTTCTTGTGCTGGTTTTGGGAACCCTGGCTCATACGATCATTGCTGAGCAGAATTGGCACAATGGGGTTGGCCAACCCTGGTTTTCTTTCTCCTGGGCCAAGACCATGATAGACGACGGTGCGGCTGAACGAGGCAAGTGGCCTCCAACGTCTAGTGAAACATTCCTGTTTGATCTCCTCTATTCGCCCGCACATAAGACGGCTCACGGTTCTCCAAGGAGCCAAATCCCAATATCGTGCTTCCGAGATCTGAGGGACGCTTTATCACAATTGCAGCAGACGTGGCCGAAGACCTTTCCTGATCCAGCTCTCTCTCCCCCCCCCCCCCCCCGCCCAGTGTTAATTAATTGCATTGATATGAAGTAATCGCCTTGATATTAAGACTGCGTTCCCATCACCTCCCTGTCCCTATTTTAATCCTCATCTTTGGGGATATAAAGTTCGGGAGGGTGCGAATAAGGAAAGGAAGAAATAGTGTAGGGTTGCCTGTGTTTATTGATTCGGGGTGTGTGTGTTTTGGGGACTCGGTGGTCTCAAACCACCGGGACAAACCAAGACTCGGGTTTCAAACCGATGCTGAGGCTTGTGTCTCAAATGGTCTCTTATATTTCAGATTTTTCTAAAATGACCAGTCAAAACCCATTTTGCGATGGGAGAGCACAGGCGCGGACCGTTGTCTGTCCTGTGACACCCGCCCGCCCCTTGTCCGGTGCCTCTCAGTTCGTTGTGGCAGACCCCAGAAAAAAAAACACAGCCGTTTTTGTCATGGAAATCCTGACGAGGGCCTTAACGACAGGGCGGTGCCAGCGGGCAGCTGCTCTAATATTAAAAGCAATTTGGGGCTTAGCCATGTGTTCGCAAATAAGTGACATTTGGGGAAGTGGTGGCTTCAGATGGAGGCGCCGGGCTTACATTGTCGGGCGCTGTAGCGTGAAATTACCGAACCAGCAGCGATGGGGAGCGAGAGAGACTATGCGGTGGCAGTCCGAGCAGAAGGAAGTTGGAGAGGGAAAAGGAAGTGCCGCCCATCGCCCTCATCCTGGCCTCTTATCACCCGTGGCTATTCTGCTTGCAGCCTCCTCCAGGACACCCCTCCCCTCCCCGGGGTTGCACACTGGTCCGTTTGATCTGTCTTGTGTGGGCTTTGGAGCAACCCTCACGGTATCCACATCCTTGCCGAAGGGCCGCTGGAGCATGTCGGCCCCAGTCTATTCATGGCTTAGACCAGTGGTTCCCAACCTTGGGTCCCCAGAGGTTCTTGGACTAAAACTCCCCCCCCCCCCCATCCTTCACCACCAACGGTGCTGGGGTGTGTGTGTCAATGTCACCTATTGGATGGCACTCCATCGGGGACTGAGTTCCCATCTGTTTAAACCAGTAGCGAGACTCGGGAGTCTTCAGTTTACAGGCGTTTTCATAACCCTGGCTAAGATTTCACTCTTGCCACCCCCATGCGCTTCTGCTACTGTTGACCACCTCTGGCACGCATGACCCATCTTTGGGATGCTGGTAGTAACCTTCGTGTTTTTGCCTAACAATCCTGTTTTCTCCGCCTACCGGTTTACTGTTGTTGGCAAATGTTGGCTTTTCAAGAAAGATGGGCCTGTAAAACATGCCGTAGGTCCCTCTCTGCAAAAGGGGAGGATGTTGTTGTTGAAGGTTGAAAGCTCTGGCTCTGGCTGAGGTAGGATATATGAAGAAACAGTAACTTCAGTATCCTGATCCAACTTGTAGCTGTCTATTGGTCTGCCTTCCTACCTATCTCTCTACCTCTGTGTTTCAGCCCTATGAGGAAAGAGATGTTTGTATTTTTAGGGGGGGATTTTTAGTGGGTGGGGAGTGTTTGGGGATTTTTTTATGTGTGTGCATGTGGGTCTGGCCTCTGGGTGTCTGTGTGAATTTCGTTGTATGTGTATACTATGTATAGACTTACAATGACAATAGATTGATTTGATTTTATATTTGATTTGAAGAGTGAAAGAACTGGGCCTGTTTAGCCTTGTGGAATGAAGACTGAGGAGAGATAGGGTAACGCTCTTCAAAGACTTGAAAGGTGGTCCGACAGAGGGAGGGGCAGGATCTGATCTCGATCCTCCCAGAGTGCAGGACACACCACCATGGGCGTGAGCAACAGGAAGCCAGATTTTGGTTGAATGTCAAGAAAAACTTCCTAACTGTTAGAGCAGTACAACCATGGAGCCCATGACCTCGGGAGGTGGTGAGCACTCCCAACACTGGAGGCCTTCCAGAGAAAAATTGGATAACCCACTGTCCAATCTGCTTTGGTTTGGATCCCTGCCTTTGAGCAGGAGGTTGGTCTGGATGACCTTAGAGGCCCCTTCCAACTCAAGGATTCGATGATTCTATGATAGGTTTCGATCCCACTTTTCCTTTGGGAAGCTCAAGGGTTTTGTTTGGCCCGCTTTCTCCTCACAACAGTGCTTTGAGGTAGGGCAGACCGAGACGCCATATGTTAACCTAGCTAATTTTGTTCTGGGTCTCACTCATGTAACTACAGAGAGAGAGAGAGAGTAGGCAGGATGGTCTTTGCCACTGTACACTTGAGCGAACCGCCACTGAGCAATGAGACCTGCGCCTCCGGGCAAGTACCACTAATCACTCACCGGGCCGACAGCGCCGCTAATGACGGCAGGACCGACCAGGCCTCGCTTCCCAAACGCACACGAGGGCAGTTTAATGATCGGCTCATTAGAGGCGCGCTCCACCGTAATTGTCGGACAAGCGTCACATTAGCCGGGAAGGAACTCTTCAGCTGGAAGAAGGTTTAAAGGTGGCGAGCGCACCGTTGGGAACAGAGGCAGGTTGTTCCGGAGAGAATTCCGAAATAGGTCTTCTCAAACGCTCTGATTTAAGCTATGCAATTTGCCCTGCCGTGTGCCGCGTCTGTCATGCAAATGGGGCGATCTTGCCTGGCGAGATCCTCTTTCTCCTCCTTTTCCTTAAAGATCGCGGGTCAGCCGGTACAGAGAGAAACCTGCCCTCTTCTCCTTGCGGGAGGGCAGCGAGCAGAGTTCCACAGAAGCAGAAGCCGTAAGATGATGGGAAGTTAAGCAGGGACACTTCCTATATAGAAGGCAAGAGAATCTCTGATCTTTCCTCCCTCGTCTGTAAAATGGGGGAAGGAGCAACCTACTCAGTGAGATGGGTAGATAATGAGGATAAACAGAACAGAATAATCAGGCACCTTTTTCTGTAACGACTAGATCTTTCCATTAATAGATTCATCTCACGCAAGTGCAAATATAGGCGATACCTTTATAGACGGCTTTAAAAAATAATTATCACACAATACATGAGATTTCATGGATTAAAACCCCACTTTCATCAGGTTTGTACCAGTGTGGAAGAACTTAAAAGACCAACAGTTTACATCTAAGAGCAACTTTCCGGGCAAAATCCATCTTGCCATGACCTTCTGGACTTTTAAGTTCACTGGTACAAACCTGATGGAGTGGGGTTTTCTTCCATTAAAGCTTGCATATCATATGATGATTTTTAGTGGTCTATAAAGGTATCGCCTATTTTTGCATTTGGATTTTATTTTCATTGGACCCCACGGCTCCCCTTTACTTCCTCTAATGCTGTGGTTCCCGACCTTTGAGTTCTCAGGTTTTCCTGGACTGCAAGTCCCGGAAACCTTCACCCGTAACTGTGGCAACCGGGGTTTCTAGGAGCTGGCAGTCCAAGAACATTTGGGGAGCCAAGACTGGGAACCCACTGGTCTAATGGATGGAAAGTCCAGCCTCCCTGCCACCTCTGCCCTCCAGATGTTTCGGACTAAAAGCCACGCTCGTTCTAAGCACGGGGCCATGCCAGCTTGGGCATTTGGGAAGACCCTCGAGGGCAAACAGACAGGCTATTTTGTTGGTTCGAACGGAGAAACGATCCCTTCTCGCTCTATTTCTTTGCCTGTTCTTGACTCCATTCTCCATTCCAGCAGGGAGCGAGGGCGTGCCTTTTTACGAACCAGCATTCCTGGTGACTGTGAAGGCAGACGTCGTGCAAAGGAGTCGAGCGGGGTCATGCCCAGGTTGAGTGTGTTGCGTTGAGAGTCCTTGATTTCGGAATATGAGCCGAGACCTTCGGCCCGGGAACCTCTCCCTCCTGACCCACATGTACCCTCATCTCCTGGGGCAGCTTCCTGTCTAAACCCCTGTCGTTCATCCCCACCCGCCAGTCCTCCTTCCGTTCACTTCTTTCCTCGCCACCTTGAGAGGCTTTTCTCAGGCCCTTTTCTGCCGAGCCTGCCCGCATCTGATCAGGATTCATTCCTCACTCCTCCACCCCACCACATCGGAAGCCCTTGCACCGGATTCCCTTTTCGGCGCTCCGAGGCTGGTCTCGGTCAGTAACCGGTAACGCCTCGTGGTTCACTCTGTGAGTAATTTTATTGTTGCCTTACTTCAAATCCGAGCGTCACTTGACTGCTCGGTGCTGGCTCTTGACGGAGCCTGTCATGTGGCGAGAATGCCATAACACTGATAACACTGAGACGCTGCTGCTTTTCCCTTTCTCCTCTCCCCCCGTCCGCCACCTTCCGTTTGGAATTTGCTTTCTTAGCACCTTGTGAAATCGTTTCGTCTTCCTCTTTTGGGTCTTGCCACAAGTTCCCCGTCCCCCTTGTTTTCTTCTTGTATATACATATATATTTGGTGCTTAGTCGACTCAGCTCTCACCCCGAACTCCAGCTAGGCCAGACGAGACCGGTAAATATCTGATGTGAGAAAGCTGCCTTCTACTCTTGAACCCCCCCCCCCCCCCAGCCTGGTGGTGTTGACCACAGTGGCTCTACAAGATTTGAGGCAGAATTTTCCTGTTTGGAGACTCAAGGCTCGGCCCACTTCCGTCCTTTCCCCTGAAAACACTCGTCCCGTTTATTTATCTATCTTATTTCTAGGCCGCCTTTCTCCCCAGGGCGCCTCGCAACAGATAGAACTATAAAACAAAGACAGTTTAAAATGCTGCATAAATGTATTAAAGCAATATTTGAGATTTAAAGAACCAAGATTTTACAAAAGAACATTCCACGGGGCGTATGAATCATATCTCTGTGCAATCGCGGTCTGGACGTCCCCGTTGGAGGGAAGGTTTGACCGGAGGGCCCATGGCAGAAAAGCAGGTGCTGCTTTCATGTCCCGCCGGCCCCTTCCGACGGAGCTGAGATCACGTCGGGCCTTGTGGCTGAAAGGCAGTGGAGCCTCCATTTGGCACCAGCCCATCCTTGGGAGCCTGGCGGCCGCCCCCTCTTCTAAAAATAAGCATCACTACAGACCTGAGTGACCTCTCTCCCCTTTGGGGCCTTTCCAGGCCCCATCTGCATCCAAGCTCAAGGCCAGATCTGGCCCGCAGCTGACAGCTCTCTTGCCCTTCCAGGTGGCTGGGCAGAGACTTCTGCGGGGCTCCATTTGGCACCTGGCTTCCTTGGACGTGTCCCTCGGCCGATCCGTCCCTTCTTTTGGCTGCCAGTCGTGCGTGCAAAATCCAGGCGGGCGCGGAGGGGAGGAAGAGCAGGGCCCACAAGCCCAAGCTCCCCCGTGTTGAAGGGGTAGGGTGAGCCCACGCCGCCCAAGGACTTCTCCAGCAGCACCGCCGCGCCTGCTCCTGGCCCCTCCGGAAATCTGTCCGAACAGCCCACTCCGTGCCGGTCCTGCCGGCTGCTCTTGGGAGAGGCTTTGTTGCCAAGCCACCAAGGTTTAGGATTGTTTCCAAGGAGGGGGCCACGAGAAGGTGGGGGAAGTGGCTTCCTCTCCGTGGCCCAACCTCGACTTCTCGTCAGCCCTGAGCTATTAGTAGGTTCGATTTTTCACTTGCTAAAACCCCTTTTTTCTCTCTCTCCAGTCTTAGACATTTGGAAAGTGCAATTCCTTCGGGGGTCTTCCTGGCATTCACTTCACACCCACGAGTGTAACCGTGGATGCCTTTCCCTGTTGCCTCTTGAGCGGGACTTGTGGCTAGGAGGCAGTGGGCCCTCTCTTACTCACCTTCGTTTGGCCTCAGCCCTTCCTCTGGAGCCGTAGACCCTGCCGGGTCTCTTTGCCGGTCAGAAAAGCGACAAGGTTTGATCCGTCCCTCTCCCACCACCCTTCCAGTAGAAACTGGGAAGAAGGCGCAGATTCTGGTCCGCGTTCGTGATGGCGCACAAGACAAGGAGGCGTTGTCTTCCTCCATGGTGCATTTATTTATTCGCTCGCTTGCTTTTCTCTCCGATGGTCCGTCCGGACAGCTCAAGCCTGGGGGCTCTCCCCATGCATGCTCTAGCATCTGTAACTCCGAAGGCAGTGGTGCTAGAGTGGAATTTCTTCACCACGTTAATTTAAAAACACACTTCCCGAGAGCAGTGTTCTGGCTTCAGCTCAGGGACGCCGTTTCCACCCCCTGCCGCAGCGGCGGTTAATGAAAACATGTCTCTTGGCTCACGTCCCTGTCCTGTACGTAGGGTGTATTGTGTGCAGTGGCTCGACCTCCGAAGCCTTTCTGGTGTGAATAAACGCCCTTGGAGTACATGGTTGACCACTGTTCTTGCTTGCTTTCTGTCAATCAGTGAAAGCAGTCACGTAGAACACTTGACAACCATCTGTCGGATCTGCCTTGGGCAGGGGGTTGGACCTGATGGCCTTCGGGCTGTCCGAACCAGGGACCGCTAGCTTGCCCTGCAGGTCACATCGGCTGAAGCAGCCGTTTTCACGTGGAAACCCTCGTGTGCTCTGTCTCCTTCTCTTCCCCCAGACACAGAGAGAGAGAGAGAGAGAGAGAGAGAGAGCGTGCACGTGTATATATTTGGCAAATCTTGGCTGGAAATGGGTGGGATGAGAGCAATTTCTTATACTCCCTGTTACATTAATAGTCGTCAGCTCAGGGAGATGATAACATCGGCGCTGTCCCGGCCTTCTATTTTCACGGCTTCATTTTTATCTCTCGTAGGCTCCTAAGATGCTTTAGAATTATCTCTCTCCATAATGAACGGGGTCAATTTCCTTCTTGCGCGGCCCGACTCCCCCTTTCATGGGCTTTGGGGAAGTCGCTTTCCCCTCTCCCCACCCCAGGTGGGCTGCCGTGTGGATTGTATTTCGGGAGAATCCGCCGAGATGGGGGGAGGCATTTGCCAGGTTCCTGCCTTGATCCCTTCTCAGGCCTCGGATCAAGAGGCCTCCCCACTGGCACTCGGTTCGCTAATTTGAAGGACGCCTACTTAGATAATTTCCCCTCTTGGGAGGTGGAGGGAGAGAGTCGGAGTGTGGCATTCTAGCTTACCCATGTTGGTGCCTTCCTGGTAATAGCTGGGCATGATGGGGGGGGGTCGTCGTCCTACCCCATGCAGAGATTCCCAGGTCAGAGAAGGGTGTTGAAAAGAACTCCCCCTCTAAAGCAATCATAACTGCTTTATTCCTTCTTAGAAAATGGCATCTGAGAAATATGGGGCAAAGAGACGCACTGCCTGTCTCTGGTTGTTGTGCGCTGTCAAGTCACCTCTGAGTTACGGTGACCCCATGAATAAGACAGGTCTAAATTTCCGGTCCTCAACAGCCCTGCTCCGTTTTTGTAGACTCAACAGTCATGGCTTCCTTGAGGGAGCCCGTCCATCTCATCTTTGGGCCTTCCTCTTTGCCTGCTGCTTT
This sequence comes from Intellagama lesueurii, assembly GCA_037013535.1. NCBI lineage: Eukaryota > Metazoa > Chordata > Lepidosauria > Squamata > Agamidae > Intellagama > Intellagama lesueurii. The sequence goes on from JBAJHW010000020.1 coordinate 4,994,104, forward strand.
CCCCCTGTCCCAGTATTCTTATCTTTTCCAGAGACTCCTGCCTCCTCACATGGCGCCCGAGACGACCAAACGCCAGGGGTGGGTTGAGGCCACCCAGCCCATAACCAAACTAGCTCGGGACCCCACATAAGTAGGGCAAACGGACCCTCCCTGCACCAGGTGCCCCTTTTGTGCCCCGAATGCTTTGGACTAGTTGTTATTTGCTCTTCTTCCTCCCCTTCTCCGGTTGGCTCCTCTTCTGCTTGCCACCCCACTTCCATGCCTCAAATGCAATGTTCTGCAAATGAATGAATAAATAAATCTCCCACCGCTCCAGGCCGGATAAATGAAGCAATTTAGCTCTCATTTCCAAAGGCTGGCATTAGGCGGCCGAGAGGCACGCAGAGCCCCAGATCCTCTAAACGCAGCGTTCGAGGCCGTTTTAACAAGGAGAAGGAACGAGGCTAATACCCAGCCGCCCGCCCCGCCCAGCACCATCCTTGAAACAAAAGCCAGCAACCACCTCATTAATTGTTCCGCCGGACGCATTTCACAGGGTTGGTTCCGCAGCTCCTAAGGATCGCTGCTTTGTCTCCGTTTTTGGTTAATCCACCGGCTGGCTTGGGGTGATTACCCAGGCTGGTTCCCGGAGGAAGGGTGGCCGGGGTGAGGCTGCTGGCTTGGAGCGGAAAAAAGCCAGGGACTCCAGGGGTCTCCAGGTTGCCCTAATCTCTCTCTCTCTGCTCTGCCTCGCTAACCCTCTTGATTCCGAGGATCCAGGGCGGCCCGCGGGGCAGTGGCTGCAGCAAAGCCCTCGGCCGAGGGCTGGCTCACCTGCAGCTCCTGTTCTTTGTGGCTTGTTCTCTGTCCATCGGTTGGGAGGTGGCTCGCCTGGTCAGGAGAGGGCCGCTCCGAGAGCCCGGAGCCTTCAGGAAGACACAGGGAAGGAGGTGGATGCCTGTAGGACGGAAATGGGCAGAGAATCACCCCAGTTCTTTCCGTTCCTCTCTCGTGCCCGTCCTCGGGGCTGGGCGCTGGAGTCCCCACTCGAAAGGGGACCCTGAAAGTGCCACGAATCTCCTCTACTACGTTGCAATCCGCCCTACACCATCTGTTGCCAAACTGAAGAGAGTCAGGGAGCTCCCTTCCCTCCGAGAGGGTAGAGGGCCATCCCGCAGGTTCAGGGGAAGTGCCCCCCCCCCCCCCGCCCTCCTCAGGATTGACCTTCGCCCAGCTTGCTCTAAGTGGTCCTCCGCCTCCAGCCAGGCGAAATGGGTTTTTTTTTTTCCTCCCTCGGGTGCAGTCAGGAAGGGGATCCAAGCCGAAGGGGCAGGGGTGTGCGTGGATCTTTTGTTAAGCGGTGGAATTCACCGCCCCAAGAGACAGCGATGACTGCCCTTTGGGCAGCTTGGAAAGAGAAGGAACTTGTCAAAAAGGGAGGGCTCTCCGTGGCCGCTGGTCAGGAGGGTTGTAAACAGCGTGTAAGGACACCTCTGGCATCAGACAGTGTGGCTTTATCTATCCTCTTCTGGGGCATGTGAGCCGGAAGGTGTGGTTGTGCTTCTGCCCTCCTGGTGGGCATCCCACAGATGTCTGCACGGCCCCTGGGCGACCTCCGTGTTGCCCTAGATGAGGCTTTGGCTGGGTCCAGCATGGGTCCTCGGAGGACCTCAAGACGAGAGCAACCTCTCCCATCATCCCGCCCATAGGATGTGTGGTCCAAAATATCTGGAAGCCCCAGATTGGGGAACGTGGTCTCTGCCGTTCTCCCCTGGGTGGGGGCAGAGGACTCTTACGTGGCCTCTCCCGTGGGCAGCTTGGGTGGAGTTTTCTCCTGAAACGCTTCCCAGCGCTAGGGGCACCCCTGCTAAATTCAGAATAGGTGACCCGCGGGGGCTGTGGCGTGTGTTGAAGGCCTGTTTTCTCCGCGGTTCTGACATTGCGTCTGCCTCGCCGACCTTCCTCTCCATGAGGCTGGTTTTTTTTTTTGCTGAAAGGGTCCCTCCCTCGGTTTCCTGGAGGAGTTTGGTTTGGACCGGTCTTTTATGGTTTGACCGCCAACCCATTTTGGGGCGGAGGGAAGAAGAAAGGTTTTCTCTCTTTTCTCAAGGTGGCTTGGAGGTGGGGAGAACCACCTCTGGTTTGCTTGGTCGATTAGACTTCCAGGGTTTCAGAAGGAAGAAGCAAACAAGGTCTCTGTCGGTGTGCGTGTGTGTGTTTCCCCTCCTTTCGGAGAGGCAGAAGGCTAAATTGGAGAACTCTTGGTGCACCCTTTTCCTTGCATTGATGAATGTGTGCATTAAACGGATGTCAGTACAACCAAGACGCATGTTCTCCATTTGCAGCCCCCCCCCCCCTCTTGCTCCTCTTTTAAATCACTCGGCTGCTTAGCCTGACCTCTTGTTTCTAAGCTCCTCTTTCCTTCCCTCAAGGCGCTCCATCCAGGAAACAATTCTTGCAAGCTCGCTCGCTCTCCCCTTGGTTAGCAATCTAGCCGGTGGGTTTATCGGCAGCTGTCTTGTCGGCTGAGATTGGTGTGATCAGGCTGGCGATAGTGGTGTGTGCGTGACTCTCTCGCTCTCCTGCAACAAGAATTGAGAGAAGGGGGCAACGATAATTGCTCTGCCTGTCAGGTTGTGCTCGGCTGAAGCGTGAGCAGGGCCTGGCTTTGCCGTTCTTGGTAGAGAATGTGTGGGTCCACGTGAGCCAAGCACGCCTCACCCTTGTAGGCACGGGGGGGGGGGGGGGTCTAGCTTCTGAACAGCACAGTGCCTTGCAAAATTCCCCTGTTTAAACTGCTCCAGGCACCAGTTCATATTGGTGGTTCAAAAACTCGCAGGTCTCTGGTAGGCTGAAGGGACGTGGCTCCAGTCCAGAGAACGGTACCTTGACGGACCCATGCTGAGATTCAGCCCAGGACGTTTGGGATGAAATGTGGATCTCTATAACTGCCAGATAGGCAGATGATCCCACTCTGATGGCAGAAAGTGAGGAGGAATTAAAGAACCTCTTAATGAGGGTGAAAGAGGAGAGCCCAAAAAATGGTCTGAAGCTCAACATCAAAAAAAACGAAGATCATGGCCACTGGTCCCATCACCTCCTGGCAAATAGAAGGGGAAGATATGGAGGCAGTGACAGATTTTACCATCTTGGGCTCCGTGATCACCGCAGATGGGGACAGCAGCCACGAAATTAAAAGACGCCTGCTTCTTGGGAGGAAAGCGATGACAAACCTAGACAGCATCTTAAAAAGCAGAGACATCACCTTGCCGACAAAGGTCCGCATAGCCAAAGCTATGGTTTTCCCAGTAGCGATGTATGGAAGTGAGAGCTGGACCATAAAGAAGGCTGACCGCCGAAGAATGGATGCTTTTGAATTGTGGTGCTGGAGGAGACTCTTGAGAGTCCCCTGGACTGCAAGGAGAACAAACCTCTCCGTTCTGAAGGAAATCAACCCGGAGTGCTCACTGGAAGGACAGATCCTGAAGCTGAGGCTCCAATCCTTTGGCCATCTCATGAGAAGAGAAGACTCCCTGGAAAAGACCCTGATGTTGGGAAAGGGTGAGGGCAAGAGGAGAAGGGGACGACAGAGGACGAGATGGATGGACAGTGTCATCGAAGCGACCAACATGAATTTGACCCAACTCCGGGAGGCAGTGGAAGACAGGAGGGCCTGGCGGGCTCTGGTCCATGGGGTCACGAAGAGTCGGACACGACTTAACGACTAAACAACATAACTGCCAGAAAGACAAACAAGTGGCTCCCAGAGCAAATTAAGCCTGAACTCCCTCTGGAGAAAAAAATGTTGAAGCTGAGTCTCTCCCCCTTTGGGCCCATCTTGAGAAGGGAGGATTCTCTGGAAAAGACCACCATGCTGGGAAAGGTGGAAGGCAGCAGGGAAAGAGGAAGACCCCCATGTGAGATCAATCGACTCAAGAAAGGAAGCCACGACTTTTGAGTCTGCAAGAGTGGAGCAGGGCTGTGTAGGGCAGGACCTTTTGGGAGAGCGCTTCTTCATAGGGTCGCCATGAGTCGGAGGTGACTTGATGGCACGAAACCACCACAGCAGCAGTGCCTGAACAGTTCCAAACTCTTTCTTCCCCGGACCTCCTGTGGGGCCGTTGGAAGCCATCCCGGAGGCCCCGAATCCCGAAGACGCCGAAAGCAGAAACAGCTAGGAAGACGGCATCCAGTTTTCAAAACGGTGGTGGTTTCAACCAAAGACGTGTCACCTCTTTTTAGGTGCCTCTTGTGAACGGGACATTCTTCTGGAAGCAATCGCTGAACCAAGGCTGCCTCCTCCTTGTCTAGTTTAAAAACAAAAAAACCCCCCACAAAGTTGGGCAGTAAGAGTATTCTTTTCTGGGCCTTGCAGAGCTTGGCGCGTGGGGGATGAAGGTGAATTGGAGCCCCGAAGCCTCCCAAGACGGATGCCGTGGCTTCGGAAACGGCCTTTAAAGTGACGTTCCCAGATGGGGCCTGTGGAGTTGCTAGAAACCTCCTGGACGTGTGTGGATCCCCGATCCTAACCTCCAGAAGCCTAGGGTTTGTGGCCAAAGGGAGCCCTCCCTTGCCTTTTCTCAAAGCATGGGGCCTTTGCCTCGTCTGGGGGAAGAGGCTCCCCAGAAACGTGGGGCCAACCCCGTGCGAGAAAAGGTCAAGATCCCTCTGGGGGGCATCTGGGCGCAAAAGTAGAAAAGCCGAAGCCGTGCTCCCGCTTGGCCAAACTAACCGGGTGGGACCGTCTGCTTTCTTCCACGGCGCGCTCTTTCGCTTCCTAAACACGGCCCTCCTCCCATCACTGGTAGGAAGGAGGCGGTGGTTTCTCACAGATTTTACAGAGCGACGTAAGCGTGAGCGGTTGTCAAAATTCCCCACAGAAAAATTCAGAGAAGGAAGCGTATGGGATCCTTCTTTTTCAGGCATTTTAAAGGGGCAGTGCTTCATCATTCCTTAACTTCCTGTTTCTTTCCATTTATTTTGACTGGAAGGTGCCAACGTGGCCAGCCGCTGTCCCTGGCACACCCTTGGTTTGGGCCACGCACATGATGCTGCGGAGCACTTCCCAGATAGCACATGGTTTTTCCCACCGAAGACTCTGCAGTCAAGCCGTGGCCTCTTGCCGGTAGGGGTGGATAAAACCTGAAACCCTGGGAACACTCCCAGTCAGCACTGCCCGGTCTGGGCTAAAGGGAAAGGGGGCCATGGGTTGACTCGGTGCGTGAGTCCCATGATGGGCTAAACGCCTCCTGTCCCAGCCCTCTTGATGCCATGGACACAACTAGAGGCCTCAGTTCCGTTGCTGTTTGGGAGTGAAGCCTTGGAGAGGGGCAGGATCTGTCCTCGATCCTCGCAGAGCGCAGGATACCTCAGAATGGGCTCAAGCGACAGGAAGCCAGAGTTCGGCTGAATAGCAGGAAAAAAACTTCCTCATGGTTAGAGCAGTACGATGAGGAGATCTGTGACCTTGGGAGGGGGTGAGCGCTCCCACGCTGGAGGCCTTCGAGAGACCGTTGGACAACCTTCTGCTGTGCTGTGGATTCCTGCACGGAGCGAGGGGGTCAGACTTGATGGCCTTAAGAGGCCCCCCGTCCAACTCTTACGATTCTGTGGCCTCAGCCGCTGCCCACCCTCAGTCTGACTCAACTTCGTCCCTGGAGAGCCGGTGGTCAGCTTAGCGGCCCTTCTGCCCTCTGGACAGAGGCCAGGATCCACATGCCGGGATCTTCGTCCCTGCCTTGGGAGTCCCCGGGGCCAGCAGATAGCTTTGCCTTCTGCCAGACAGGCAAATTCCCATCTAGCCGTTGGGGGGAAATGGAGTTTCTCGTGACATGTGAGAGAAGTACGGTTACACCCAGCAGGCATCCTTCAAGGTACTGTAGATTTATAAAGCTGCTGTACGGAGTTGGCAGCTTATTTTTTATTTATTTATTTATTTGACACATGTGCTGTCGGGGAAGGGAGGACTATTGGGCCGTTCAAAGTCCTCAGTTGCATGGGTTTTTTTTAAATAGAAAAATTGTGATAGGAAATTTTGCTCTTCATCCCAGTCCCCTCTTGGGCTCAGAAACCTTCGTCTTTGTCTCCTCCTTTAATGATCCTTCCGTACGGAGGAACATTTCTCAGCGCTCCCTGGGGCAGCCTGGCGGGCCCTATAGAGTCAACCCCATTCGCGTTGGGGAGATGGTTCGGTGAAGGAAGAAAGCTGTTGGCCCTTCACGCCTGGTTTGTGGACTTCCAGGGTTGTCTGATTAGCCACGGTTGGTTGTGAGATGTGTTTTAAGACGGGGGTGTGCTGTGACCCAGGGTTGCCTGTCCTTCCAACAGTTTGCCCAGCGGGCATCTCCTTAATGCTGGCATTCATGGGGGAATTTATTTTGCCCAAGGAAATGTGCTCCAGGGGGCATTTATTAGCGGGTGGTTGTGTTTTGTGAAATTCTGGATCTGCTTAGGGGCAATGAGATCTGCTCACTGGACTGGCGTTGCCCCCTGTTTGGTACAGCAGTCATCCTGGCGAAGGAAGGGGCTGGCATATGAAACAGGCAGGAGGGGGTCCAACTCCTGTCTTCCTGCACTTAGCCACGGTCGTGTTCCTTCCCTGGCCAGCAGGGCAGGCATCTGCTTTTCCGATCTTGAGAACGGTTTATCGCTTGTCATTTCAGGCGTTACGAAAACGAAGCTTGGCGTAGGTTACGTTTTATTTAGGTCCATGTGATGTGTGTTTTGCCGGTGTTTTGCAGTTGTGATGCAGTGAATGCTGGCTGACCGTTCTGGAAGAGCTGAACATCCCCCTTGCATGTGTCCTAATAGACTCAGCCTGAAGAAAAAAGCAAATTTCAATAGAGCCACATCAAGGGTGCAGGAGAACAAACAGAGGCGAGACAGAGCATTCAGAGGGTTTTGCTTGGTCCCCCTCCCTTTTATTCAATCCCAGTTTCTTCCTGATAATATCTATCCTTCCCTTTGGGGGGCCGGGAGGGGGAGGACGTGCCTGAAGCCTGCTGATCGAGGGAGTCCTTCGGAAAGCTCTCCCTAATCGCTTTGTTTATGAAGCACACCACTGTTTCCAGTGGGCTTCCTAATGAACTGGTACGTTGCCGAGACTCAAGGCGGTGGGGGTAATTTTGCCAGAAAACCGGGTAGTCGGGGGCCCATCTTCCTCCGCACAAGCCACCAGCCACCTACCAGCAACCAGGCTTCCAACTTTTCGGTTGTATTTACTTAAAAATAATCCTCCCTACAACTTAACCCTCCCCAAACCTGTGAGCCACTCGGGTGCCATCCTCTCCAAACTCTGTCCTTGTCACTATGGGATCTGGTAACCCACTGGGTTCGTCTCCCTCCTTCCCTCTTCCTCACTAGAGGAAGGAAAGGGTGCTTTGTGGGCCTGTGTCTCCCGTGAGCCCAGTTTCTGGATCTGGGAAGTCTTATGAATCCAGGGACTCTTCATCATTGCACTCAGATCTTCTTCTGTGCTCTGCTTTCTCCATTGCATCCTCTTTGTCACATGCCTGTATTACTGCGTGTCCCTCCTTCCTCTCTCGAGCTGGTCTGTGGCAGTGGTGCTCCCAGCCAGAAAGGTAGCAACGATGGCCAGCCTGGATGGTTTTTTGAAGGAAATCGGGTGCATCCATGGAGGATGGAGCTGTCTGCAACACCGTGTCATGACAGATGGATATATTCCTTTCAGTACCGCAAGCGATCCACCTTTGAACATCAGTTTCTGGAGAGGCTGCGGCTGTTCTAGGACAATCTTTGGTCTGATCCATTTTACATGACACCCGGGGTGGTGGTGGTGGTGTCGGGGCCGTCTGGGTTTTGCATCTGATCCCCAAAACTATCCTCAGAAGGGAAACAGGTGTGGTTGTCCCTTGCTTGGAGGCGAATGGGAAGTTCTAGAGGATTCGTTCATCTTTGTCCCTTGAGAGCACGAGGGGCCAAGCGGAAGCCACAGAAGAGACGAAGCCTCGATCTTTCCACCCACCCCACCATCGGAGGAGTCGTAAAGGACATCCTTTTAAACTTATCTGTAATCTAATCTTCTGTTTCTACCCAGCAATAAATGAGGTTTTATGTTAACATTCCACGCGCGGCTGAGCAGATAGAGTTCGGCTTTTGACTTAATGGCTTATTGTTGAAAAGAGGATCCCCTTTCTGTGCAAGCGAACTGGGCTTTGCTTCCCTTTTTTAATGCCATTTTATTACTCATTTTTTAATAAAAATGAGCCGTTTTGCTTAATTTCTCTCATTACATGGAGGATTATTAGCAGGCATAAAAGATAATTTAACATATCCGGGGGACACGATCAAACACTGATGAGCGTTGGGTTCCTTTTCTTCCCTCCTCGTTTTTGAGCGAGAGATGAGAGGGTGGCTGCCTTCGGGTTGCTTAACAAGGACCCCGATTAAATTGGCGTTCGGCCTTGGGGGGGGCAAAAGATGGCTTTGAGGCTTTGGAGGAGAGAGTTGATCTGCCTGTCTTCAGGATGGGGAGTCCTCCTCTCCTTCCCTTTGGTCACATTTATCCTGTTGGTTTGGGGCCACAGATTGCATTTAAAAAAAAAATCGGGGGAGAGGGAAAAAAAGACCACCAGGCGAAGATGGGGCCCAGCGGTCGGCCCATAACAGGAAAAAATCATTTGGGTGATTCTGCCAGAGGCTTGCTTTGACATTTGAGGCCCTTGTCGTCGTTCAGAACTGGGTTGGCAGTAGAAGGCATCCAGAAGCAGGGCTGTGATTGACAAGTGTATTTTGTTCCCGGCCTCGGGTCATGGCAGGTGCCCAGTCTTCGTAAAGATGAAGGCGCCATTCTGGGCCTCCGAATCTCTCTGGATGATTTGTTTCTTACATCCCTCCCCCCCCCTCTGCCTTTTAGCCAAGGTCCAAGGGGCAACTTCCAGAAACAGATCAGAAAAACCCGACCCTACAGGACCCCCCTTCAAGCTACATGTGCCAACGGCCTTCACGGCATCCCAAGGCAAATTCATCCAAGAGGTTGACGAAATCTGTCCAGAGCCGCCCGCCAGCAAGCTGTGGTTCGTTTTTTGTGCAAGAAGTCAATTAGTCACTGCTTGGGGTCTTGGATTCCCCATCCCCGGAAGCGAACAGCCAAGCTTCGGCTGCGTCCTTCTCCACCCACCCACCCACTTTTCCCCCTTACCTCACCAGTGGGGCCTAGGAGACCTGGCTTATGAATATTCCTCTCTTTGATCTGTCCCTCTCCCGGGACGCCCGGTGACAGCCACGGTGTTGCTCAGCTCCCCTGCGTGGCCATCCGGGCGCCAAACAAGAGCGGGAAATGGCATGAGATGCAAAGACACTTGATGAGGTCCCCAAGTCCCTCCACACGGTAGCTGTGCCTTTAAAAAAAAGAAGAAGACAACACCCAAAAGGGGTTCATCTGTCACATCTTATGTGGCAAGCGCGCAGCCCCTCGGCACTCTAGCGCCCTGACGGGTGGGCGGGGGTCCAAGAGGAAAGCCGAGCATGAGGGAGAGTGGGATATTTATCACAGGAGTCGTGTCGGGCCGTGGCATCCGGGATGCGGAGGTTGGAGGAGAGCCTGCTGGTACGTCTATGAGAAGTCTTCCCCTTCTCTTGGCTGTCGGGTCTTGCGTTGGCTAACGGGGTGCCCGCCAGGGAAACCTCTGAGTTTAGCATCTACGGCATCTGCCTTGGGCAGAAGTTGGAAGAATGTTTGCCTCTCGGGACCCTCGGCCAGGACTTCGGCCAGAACTTGTCTTGGTTGCTCAAAAACAAGAAGGCCATCCCATTAAGCCCCAGAGCCTGTCAGAGCCGCCGATCGGCAGCCGTGTGTGTGTGTGTTCTTCATGGCCCATTTTGTCCTGACTTCCTCGTCTCTGTAAACGGATGCTCCATTTAAAGACTTTTTTTTTTTTTTGAGCGGAAGATAGCTTGTGGATGTCACATACCCAGAGGGGGAGATCTTAATTCGTGGAGGCCCATGAGAGAAAAGAGAGAAGCAGAGGGAGATAAGCAGGGAGGTTGGGCCCCGGTTCAGCCGCCTTCCATCGAGAAGGCATATCAGCCTGCTATCAATGAAAGGAGAGGCAGGTGCCATCTTAACCAGTTGGTTTTCAGCGTCATTCATCCGACACCAGGGTCCCCACTGCCAAAGGACTGGTTTCCTCAGAGGCAAAGTGTTCCCCTGGCCTGTGACGGAATATCCTGCCTGATCCGGGTTGCAAAACACGTTTGCCCTTTGCCTGGTAAGAAGCCTAGAACCGGGGTGACCCCAATTTGGTCCTTAGAACAGCTCCGTGAGGTGGAGCAGCCAGCTTAGGTCTACCCCGTCAGCTTCCCGGCTCCGTAGGGACTGAGCCCTGCCGCAGGTGCTCTGCCCACACTGCTGCTCGGAAGCATGCTCAGATATGGTCTGTTGGAGGATGAGTGCGTCTGGGCTCCTCTCTCTCGGCAGGGCGTTGCGTTTTCTCCGTTGTATTCCCCGCCAACGCTGGAAACAAAAGCTGTGCCACTCGAGGTGGGCTTTCAGCAGCCAGAAAAGGCAGTGACCATGCAGGGTGGAATTCGACGTGTTGCTTTTGCAGACCTTTGCAGAGACGATGCTCCTGCACCATGATGGACGGGGTGGGTCTTATTTGCCTCACAAAATAAAGTTTGGACAATAGAAATCATGAACATCCCTGGATTGTAAGGAAAATGACACTCAATTTGGCTGTTTTTTTTTTTTTTTTTCATAAATTGGTGGAAGCGTTCTGTGTTGTTTCATCCTCCAGAACAGAGCAGGTGTCAAAAGTAACGGGAAAACAAAAAGATTAGCAGGCCTTACTTGGACGATTTATGTTCGCCGGCGGCCCGGTAAATAATATTTCCTTGAAAGTAATCCTGTAACTTGAGTTTATTTATGTCACCTCAACGGCCGCCTGAGCAAGCCATCGCTTCTTATCCCAAACTTTTTCTTGGGGGCTGTGTGGATTTCGGGAATTACCCGCCCCCCCCCTACTCACGCACACCGAGGTACAGCTCAAAGATTAAATCAACTGAGCCGCGTCAAAGTGTCAGCCGTGATCTCCCTGTCGAGACAAAGCTCTGTCGGTTGGTGCCTCTGAAACGTAAGACTGTGGAGGCGGAGAACCCCATGATTGAATGTTGCGCCATGCTAGCAGCACGAATGTTGGAGAAAAGTGGCTTTTGCCCCCTTCTCCTGTCTGACGTCCCGGTTTCTTACAGGACTCGCGTGCCACGTCTTCGAATGTGGTGCATCTCTGGAGGGCCCTTAATGCCTCTCAGAACATGTGGTTTAGCATTTCAGAGTGACAGGGTTGGTTCCCAGCTCATAGTCTGCTTTGGCTGAAGTGTCACACCACAGATGCTAATACAACTGCAGTGTTATTGTGGTTATGTGCCGTCAGGTCACTTTTGACCCATGGCAACCTTATGATTTAGTGACCTGAAAAAGGTCCTGCCTCTCAAAACCCTGTTTCGGTCTTGCAACCTCAAGGTTGTGGTTTCCTTTATTGGGTCCATCCGTCTCATGTTTGGTCATCCTCTTTTCCTACTGCTTTCTACTTTGGATAATATTACGACTTTTTCCATTAACGCCCCTGTGATGGTTTCCAGTAGAAAAAAAACCCTATATGCTGGATTTTTGAGATGGGACGGGAATGTTTTCCCTCTTGCCTTGTCTTACGTCTTCTGCTTTCGTGGGGCGATAACCCGCCCACATTTTTTATTCAGGCCACAAGGTAAGGTGTCAGGTTTGTTAATGAAGTCCAGATTGCGGTGCTAACAGCCAGGATGCAAAAGAGCAGCATGTGGCAAAACGTACGGCTTTGGATCTGGGTAAAATGCCTTGAATGCAAGGACGGGGGAAAAGCAAACACACACCCCCAGTCCCTTTATATCTGTCAGAAGGGTGGTGATTTGCAGCTGCAACCAAGCTGCTCAGCTGCCCCAGAAAGCCTTGCGCAGCTGTGTTGGCGGGGGGGGCGCATCCTTTGGGGGTAGCGCTGCAGCACCGCAGCCGGGGAAATATCACCGCCCAGGCAGAAAGGGGGCCCTGGAGGATCGAGGCCGGGCGTGAATTATTCATCCGCGCCAGCATGGAAGCGATAAAACAGAATTAAAATTGAAATGCAGACGTACATCGCGGTGGGTTTGCGCTCGAAAAAGAGGGTGCGTCTGGGGGGGAGCGGGAAGAAAGTGCCGGCTGTTGGGTTTGGGGCGAGACCGCAAGACCGAGGAAGCAAGAATGATAGACTGCGTGTCTGTGCGGGAGTTTTTGCACCCTGGAGAGAACAGCAGGGCCGGCCCTTTGCTGAGCTTGGCCCTGAACAACCGAGAATTGCTGGGAGCTTTTTTGACCGGCCGTGTGGATTAAGTCGACGGCCGGTTGGGCACCTTGCAGGCTTCCTTCTGGTCACACCACTGCCTTGACCGCGCTCCCCTGCGCAGGTGGAAAGAGCTCTGTTTGTACAAGAAGCCGGCGCCTTCCTTCTCTAAGTGTCTCCTTCCCTGTCCGTCCCTTTCCTTGGGAGCACACTCGGGTGCCGTTTTCATTACTTAAAGGGAGGGGAAAAGACTATGGGAAAGCCGCTCGATACAAATCCCTTAAGCCGCTATCGACGGGCGCCTGAAACGTGCTCTCCATCTGCGATTCTGCGTCTCCCCGGCCAAATTACATTCCAAGATCTCTCTCTTTCCCCTGCTATTTTTCATTAAGTGAATTGGGTTTGCTGGAAATCGCCCGGCCATAAATATTCTTCCCTGGCTTGGCGCGCGGGCGGGTTATTACTATTCCCCAGCTCGGCGCTTCGTTTTTCACAGCGGAGCAGAAGGTGACGCGCTCGGGGTCTCCGAAATGAAACAGAAAAAGGGGGCGGGAGGACATCAAGGTGGGGAGCAGATGAGAAACGGTCCTCTAGCAAAGAAGCTTCTGCCAGGCGGGATTTGGCCCTGAGCGGTCCACTGGTTCCTCGGAGCTGAAGGTGCGAGCCACGGTAGCCACTTGCCCATCGGGCCAGTCCTTCTCACTGTATCTAGGCAGTTGTGCCCTCCCTTCTCCCAGTGGCTTCCGTGGTTCCCAAATGGTCTAGAATCATGGTCCTCCCAAATGGTCTTCCTTGTGTCTCTTCCTCCAGAGCTACCCGCTCGCCTTGACATCAGTTTCCTTTCCGCAGTCTGGAGAGTTCCGTGGTTTAGATCTCGGGCTGCGGAGCCAGAGCTGGGAGTTCGAATCTCCCGCGGTGCCTCCTTAATAGAGCCTGGACTGGATGATCCTTAGGGGTATCTTTTAACTCTGCCGTTCTCAGCTGATGATTCCCACTGGGGAGGAGAGGGGGATTGATGGACTCATGACCTTGAAGCGATCAGACCAACGAACCCCACGGGTGGAGTTGACAGCACCCATGTCAGCAGTCAAAATGGTCTACAGCAGCGGTCCCCTTCCTCTGAGGAAAGCGGGGCACCCCACTGCTCGCGTGCATGTGTGAAGTAGTGGGGGAGCGTGCGCCAGCGCCGACATGAGCACTCCCCCACCCCTTTGCGCATGCGCAGGAGCGCCTGCACGCGCCCACCCCTTCGTGTGGACGTGAAGGGGTGGGGGAGCGCTGGTGCTGGAGTCCTTCAAGAAGAAATTGGACCACCCTCTGTCGGATCTGCTTGGATTTGGATTCCTGCCCTGAGCGGGAGGGGTTGGACTTGATGGCCTTCAAGGCCCCCTTCCGACCCCATGATTCTATGAGATTCTGTGGTTCTTCAGTTGGACACAGTCATGACACCAACATTTGGCAGTTTTTCAGCTTTTGCTTCCCTCGTTTTACAAAGTTGAAATGTCCAATGCCTTCGGTCTTCTCCTGGTGGGGCTCTTACGTACTCCAAAGCACTCCCGGGGGTGCTTGGAAATGCCGTGGGGCAGCCAGTGTCAACTTGGGGAGCTGTGCCGTGATTCCTTTAGCGCACGGATCTCTGCTCCCTTGGTCTCCTTTTTAGTTTCCTTTGTCACACGAAACTGAGCCACCCCCCCCCTCCTTTCTTTTTCAGTGCACTTGCCGGAAAGACACCGTGAAGATCTCCATGGACGTCTTCGTGAGGGTCCTCCAGCCTGACCGGTATGAACTCTGGAAGCAAGGGAAGGACATGGCCCCCCTGGACCACATGAAGCCGACCGCTCTGACCAGCCCGGAGCTGGAAGCCTGGAATCAGACCAAGGACGCCTTGAAAGCCAAGATGCTCCGCAGGTAAGAGGGTCTTGCTTCTCTCCTCCTTCTCTGGCGTGACGAGAAGCCCCTTCGCCCAAACGTCTCACCTTAAATTGGGGAGAGAAGACCCTGTTGGGTACGGAGCCCAAAGGAAGGCGTGTAAGCCTCTCCCCTCCCCCTGAAGGACCTGGCTCCCACCTTTGTTTGAGTTCCTTTCTTGGAGCAGCTCATCTTTCTCTCTTTCTGATCCCTGCACAGTTTTGAGAGGCCTCTGTCCGGTACGTAGACCCGTCTGGCCCCTGCCATGCTGTCTTCCTTCCCCTTACCTCTTTTGGGCAGCTGTCATGGGTCAAGCTTACATTCCACCCTGGATTTATTGCAATCTGAGGAGCTTTCCAAACAAGGTCTCCCCGGGGCCAAGGCTTGGTGTGTAACTTCCATTTCCAAACACTCCACCCAAACGTGGAAGCCACTTAAGGTCATGAATCTTGGTGGTTTCCCTTCTGCTCTGCCGGTTGAGGTGCTTGGTGTTCAGGTTGTCTTGAATTTTCATAAGTTAAGATATCCCGGGCTTTTCTATTCCTTATTGTCGTGGACAATGGCTTGGAATCCCTTTGCCCCTTTGTTTCTTCCACTCTTTTTGCCCCCTTTGCTTGTCCAGTGCTGTTTCCCTGTTCTGCTTAATCCAAATTACGTTGATGATAATCATCATCATCATAATCATCTTAGAATTATAGCGCTAGAAAGGTTTTATCGAGTCCAGACCCCTGTGAAGGAGGCCCAGGGCGGAATCGAACTCCCAACCTCTGACTCCTCAGCAGAGACCTCAACCCTCTGAGCGATCTGCTTCCCCCACTATTATAAATTGTCCTTTATGTCATCAGCTATCCATTCACCCTTGCCTGCACGTACAGGACATCCATACGTCCATCCCACCAAAGCCGATGTGATCCCTAAAATCAGAACCCAAATGAGGAGGTTAAATGATTCTGTATTAAAATATGAAACTATCAGGATGTCAGCATGCTTCAAATAAAACATAACACTAAAAGCATGGGATCGGAGGGGAAAGGTCGTCAGGCCAAGATTCTAAATGGACCCATTGCGGATGGGATAAAAGAATAAGCACCCCTGTATATTTCTTCTTGTGGCTTTTCCTGATCGCTTTGATCCTCCAGGTCTCCTGATCCCTGCAGTGCTCCTCATGGATCATTTCTCAGCAGACACTCTTGCTGCTGTGTGCAAGGGTGTGGACCCCTGTTTCTCACCTCCCGGAGCAACCGAGCTCATACGGTCCAGACGGACATCCTTCCGCGACTCGTTTCTGCCTATTTGTTGCTACAGGGCATCCGCTTTAAAACCCATCCAGAGGCACACTGGAGCCTGGTGGTGATGCTTGGGTTCCTCTCCTTCTCACAGTCCCTCCTCCCCCTGACCCCTCTCTGGCTAACAGCATCTTGTGGTATTAAATTGAAACACATTTTCTCTGCACAGGCGGGCCTCTGCCGCACGAGCGAGGCCATCCTTCTCCTTGAAAACCTTGTTAACGCTAAATCAGCAAGCCGGTCGTGTCTGCTTCCAGCAGACGAGAGGGCAGCCGGTTCAGCATCTCGGTTTTCAAGTTGCCTTAAATCTTCCCCCTTTCTTTCCAAGTAGGGCTCAGAATCAGGTCGGTCAGCCACCTTGACACCTGGATTATCAGTCGATTGATAATATATTGGCGTAGTTTTTTCCTGCTCTGTGCAGGACTTTGGCACAGAATTGTTATTGTTGTTGTTATGCACCGTCAAGTAGCCTCCAACGTAGGGTGATATCCTACGAATGAGTGATCGCTAAAATGTCCAGTCCTCCCTGCTCCGCTCTTGCATACTCAAAAGCCGTGGCTTCTTTAGGGAGTCAGTCTATCTCACATTTGGCCTTCCTCTTTTCCTGCTGCCTTCCACATATCGCAGCATGATGGTCTTTTCCAGAGAATCCTGCCTTCTCATGAGGTGTCCGAAGGAGGACAGCCTCAATTTTGTCATTTTTGCTGCCAGAGAAAGTTCAGGCTTGATTTGCTCCAGGACCCACTTGTTCCTCTTTCTGGCAGTCCGGGGTATCCACAAAGCTCTCCTTCAGCACCCCATTTCAAACCAGTCATTCTCCCCCGCCCCCCGGTCAGCTTTCTCAACTGTCTAGCTTTCACACCCATTGATGGTGACTGGAAAGATAAGCGTGTGGGCTGGTAAAGAATTAGGAGCCATTATTTCAGCCTTAGCCTGTTACCCCCAAATGCAGTAGAATGTCCACAGTAATGTTTAAGTTTGTGACTTTAATGCTTGAGACTGCAACAACACTCTTTGTGTTCAGCAGTTAATGCTTCTCATTACTTCTGTTAACCACCGACCTTTTTCGTGGTTGCTGTTACGTGCCTTCAAGTCGCCTCTGACTTACGGTGACCCTGTGAACGAACGATCTCAAAATGTCCCGTCGTCAACTCCCCTCTTGCGGACTCCAGCCCGTGGCTTCCTCGAGGGAGTCCGTCCGTCTCGTGTTGGGTCTTCCTCTTCTCCTGCTGCCTCTCACCTTTCCCAGCATGATGGTTTTTCCCAGAGAAATGGTAGTTTGAAGCCCGACACTTGAAGGACAAAAGGGGTCATTTCCTGGAAGGATTTTGACCTGGGCAGAGGAGGTGGAGAGCTCAGGCGTGGCCCTGATGTCTGCACATTGTCCTCTGGATACCCTAGGCTGGGGTGCCTCTGGATTCTTCCAGGCCAAGGATGGGCAGGGAGGTATGGCCTTTCCCAGAACAGTGACCGCACTTCTTAGCTCTTCTCATCTGTGTTGATTTCTCAGGGGTAGCCCCTGGAAAATGTTGCTGAAGCTTTCTCTTAGCTTTCGGGAGAGACCCAGAGACCTCTTCCTCTCCGATCTTCGCCCTCTTCCTTTCCAGGAGCCCTTAATGTTTTCTCTTTCCACCCCCCAGGGCAAACCGGAAGCGCAGCCAACCCCGGCGGCACAAGACGCAGGACCAGAAGCTGCTGGGGGAAGCCGTGGCAGCCGAGGCCGGCCTGGAGGAGAGCAAGGAGAAGGAAGGTCAGAGGAGGCTCCCTAGCTTGGAGGAAGAAGAGAAAAACAAGACCCCGGACAGCAAAGAGGGTAAGGCTGGGGGGGATTCGCCCCCTTTCACGTCACAGACATCTCAGCTGTCGTGAAAATGGTGCTTCGTGTCTCGAATTCGTGATGATGGTGATGATCAGGGTTCCTGGTCTTGATACAGTATGCATGTGTCTTTGGGACATTTCCTAAACTTGACACCAGCCCAGATGTCAGAGTGGGTGATGCCTCTTATTGGACCACTAAAAATCAAACAGATGTTAAGCTTTCGTGGAGGAAAAAAGGTCCTTAACGCTTTCAGGCCAGCCGTCCCTGTAAGCAAGGGCTAAGCTATATACGTTCTTGCTGAATAAGGAAGTGAGACTAAAGAGGTTGAAAAAAGAGGTGCGGGGGTAACTCGCTTGGAAAACCCAGTGCGTTTTGGCCTGTCTGTTCTGTGGCCTTCTTCAGGGATGGTCAAAAAGAAGAAAAGGGGGCCAGGCGGTCTAGCGGTTACCATGCCTGTGCATTCAAGAGGCATTTAGTTAAATACGTTTGAAACCTGGATAAAGTCCCGATGCTTCTGTCGTGCACAGTTCACAGTGGCGGTACGTTACATGAGATATTTTGCTGAACACATGGAAGTCCGTTATTTAATGGATTTGTTTGATGCCTGCCCATAATTTAGTATTGCGAGCAAAGATCTCTTTTAATCCGTTGCCCCCCACGCTCAGCGGCGGGTGGTGGCTTTCCTGGGAGCAGAATCAAGATTGAGAGGCGAGCCTTCTACACGAACCCGTTTTCTTGGTTAGAGCACAGCAACTGTACAGTGACACACACAATCCAGGACAAAGTGAACTGCAGGATTTAGGGAATGGCTGCCAATTTATATTTTACCCATCCCAGACCAGAAGTTGGCCTTTTTTAGGAAATATAATCTGGTACAGAGAGGGAAAGAGAGAGATGTTAGACCCTCACTACTTTTCTCCAGGTTGAAATGCTTAGCAAGCATTATGCCTTCTGACGGGATCAAGAGGGCTAGCCTCTTCATCAGTACGAAATCTGTATCTGCCAAAATACATCATCCTTTATTAAAGCTGGTGACTTTAACCTTTTTAGCATTCAGCCTGAAATGGCTCTCTTGACAGGCTTTGGAAGTTTCCTCCCAAGGTGCTTATGCTTTTGTTTTTTAAAAAAATGCACATTTTTTAAAATTAGATACTTCCTTGATGGAAACTCTTCTTCCCTTTCTGCATCTGGGCTCACCTTAAAATAAAATAAGAGAGTTGAGTGCCCCCCCCCCCCGCCGAGAGGCTGTAATTCCAAGGATAGTGGCTGCAGCAACAATTAATTCATCACCTTTACTATATCTTAATTTCTTTTTTTTTTTTAATTTACTTACAAACATCGGCTTTGGTGCCACCAGTGCCCAAGAGCAGAGAAGAACGCAATAATCCAACGGTGTAATACAATGGTGACAACGCAGCAGGCAGTTTTTTTAAACCAAAGGGCGTAACACGGCCAACAATTTAAAACAAAACCAGCCCATAATCTGTAAAGCTAACAGCAGCCGTTCCTGAGCCGGGCGGGAGCGACACGATGTGAGAAATAATGGCAGGCCAGGGCAACGAGTGGTGAAATATACTTTTAGGTTTCTAGTTTCTCTGCGGACTACCATCCACCAGCTCTCAGCGTGGACAGTGTGTCCCATATATTATCCTGATTCTGTTCTCCCTTTGCTCACCCGCAGCCCCAGCCTCGGCTTGCGATAGTCTTCATTTCATCCATCACTCTCATACGAGAGGCTTCTGCTCGCTTGATGCATGACGCTTAGAACGTATTCCAGTCTCCTCCTTGATTCCAAGAGCAGACTTTTGAAGGGGCTCTTCCTTCCTTCCTTCCTTCCTTCCTTCCTTCCTTCCTTCCTTCCTTCCTTCCTTCCTTTCCTTTCCTTTCCTTTCCTTTCCTTTCCTTTCCTTTCCTTTCCTTTCCTTTCCTTTCCTTTCCTTTCCTTTCCTTCCCTTCCCTTCCCTTCCCTTCCCTTCCCTTCCCTTCCCAATATTTATATGCTGCTTTTCTTCTTGGGAATCCAGTGCGGCTTTCAGTATAATCATCATCATCTTAGAATTGCAGAGCTGAAAGGGACCCCTAAAGATCACAGAGTCCAGCCCCTGTCAAAGAGGCTCACGCCCCCGACCTCTGGCTCCACAGCCAGATGCCTAACCCACTGAGCTACATTAAAAGAAACAAAGTTTCAAACCAAATAATAAATGATTATAACATCTAAAAAGCGTTCAACAAGTCATAATCAGAGCAAGTAAAACACAGAATAAAACGATCCTTTTAAAGAAATCTCCTTGGTCAACCGGTCATTGAAAGGAAAGCCTGCCTGAAGAGGAAGGAGAGCGAAGACGGGGCCAGCCGGGCCTCCAGTGGCAGGGAGTTCCAGAGTCTAAAGGAGCAGCCACCGAGAAGGCCCTCTCCCGTGTACCCACCAAGCGCACGTGTGAGGGTGGCGGGACGGAGAGAAAGGCCTCCCCTGTCGATCTTAATACCCGGGCAGGCTCAGAAAGGGAGACAACGGTCCTTGAGGTTGCTTGGACCCGAGCCGTCTTTGATGGTGACTTATCCACCAGGCTTGGATCCCAGGAGGTCTGGTAATTTGGCCCCAAACACCAGCAAGGGAAAGGATTTACATATCCTGTGATCACATCAGACCCGCTCAGGAGTTCAGGAACAAATCCTGACCCTCCTGGGCTTCCTTTAAAAAATAGCATATTTGACTGGCTGCTAACAGAAAACACTGAGGACTGGATCCCTGGGAAACCTCAGAAGCGTTACGGGACCTTCACCGGTCTGAGTGCAGTCCAGAGGGGCCCCTTTTAAAGTCTGCGCAGCAGCCGGCTTTTCTCTCTCCCTGGGAGAAACGGGACCAGCCCCTTGGGAGGGGTGGTGCGGGTGGTACGGCTTGCGTTCCTTGAGCGAAAGCCCTGCGCCCGTCGTTCTGAAGGGCTGGGTGGAGCACCATTCCTGTTTTGGAAAAAAAGCGCCCTTCTCCTCAAGCATGGCTCGGAGGCCGGTGGCGTGCCGTTGGAGGAGTTGCACGCGACCCAGTGCGAGCTACTCCCTTCCACTCCATCTTGAACGAAAAGGCAAGGCGTCGGAGCAGGTCCGCGCTTCTGTGCCAGCCCCAGCCGCTCTGGCACAAAATAGATGGCCCCAAAAATGCCGACGTCTCCTGGGGGGGGGGGGCGGATGAGAGATATGTCGCCCACGGGCAGAGCCGGAGAGTCTGGCGCAGAGAAGAGGGGAGAGATGGATGGACGCGTTCGAGATGAACGGCTTTTAAATGAAAGCGGAGCCCTGCTTAACGAGCAGCATCGGCTGGACGGAGACTCTTTCCATCACGGGAAGTCTGGCGTCCTGGCTGAGCCGCTTTGGGGGCCGTCTCCGGGACATAGCCATCGTCAGCCCGGGCTCGGTTGTTTTCTGTGGCCGTCAAAATCTGAACAGGCTACTCCGTGTTGCCCCTGAGCTCTAGGACGGATGGATGGATGGAGAGAGAGGTCACATTTTCCATTTCAGACCCCACTGCAGGCCGAAAGGTACAAACGAGCCCCCTAATTCAACTGAACTTGTTTTTTTCACGTGCCGTAATATTCCACTTTTCTCCCACCGCCACTCCTTTCCGCACACGCAGGTTAATCCATTCCTGCCAAACCAGGTGCCTGTGAATGGCAGGTCAGAGCTTTGGCCGAGAGAGAGGGCCTCGGCTGTCTTCCGCCACCCCGTGTCGGCTGCACCCATTCAAGGGCACCAGAATGAAGTGTAAGGTGAACCGGCGGTTGGAAAAGGGGTGAAGAGCTTAGTCTTGTTTCCGAACCAGTGGCTCTTCCTGGATCAGACCAGCCCGCGCTCTTGTTCACGGGTGGGCACAATTTCCTAGCATTCCTCCCCGCCGATCTTCTCCAACCCCCTGCTTTCCACCCTGGAGAACTAGAGGCTTCAGGGAGTCCCTGAAATCCAGGGCTGGAGCCAAAATGCTCTCTCTCCCCATGTCTCCGCTGTTCGGTGGCGTGGAATCCTCCTAATGTGTAGATCCTAGCATCAGGGCCTGGGGCATTGATCCAATCAGTTTACAGTCTTCCCCATGAGTAGTCCCGCTCAGGAGTGTGGGCTGCAAGGCAGCCGGAGAGCAAGTTTGCCATCTGCAAAGGGTAGAACTGTGGAATCTTGGAATAATTTGAGTCGGAAGGGGCCTCTTAAGGCCATCCAGTCCAACCCCGTGCTCAAGGCAGGAATCCAAACCAAAGCAGATCGGACAGAGGGTGGTCCCGTTTTCTCTTGAAGGCCTCCAGTGTTGGAGCACTCATCGCCTCTTGAGTAAATTGGTAGACCTAAAAAGAGAGAGAGAGAGAGAAAGGCTGAGAAGGAGATGCAGAGAAGTGAAATGTGGGGAGTCCTGATTCATCCCAGCCAGTTTAGTTAGCTGTGTTTGACGCTGGTTCTGCCATGTATCAAGACCACTGTCTGGGTGTCTCGGAGAGGCTCCCAAAGAGACGATTCTCTAGATGAAGCTGCATATGGGAATGGCTATCCATTTTTACCCTTTGAGGAACAAGGAGGGAAGGGGTGGGCTCCGTTGACCCACGGGCGCACCACAGGCAGGCCGCTGCGGTGGGATTTCCACACTGCGAACCGTGGACGGTGGCATGAAAGGCCCGGACTTCGGTGGCCTTCCGGCTATAACGAAACCAGTTGCCAGTTAAAGGGGGGGGGGGGGCAGGATCCCAAAACCGACAACCAGAGAAAGGCCCTGGCTATAGGTGAAAGGATGATAGATTGGGGCAGCCACTCTAAAGTGGAAGTCTGCCGACCACGAGCGGTCAAATCAACTGGCTTCTTGTCCTCTTCGGAGACTTGGGGACTCCAAAGGAGGTGGGGTTTGCTTCCCTCCCCCCCCCCAAAAAAAAGCATGTAGAGAGTGTAAATACAATCGTCGCCTGGCCAGGGAGAAATCCAATTTGACTTTTCATTCCATGGGTTCGTTTTCCTCCAAGGAAATCCAATCCTCCTTTCCACGCGGGGGGGGGGGGGCTCAGAAACAACAGCACTTTTATCTTAAAGCGTTTCTGCTTCACACGCCAGGTCTTTGGGGCCGACTCCCTTTGCTCCTTCTTCTCTCTCTCTCTCCTGGTTTTCTTTTTAAACAAATGGGCATAAATAAGTCTCTTTGAATACCGGCTCCTGGGAAATGCTCTGCCCGAAGAGCACTGGGAAGGGAAGGCTTCGCAGCTCCCTCTCGCTCCGGCCCTAATCATTCCATCAAGCGCCCTGTTCTCTCCGATCCCTCCCCTTCCGTGCCATATGTTAAGCCCCGGCCGGTGGGCTTTGCTGGCCGCTAATGTCTGCAGCTCAAGATGGGGAGGTGAGCTGATCCATCTTCATTATCGTCTTAGAAGGGCAGAGCTGGACGGGGGACCCTCTGGAGCGTGGAGGGTGGAGGAGGAACAGTGGGGGATTCGAACTCCCATCCTCTGACCTCGTAGCCGGAGACCCAACTTTTCTGAGCACAGAGGAGATAGGAGGTTTAGATCACCTCCCCGCAAAAGCATTCAAATCATCGTCATCATCTTAGAACGGCAGAGCTGGAAGGGGATCCCTAAGGATCATCCGGTCCAGCCCCTGTCAGGGAAAAGTCCGGTGGGGGATTCGAACTCGCAACGTCCGGCTCCGCATCCAGACCCCTCAACCCCCGAGCTGTCCAGCGGTCTTCCGGCCGCTTCCTTCCCTCCCTCTCTGCTGCCCAGCCCCTTTGCCCCTCGATCTCTCGGGCCTCCCCTCCCACTAGCCGCAGCCTCGAAGGATCGTCCCCTTTTGGAGGCCAAGATGTCCGGGCACCCGGGAGGTGAAAAGCCATTTCTGAAGAAACAAATTGGGTTTTTTTTCCTGTGTGTGTGTGTTTGCATCTTGTCCACTGAGCATCTGTTATTTACATTCTCTCGACGGGGTTTGATCAGTTTATTCATGAAGCTGGCCGGGGGGGGGGGGGCGTTGTGGGGGAAAGCAGGGGCAATAAAGTCCAATTAATTCACCACCCCGGCAATAAGGGAAGGTCGCGTTCAGACCGCTGCCGCCCTTGTCATCACCCGCTTGAGCCCCGGGGGCAGGCAGGAGGATTATATTATATGTATTTTTCACCCCCGTGGGGAGAGGCAGGAGGGCCCCTTTTGTTTTATGGGATGCCCTCTTGTCAAGACGGGGAAATAACTTCCCGGAGAGTCCGAAAGCGCCCTCGAGGATTGACAGCCTGAAGATAAAATGGATGGCGGTGGCCTTTTTTTTGGGAGGGGGGGGGCGAGGAAAAAAGATGAAGAGAGTCCACCCGGCCGGGGAGACACATGGCGGCCGCCAGCCCCATGATTGCATTTGGTGATAGATGCCCGGTTCAATGGCGTGGCTTGATTCATGTCCCCCATCGCCTGAAAAAGCCGCCCTTGGGCTCCCAGGACCTTGCAAGCGAAGTGTTGTGGGGGGGGGGCGCATGATGGAGAGCCCTCTCCCCCCCCTTGATTCCTCATCTCCCAAGACCTGTCACCTGCCTTGGGGGGGGGGGAATGAACTGGAACTGAGGGGCAGCTGAGAGTGAAGGGGGGCCACCCTTCCACCCCCCGGGAAGCCCCCTTTCCCCCCCCTCGTTCTTTGGAACCAGGCCCCCCCCTGCTGGCATAGAGAAGACTGACCCACCCACTCCCCCACTCCCGAAACGAGGAGGACCCTGCTTGCCTTTGAGGTTTGACAGCAACGGACCCTGTTTCTGCTCACGCCAAGCTCCGTTCTGTGGCCCCTTCGGGGCTGTGCTTGATCCTTGGTCCCTTTAGGGTCTCGACGTATAGGCTGTGTTTGCAGAAACGGCTCCTTCAGACTCACCCGGAGCTCCCTTTGAGGATGCCTGTTTTGGATTTGGTCAGATTATGGCCCCTCGTGCTCCTTCCCGGCCAAGTCCGATGGCTGTTGTAGCCCAACAAGGTTTGGGGGGGGGGTACCTTTTTTTTTTTAGTTAATTGTCGACGTGGTTGGAAAGGTGGGCACTTTGCTTCCCCCCCCCCCCCACTCAGCCCTTTCAGAAGCAGCTGATTTGGACTAAATTGGGTTTTTCCCCAGAAGGCTGTCTTGTGTGATCGTAATCTGCCTTGAGTTACAGGAAGGTGGGAGCTGGACTTTTATCAGATAAAGAAAATGCCCGAGCTATGTGGCTGAGGATACTGGGCCTTCTGTAGGCGGAGGAAGAATCTCCCTCTTAGCGGTTGTTCAGATTGGCAAGGCGTGGAGGGGCCACTGGAAAAAAAAAACCCCACCCCACCTTTCTGGCCCATCAGGCCGCGTTGTTAAGCCTGAACGTGGCGATGTCAAGTGTTTGTGGAGGGGGTGCAAGGCTGGGATATCTGGGCTTCCTTCTCTAAAAGCCTTCAAACCCTCCTCATCGTCATCATCACTGTTGGAGCTGACCCTTCTTTGTTCCTCCCTCCCTCCCTCCATCTTTTTCTTTTTCTTTTCTTTTCTTTCTCACAGGAGGAGAATGCAAGCCAAAGGTCCGCGTCCCAAAGGTCAAGGGGGAGAGGAAGAAGAAGCCGCCCCCGCTTCGCCACCCGCTCGCTCGGCCCCCGCAGCTCCCCCTGCACCGGCTCCTGCCGCCCTTGCTGCTCCCCCAGCCGCCTCTCCTGAAGCAGGAAGAGGGCCAGCCGCCTGGCCCCGAAGCCGTGTCCCGCCGGTCCCTCTCCGGGGGAGACGGCACACCCCCCCATGCCTGCCCTGGACAACCTGTCTGCGGAAAACCCCCGGCGAGGAGGAGGAGGCGGCCAAGCAGCGCTCCATCATCCCCATGCTGTACGTGGTCCCGCGGCGCAAGAAGGCCCCGGCGGAGAAGAAGCGCCTCTCCTGCCAGGAGGTGTTTGAGCGCTTTGTCACCAAGGAGGCGGCGACCGCCCTGAGCCTCGGGGTGAAGGAGGAGGAGAGCGGCGACGGGAAGACCCCCGAGGTGCCTTCTGAGCCCAGCAAACTGCAGGTATTGTAGGCCTGGGGAATTCCTTTATGGGACAGAACTACCACTCCCGTGGGGCAACCTCCACGGCTCTGAACTCCGCCGGCGGGCGGTGGCAGAGCCTCTTTCCTGACACACGGGGTTTGTGACCCACAGGAGGCTTCGGCCGATCTAGACCCACTAGAAACATTTTTGCCGCAGGAGGGGAAGCAGGAAAGCCTCTAAACCAGCCCTTTCCCACCCTGGGGTAACTCCGTTGTTCGTGGACTGCCAGACTCCCAGAAATCCTGGCCCGCAGGGCTTGGGGGGGGTGAAGGCTTCTGGGAGTTTTCGTCCAAGAACCTCTGGGCATCCCCAAGGTTTGGAAAACCATGGGTCTTAGTCAAGCATAAGAAGAGTGCCTTTTTTTAGCCTCCTGGGTAGAATCCAGGCGGTCCTGGACCAGGAACAAACTCCACTCCCTAGATGGTCTTGGGAGCAGGTCCTTTTTGAGTTCTGCTCTTGGGGTATTTTTCATGGCGTCTCGCCAGAGCTGAACCCAGCTGCGTGAGCATCGGCTTCTTTCTGGGTGAGGCCGGCGTTTCCACGTTTCTGGAAAATCTGCCCGCCGACCTCTTAGTTTGCCCCCTTTTCCTGCAATTTTTGTGTTTTTAAGAACTTGAGGAATAAGAGGGACCTGTTTAAAGACAGACGAGCTGGCGTCCCCTTTCTCTCCTGATCAGAATAGCAAGATGTGGAAGTGAGCCCCTCAGAGCAGAGCCTAGATGCTTCTCGACTGTGCCGGTTCCTCAGCCTGCCTTCCTGCGCTCTGGGTTCAGCAGGCCTGGCCCAGAGAAGTCCCAGAGGTTCCCTGAGGCTTCCTCGCAGGGTGCCTCCCATTTAATTTTGACCCTGATTTCACCCGGGTCCCCACTGTGCTGCTGATGAGCGATCCCCATTCTATGGAAGGGGCTGTCTGGCTTTCTTCCTGCTGTGTCTTGTGTCCGTTCCCCCCCTTGGTCTTCTTCCTGTCAGCCCTTTCCTCCTTCAAGTCTGTCTTCTCTGCTCTTAAAACCACAGAAAACGTACAAGGTTAACGGCTGGGTTGACCGGCCCTTCCTTCCCGTCCCTGAGAAACCTGGCCACGTGGGACAGGAGAGGGCCTGGGGATGCCCACCCGGTGCTGCCACCTTCGCTGAGGGGCTCATGTATTGCAGGGGGTTGTGTTAGCAGCCGTGTGGGGGCCACTGTCTCCGCCATCGGAACGCTCTGGTCTTTTCCATCCGGCTGTGGATTTTGTGGTGTCTTCCCTCGGCCTGTGTGCTCTTCCTCTCTCCTGAACCCGACCCTCATTCCAAGGTTTGAAATTTTGACCTCTCCAGGCCTGTCGGTGAGGCTCCTCCGGTGTCGCCCGAACAGCTGTGCTTTTTCCCCATGCGCCCAGCCAAGATGGAATACAGTCTTTGGCCTTTCCAGAGTGTTTACGGGGTGCGGGGAGGAGTGTTTCAATGTGCTTTACTTCCCCCCCCCTTTTTTCTGTACATGCTCTTCGTGTTTTCCTGGAGGAGGGTCACACCATTGATCCCCTTTTTATTAACAGAAGTGAGTCTCCCCCCCCCCCCCGAACTTTGCACAGTAAAGGGCAAATTTGAGCCCCAGTTTCGGGCAGAACCTTCTCACTGCAGAAACACGTAAAATTACACAAAGCGGTGGTGGTTTGGACCAGTTAGGAGGCCATGTCACGGGCCATGACAGGAAGAGGTTGGTCCCCATCATGGCATCCCCACATGCCTTGGGGAGGAATGGTGTCTTTATTTCCTTCCCGGTTTAATCCAGACTTGAAGATGGGGGGTTACCCTTGGCGAACTCAAAAATCGCCCCGGGTGACCAGGCGGATGAGCCGGTCCGCGTTTCTTTTAGTCCAGTTTGAGAGAGACAAGGCAGGTCAAGCATTGTGTTTGTGTGCGAGCCACGGTGAGGCTGCCTGGACGTTTTTGTCAGAAAGGCCTTTTAGTTCACAGGCCTGTCCCTTTCTTGGGGGTGTTGCTTCAACACTCTTCTGATCCAAAAGAGAAAGAGAGAGAATTCCTACATGTGGTCTGAAAGAGACATGAGAGAGCCCCGGGGGGGGGGGGGGGGATTTAATGTTTACAGTTGTAATGAGGGAATTTGCCTTTCTTCCCAACCTGCCATTGATTTCTGTGCGTTTGCTCCAGTCGGGTGGCAGAGTCAGGGCCACCCGGTCGGCTTACGTCCCTTGACAGCCCTGTCCTGTTCCAGGATTTTTCTCCTTCTTCCTCTTCCTGTGCATTGATAACATTTCGCATGCCATTGAACTTGCACCCGTTGTTCAAACGTGTGCTTTGCCTCCGGCGCGCCGGTTGGTCAGGCTCGGCGCCTCTCGCCGTTTACCTGTCCTTGCCTTGGAAAGGAGGCGCCAAGAAGACATTTAAGGGGGACGAAGAGACGGCGTGTCTGTTCCTCAGTCACTTTGTTGTCCTTATAGACTTGGCTTTGCCTTTGCAGAAACTTGGCAGCAGTGGAGTAGAAGGTTTGGCTCAGCCTTACGCCTCAGTTGGACGTCTCGAAACGTACTGGGTGGCTACGGACGACCGTTCCCGTTGGCCATAAGGGTTGAGATGACAGGGGGGCGGCTGAGAAAAAGGAGGTTTGGGGACCCCTTAGCAGCTGCTTCAGTGTAGATGTAGGAAACGTGATAAGGGCCTTGTCAGAACGCCCGGCATAGATCGAGGTAGCCCCTCTGCATGGTTTTTTTGGACTTTAATAACCATCATCCCCAGTTGGCAGAGGTCAAGGATCTGGGAAATACGTTCCGTGGAGCGCGGGCTCACTCAGCAGCCTCTTCTCGTCTCTGTGTGCTTCTTGTCTGACTCTCCCTCTTTTGTCTCCTGTTGCACTCAGCGGGGAGACGCCCCCGCCTTCCTCTCCAGCCTCCGTTCTCTTGTAGACTCTCGCACAAAACGCACACCCCACTCGTCCGCTCTTTCCAGAGAGGGAGAGGGAGAGGCCCTGACGAGGAGAGACTCTTCAGAATGGGGCCCTTCCCGTTCTGCAAGGCACCTTCATCCGTTCACACCAGAGGCCCAACAGGAATCCCTTGTCAGGACACAAAGGTTGACTACATGTTCCATCTTGTGTTCCCCTAAACCCTTCGTGGACGCAGGCAAGCTGCCCTCCCGGACTGGAGGTGGGATGCAATGCCCCCACTGGGGCTAGGGACCGTCGGTGGCCCAAAACCCCCATCTCCGGTTTGCTTTTAAAGCTGCTCCTAGTTGCCGGCGCCATTGCATCTTGTGGCAGTGAGTTCCCCAGTTTTTCCACCTCCATGAAAAACTCGGAAGTACAGATCGGGAGGTGGATTATGATAATTCTTCTCTTCCCCCCCACCCCCGGTCTGTTCCAACTCCTCTTCCTGCTCCACTTCCATGCGTAGGAGATGCACGGACACGCACAACCACACACACCCATGCTGTCTCTGTAAGCGCTCAGGAGCGGCCGTGTGTGTTGGCGCGAAATAGAAAGGAAAGGAGGCAGCTCTTCAGAGTCCCGAGACACCCGGGGACTCTGTGTTGTGTTTTCTGACTTCTCCTTGTTGCCCAGTTTTCCGAGCCCCTGCTTCCCCCCCCCCAAAAAAAATAAAAGGTGAGTAGGGTTATATAGGGGTTGATCTGTCTTCACACACACGCCCCAAACAGTGAAGCTGCATGTTTGCTCTTGTGGATTTGGTGCGGGGGAGGCGGCTGTGGCTGCAAAGTTCCCACGCGAGTAACCCCACCTTCCCCCTGTTGCAGGCGGGCCCCACGCTCGGCGGATATCACCCTGTGGAGGATCCCTAGGAGGGAGAGGCGGGCGTTGTTCAAGCGCGTTAGCGGCCGGCCGGCGAGCTATGCGGCGGCTTTGTTCACCCGGATGGTCCCCCCCGGACGCGCTGCGGCGTGGCGGAGCGCGGTCAGCTACCGCGGGGGCCGAGGGAAGCGGGCCCTCCCCCTCAACGTGGTAGCCGCTTGCGGCACCTCCTGTACAAGCAGTACTCCGGACATAGTGGCCACCGACTGGAGGAAAATCCGGTTGAAAATCAACAAGATTCTTTGGGCGTAGGGCGAGGTGGCCTCCCCCCACCCCACCACCGCTCGTGGATGGCGCCGGGAGGAGTTCAGTAAAGATCGGAACGTGGCCGTGTTCCGTGGCAGGCTGTGCCCAAGACCTCCGAGACAAAGGGAGACCGTCTTTCCCGCCCGTTGAGCGCTCGATGCCAAAGTGGGACTCTTGTGTGTTGTTGTCTGTGTTTGCGCTGCTGGCCGGCGCAAGGATGTCGCCCTGCCTGGCTGTGAAGTGCCCGTGGCTCGTTGCCCGGGAATAAATGTTTTCTACTCATTGGCTCCCTGCCCTCTGTGGATCCCTTCTTTAGCGCGCAATGTTGTGTGTTTCGGGGGTCGCTTCAGGCTGGCCGCTCCGTGTCCGTTGGCAAAAGCTTGGCAGCCCCAGATGGCAGTCACACCGCCCCGGTCCCCATGTGCATGGAAGACCCCAAGCATGAGTTCTGGTTTGGTATTCTCAATGCCTGTTGGCTCGTTCAAGAGCGGAAGCCGGTGGACCTCGGATCTCCTCTCGCTCAGCAGATGAGGCCGCTTTTGCTTTCCTGTGCCAGTGTCCTTCCCGGGGGTCCAGAACGCCTTTGTAGTGCCCTCCAGGGGCCTTGCCTGGATGGGGGTCCGCCCTTCGGAGCAGCCGAAAAAGAAGCTGCAAAGCCAGAAACAGAGTCCTGAGTCGGACCTGTGTGTGGTTTTTTTTGGAATGTGTAAGAGGAATGATCAACCATGAACTGCTGCTGCACAGGTCCCTTGTTTAGGTCTCGCGCTGTGGAGCCAGAGGTTGGGAGTTCAAATCCCCCACCGAGCCTCCCTTAACAGGCAGGGGCTGGACTCCCATGATCTGTGGGGACCCTTCCAGGTCTGCTGTTCTAAGATGTTGATGTTGATGATGTTGATGATGAAGTCATGGGTGAAAGAGGAAGGTTTGATGTACGTGTTTGTTTATTTGTTTCATGCGTTTCCTCTTAAGAAGAGCTCCGGGCAGTATAAACACACATCTTAAGAATCGGGGCATGTTGACTTTTTGAAACCATTTGCAAAACAGCCGTTCCTTTTGCCAAGGACTGCGGATTTGAACCCGTCAGCACCATTGTCATTCCGGGACCCGAAGCCAAAAAGGTCACACACCCCAAAAATGCAGCCAGGTTTTGCTAAAAGGGCTATTTATTTGTTTTGTGTGTGCATATTTCTTTAGGAAACTTAGCAAGCCATTACTCTGGGTGCTTGACACATAACAACAGGACAACATTATAACCAAAATATAAATAAATCCATTTAAACATCAATGCCGAGAACAACAAACAGTGGCCACATAAAATTTATAGAAGGAGGGGGGGGGGGGGAAATCTAAGAAAAATGAGAAGCTACAAAAATGTCAGGACTAGTCAGTCGTCAACAGTGGCGCCCCTGAACAGTCCTGTGAGGTGGATCAGGCCAGTGGGAACCTTCGTCCACCACATCTGGAGACCACGCGTGGCTTGTTAGCCAAACTGTCCCATGCCTGGAAATCACGGCAGAGTCAGGGGCTTGAAGTAGGGTCACCCACCTTTTGAGGCTGTAGCCGAGGGCGGTGAGATCTTTGGAGAAAATGAACTCCCCTCTCCAGGTGCCGTAGTCTCCCTCTCCTTGCAACAGAGAAGACCTGATCCGTGAATTGACACGAGGGGAGCCCCCTCCGGCCGGAACTCCTTGCCAGCCGAGGTTATTTTACACCCGGGCTTATTAGCCCACCCCCAAAAGGTGCGTTTGGAATTCTTCCCTGCATCTTTTTCACCCCCGTGTCTGTGTCTACCAGTGGTTCCCAACGTGGAGTTCTCAGATGGGCTGGCCGGGACTTCTGGGAGTTGTAGTCCATAAGGGACACGTGGGGAGCCAAGGTTGGGACCCTCCGAGACTCACACATATAAAACCACAACTCCACTGCCAAATAATTCAGCGGGCGCCTCGCCTTGTGGGTAAGTTGTTTCAAAACCCACAAGAGCAGGTACCTCCCCGGCACCCCTTTCTCTCGGCGTGCAAAGGTTTTCCTTCATACACCTTGGGTTTGGTTGTTGTTGTTCCTGCAAACAGAAGATGGGCTGTAGAGTTGGCGTGTCTAGATGGTCTGGCAATCCCTTTCCTTAGCGGAGGCCGGTAGGCATCCCTTCAAACCGCAGGGGAGGATTCCCCACGAGCGAGCCTCCTCTTTATTTATTTATTAACAATATTTGTACGCCTTTCTCCTTAAAAAAGGACCCAAGGTAGCTTATGTTGTTAAAGAGACAACATTCGCAAGCTAAAAAAAACCAGCAAGTGTGCAAATATTTAAAAGGAATCAAACCAATACCACGTTAAAAAATCAACACCATAAATTCCCACCTGCTCACAGGGAGCCTTGTGGGTTTTGCACCTTAGCCTGGTTGTTCAACGTGTACATTCTTATCCTTGTCCACTCAGGAGAGAAAACTTGCCAAGAATCAAAACCAGATTGATCACCTTGAGGTTTTATTTTTCCTCTCTTAAAAAAAAAAAAAAAAAAAGTACATTCTCACCTTGTCCCAGTGAGAATACTCATGGTAAGTCTAACACAGTTTTCTGGATGGAGAAACCTTTTGTCCTCCTGCTGCTTTGGATTTCAGTTCCATCAGCCCCACCTGTGGGACGATGGGAGTTGGAAGCCTGGACCATCCAGAGAGATTCCCAGACCTGTGTGGTTCGTTTGCTGTGGCCACCTTCCATGGACTCTTGAGCCCCCCGGGGTTCATAAAGCCCCCGCTATGCTTTTAAAGGGAATGATCCATCCATTTCTGGACTGAAATGAAAAACCTGTCCTACCTCCGTGATGTTTGAAGGAACGTAGATGAGGAAAGGGTGCTTGGCTTTCTCAGGTCCTGAGGGCACTCTCTTCAGAAACGCCGAGAATCCCTGTCGGCTCGCTCGTTGGACTGCACGGGGGAGGCGTACGCGTGTATATAAAGGTGAAACACAAAGTGTGATGAGGGTGATCGTTGATTTATTTCATTTATTTATTTACTTCAAATATTTTTTAGCCGGCTTTTCTCCTTCAAAGGACCCAAAGCGGATTAACATCATTTAAACGATGGTATTTAAAAGTCAAAGCCCTACAAAACCTCCTTCTCAGACTCAGGAAAAGCCTGCCTGAAGAGAAAGGTCTTTGGCTGCTTTCGGAAGGACAGCAAGACGGGGCCCGTCCGGCTTCCCGTGGGAGGGAGTTCCAGAGCCTGGGAGCATCACCGTGAAAGTAACGGACCGTTCTGGACGCCATATAAGAGAAAGGAGAAAGAAGCAGGAGCTCAGGATTGGGCCCTGAAATTTGGCCTGTAAATGGAAAACATTGGATCTGCTACTCTGGCTGGACAACCACATGTCGGATCTGCTTGGATTTGGATTCCTGCACTGAGCAGGGGGTTGGACTTGATGGCCTCAGAGGCCCCTTAGAAACTCCTTGATTTTCTGATTCTTTGCTTATCGGTTGTAGAAAGACTAAGCCTTGGGTTGTGGTTCTCTTGCCTTGCCAGCTTCGGGCATCATATAACACATAGCCTTCCATCAAGGAGGCAGGTTGTGTCCCCTTTAAGGGACACCAGGCCGGGATTCCTCTCCAGATCTCGCCTGGACATCCAGGGGAAGGTATTTTGCCCCATAAATGGGCCCCTGGTTAGAGACGGTCAGTCTGTAGTATAAAGAACGACGCCTTCTCGTACGTTAGGGAAGTTGCCGTGTGGTTTTACGTTTCAATTAGTGATTTCATACCCATGAGGACTAGAAGCTTCTTTTGCTTTTCGGGGCGCATGGTGTAATACTACAATACCGCCTCTGTATCACCTGCAAGAGGCTCCGGTTTCATTTGGGGCATCCTCTGCGGAAAGTCAGGAAGCAGGCTTCCACATATCCGGTCCAGCACAGATGATGCTGAGCCCGACAGGGCTTGGTAGAAAGCCCCCTTCCTTCCTTCAAGGGTTGCGAGAGAGCCTTCCGGACAAGCACAGGGGTTGATTTCCAGCCAAGCGGAGCGAAGGTCTGCTAAAAAAAGAGATGAGCCTGCTTCAGGCAAGTGTGGGGCCCCCAGCGATGCTCTAAGAGGTCTAGGGCACCCCCAGAGTCTCAGCCGCCGGAACCGGTGGGGCTTTGCTTTCAAATGCATCTCTGGGTTTTCTGGAGGCAGAGAGGAAGTCGAGGGAAAAAGCGGTCAATACTTGACCGACTTGGGGAGCGCAGAGGTTTGTATTCGTGCTCCGGAATCGACGTGGCCTGGTGTAGATTTGGCTTTTGGCAGTGGTTGGACCCTATCCAGGGTGTCCGATCCGGGTATCCTCCCCTTCGTCCTGACTCATCAGCCTCTGCTGACCCCAAACCACCTCCGGACCTGGTGTGAGAGTTGTCTTTTCAGCGTGTCTCTGTTGGGTCTTTCTGCCCCCCCCCCCCTCAGCATTATACAAAATGACGTGTGTTTCTCTCTTTCTTTCCCCCCCTCCCTTCTCCCTCTCCCCCCCCCCAAACCCAGACGACGTCCACTTTTTCGAAGCTGAAGATGGAGATCAAGAAGAGTCGCCGCCACCCTCTGGCAAGCCCCCCCACCCGCTCCCCGTTGTCTGTGGTCAAACAGGAAGCCTCAGCGACGAGGGTAAGTCCGCCGGCCTCGACGGCAAACAGGTTTGACTCTGTGAGTCTTCGGGGTCTTGCGTTTAGCCTAGTCGCCCCTGGTGACCAGGAGATCTAGGCCTGGCGAGTGAGGAGGGCAAGCGAGACGGTTCTTCCCTTCCTGCCTCGGTTTCTTTCCTCGGCTGTCAAGGGAGAGAGTGATCGGGCAAGTTGGTCAAAATCTCAGAATAAAGGGTTGATTTCACTACAGAGGTTTGGCCAGCCTCAGCTCGCCCGTTCCCTTCCAATTTTCCTTCCTCCTCTCCCACCCTTGATATCGGGCTTCCTTCTCTTCCCTTCACCTTTCATGGCCTTCTCTGCACTTCCTTCCTTCCTTCCTTCCTTCCTTCCTTCCTTCCTTCCTTCCTTCCTTCCTTCCTTCCTTCCTTCCTTCCTTCCTTCCTTCCTTCCTTCCTTCCTTCCTTCCTTCCTTCCCTTCCTTCCTTCCTTCCTCCCTCCCTCCCTCCCTCCCTCCCTTCCTCCCTCCCTCCCTCATCCATGTCACTCTCATCTTCTCTTTCCAGCCATCCATCATCAGCTCCTTCCTTCCTTCCTTCCTTCCCAGTCCCTTGATTCTAGCTTCTGTTACTCCTGGTTTCTTTTCCACCCCCCACCCCAGTAGATCCACTCCGTTTCCCCTGCTTCCCCCATCCTTCTCTTGCCCAGAGGCAGCTCAGAGGATCCCACCTTCTCTCTGGCTTCTCTTTTGGGAACACTCGCTAATCACAGGTATAGATTAAGAGCCAAAAACTGGCGTTTCTGTTCGTTCACAGACTCTGCACAAGACACAGACATGTCCTCTCCTGACAGCTCCCCCCTGGACCATTAAAAGTGGCCTCGAACATTGATTTCCATCACAGCCCTGTCACAAACTGTTTCCATTGGAGAGCAGGAGGCCGTGTGTGCGTGTGTGTGCAGTCGTCAGCCGATAGCCATTTAAAAACAACAACAACACACCTTTATATCTTACTTCTGGGTTGGATGGTGGCTTCTCAGCCTGTCCGCAGGCTGAATCTGGGACCTTTTGCCTCCTGCATGGAGGGTTTTCATGCGCCTCAACGCCGTGACTTTGTGAGGGCCCCCAGGTTGCCGATCCTGTAGCCGGAGCAAGCCGTGGCTTGGCCTGCTCCCGCTCAATGGAGGTCTGGTGCTCCTGAACCGAGTGCCTTGTCAACAGGGTGTGGATGAGGCCCCCGTGCCCAGGGAGGAGAGAGGCCCTGCATGCACGCCAGGCCTTTCGTCGGATTGCCAGCTCCCCTTCTCCATCCCCTTTCAGCTGGGTGTGCCTTAGAGGAAGTAATAAGGGCCAGAGTCACTCGTTGGCTGGAGCAGGGGTGGGATCAAACGTTAGAATCTTAGAATCCTGAATTTGTGGAGTTGGAAGAGGGGCCTCGAAGGCCATCCAGTCCAGCCCCCTGCTCAAAGCAGGAATCCAACTCAAAGCAGGTCTGATAGACGGTGGTCTGATTTTCTCTTGAAGGCCTCCAGCGTTGGGGCGCTCACCCCCCTCTAGAGGGAATGGGGTACCCTTGTCGCACTTCTCTTAACCGTTAGGAAGTTTTCCCTGTTGTTCAGCTGAAATCCGGCTTCGTGTCGCTCGAACTCATTATTCCGTGTCCTGCACTCTGAGATGATGGAGAACAGATCCTGCCCCTTCTTCTGTAGGACAGCCTTTCAAATCAAGTGGTGTCCCATCTCCCCCTCCATCTTCTTTTCTCGGTCTTCTTTGTCAAGGAAACTTAACAAGCCTGTCTTGAATGTGATGCCTCAAAGCTGGGCTTGACCCTTTGACTGTGCTTCAGACCGGCTTCCTCTGTGAGTTTCTTGGCACAGACGGCGTTTTGAACTGGCTCTTCAGTGGATTCTTATTTCCACACCTCGTAGCAGTAGTCAGATTTTTTAAAACAAGCAATGGCTTCAAGGGTCCCCCTGCAGGGTTAATTCATCGGCCCTGGGAAATCATTTTTAAAGGTGTGCTGTCCGGTGTGGTACTCTCAGTCCCCCATGGTTTTGAGGTACAAGTCCCGTAACCAGTGGTCAAGGACGATGGGTGTTGTGGCCTGAAACGTCAGGGTCTTCTCGCTGTGCTTTATCGACTTAAGAAGTGTGAGGGTTCTTAAGCAAAGAATGGGAAGAGCCGTGGTTCCCGTTGAGTTCTTTCTCATGGTTGCTACTGCTTGCCTCTGCGCCTAACCCGGATCTCCCTCTGTCTCTCTTTCTCCAGAATCCCTCCCGTTCTCTGTGGAGGAGGACACGGGCGACCCTGGACCTTTGAAGTCCTTGCTTTCCCTCCAGTGGAAAAACAAAGCCCCCAACTTTGCCACCGAGAGGAGGTTCAACGCGGCGGCCGCGCTCCTCAAGCCCTATTGCGCCATCTGCACCCTCTTCTACCCTTACAACCAGGTAAGGCCGGACCGAGGGCCAAACAGGGCCATAGAGTCACTGGGAAGTGACGTCCCCTCGGTGGAGAAGCGTTTTTTCCATCGCCCCCCTGGAATCGGAAGCGGCCGGATCCAACCTGCCATCTCAGGATCGTGCCCTCTCCTCTTCTACCACCGCGTGTGTGCGTGCGTCTCATTGGGAGCTTTCCCCGCCACATGGTTTCGCCCAGGACTGGAAAGGATGGTGTAGCGCACCTCTTTTTTTTTTTTTTTTTTTAAGAGTTTAAATTGAGTTTAATTTTCCTGTCCTTGGAGTAAATAAGGAATAATATGTGTAAGTGTTTTCTGGGCACAATCCGGGCTTCTTTGTTTACCAGAAGGTGCTTCTGGGATTTCTGCTTCTGAGAACTTGTGTTGAGTCTGGGGGGGGGGGGGGGGGGGCACGGAGGCAGAAGGCAGGATTTTTTCCTCGGCAAGAGTTGCCAGGAGTTAACAGGCTTGATATTCTGCGTCAAATCTTGTCATCGTTCATTTCGAAAGTTCGTTAGGGATTGGGCCGTGTGAGGCAGGCAGGCCCTGTTTACTCCAGGAGAAGACTCTCCCTGGTTCCTGAGGTATTACCCTGTTTCCCCGAAAATAAGACCTCACCTGAAAATAAGCCCTAGTAGGATTTTTCAGGATGCTTGTCATAGAAGCCCTACCCCCAAAATAAGCCCCATGTTAAGTGAAACCCCGTCTTCCACCCTTGTGAAGCAACCAGAAGAAGAGGACATGACTGTCTTTGAATCAATGTCGATGGTTGTACATGACAAAAATAAAACATCCCCTGAAAATGAGCCCTAATGTGCTTTTTTGGAGCAAAACTGAATATAAGACCCTGTCTTATTTTCGGGGAAACACGGTAGATCTGTAAGGATTCCCAAGCTGGCTCCAGCCAAAAGGTCAGTATAGACCAGTGGTTCCCAACCTTGGGTTCCCAGACTTGGTTCTTGGACTCAAACGCCCAGAAGGCTTCACCCTTACAGGGGGCTGGCCAGGATTTCTGGGAGTTGTAGTCCCGGGACATCCTTCTGGGGACCCCAGGTTGGGTACCACTGGCCTAAGAGGCTCATCCCTGGCGCCTGTTTGAATCGAGAAGGAGCAAGTGCCCTCTTTGCCGACCGTGTCTTTGATCTGCAGTTCCAATCTTTGCCCCTAGAAAACATAGCCAAGAGGAGCGAGAGCTGCAGCCGAAAAGAAAAGAAAAAAATACCGGCAGGCTCACCGTGGCAGCGCTTTTAAACAGCCTCTCTGCCACGAAGCCCGTAGAGGACAGCGGAGGTGTCCAGAATTCAGCATGGAATCCGTGGTTTTGAGCCTGGCGTGCTCTTCCACGCGAGAGTTAGCCAAGCGGCTTACAAGGGAACCCTTTGTGATCTGAGGAAAGGCAGGGTTTGTGACCCTCGGGGGCCTGCTCGCTTTTCTCCCGCTCTCCCTGGATGCTTTCTGCCTTGGGTTCAGAGGTGGGAGTGCTGATCCAACACGGAGAAGGGCCGAGGAGGAGGGAGG
This sequence comes from Intellagama lesueurii, assembly GCA_037013535.1. Lineage (NCBI taxonomy): Eukaryota > Metazoa > Chordata > Lepidosauria > Squamata > Agamidae > Intellagama > Intellagama lesueurii. Next base: position 5,032,040 of record JBAJHW010000020.1, read on the forward strand.
CTGGGGGGTAAAATGGGAACCGAGGAAGCCTGATGGACCTGCCTTACCCCCGTCTCCTTCCTGCTGGTTTCGCCATCCAGGGACAGGAATCCTACCTTTCCCCGTTACAGACAGTTTGCCCTCCCGCTAGCCGCACCGTTTGTGCAAAGCTCGCCTCCCTGGTTGTCCGCATTACGAAAGAGCGACCCCACCCCCAGGCCAGGGAATCGCTCCCGATCCAATTTGCTGACCCCAAAGGGGAGCCGCTCTCCATAACGCTGCCCGGCGCCGAGGGAAAATGAGTGATAGAGAGACCCGGGCTGTGTTCCTTCTCTTGGTCTCTCCACCCGTGAAGTGTCCCCAGGATCCTTGAGATGCCCTTCCCGAGCAAGAGGGAAACATTGCTGAAAATGCGGGAGAGGGTGCCAGGCAGGGGGGTGGCGTCAGAAGACAGCAGAGCCTTGCTTTCTCCTTCGGGGTGTGTGTGGGTGTGTCTGTCCGTCTTCCCTTCCTCACTTTCCTTTTTTTTTGTTTGTTTTAAACCCCACTCTCACCAGAAGTCTTTCCAGTCGCTGCCTTTTGAGAACCCACCTATTTTGGAGGTGGGAAAGGAGGCGATCCCTCGGGTCCGGGCGGTAAACCAGAGGGTGTGGGAGGTTGGCTGTTCTTCCCCCCCCCCCCCGGATGGTGAGCATGTAGGTGTCTGCTGCCCCCCCCCCCCCCCAGCAGGAGTAACTAATCTCTGTGCCCATCTTGCTGTTTTTTCCCCTTCTCCAAGGCCTCGCAGGTGGAGAAAGAGGCCGGCCCCCGCCTCCCTGCCACCACCCGAGGGCACCTCGCCCGTGAAAGGCGGCCGGAAGACCAAGCCTCTCCTCCCCGAAATGTGCTTCACCCTCCAGCGGGGAGAACACCGAGCCCCTGCCCGCCAACTCCTACATCGGAGACGACGGAAGCAGCCTGCTGGTCTCCTGCGCCCGGTGCTGCCTGCAGGTCCACGCCAGTAAGTCCAGCCGCGGGGCCTCCGCCAAGTCTCTGCGTGGCCCCGGTGCTTCTCTTGTCCCTCCTCTGGGTTTTCCCAAGGGGCAGGAGCGCTGGACGCCGAGCGTCCCCCCTCCAGCCCCGGCGGCCGTCCGGGAGGAGGAAAGAGAATTCCCTCCCGAGAAGAAAAGCTGGACGTTGCCCCCTCCTGGGGTCCAACCACACCCTGCTTAGCCACAAATCTGTGCCCTCGTCTCTCCCACCCCCGTGACATCCAAGCTCCCCTTTTGGCTCTCTGCCCTCCGCTGCCTGACAGCCTCGTCAAAAGCCCCTCGTCTCGCTTGTATCTTCTCGGCGTTCTCCTGCACGCCTTCTGTCCATTTATTTGTTAAATCTATACCCTGTCACCCCTCATCTGTCTTCCCGGGCCGGCTGGCAGAGGCGCGTGGACAGACGGCCGCTCTCTCATGCTCCGTTTCCTGTTCTCCTGTTCTCTGGGAGCCGCGCGGCTCTGCCGAGACTTTGATCGATAAAACGTCGATGTGGAACTTCTCCTGTCATTGCCTCCCAGGGGGACGTGACCTTTTGGGAGAACCTCTTGGCGGAAGGGGTGTGGTTAGGCTCGCTCAGGCTTGAAACCGCTGTGGAAGGCAGGTGATCGATTCTCCGTGCTTTGATCTGGACGTGGACGCTCAAATGGGGCGGGGGGGGGGGGAAGGTGACCTGTGGACATCATCACTGCCCAGATTGCTTCCGCTTTAAAGAAAAGCAAGCCTTTTAAAACCCCCCCCTCCCCCACAACAGGCCCAGTGGAGGTTATGACCAATCATCATCCCCAAGACATCAAGCCATCCTATTTGGGCCCATCATGAGAAGGTAGGATTCTCTGGAAAAGACAATCAAGGTGAACGGCAGCAGGAAAGGAGGAAGGCCGAAGACAAGATGGACGGACTCCCTAAAGAAAACCACGGCTTTTGAGCTTGCAAGAGCTGAGCAGGGCGGCTGAGGACAGGGCATTTTGGAGAGCGCTCCTTCGTAGGGTCGCCAGAAATCAGCAGCCCACTGGACAGTGCGCGAAACAACAACGACATCAGGGAGGTAAAATCTGTGATCCGAGCGCAGAATAAAGTAAGACGGGAAGACAGAAAGGGGAGCCGCTTTTAGGGAAAGGGCGAAATGGTGTCTCGGCCCCAACGTCTTGGTTTGTCCTGGCCTTTCTGAAACACCAAACAGGGTGGTTGCGCTGGGCCACACAGATCCCCCTCGTGCGGTGGCCGCTTCGTGATCCGTGTCCTGTTCTTTGCTCTTCTGGAGAGGGAGAGGGGGCAGGACCCGTGGCCTTTCCGGACGATGATGCACCCCAGCTCCCCTCCAACCTAGCCCTTGCGCCTGGGGTCGGGCAGGGCGGCAGCGGTTGCCCAGCGTCTGAAGAGCCACCGGTCCTCAGGCCTCCTTCTGGAAAGAAGGGGGGGTCTCCTCTTTTTAAAGTGCTACCGCTGTCCCCCCGAGAAACATTGGCGGAGAACGTCACGGCTGAGCTTCCCGGCTGAGGGAAGATGGGGAAGCCGGGTCCACTGCCCTGTCCTTTTTTACCTCTTACTCCCTTCCTAAGGACACACCAGGTGTGTTTTTTTTTGTGGGGGAGAAAAGATCCAGCCTTTTAACGCCCAACCCTGGCTCTTCCTTGTCCAGGAAGGAGAACCCTGAACGGGCGCAGCTCACAAGAGAAGGGTCTTTCTCAGCCCGTCTCGGAGGCAAGGGCCCAGATCCAACCTTGGACAGAGGAGAAGAGGAAAGGGAGAGGGTAGGGACGAAGCCGATTTTAGAAGGCACGCGCAGGGAGGGGTGTGTGGCCTCCGACCGGTTCCGGTGGTTTCAGCCCTCACGGGCAGGGCCAACCAAAGAAGAGCCAGGGGGTGCAGCGTATTTCGAAACCCAAACGTTACTCCTGCCCGGTCGGTTATTTCCACCTGCACCTCCCCTCCTTTTCATGAACCTGCTCGAGGGGTTCGTCACGTGGTCACCCTTGCCTGCTTCCAGAGAGAGGGCATCTGGCGGCCGTCCCAACCCGCGGGCGGAAATCCCGGTCCACGGCTCTAACCCCTGCACCACCCCTGCTTCTCCTTTCGCCCATCTTTTCTGAGCGCTTTTGCTCCCGCGCTCTCCGTCACGAACGCGGAACCCAAGGTGTCTGTCGAAACCGTGGGGGATAAACGGGCTCCCCTGCTCAAGATCGCCCGTGAGCGGCCGAGAAACTGGATCCGGCCCTTCGCAGTTCGGGCACCACCACCCCCAAATCACAGTAGGGTGTCCGGAGAGCCCTGGCTCCCTTTTGGAAACCACTTGGAGGGGAAAGGATGGAGAAGACCCCCCCCCCATCCTGAGCGTGTATCCCCCCCCTCTTTCACTCGGTTTGGTATTCCTCTCCTGCAGTGGATAAAAAGGGCATTTTTATGTCCACCGTGGAAGCTTCTCTCTCTGACATTTCCCAGTATAGATTGGGCTCTTGAAAAGACAGTATCTATTAGAGCCGAGTCCATTATTTTATCGGATCCTTTTCTCCCTCTGACACATCCATTACGGGCCGGCCCTCGTCCGGAGCCCCCTCGGCCTGAGCGGAATGGCTAATTCGGCCGCCCCAGGAAGGACGAGGGAATTAAGAAGAAGGAGGAGAGGTTTTCTTTTGCAAAGGCAGCTTCGCTTCAGCACCTCGCTTTCTTGGGGCGGAAACGGTCGGGAATCCGGATCTCCCTTCACCGCCAAGGGACGGGCTCGCTGTTTTTGAAGGGGGTGGCCGGCCTCCAAAAAAGGGCCAGAACCAGAAGGGTTTCACGCAGGAACAGTTTCCGCACATCCTCCTTCTGGAGCATGAAATAAAGCTCTCCCGGCCAACCTCCAAGCATGAAGTAATTATCAAAATCCCTCTAAAAGCTGCGGAGACTTTAGCCACCCGTGACCGTTTCTCCCTTGCGCCCAGTCTGATCTTTGGAAAAGGGTTGTGTGCACATGCGTATGTGAGTGTTGTGTTTTTCCAGCCCTGTTCCTCATTTTCCACCACCCTCCCTGGTCTCTTTTTATGCATCCTGTGGCCATTATTTAAAGCAAGTCTCTTTTCTTCAAAACGATTGCTCCAGTCTCTTGTCCCCCCGTCCCCCCCCGATCACAAAGCGAGAAATCAATGCTGAAATCCCACAGCTTTTGAGCTCTGTAAATATTTCAGCCAAAGGCAGCCGGGCTCATTTTGAGTTTTTCCTCATCGGCTTTGCTGAAAGAACAGCAGCCGGCCCTTCCCTCCTCATTTTCAACTGATCTGGATTCTCCCTCCCTCCCCTCTCCCCCTTTCCCTCTTTTCTTTGTTTTAATTTGGTGATCTGCAAGTCGGTTCAAAGAAGCAGAGGAGGGCTTTGTGTTCCTGACTTAGCCTCCTTTCTCCCCCCCCCCTTGAAGGTTGCGCCTTATCTCTGCTAAACTCGCCGGCTTTTACCGAACACAAAGGCTTCAATAGGCACCTGAAGATTTATTCTCTTCCCTCTACAGTCCTCTCCCATCAGTTCTTGAGAGAGTATTAAAATACCTGCCTTCAAAGGAAGCGACGTGTTGTTTTGTACGTACGGCAGGATCCCTTCTGTGTGAAATTGTGCGCACCTTTTTTCCTGCCTTTCTCCGAAGAAGGAGGGCTTTTTTTCCAAGGGCTGTGGGGGGGGGGTCTCCTCCCTGTTTTTGCGTGCCCCTTTCCCCATGAGACGCACTTAAACCCCAGCTCAAGTCGCTGAACACAAACTTTCGCCCCAACGCTTGCCTTTCAGAGAGCTTTAGAGGCTAAGATTACATTTCTGATCGGAGGAACGGCCCGGCACCCACTTTTGATCGCCTCCGATCGAGGCCCCTTGTTTGAGCGCCAAAGGCGAGCAGGCTCAAAGGCGAGCAGGCTAGACCCACGGGGAATTCACACGCCCAGGGCTGGGGCCCGGCTTTTCCAACGGGTTTTAACGAGAATGCATTTCACTGGGTCTTCTCAAGTCACGAATGCAAAAAAAAAAGAAATCGGCAAGCGTGCCTGGATTCTCCACGAATACAAACAAGCTGCTGCCCTTATTGTGAAACGCTACCTTTCTCACCCTGAAAAGCACCACATGGGGAGGCCAGTTCCGCCGACGCCAGTTCCCTTCTCACTGGAGGGCCACGTAGGGGAACACATACGGACGGGGTTTTGTTGAAGGGTTGCTTTGGCTTGGTTTTTTTTTTCCAACCCCCAATGTCTTTGGATCCGCCACAGGTTGCTACGGGATACACCCAGATCTGGTGAACGAAGGCTGGACTTGTTCCCGGTGCTCGGCCAACGCGCTGCTCGCGGTAAGCCAAACATCCTTCTCCGGTTAAACTTGCCAGGGAGGAAATCTGAAGCTCGTCCCTCCAAGCCTGGGGAGAGAAGCCCCAAGCGGTTCCTCTGGGTGGTTCCCAAAATGTCAAAGGGAATCCTTTGCCCGGTTTCACACCGGCTTTCCGAATCATGAGGGCCGGAAACATGGGCCCCAGTTTTATTTGGCAAGGTCTTACCGCTGATGGCCCACGAGATAGCCCTGAATAATATACACCAGAGACCTTACTCTTTCTGGAAGGCGTGCCTGCGGTCTGCTAACTTCTCTTTTCACTTCCCCCCCCCCCCCCTCTTAGGATTGCTGTCTCTGTAATCTCCGGGGAGGGGCCCTCCACAAAACCACAGACGGAAGGTAAACTGGGTTCTTAAAATATGTTGTCTGTTGATTTCTGCTTACTGTAAATTTTAAGTCTTTGGTTGGGTTTCTGACCCGCCAGGAAGAGTCGGCCTTAAAAATGTTACCCACCTGTAAGGCCGGGGGGGGGGGGGGGCGGCAGGAGATCTCTGTGCAGTACAGTTTGGGCCGTTAAGCGCCTTATTTCACGCTTCTTCTCCGGGCAGCGAGCTTTGTTTGGCTTGGATTTTTTAATTATTGGTTTTTCCCAACCGTGGCAAGGCTCTCCCCACCCCCCACCCCAAATCCCTTCGCTCGTCGCTACCTTTTGGAGTGGGCTGGCATGATTATTATGTTTGTGGATTCTGTCGGAGACTTGAGGAATAGATCCCGAAAAACCCACAACCACCCCTTGAGGAATACCTTAATCTGTGTGGGTTCCCACCCACCACCACCCGCCCTTCCTGTATATAAAGTCCTTTTAATGCTTCAGGGAGATTTTCGCGGCTTAACGGCTTGCTTAATCTTGACAGGTTTGTCGTCTTTTTCTCTTTTTTTCCCCCTCCGTCTTGAAGTTGGCATCCCATGGCTGGGCTTCTACGGCGTCCGGTCCTTTCCGGCCGTTTACCTGGTGCTTGGGGTGGGGTGGGAGTTTGAAAACCAAGGAAAGTGGGGGGGTTTCGTCCTCTTTGGAGGCGAAACTACCAGATCCGGTGTGTTCTTCCTGAGCGGCGCAGCTGCCCGGATTTGGGGACTCCTTGTGAGGGCCCGGCCGAGGGGATGCCAGGACCGGTCCCTGCATTTTCATCCTCTGCGACCATTAATGTTGTGCTCTTGGGTTCGTACGAGGGAGAACAGGGGAGGCTGACGCTCTCTCTTCCCACTGCTCTGCTCGGAGAGGCAAGACGGTCTGTCCTTAAAGACTTCCCCCTGCCCCACTTGATCCTCCCAGGCTGTGCGCCTCTGGGTTGCCACCCCGAGGGGACCAGGAAGTCATCCCCTAGAAACAGGGCCTCCTCGACCGCCAGCCGGTCGGGCGACAAGGGTTCTCCTCTCTCTCGTTTTCTCTGTCTCAGCCGACGAGGTCCGCTTTGAAGGGGTGAAAACCAAGGGACGTGGCGTACGCCCTCCCGGCTGCCCTGTTCTTCGGCCAGCTGTGCCGATTACCGGTACCCTTCTTCCTGTCAGTAGCCGGTGGCGTCCCAGAAGCAGCCGCCCCCCGTTCAGCCCCCAAGGAGCCTGAGCTTTCAACCTTCTCCTCCCCTCCCTGTGCCCGTTTCGTAGGTGGGTCCACGTCATCTGCGCAGTCGCCGTCCCCGAGGCCCGTTTCCTCAACGTCATTGAGCGCCAGCCAGTCGACGTCACGGCCGTTCTGGAGCAAAGGTGGAAGCTGGTAAGTGGCCTTCGGGCGGAGCAGCCGGCGGGGCGGGGGACGAAACCCAGGAGCCGGTTTGGAAATCGCCTCGAGGGGCCCGGGCAGGCTCCGCTCGGCAACCTGGCGCACGCCGCGTGAGTCCCAGGAGAGCGTGGCTTTGGTTCCACCCCGCAGAGGAGAAGCGTGTTCATGATTCAGGCCGCCGGGACGCGGCTGCGTCGATACCCGAGTGATCAATTGCGTGGAGCCGGGGGGGGGAGGCTCTTTTATGGATAACCTGCCGTTTCCAGCTCCCCGTCCCCTTCATTACCCACGCTTGTACCAGCAAATTAAGAATCCTTTTCGTACACGAGCCCCGTGTGTCGTGCTTAATGGGCCTCCCAGGAGAGATCTGTTAACTCCTCTCCCATCTCCGGTCCTTGCGCAGCCTTGCTTTCTGAGAAGGACTGGCGGTCTGGAGAGGTGGGGGCTTCGCCTGCTGGCCTACATTTCCCTCCTTTGCTCCCCCACTTTGCACCCGGGGGGGGGGGGGGCTGAGTTTCTGTCCCCGGCTGGTTGGTCCGTTTTGGGATCAGAAGCTTAAGGTGCAAAATAAAATAAAATTAAAGAAACATAGAATCCTGAGTGGGGAGATGCGCCAACAGCAGGTTCCCAACCTCGCGAACCCCAGATGTTCTAGGATGACAACTCCCAGAAGCCTCCACCACTCAACGTTGCTAGCCAGGATTTCTGGGAGTTGTAGTCCAAGAACATCTGAGCACCCGAGTTTGGGAACCACGGGTCTAAAGTTTGCATGCTTCCCCCCTCCCACCCCACCCACCCCAAAGGCAGTCTGTTTTTGAGGAGGCATGGAGGCCACGGATGGAAGTCAAGCGGATGCCAGACGGCCGAAAGAATCCAGGGAAGGGCCTCGGAGAGGAGGGGGATAAGGCGGAGGCTGGTCCGGGTTCCGGACGGGGCGCTCGAGGCTCAGAAAGCAGCCGGGGGCGATCCAGAGGGCAGGCCTTCGGTTCTGCTCCCTCTGCCCCGGCACGCCTCAAGGCCACGCTCGATGGAAGAGGAGCCATCTGTTAACTCTGCTCCGTTGTGCTGCTGTGTATGTTTGTTTGTGTGTGTGTGTGTGTCTCCTGATGAATGGGGCTTTGTGGAACCCTGTGTCTGCAGATTTATTTACGATGCAGGGATTCAGAGTAATTACCTGTCAGCCCTTCCGTGGAATATCAGAACTGTAGCATTCTTCATCACGGGGCAGACAGACTATTCCTTACTCTTAGCGATGGTGATGATGACGACGACGACGATGATGATATAATTTCTTCCCCCCCCCCAACATCAGTTTATTTCTGAGATAGATGAATCTCTTTACCTGTTCGTTCCCCCACCCGCCCCGTTCTTTCCTTTTAAAGATCTCAACTGTCTCCTTCCTTGGTCTAGACGGGAGAGACCGAGGGTGGGGTAAAACGTTCAGCGTGTTTATCCTTATCAGATTGGCAGGATGCATTTGAGGTCTGGTTGAGCCCGCCTCTCCCCGTCACCTTTTCCCTCTCCGAGAGCTGTCTCCTGGGACACGGGATTTCGAATCAAGCCAAAGGGACAACAAGAGCCAGAAACTGACCCCCCCCCCCCCCAGGACACCCTTGTAGGAAAAGTGTCTTTCCAGATCCGTAGGTTCCCGGCTGTCTTTTCTGGGTTTCCCAACCGACTACCTATCTCAGCATGTCCTCTGATCAGGGATTAATCTCTTGAAGGTGTGATCCCACAGCAAGTTGGACCCCTTTCTGTAGAAAACCAGAACCTAATGCTCACCCTGGCCCGAACCTGTTCCTCGTTCCCCTCTAGACTTCCTTTCTTTTTCTTTTTTTTTCTTTTTGACACAGACCGGCCACTGGTAACGTGACTTTCTGCCTTCTTTTTAAGGCCAACTTTCAGCAACCGAATCGGACAGCCGAGAGAAAAGTTTTAGTGCGGGATGCAGGAGGGGCCCTTGTATGGCTTCCTTCGATGCCCCTCCCATGGCCAAATTCCCAAGTTATGTTGAAATAAGGGTGTTTTTTCATGCTGCTCTACAATTCTCAATATTATAATTCATTTCTCATGATATAGGCTCGTTTTTTTCAGTCCTTCGTGAGGGACCTTAGGTCTCTGACCTGGCAAGCCAAGGCTGCATGGAAAAGGAAGAATAGAAAGAAAGAGTCTTTTATGATTGTAATGTTGAAACGGGCAAGCTTTTAAAGGAATAATGAACAGGCAGGGCTCTGGATTGACATTAGATGGATGTGGTTAGTTACCTGTTATATTTTTGTATTGATTACTGTGATTTATTTGGTTTTGAGGGCAAGTCTCGTTAAACAAATTTCTTCATTTTTTAAAGCCCATTGTTTCCGCTTGTTTGTTGATGTAGCTGGAGACACTGTGTGTGTGTGTGTGTGTGTGTTGGCTGCTCTTCAAGGGGAATTGGACAATTAGTTGTCAAAGTGGCACCCATGTTCGCATGAATTCTGCAGTGGAGACAGACCATCATTACTGCAAAATGAGGAAATGTGTGTTTTCCAACGATGTTTTTGACGGCCTTCCTCCTCCCTAGTGTCTATTTTGATACTTCGTTTGGAAAAGAAATATATACACACACACCAAGCTAAGAGTGCAGCCGGGGCAGCTAATCAATACCAATGAGATCCTATTATCAAATTGTCGATACCGAAATCCCTCCCTGTTGAGGGCGAGCGCTGATCCACAGCACCCGCCCAGTGGCACCGTCCCAAGGGGGGCTGCTTAGGGGCTCCGTTTCGGCTTAGAGGCCCCTTTTCCCCACGGCGAGGCGGTCTTCCTTGAGCGTGGCCGTGGGGGAGGCTGGCCTCTTGGTGGGCACCAGAACCCGGATATCATCGGTTACATCCCAGTTTGGCGATCTGAAACACTGAACGACGCCCCCTCTGCCCCTCCGGGTTCTCCAGCGTCTGGCAGTGTTTCCACACTCACCACACACCCCCCGGTGGTTGGCTCTGACCCGCCTTCCGGTTGCTCTCTCTTCCTGCCCAGAAGTGCATCTACTGCCGGCAACGGATGAAGAAGGTCTCGGGCGCCTGCATCCAGTGCTCCTACGAACACTGTTCCACTTCCTTTCACGTCACCTGCGCCCACGCGGCGGGCATCCCCCTCGAGCCGGACGACTGGCCCTACGTCGTGTCCATCACCTGCTTGAAGCACCGCACCGCCAGCCACACCGTAAGCCCTCGCCTTCTCTCTTCCCGTTCAACCCCCCCCCCCCCCCGTTCGTTCCCCTCTGCTTTTTTTCCTCTCCCGAAAGCCCTTTGGACCTTTTTTCTTTTTAATAAAATAAAATCCAAAATGTTTCTTCAAACCTCTTGGGCTTTTTGTTAGGTCCCCTTTTCCAGGGAGGTGTCCCTGGGCCAGACGGTGATCACCAAGAACCGGAACGGCCTCTACTACCGGTGCAAAGTGATCGGCGTCACCACCCAGACCTTCTACGAGGTCAACTTCGACGACGGGTCGTACATCGACAACATTTATCCGGAGAACATTGTCGTAAGTTGCCAGGGACCGCAGAGGGAGTTGAAACAAACCACACACACACACCCCAAGCTCTGGCTCCACGGCCAGAGACCTAAACCATCTTCATCATCCTCTTAGAACGGCAGAGCGGGAAGGGACCTTAGAGATCATCCAGTCTAGCCCTTTTCCAGGAGGCCCCGTGGGGGGGGGGAACGCCCATGCATAAGCGAGGTCTGCCGGTGGACTGACAGGAATGAGTTCACGCCAAAGCTTCTGTGAACCAAGGCAGAGGATTTCTAACCTGAGTGAGACCAATGGGCAAGGGCTGAAGAAGCTTTGGCGGTGGATTTCCCCGCCCCCGGCCAGCAAGTCAGGCGAGATGACCCCCGGGTTCCCTCCCAGCTCTCCCGTTCTGGGCTTCCCTGCCTTCCGTCTCACCTTCTCCCCGACGTCTCCTTCCAGAGCAGAGACTGCCTCAAGCTGGGGCCGCCCGCCGAGGGGGAGCTGCTCCGGCTGCGCCTCACCGACGACGCCGTCTACCAGGCCAAGTTTGTCTCCGCTCACGTCAGCCAGATCTTTCAGGTCAGCCTCTGGACAACAACCACCCGTGGCCAGGGCTCATTTTCGTGGCGTGGGCTGTACTTCTGAGATCAAAAGGCTGGGCTCTTGGAGGGATGTTCCCTCGTGTCGGGGTGCAGCTCATGAGAGAGAGAGAGACACACACACACCCTAAGTGCAGGCCCTGGAGAAAACAACACACGTTAGCGGACCGTGTTTCCCCCCCAATTACTAGGGTTATTGTTTGTCACACTTTCAAACCAGCGTTCCTTCATGGGGCTTAACGTGGCACACGTGGCTCTCTCCCCCCCCCCCCCCCCGGGCTTCCCTCCTTTCGTTATCGTCACAACGACCCAGCACAGTTGGTCAGTTGCACGCAAGAGAGGTCGATCTAGCCCAAGGGCACCCAAGGAGTTTCGTACGTCAGTGGGGACTTGATGTTCAGTATCCTAACTAGTAGATCATCACACTGGCATGTCGCCGGAGAGGTTAGGACAGAGAACTGGAAGCTGATGGGGTTTTCCTGTCTCCCTCGCGCTGCGTAGCAGCCTCCTGTAGATTTGGAAAGCCGCAGAGCAGATGGCAAAGCGGACGGGGTGGCTTTCTTTTATGATGCCCCGCTCTCCTTTGGCTTCCACAGGTAGAGTTTGAAGACGGCACTCAGCTGATGGTGAAGCGAGGCGAGATCTACACCCTGGACGAGGAGCTGCCCAGGAGAGTCAAATCCCGCCTGGTAGGAACCGGAGAGGGCCGTTTCTTTCGGGCAAGAGTTTGGACGCAGCGAGGACTCGGAATGTTCACAAACATTCCCTCTCTGCAAAGGGGAAGTGAGAGCTCGCTTTGCCCAGGATGGAGAGGGATCAAGTGGAGAGAGAGGGAAGCTCTTTTCCCTCTCACGCAAGACCCGAACCAGGGGACCTCCACTCCCATGGAGTGTTGGGAGAGCGAGAAAGGACCAAAGAAAAGATTTCTTGATCCAGCGTGTTGTTAGTATGTGGAACTCCTTGCCACAGGATGGGTGGATGGCCTCTGGCATCTAGAGGCCTTGAAAAGGGGATTGGACCGATTTCTGGAGGAAAAGTCCAGGCTTAGAAGGAAGGGACCTCCAAAGGCCAGAGGCCGGGGAAGAGGGGGATCTTGTGGTCTCGTCTGCCCCCAGAGGCATCTGGTGGGGCCACTTGTGAGATAGACAGGAAGCGGGGCTCGAGGGGCCCTGGGCCTGATCCAGCACAGGGCTCCGCTTAGGTTCTCAAGAGGCTTTGGACCCCCCCAAAGGCCCTAGAGTTTCAAGGGGTCGGGTGCTCTGATTCTCTCACCGCCTGTTGTTTTTCCTTTTAAGTCCCTCAGCACCGGGACTCCTCAGGAAGAGACGTTCTCAGGAGACGACTCGAAGGCGGCCAAGCGGCCCCGGGTGGCGGGCCGGCGCGGCAGCCAAGAGCCCCGAGGAGAGCCCAGCCCAGCCCCGACTACTTCGCCCTCCGTGGAGAACCTGCTGCCGCCTTCCTTCCAGCCGGGAGCCCAGAGCAGCGGCCCCCGTGCTGTAAAAAAAAAAAAAAAGCCCGGACGAACGAATGGTTTAATTTAAATAAAAAGAGGAACTCTTTCTCTCCCCCCCCCCCTTTTTTTTTTTTTTTTTTAAACCTTCCTTGTTCAGATCCCTGCGGAAATTATAATTTAAGAAGAAAACTGTGGAGCGAGAAAGTCCCAGCTTTGGTGCAATAATATAATTTGCAAAACCAATTCCCGTTTTGTTTTGTTTTGTTTTCCCCCCCTTTTCCTGTTTGGACCCTGGAGACGTTTTGCTCTGGCCTTGCCTACCTCTGTTCTTCCCTGCTGACCGATATATATATTTTTTCCCAGCGACGAAAGCCTCTGACGGGTGCGTGGGGAGTGGGTGCGCTCCGCCACCGCCGCCCTCCTCCTCCTCCGTAGGAACCTGTGGAAGAATTTGTGCGCCCGGGGACGGACAGGCGGTTGGACTTTTCCAATTTTGGCTGGTTTTGCTTTTCGTTGGTAAAATATTCGCTTGTTCAAAACCGAAAAACAGTGACTCCCGGGCTTTTTTCCCCCCCCCACCCCCCCCCTTCCATCACAGCTTTTTCCCTCTGTCCTGCAAGCCGTTTTTCTCTCCCAAAGTATACTTCGTTATATGTTCATTATCTTTTTGAAAAGGTGCTATTCCCCTGACTACTGAAGCCGCCTTTTGGAATGAGCGATTTGTGTTTGTATATATTATAAATATACATATATACATATATAGAATATGCATCTATATGTATGTATGTATACAGACACACACACACGTGTATAAATTGTCTTTCACTTGGCGTTTTCTATTAAAATAAAAAAGAAAGACAATGTTTTTTTAAAAAAACAAGCAAAATTAAAATGAAATCGTGAAGGATTCCCCACATGTATTTCTCCTCCCCCCCCCAAACCTGGAAAATGGCTTTAAAACATGAATTAAATGCCCTCGTGACATGCCATAAAGCGGAAGCTGTCCATCTTGATCCTCCAGACGTTCCACTCCGACTCCCATCAGCCTGGCCTGTGAGTCAGGGACGATGGGAGGGGTGATCCCAGAGCTAAACCAGGACCCCTTGCCACACTGGGAAGCAGGAAAGACCCGGTTCTTTGGTCTGTTGGGCTCCCCCCCCCCCAAAAAAATGCCCCTTTTCAGTGGGGGAAATCGTTTGTGTCAAACCAAGGAAATTTCTCTCGCGGAAACGTGTGGTCATGAACGAGACCCACCCCCCAGGCTGACTGGACAGGATTCGGTCTGTAGCCTTTTTATGGTGGTTTTTCTGGAAGGGGGGACACGAGGAGACACCTGACCGCCTGGTTCGCCTTTCCACCCTCCCCTCGGGGCTTTGGTTGGGGGAACCCGCGTGGGTCTCACTCCGGGGGTGGGCACCCTTCTGTTCCCCCTTGCTTGGTGATGGACTGAGGTGGTCGTGGGGTGCCTTTCAGCACGGCGGGCTCACCCCTTTTCTCTCCTGGGGTTCCCCCGATCTCCCAAACCTGCCGTGTTTTTTAACGCCTGGTATGTTTCTTGCCGTTTCGGATCAGCCCTTCCTCGGCTGAGGGATGGGGCACGGAAATTTCGGAGCGGAGAAGCCAGTCCCTTTTTCTTGGGTCCCTTTGGTTTCTGCCTTCATCTCTCAGCCCCAGGTGCCCGGGTGTTTTTTTTTTTTCGGGGGGATCCCACGCGAGCCGTGATGCCTTGGCCCCGGGTCTGTTCCCCTTTTCCAGCGCCCTCAGTAAGTCGCCTTGTGGGCGATGGTGGTGGGCACCCATCCTTACGGCCGTCGCGGTCTGCTTTCCACTTGACCTGCGTTTCGGTAAGGTGTCGTCGGTGGTTTAATTCCCCCAAAAGAACCGCGCGTGTAAATGGCAGGGGTGGCGCCCCCCCCCCCACGTGGACCCACGGCCCTACGTGCCTGTGGCCATCCCTTGATCATCTCCGCGTCAGTGACGCTGGTGAGAAAGCAGACTTGCAAAGGTTCAGTTCCATCAAGGGCTTATCCCTCAGTTGCAGGAACCCACCTCGGAGGCCTTGCATGATGGATGCAGTCCCGTTTCTCTCCTCATTTAATCATCACGGACTTCTAAGACCTCTGATAAGTCCGCAAGATTTGAGGAAAGGATGTAGAGATGGCCATTTTTGAAAGGACAAGCCCAGTTTTCTCCCCTGGGCGTCACCGCCAATTCTTTGGATTTTTTTGCCCACCTCTCCCCACCGTGCGTGACGTTTCTGCACGGTGAGGAGAGCTGGCCAAAGACCCGGAAGGGAATCCCACCAAAAGCCGTCTTAAAATCAACCGGACCGGTTTTTCCCCAGCGCCTCTCCCGCCAACGCCCCCCCGGAAACGGAGACATGGGGAACCTCGGGCCACCAACGTTCAGGGTCTCCAGGAGGGAACGGGACATCGTGCTTCATCGCACACACGTTGCGGTGTGTGGCGTTTCACCCGGCGCCCTTATTGCTGAACCCTTTTCTTGGGATTTTTGCAAATGTTCTCCTCCCGCCCGTCCTGCTGGATAATTAGAAATAAAGTCAAAGAATTCCCTAAAGACAGAGAGAAACCAAGTCTCAAAACCTTGACATCTTGCCGAGAGCAATTGGGTTGTGGTTCGTCTCCCTCTTACCGTAATCCCCTATATCCCCCCCCCCCCCCCATGAATGGCACCCTCCCTCACCAGTTGCCACACAACGATCTCACCCAGGGAAGCAGAATAAACACAACATCGGAGGCAGTTTCCGTGTATAAAATGTATATATTTTTGATCGGACTTTTAAAAAAACCCCACACACTTTGATTTTGTTACTGGGCTGCTGTTTGGGGAAGTTTGGGGGGGGGGGCAAAAGTGGGGGAAACCGGAGACCTAAGCCCCCTTTTCTCAGTCTCATTTGGGGGCTCTGGGGCCACGGTGACGGGTTCTGCATGGGGAAAATGCTGACGGGGGTGGTGGTCCTCCCCCCCCCCGCCCCGTTGTTGTAACTCTTGTGTATATTTTTTATTGTAAAGGATAAAAAAAATTATGTGCCCCCCCTTGCACCTTGTTCTTTAGATTTTGTTCTGTCCCCTGCGAGCTCTGGGCTGTTTTTGAATTCGGGTCTTCTCTTGATTTCTCGTCGTTTTGAATCGGGGGGGGGCACCCCCGCACCAAACCGTCCCCGGGGCGTCCCTTTTTTTCTAATGCACTTAGCCATTTGGGAATGGTTTTGTAATATTTGGGGGGTGTGGGGAAGGAACGAGCCACCTCCCTCCCTCTCTCTCTCTCCCCCCCCCCCCGACTCCTCCTTTTCACTCTTCCCGACTGACTTTATATTTGTAAGTGCTCTGTGTGATAAATGCCGATTCTATATAAAACGGGGGGCCCTGTTTCCTCTCACGACAAATGTGATTTTTGTTTTCTTTTTCTGGTGGCACCTCCTCATCCCCCCTCCCCGACTTTCGAACCCAATGAACGCCAATTTGTTGAATGACGGCCGGGGGGGGGGGGGAAACGCACCCTCAGAGTCCCGCTCGGTGCTTAGCAAAGGCACCCACCGTGTAACACATCAGGCGCCTCTCCTCTGTTCTCGCCGCTGGGTTCAGTTATGGCCCACCGAGATGGGGAACCTTTTACAAAACATAACAACACATAGAAAAACCGATCCAGGAAAGGGATCCGTTTAAGATCCAGGGACTCTTAGCTAAGACAGATGGGATCGGCACCAAGGGGATGGGGGGGTGGGGGTGGCGTCAAAATGAAAAGTGGACCGGGCTTGAGATATCACAAGATATTGAAAACTCCATTTTCTTATGAAACCTAAATGGTAAGGGAGATGCTGTTTTGTTTCTCCTTCCATATTTATCATTTTCAAGGTGCCATATCAAAATTGGCCACTAGGGGGAACCAAAGATGATGCGGAACAGAAAGAACTGGAAAGCTTTTAGGATTTTTTTTTTTTTTTTTTAAGGAATCTTAAGAGACCCCCACGTCTCTCGTCAAGCTAGAAATAGGCATGGCCGTTGAATTTGGCCAGGGAAGACGAGCGAAAACGTTCATTTTTGGTTAATCTTTTGAAGACATGGCTGGAGTTGCCAATCCCATCCAAAACAAAAGCCAAACTCCCTTGCTGGTTGGGAGAAGACACCAGTTCGGTCCGTGCCTGGATTCGGACAGATGAACCAAATCCACCATTTTGGGGGGTGACACACACACACCCCAGCCTTCACATTGTTCTTTTAAGCTGATGAATGTGGGGTAGATTGTTGGGGGGCCCTCCCGCCGAACCCCCATCCCCCTTCACTACGGGAACTGGGAACACCATGCTGTCGCCTGCACCAAGATGGTGGGTGCTGATGACAGGTGCTCTGCAGCATTTAATACCATTTCCATCAGCCCAGGGTGAACAGGGGACGACGCTCCGAATTTTGATCCGAACCGTCCATCTTAAGCCAACCCCCCACGCCCATCCTTCAAGGTAGGTCCACCATTATCCAAATTCTCGGATGGGCAAAAGGTGGCATTCACAAGTAGCTTCTCTCGCACCCGGGTCCTCTTTCACTCTGGCTTTCTTTCAAGTCACATTGTGGGTCTCTGGTGTGTTTTTTCCTCACCGTTTCTTAAAACTCTTTGGATCCACTTCACCACCACCACCCTGTGTCCTTTTCCTCTCCATTCAAAGCTGGCTCCTAAGGTGGGGAAAATGATTGGAAATTTGGAATATGACAAGCTGACAAGGAGTGGACGTTGCGTCACATCGTCGGGTGGAAGGACAGGGTTTTGCACACACGGAATGGGGGTTTCCATCACATCATCGGGGTTTTCTTTTCAGGAGGAAAAAACGCGAACCCAACCCTCCAGGGGAGATGAGGGTGGAGCCGTAAGTTGCCTGCAAAGCATGCACAGACTTAATAATTTTATCTTCTTTTTTTTCAAACCTGCCCCACCTCCGAAATGCCGATATGATTTGGAAAAGCCAACAAACACACCCCACGGGCGGAGCATCACTGCTCTGTAGGGTCTGATCCCCTTTCGCCCTGGTTCCAGAAACCAATTTGTTTCCTCCGACACCGATTTCAGATAAGGCCTTGGTGCCATCGCCCCCAGAAGGTCTTCGAACAGCAGAGCCGGAAGGGGACCCATGAGATCATCCAATCCAGCCCCGGTCAAGAAAGTTTAGTGGGGGAATTGAAAACACCCCCCCCACCCCCCCCCCAACTTCTGCCTCTGCAGGCACATGCCTAAATCCCTGAGCTATCCACCATCATCCTCTTAGAACTGCAGAGCAAGAAGGCACAGTGGGAAATTCGAACTCCGAACCCTTTTTTTTGGAGGTAGAGGAGGAAGCCCCAGCTGGTCTTTCTCAGTCTTTGACATTTTCCAACCCAGGTCCGTCTCTCTCCGTGATCGGGACTCCCCCAGAAACAAAAGTGGGATGGGGGACGTGTGGGCATGTGGCGAATAAAACCGCCCCGCCATTAAATATCATTGTCGTTCTGACGGTCCTATTGTGGGGGTTTCGGAAAATCTCTGCCTTTCAGAGCTGTCTGGGTGATTGAGAGCGGCAGTAAAAATCGGGAATTAATCTAGCAAGAGAATGACGTGCTTCTCCCTGGATGACCACGGACCGCTTACTCCAGGTACCTCTTGCAAAAGAGAGCGGGAAGAGACGGATAAATTATATATATATAATATTTATTTATTTGTCTCAAAGCACGGCGCGGTTTTAAAACACGGACGTATATGAAATACAGATAAAATTCAAAACGAATTAAAATGCTAAGATAATTAACAATTATTTTTGACCAGAAGTGGACTGCTGCAATAGCGTGATCTTGGCCGTTATATATTTGTTTTTAATTGCTCCCATATTTCATATAGGCGCCATCCTGGTCCTTTCGGGGAGAAGGTGAGGTTCCAGTCTTAATAAATGCACACCCATCATTTTAAACTGTGCCATGCTCTGATACGAGGAAGGAAGAATATATTTTATAAATCTATATATTCCTTTCCTTCCTCGTATCAGAGCGTGGCACAGTTTGAAATATATATTTAAATATATAATAATATATAAATATTATATCATTATACTTAGATTTCATCTCTCCTGAGGGAGACGGATCGGGTCAAAACATCTCAGAGAATATATAGATAAGGCCTTGCAGACGATTTGGGCGAGGGGAGATCGACTAGGATCGCCCGGGAAGAGTGGAGAGGGGGAGAAAAAGGTGTTCGGGACTCCTAGCCGCTGGTGCCAGTGGGGTGAATCCGTGCCGGGTTTAAGTCTGAGGTGTAACAGAGTCTGCTGAGCCCTTGGAAACTGTTTTTGGTTTGTCGGGGGGGGGGGGGTTTGTGTGTGGACAGGGATTGGCACCCTTGACAAAGTTTGGAATAAAACCCGGAGCAGGTCTACTGATACAGGAGCCGCCAGCTTCTCATGTTGGGAAACCCTTCTTTACAACTTCAGGATTTCAGGGGGTGGATGGGGAACGTCGCTTATGCCAGGCCCCCCCCCCCAAAAGCGGGTCACCCATGAAATGCAAGCACACACCCTCCCCTTCTGATGCTTGTGAACAGGGGCCAGTCCAGATGTTCGGGGGGAAAGCCATGATCACGGAGATGGCACGCAGTCCCAGATGTCAACTGGAACTTTATGCCTCTCTTTCCACTCCAGAGAGAGAGAGAGAGGGCAGCTACCTCTCTCTGGGTTCCCGCAGCCGCCCAGTGGGTGAGCCTTGAGTCCCAACTGCAATTTCCAAACAGTCTTCAAGGGGAGCCCCACACCCAACTCCTTGTGGGTAGTCCATCCCCCCCATAAGCCCCAGACATTGGACCTGGCCTTGGTTTCATTTCCCGTTGATCCCATCTTCGAATCCCTGGCTCACCGCCGAAATGTTAGGTGGCCTTGTGACCCTGGAACATCCCTGTGGTGGCGCTTACCCCGGGGGACGTGGGAAATCACGGGCAATTGCCCCCTAACTTTTGGGCGGTGCACCCCAACATCGGGGGAGGTAGCAGATCCCAGCGCCCCCTTTCAACCTCAATCACCGTAGGCTCCAAGGACTGGATGAGACCCTTTCTGAAGCTCTTCCTCGTGGCTGCCACTGTTTCCGTCTAGTGGCAGGGAGTTCCGCCGTCTCCACTGATTTAAAACCTCACTGCCTTCCCAGGGCTGAGTTCCTTTCGGACTTCTTCGTGACAGTTTTGTGGAGAAAGATGCCCTTGGTCTGAGATTTCCATTTTGGGGAGAGTCTGGCGATATAACCCCAAGCCCTTCCCCCCCCCCCAAGCCGGCGTTTCGGGGTTCCTCTCTTCCCCTCCTTCCCTCACTCCCGACCCCAAATCCCCCCCACCCCCAGAAAACCTATAAATTCACAAAGCACCGCCCGCCCTCCCCAAAGATCTGCCACAATCTGATAACCGAATCTGTTTGGAACAGCTGCCGGGTGACAAGTCTCATAAACTGTATTAATGGTGTCGTTATTATTCCCTAATTAAAAGCTAATAACGAAGAGTTAATTGCCTTTAAAAAGATGAAGCGGCGCTGGGCGGTGGCGTGGATTTATCTCTGTTTTGCTTTGCTTGCCTGGCGGTGCTGATATTTGCCGGGGTAATTAACTGAGCCAAATCCTACCAGCAGCCTCCTAATCTCCCTGTATTGGTTCAGCCACTTGAATTTTAAAAAGGTGTGTTTGCAGGAGGGTTTTTCCCCCCCTAGATTTCCCCTTCTGTTTTTCTCTCCCCCCCCCCCCCAAAGTGCTTTCTTTGTGATTTCGGATATGTGAGAGATGCGCCAGTCATTGTCATAGGTACGGCTCACGTTCATGCGCCTTCAGGGTGCGCATGGCCGCTTTTTCCTAAGTGGAAGAGCGGTGCACTTGATAGGCTGATTTACCTGGCAAACGGCTCCTTCGTCATTGTCATCATCTCAGAATTGCCAAGCTGGAAGGGATCCCTAAAGATCAATCCAGTCCCAGCCCCTGTCAAGGAGGCCTTGTGGGGGATTCGAACTCCCGACCCCGGGCTCTGCAGACAGAGAACTAAGCCACCGAGCCGTCCAGCAGTTTCTGTGTTTATACTGTACATTTACACTACAGAGTAGCTCTTGACATGGCATGCAAGCTTTGTAAAGCAATTATAAGGATGAGAATAATCTTAGAACCGCAGAGTTGGAAGGAACCGTCTGGATCATCAAGGAACCCCGGTGGAGGAATCGAACTCCCAACCTCTAGCTCCACAGACAGATGCCTACACCACTGAACAATCCAGCTGTTCTTATGGTAGAGGGCTAATGAGTATTCTCCAAATTCAGACTTGGAATTATTCTCTCCCACTCCGGCAGCTTTCTGTATGATCCTTGCCCAGCACTCAGAAATCGTACAGTTGGGAATCATCCACCCGCCCACTCCAGGTGGATGGATGGAAGGCAGGCAGGCAGGCAGGCAGGCAGGCAGGCAGGCTAATGATGGGAGGAAGGGACGAAGAAGTGAAGGAAGGAAGGAGCTGAGGATGAATAGAAGGAAGGAACTGATGATAAATAGAAAGAAGAAAGGAAGGAGCTGATGATGAAAGAAAGAAAGAAAGAGAGAAAGAAAGAAAGACGGGGAAGGAAGGAAGGAAGGAAGGAAGGAAGGAAGGAAGGAAGGAAGGAAGGAAGGAAGGAAAGTTAATGATGGGAGGAAGGGATGAAGAAGCGAAGGAAGGAAGGAAGGAGCTGAGGATGGATGGGAGGAAAATGAGCTGATGATAGGAGGAGGAAAGGAAGGAGGTCAAATACCTGTCAAAAGGGCTGCACAGAACGCAGAGCGCCGTCTACCCAACGTCTGTTTGTGCGTGCAAAGTCCTGGGAAACCTGCCCAGGAGGGCCTGAGCATCGTTTGGGCACCAGAGGCAGCTGGAACGGTAAGGAAGCCCCCCCCCCCCGAACCAGTTCCCACCCCAGATTTTGGCTGGGCGGATTTGGAGGGAAGTGGAAGGAAGGTTTTATCTTTCCTGGGGTGAGGATGGAGACGGGACCCTTGTTTGCCTTTGATTTTCCGTTTATTCCTCCTTGGTGGTTCTTCTCCTCCCGGAAGGCCTCGGTCTCTCTCCTCGCCAGTCCTACCTCGCTGGGCTGTCGTGAAAATAAAGTAGGGAGGGCCAAGAACGCCTGTGCTTGGATGAGCTCAAGGCACGGCTTAGCCTCCTCACTGCTTTACCCTCAAAACCCCTGCTGGGTGGGCCACCTCGAGAGAAACCCACTGCAAAGATCAACCAATTGAATCTGAATTTCCTCAGCCCCTTAACCACTGCACCACACTGCCTCTCAGCTCTATTTCTTTCAGGTTCCCCTCTACATTGATTCATTTACTTCTTTAAAATATTTGTTACCCCCACCTTTCTCCTTAAAAAAGGACCCAAGTACCTCATTAAAATGTCTCTCATTCAAAAGACAATATTTGAAGCCGAAAACCATGGCTGTGCAAAGGTGGGTTTAGTCTTCGATCTGGGGATGATAGGCTTTGTACCTCCACTGGTCCGGTCTGAGTGTCCCAAAACCTTACTTTTAACAATTTTACGAATCATGATGGGAGTCCTTGAATGCCATTTTAAAATCAAGATCATTTTTTTATCGCTCAATTGCATTTTAATCAGTTTTAGAGTTTAATTTTTTTTTATTATTATTATTTTACATTTAGCCCTTGCTGTGTTTTAAATTCTGTTCTTTGTCTTACTGCGAGCTGCCTCAGGTCCCCTTAACCGGGAGGCAGGTGGCTTATAATGAATATTAATTAATTAATTAAATTAAATGATGTTCCCTCAGCACCTCAACTCCTTTCCCTAGAAATGCATATAAATCCAGGAGTGTTTAGCTGGTGACCTGATCTTCTGAGGGAGAAAAACGCGCGTTTTCTTCCTGTGATGATAAATATCGGTCCAGGCTGAGGACATCATGAAGCCCTGAAAATCTTTTATTTTATTTTTTTCCTTTTCTCTTATTCTTTGCTTTTTAAATTTTTGCTCTCTTCTTTCGATGTACTTCATTTTTAAATTGGATTTGAGATACTTCTGATTCTGCAACGGTCGTTACAAGCAAAGGGCACAGAAGATTAAGAAAGAGCTGGAAAGAGGATCCTCGGGGTTCATCCAGTCCAGCCCCTGCCAAGGAGGCCCAGTGGGGGGATTCGAACGCCCAACCTCAGGATTTGTGTGTGGCCAGAGACCTCAACCCCGGAGCGATCCCGCATACCTGGATGGCCGAGCTTCCTTTTTTCCTCTGCCCTCATCCTCCGGGCTTCCTTTCATGCTGTGCCTCTTGGAATTTTTTTAAAGCCTCTTTTAACTCAGCTTCTCAAGCCCCTTTTTTGGGACAGGTTAAAAACCACTACACTCC
The DNA here is from genome assembly GCA_037013535.1 of Intellagama lesueurii. NCBI lineage: Eukaryota > Metazoa > Chordata > Lepidosauria > Squamata > Agamidae > Intellagama > Intellagama lesueurii. The sequence continues at coordinate 5,055,024 of JBAJHW010000020.1, forward strand.
GGGGATCTCCCGTTCACCCTACAGAGGGACGAGCAAAACCCCATAGGCTACAATTCCCCGGTGATGCAACTCACGATCTTCTCTATTTTTCCCTTTAGGGTTCCGCTCCCGGGTTTTGGAAACGTCCCGACCACAGAGGAGGGTGCCCACTGCAACTCTGCACGATCTGCCGCTCTGGCTCACGGGTCTTTGGGGAATCGCCGTGTCTCGGCTTCCCGCGGGAGAGGAACGTTGTATCTACGTTGCCAAAGACCTCCAGAACGGTCCCCCTTTCAAGAGTCCTGGGGAAGACGCCCGGCTCCCTTAAAAGGTAGGGAAAACCTGATTTTTCTTTACCTATTCCAAAGAAGGCCGGCTGAGTTCCCCCCGATTGATGGGTTCCCTAAAAGAGATCCTCAACAGCCCTGCTCTGCTCTCTTAAAACTCTAAAGTCGTGGTTTCTTTGTGAAGTCAATCCACCTCACATTGGGGGTCTTCCTCTTTCCCTGTTGCCTTCTACTTTTAACAGCCCTGCTGCTGCTTTTGCAAACTCAAAGCCTGTGGCTTCCTTTAGGGAGCCAGTCCATCTCACATGGGGGTCTTCCTCTTTTCCTGCTGCCCTCCAGCTTTCCCAGCATCGTGGTCTTTTCCAGAGAAAAGAACCAATTCTTTAGAAGTTCTTAAATAAGGAATTGCATCCGTTCTTCAAAAAGTAACGGCTGCTCCAAAGCTGCCACAGTTTCCCACATTTTAAAGCACATTCCAAATAAAACCTAGCAGTCTTCGAAGCAACACAGGTCTCTGGTTTGTTTCGGCCGATGAAGTGTAACTCTCCGCTTTCTGGGGTGTTCGTGCCGGTTCGGGGAGAGATGCCAACGGATCTCGCCATCCCATAATATCCGAGACCTCTTTCCGGTCCTCAAACTCCCCTACGTTGAGCCGGTCGCCTCCGAACCTCCATCTGGCGAGTTCGGATGCCCGCCGAACGATGCCAAATGTTTGCTTTTGCAAAAGTTTCCTCGGTCAGCATTAAATTGTCGGCTAATTTCATTAACTTTTCCAGTCTCGGCCAAGTTGCAAAAAAAACAAACCCAAAAATTAGTTTAGTGGTCCGTCTTGAGGAGGGAAAGCTCTCCCCTGGCCTTTTCTGAGCTTTTCCCCCGAAATAAATAATTAAATCAAATCGGAAAAGAAGAGCGGTTGGGTGGGGGGGAGATGGGGAAGCCCGCATGAGATTAAAACTCTTCTGGGGGGGTCAGAGATAATTAAAAAGATGATGCTCCAACATAATTCTTAATTAAACGGTAATGAGATAAGAATTTGTGTAGTCTGCTCTTTGTCTGTTTGGCGAGCAGTGCTGCTTCCCTCCGTAATTATGTGATTTATGATCTAACACGCCGAAATGTAATTAGTTATATTTTCGCTTTCGCCCTCCCTCCCTTCCCCCGCTCCACAACTCGTTTGAAAAGAAATTTAAACTTTATTTCGATTAGAAAAGTACCACTTTTTTTTCCGGGCGGGATAGTGGGGTGCATTTTCCGAACCCGCACATCTTGGTTAATTTAAAAAGAATTAAAGTAAAAACTGTTGGAGAGCTCTGGGGTTAAGGTCTCTCGCTGCCGAGCCAGAGGTTGGGAGTTCGAATCCCTCACTGGGCCTCCTGGACACGGGTTGGACTGGATGATCTTTAGGGATCCCTTCCAGCTCTGCCGTTCTAAGATGATTATTCCCACTGGAGAGGATTGATGGCTTCGTTGCCTTGAAGCGATCAGAGCAACGAACCCCATGGGTGGCGTTGACCAGACCCATGTCAGCCGTCAAGAGGGTCTACTCAGGATCGCCTCTCGAGCTCAGCTGCGGAGCCAGAGGTTGGGAGTTCGAATCCCCCACTGGGCCTCCTTGCCAGGGGCTGGACTGGATGATCCTTTGGGTCCCTTTCCAGCTCTGCTGTTCTAAGATGACTATTATTATTATAAAACAGCCAAGAAGAACGCTAGAGAAAAAAAGAGGATCAAAAAGCTGGCCTTCCAACATGGGGATCAGAGGAGAAGCAAGTATGAAATTAGAGGCAACGAGCAAAGGCTCGTGGGAGGATTTGGGGCTAAAAAGAGGACAAGATGTGCTTGTGCTTTGCACATCTGGAAAGAGGACTTTCCAGATGTGCAAAGGGTTGCTCTGAAATCAAATAAAACAGGAGAGAGGTCTGGGGAGCAGAACGGGAGACGGTTGCTCGAGCTGGCAATCCTGATAATTCAACACATTTTGCCGTATTTGAACAAACGGCTTCTCTCTTCACGATCCCCTTTTGAGGTTTTAAATCCAACGTCAGCTTGTCGTGGAGAACTTTTCCGGAGACCAACGTGAACTCGACGGCGTGGTAACGGCCCAGTTTCTCTTTTTAACCAATTTTTTTTAAAAATGAGGATATTTGATGGCTACCACGTTTCAGGAAACGCCGCGGTTTTTTTGCAAGCTTTGAATTCCAAGCTCCGGCTGAGTCACTTCGATCCGCAAAGTTTGCTTTCTTTGATAGCAACGCCTCGCTCGGTTTTTCTCCCCTAAAAATTCATTTTTCCCTTCCCCCCCCTTTCTGTTCTTGAGCAACCCTGATGCCTAGAGACCCCCTCAGTTAAATGTTTGCATCTTATTCCCTCCCTCTTCACCCCCAAAACCTTTCATCGGCCTACCGAACCGCTCTCAAGGTGTAACACCCTTGTTTTACAATTTAAGCAGAATCGGGGGGGGGGGGGGGAGGAGAGATATTAGAGAATTATACATTAAATTCTCCTCCCAGTTTTCCAAGGAGTCAGACGGATGCTGTCGACACAGGATCAGCAGAGCATCCTTTTATTAAGAACCCAATCATCACATCCCAAAGTCTGATGTTCTGGGTTACTATGAAAGGGATCAGATGTTAATCTTTTGTTTCTGCCGTGGCAAAGTTAAGGGGAACGTGATGGTCACGTGCCATCAAATCGCCTCCGATGTATGGCAATCCTAGGAACGAACCATCTCCAGAATGCCCTGTCTTCCGCAGCCCCACGCAGCTCTTGCAAACTCGAAAGCCATGGCTTCCTTGAGGCAGCCGATCCATCTCACATTAGGTCTTCCTCTTTTCCTGCTGCCTTCCACACATCCAAGCGTGATTGCCTTTTCCAGGGAATCCTGCCTTCTCATTGAGGTGCCAAAAGCCAAACAGCCTCCCTTTCGTCATTTTTCACACCCGTCCAAGGTGATCGGAAACCCAAGACCGCGGCTGATCTTGGTCTTGGTCTCCAGGGAGAGACATCCTTACAACTTGAGGATATTTTCTCATCCCTTCCCGGCTGCCCTTCCGAGTCTCAGCCTCCTTCTGATTTCTCGGCTGCAGGCCTCCCTTTGATTTTTCATGACCAAACCAAGGGGCACAAAATCTCTAACTTGCTTCCATGTCTCCATCCCACATCCTGCTGGGTGGGGATTTGAACTCGAATCCCCTGAGTCCCAATCTCTGTATCATGGGGCTCCTCAAGAAACAATTCAAGAACCACATTGTGGGCTGGTGTCATTCCACCGTTTCCCGCTTAGGGTGACCCCGATTTCAAGGCAGGTGAGAGGTTCATGGAGCCACTTCCCATGGACACCCTCCAGTGAGTTTCTGTGGCTGGACAGGGACTTGAACCCAGATCTCCTGAGCCCTGTGCGGACACTGTATCCCTTTCAGTGCACAGTGACTCCCACTTGCTTTGACTTTGGCGTCTCCTAGTTTCTGACCTTGTCCATCTTTTTCCCCCAGTCGTTCAGGGTGGCCTCTTCTACATCGGATTTTCCTCTCTTTGAAGGGTCTACCGGGGGCTGAAATGCTATCCAGTCTCCACCAGGTTCAGAAACATGAAAAGCCGTAAGGGGGAGGGAGAACAGGGACCTTAAAGGTTGCCTGCCCATCATCCACATGAACGGCTGGAGAGCTCAGGGGTTGAGGTCTCTGTCTGCAGAGCCAGAGGTTGGGAGTTTGAATCCCCCACCGGGTCTCCTGGACAGGATGATTCAGCTCTTCCAATCTGAGATTACTTATTTATTATAAGGAGCATCATACAGACAGCAACTCTGTAGTAAGAAACACACTGGTTCTCCGGTCAGTTTCCCCCAGTGAAGTGAGATCAGATCATGATCGGGTTTAAACCCCCTTTTTAAAAAATCCTGTCTAATTTTGCAACTGTACCAATAAATCATCATCAGCTCCTTCCTTCCTTCCTTCCTTCCTTCCTTCCTTCCTTCCTTCCTTCCTTCCTTCCTTCCTTCGATTCATAGAACAATTCAGCTGGAAGGGGCCATCTGGTCCAACCCTCTGCTTGATGCAGGAATACAAATCAAGGGATATCTGCCAAGTCGTTGCCTACATTTGTCTTGAAGGCCTCCAGTGTTGGGGCGCTCACCACCTCCTGAGGAAAACTGGTTCCATTGTCGTACTGCTCTAACCGTTGAGAAGTTTTTCCTGATATTCAGCCGAAGTCTGGCTTCCTGTTGCTTGAGCCTATGATGACGTGTCCTGCACTCTGGAATGATGGAGGACAGATCCTGGAGGACTGCCTTTCAAGTCTTCGAAAAGGGCTTGGTTTCCCGGCCCCTTGTTGCCTTCCTCTGAACTTGTTCCCGTTTGTCATCATCCTTCTTGAAATGTGATGTCCAGAACTGGACCCAGGACTCAAGATGAGGCCAAACCAGTGCCCAATAGTCCAATGGAAAGGCAAGAGGGGAACTTGCACCCAGTGGGATTTGGAGACTAGGCTTCTGTTAATGCAGCCTACAATCGCATTGGCCTTTTTTGCAGCGCCTCACCCTGCGGGCTCATCTTCAGCTTTTGGTCTACAACAATTCCAAGATCCTTCTCACTCGTAATATTGCTGAGCCAAGGATCCCTCCCCCATTTTGTAACTGTACATTTAGGACTTTGCACTTCTCCCTGTTGAATTTCATTCTGTTGTCTTCCAGCCTAGGGCTTGAGCCTATCCAGATATTTTTGAACCGCCTTCCCAAGTATTAGCTATTCCACCCAATTTTGGGGTGGGAGCTTTGTTATGTGCCATCAAGTCACCCCTGACTTATGGGGACCCCATGAAGGGGCGATCTCCAAAATGTCGTGCCCTCAACGGCCCTGCTCAGCTCTTGCAAACTCAAAAGTCGTGGCTTCCTTTAGGGAGCCAGTCCATCTCACATTGGCTCTTCCTCTTTCCTTGCTGCCTTCTGCTTTTCCCAGCGTGATTGTCTTTTCCGGAGAATCTTGCCTTCTCATGAGGTGCCCGAAGGAGGACAGCCTGAGCTTCAACATTTTTGCCTCCAGAGAGAGTTCAGGCTTAATTTCCTCCAGGACCCCCTTGTTCCTCTTTCTGGCAACCTAGGGCATCCATAAAGCTCCTCTCTAGCCCCACATTTCATATAAATCATCCCCCCCCCCATGTTCTTTAACTGGCCGACTGTCACACTCATACATGGTGATTGGGAATACAAGATTGTGGATGATCTTGGCCTTGTTTTTTGGTGACGTATCCAAGATTCAGGAGACCTGGGTTTCAAATCCTCACTGAACCTTGGCAACTACCTGGGAGGTTATGCCAGCTCTCCTTGGGGTTATGCCTTCTCCACATCTTTTGCCCTCTTTTAAAAATGGGGATTCAGGGCTTTGAGTTGTGAAAGAACGACTGAGATCTGACCTTTTTCAGGGTACTTAAATAGAATATATATATATTTTAAAGGAGCAAAGGCTTTAGAGAGGCTTTGAAGAGTTATTCATTAAAGTATAAAAAGGTTTTCCTCGCCTTTCTTTCTTCTCTTTCTCCCCATTCCAGATTTGCATACAAATGACAGCCAAGGATGATTTGGGCCGGGCCGAAGGAAGGAGTGAGAAGAAATCCTTGCTTTTAAAAAATAAAATATAATACCTGCGGCAGAGCTAAGTGGCTGCAACCAGCTTGTGGGGGAAAAAGTTCCCCCTAGCCCTTTTGGGATAATCCAGACACCAGCAGCCGCCTTCAGATTCGCATCTCTCTCTCTTTTTGGTTGTTGTTGTTAATCAAGAGGGCCTCAAAACCTAATTTAAGGAGGGCCTGCTGAAAACAAAAGGGACGTGGGAGGAAATGGCTGAGACGGAGCAGAGCAGATGAGGTGGGGGGGCACTTGTGTCTCTCGCAAAGCCTACCCTGAATCCGGAGGAGCGACAGCTGCCTTCCGGATGGGACAGGGTTAGGGTCCACAATGTGGCCCTGGGGGGGGGGGGGGCGGGCAGGTGAAATCGATGGACGGATGGATCGGTAGGCAGACCGATAGATACGTTGGTTGGCTGGTTGATGGATAGATATATAGATAGATATATAGATAGATAGATAGGAAGGAAGGAATGAAAGAAGGAAAGGAAGGAAGGAAAGGAAGAGATAGATAGATAGATAGATAGATAGATAGATAGATAGATAGATAGATAGATAGATAGATAGATATAGAAAGGAAGGAAGGAAGGAAGGAAGGAAGGAAGGAGCTGATGATAGATAGATAAAGGAAGGAAGGAAGAGATAGATAATGAATTGATGTGAGATGGATAGATGAGATTAGATACATAGATCGATGGATAGAGAGATCAGAAAGGTAGATGAATAGATAGATGGATGGATGGAGAGATTAGATTAGATTGGTTGAGATAGCTCCGTTCAATGAAAGAGACAGTGGGAAGGAAAGGAAGGAAAACATCAGATATAGAAAACTAACATTTGGCTCCCTCCATCCCGTGTTGCCAATTCTGTCTGTCTGTGACTTCTTCTCTCAAGGGGCTCCGGACAGGATCCTGACCCTGATGATCTTCCCAGATGGGCCGAGATCTAGAGTGATGGAGGAGAAAATGCTAATTTCATGTCTACACTGGTGGGGGGCTGAGATGGTGGCAATCAGCCCAAGAAGGAGGCCCATTCCGGATGGGAGCAGACCCGGGACTGCCTTGTGGTAAGGGGCACTTACTTTAAATAGTTGTCTCAAAGCCCCCATGAATTCAGTGGTCCTAACTCTCCCTGGGACTAAGAACTGGGTTTCATGGGGGGTTAGTTTTTTTTCTTTGAAACATCCACGGGCGTTCCCTTTGTCTCCCCTCCAAAGGCCAAATCCATGTTGAGAGATTCTCAGTTAAAGGGGAGAAAGTGTCTTTACTTACGGTGGCCTGCATTTTTACTAACTGTGGTTTGTTTCTAAACCAACGATTTCACACTCTCCGAAACAGTTGACCGCTGGGCGTTGTAGTTCAAAACTTCAAACCTGCGTTGTCCGTAGTGAGCACATCTACGGCTTCGCGGTTCTGCATTTATTTATTTCCAAGCGCCTTCTGACTTTGTAGATTTCACATCTGGCGCATCCTGCTTCTTTCTTTTCCAACAGGTACACGGGAAGAGGCAGGCAAGTGCACAAAACTGGAGGCCACCTTCCTCTTAGGAATCTTTTTGCTTGCTTGCTTTAATCTCCCCGGTTCCTCACGGGGGAAAAAAAGGCAGAAACAAACCCCAAGAGACGGGCATTGAGTCGAATTTGGGAGGAGGGCGAGAGACCCACTAAAGACATTTTGGGACGAACAAATTTAGCGAAGGGACGACTTTACGGGGCCTCTGGAAAACATGGTCCCTTGGTAAGCTAGAAGGAAGACCAGTGATATTAGCAGTTCATATTTCCAGCCTTAACAATGAGGACTGGAGCCTTCGGTTGCTCTCCCGTTTGGGAGTCCTCTTTCTGCACCACCCTGCAGGACTTGAGGTGTGTTGCCACGAAATTTGGGTGTCCGAAGGCGCAACCGAATGCCGTTTGTGGGCCCCGAGGGTCCCTTTTGTGTGCTCGGGGAACCAGGCCACCCGCGAACCAGCCTGGCCCTGTTAGACTTTTCTCCCTGCCTTTTCCTTTTGAGAAACCAAACCCTGACCCCCAAACGAGGCGTTTTGGTGGCGCGTCTCGCTTTGGGGGCCTGGCTGGCGCCACTTGTGGAAACCGGAGGCCGGGAGACCCCAGATGGTGGGGTCTCATCCAGCACAGCTCTGCCCAAGAGCGCTGTAACTCCATAAGCCAGAAACCTTGAATGGGGATGCAACGCTTGTACAGATGACCGGATCCTGCGCAGGCCGGTGGGCCTTTCCCCTTAGCAGAAGCTCGATCAGATAGTGGCATTTTGAAATTCCAATACTGAGAATATCACACAGAAAAACAATGTGATACATATATATTTCCCCCCATTGACTCTTCTCTGTGTAGAATTTGCACAACCCACACATTAAATTTCTCATCCTGAGTTAAGAGTGATGCCTGGGAGACGGATAGCTCTAACGGCTGGCCCTGATCCACCAAAGATATCCCCCCCTCCTTAAAATGGGGAGCTGGGTGAGTTTCAATGCAACGCTCCCCCCCCCCCCAGGTCCCCTTTGTTCTCATGGGGTTTATATCATGGGACTTTTCTGTGGGTTTTGGCTGGGGAAACATGTGTAACCCTTTTGGATATTACTGGACTACAAACCCCATCATCTTGGACCACCGCTGGTGTGAGTTATAACCCAGCCACACCTGGACAACCACAACTTTCCAGCAAACATCCAGCGGTTTGAAGCAGCCAAACCGTTCAGTGGCATCGGAAAGTCTACCAAGTTTTATTTGCTCCACGCTCTTGTGGACTGCGGCGATTCCTTTCGGCCCATCGATTTCTTGCCATTAAAAAAAAAAAAGCCACGCGGGAGTCTTTCAGACACCACAGGGTTCTTTGTGACGAACACCGCTTCCTTCCTGGCAGCTGGCGCCATCTGGAAGAGGGTTCGTTGCATTTACTGGGACAGTTGCCTCTGTCGTTGGCATCTACGGCTGCTCTCTTGCACAGCTTCCCTTTTATTAAAAGGAGAAGGGGGGAAAAAGCCGGAATACGAAAAGATAAAGTCGAAACGACTCTACCCCCTCTCCGGATCTTTTTCCTCCTCAATTCGTAGGAATCTTGTTTTCGACAAGGTCCGGCTCTCTGCCCGTTTTACATCCAACAGATTTAGACCTCCAGGGTTGGTAGCAAAGAAGGCTCTTCCTCATTTTGTGGCTCCTGTTGAGAAGCACGGGTTCTTCGGAAAACAACATTTAATTACCCCGTTTGTGCCGCAATTCGTACGGGGATGTCACTGGTTTTCCCAACCCAACTCCCCGAAGAACGACCCTAAAAGATGATCTACCGTTCCCGGAAAAGACGTGTCGATTTTAACAAACACACTCATTATATCTCCTTTTTTTTTTCTTTTTTCAGACAATCTTCCTTTAATACAAAGTCAATATATATATCTACATACACAGTGGCGCAAGGGCCACTTTGAAGCGGTTCCGGTTTGAAATAACAGCATGGAAAGCAACAGAGCCTTGCTTTTCGTACAAAGGAAGGGAACGAAAAGGAGAAAAACCCAACAGAAACGGAAATAAAAAAAGTCGGCTCGCCCTGCTTGCCCGTTCCTTCCGTTCGCCCCGCGACCTGCCAAGGTAAGTTCTCCTTATACCTTTATTTTTTCTTTCCTTTCCAACATCGTAAAAGAAAGGTTAGGCCTCAAGTGGGATGAGAGAAATGGTCTGTGTGGATATTCTATTTTTTTGTTATTTTAAAAACTGGGTTATTCCAAGTTTCTGCCCCCTCAATCCGGAGAGGACACGGGTTCGAGTTCCAGATTTTTAAAAACAGGGCGTCAGAAGAGCCGGGAGGCATGCGCGCACAGAGAGAGAGAGAGAGAGAGAGAGAGGATTCCCTTAAACCCAGCTGTCCAATGTTTATAACCTTCCTTTCCTCCCCAGAGCGAGGCTGGCCGTAGCCTCGTCGCCCCACGACAGTCCTGCGAGGTAGGTTAAACTGAGACACAGGAAGAGAAAAAGGCGGCCTGCCCCCCGGAAAATCTTAAGGCTGAGCAGAGATTTCCACGCCCGAGTGCGCACCGTCTGTCATGGCGGTGCGAAAAGCGTCAGGCCTGCGCACGGCAGAAGGATGCGCGGCCTTCCAGCTGGTGAAACGGGGGTCTGCACATCTAACTTTTCCCCACAGCAAAATCGACTCCCGTTGTTTCCACCACCAACCCCGGCTGGTGGGGCGGGTTGCCCTCCTCTGCATGGGGGAGCCGACTTTATTATTATTATTATTTTTTGCATCATCCGGATTCAAGCCTCCGTCTCTGGGGAATTTCTTACAATCCCATGGGCGCTTTGGTTTACTTCCCATTTCGCCACTGGTCCCCCAAAAAGCACTGGGGTCGGGGTGCAAGCAGGCAGGTAGGGTGGCCCACTCGCACCCCTCAGCCAGCCTAAGACAAACTCCTCTAAACTCGTACCTTTTTTCCTCCGAACCTCTCTATACACCTCACAAAAGAGAGAAACAATTATCCTTGTACCTAAAAATTATATATATATTTTAAAAAGCAGCATCACTTTTGCTCATATACGGTTAAACCTTTTTTTTACGGGATTCATTCCTCTTTTTTTCCCTGTTTCACGGGTAGAAAAAGCAGTATGTAAAAGTAGCAATATTTCACGCGGCGTTTCCCCCTCTATGTTCACACAGCCATTCCACGTTAACGTTTCTACAGTGAAAAAAATAGACTTGTCTTTGAACAGAATATGAACAAATAAGGAATTATTATTATTTTGCAAAGTCATCGACTGATATTCTTTTGTATTTTTTTACATGTTTTTTAAAAAAGAAAAAAATTACACTTAAAAAAAAGAAGAGAAGAGACCCATAAAATTAAAAAATAAAATAAAAATTAATGTCACTTACTTAAAGAGTTACACCGATAACTTTTCAAAGAAACTCTGTGGGTGCTGTCACCCTCTTTCCTCCCGTACCCCCATCTTGCTTTTTATTATTACAAGTGGATGCAATGCTTCCGTGGTGATGGTTCAACTCCACTTTAGCGCCGTAACGCTATACAGTTTAACGCCGTACCACTTCCTCCAATCCCACCAATCCACCTTGTAACAGCGGCCTCTTAGAAACGGGCTGTTTTCTTTTTTTCTTTGGCGTTGGGGAAAAAGGCAGTAAAATACCCACAAAAATAGCTGACCGCAACCGAACGAGGCGTGTTTTGACGGGACGATGGAATTGGGGGGCGGGAGGGGGAACCCCACGCAACCCCCCCCCCCATGGTGCCTGTTGACATGAAATGAATTTTTTTAAAAAATTAAACCTGTTTCCTACCTCTGTCCGCTAGAAATCTAGAGAGCCAAACATAAGGAGTGTGGAGGTGAAGTGGAAATCACCGGAAGTTTTATTCCCCCCCCCCCCTCATTTGAGAGACATCTGGGGTCTTTATTGCCAGTTGGTTTGCTTCTTTTTAATGACAGAGACATTCTGGAATCATTGGCTCTAAGGAATGTTCTAAGTGGTTTTATTTTTTAATTTTCCTGAAAAGATGAGTTACGCAGAAGAGGGTTTCCCGCACTGGGGCAAAAACACCCAGCGTTGTGATGGTGGGGTTGTAACGCCACACGGAGAATACCAAGGCTGGCCTTAGCCAGTGTGAAACCTCTGTTCCCCCCCTCCCTCAATTAAGCAAACCTATTAAGGGGCTCCCATTAAAGCACGTCAGCTTAGATTCGTCTGTGAACCAACCCCCAAATTGTGTTCGCCCTGCTCAAAATTCCGCTTCCCTCTTGCGTTTTTCGTCGCCGTCAAAATTCACGCTCCTTCTCCGGCTCGCTCTCTCGGGCTCTCTCCCTGGCCATTTGCCAAGGTGTGTGGGTGGCGCTCGGGTGCGTGGCTTTGCGGGTGTGTGTGTCTCTGTGGCGCACTGTTGTTTAAAAGTTCGGCGACGCGTCGGGGATGAGTTCCCACGCCAGTCACGAGCTGCTCACGCCGCAAACACCCGATGAGGTAAGACCAAGTTCGCCACTTAAAATGAAAAGAATTTTTTAAAAATCCTCCTTCTGAACCAACCCGCCGGCGGATGCAGGTTTTCTGAAACGCAGGTGGGACCAAGAGAGCATCGTGTGGAGCGCTGGATTCCCAGAGCCGTGTTCCCTCTCTCGCTACTCCTTTCCCACGGTAGCATCCGAAACCGGGCGATGGTCGAGGAGGTCACTTGTTCCCTTCCGGTTGAGTCCGTAGTTTCTTTCTCTTTTTATTTTAATTTTTTTTAAAAATGGTCGACGCTATAGCCTCTCGTAGCTCAAAAAAAGGGCCTTCCGGGACTTATGTGGTACGAGTCCGCACGACGGATGGCTTTTTTCTGATTTTTTGTTTTGCTTTGTTTCAGTGGTTGGTTGGGTTTTTTTTGTTTTGTTTTTGTTTTTTTTAATTTTTTATGTTGCATAGTGATCAAAACTGCCCAGGTACTCCAGTGCAGCTTGGTAGCAGAACTGATATTCATCCTGAAAAGAAGATTTGAGGAAGGAGCAGGGGTGGACCGAGAAAAAAGAAAAGAAAAAAAAAAGAATATTAGAATGCTATTCCGCTGTTCTGAAGGATTATGAAATAAAAATGACGTATCTCCTCGGGGTGTTTTTTATTTACTCCATGTTTAATGCTGCCGAAAGCAAAGAAAGCAGTTGATTTCTCTTTTCCTCTTGCAGTGACCCTGTGAAGTGTGTTACTGCCACAACAACGCTGTATTTTGGGCTTGAAAGACGGGGGCAGTGGCTTGAGGTCATGTGTATGAGGAAGAGGAAACGAACTTGCCCTTTTGATAGCTTGGTGCCAAACCATCCTGTCTCCCTCCCGATCTTAGGTACGCAGCCCCAGGGACGATCCGTGCCTCTCGGAGGATCGCCGGCTATTCGCTGTACCAATCCGCCGTGTTCGCCCATGGCGAGCACAAAGCTGCCGACGCCGGCTCCCGAAGAAGGCGGGCTCGTCCTGCACTTACCTCCGTCTGCACCATGGCGGGTCTCTGTGTCCGAAGCATCTTCACCGTCTGGAAGATATCTACCACCCCTTCGTAGCGCATCCGCTCCAGCACGATGCTCAGCGTGATGAAAACGCCGGTCCTGCCCACCCCAGCGCTGCAAAGAAGGAAGAGGAGGAGTTGCAGAGAAAGCTGCTTGTGAGCCTGGTAAGGCCTTATTTTGCAAAACACTGCACAGAACCCAACACCCTTCATGTTATACTTGGGAGTCTACAGGAGAGGCGCATCAACGGCAGGAGGTAGAATTAAACTTCCCTCCATCAAATACATTTCTTAAAACTCCTTTCACATTTCTCCGCAAATCAAGGATCGCAAGGGAGGCTCTCCTTTCAGTTCCTCTTACAGGAAGAACCCACCAAACATTGTGAATTGCTGTCATATTCGGGATGGAAAAGACCTGAGATTTTAAAAAATTCCAATCTGGGATAAGCCGAATGTGAACAGATCTATTTAAAAGCTAGGTGCTGAAGAGTCTCAGTCTTGAATAGGTCTACTGCTTTTTTTCTTCTTTCTTTCTTTCTGTTAAGCTCTTTGTTTTTAATGTAAAGATATGGGATTTGGGGGGTATTTTTGGGGACTACAAATCCCATTCTAGGAGTTTGACCTGACAGATCCGTGCTCTGGCTCACCTGGGAGCACGGCCTCAACCGGAAGGATCTGAGGCCTAGCTGGGCCTAAAAAGGAAGCTCCCACCGACCGTTGGATCAGGAACAGGAAGCTTGGACGGAGCTAGGCCTAGCTAAGCCCGAGTTAAGGCCTAGTCTCCCAGGTGAGCCACATTTAGATACGGTGTGCATAAACCAGGGAGAACTCAGAGAATGAAGAATTATGGAACTAGTAGTTAATAAATAAATCTGGAGAGCTCACTCTTGTTCCATGTTTTTCAGATGGTCACAATATTTTCCCGGCTCGTGCAGCTGTGCCTTATTAAACTGGACTTTTCCAAAGGGCTGAGAAGTCTATTTACGGATTTGGGTTTTTTGATCTATATTCATAATTGCCCCTTTAATATGGAGTGAATTTAAACTTTGGGGGGGGGGGAAACTTGGATATGGGGAAAAAGCACAGTGGGGGTTCAGCCTTCTCTGCTAGCAAAATAGAAGGTGGAGAGCTTCGAAGTGCTCTTGAGATTTGTCCTTCTTTCTGGGTGTGTGGGTGGCTGGCGGAAGAAGGGAGGACGGAATATACGCCCTCCGTATAAACACATTTGGGCTGGATTTCATGCTTGTGCGCATGTATGTTATATATATAATATAGTATACACCTTTAAAACATCTTGTTTAAATACTTCTGTTTATTGATCGCGTAAGCGTTAACGTATTGGTAATATATATTGGTGTATTCTAACATTATGCATTCATGTGCACTCTGAGGGCGTGGTGTAAGGATTTCCATCCACAACTCTAGTTCCCAGAAGATGAAAACCATATTTGGATGCCTTTATTATTATTATTTTTACAGGAGCGGCTGAAGCGGAGAGCGGCAAATTGCTCGGAAAAGTGCCTCCGTGAGAAGTGGAACCAGCAAAAGGCGTCGGGAAATTGGAAGGGAGCGTCTCCCCCCAACCAGGTCTGCCGAGAAAAGCTCACCAACGAAGATGGGAGTTTGTCCCGGTTAAAAAAGGTAGGCAGGAAAGCTCTTTGTCCACGTAGACACACACCGTCTCAGCCGGGGAGCCCAGCGTACTGTCAATGCGGCAGAGAAACAGGGACCGGTCCGGCGCACCCACCCCCAACCCCTGCGCGGGAGAGCAGGGTGCATTGGGGGGGGGGGAGCCGGGCAGGAGGCTCAGTCGGCGTGTTCGTCGCAGAGAGACAGCCCACGGCTTGGTGGGAGGAAGCCGGGACGGGGAGGATCTTTCCCCACCAGCGGGGGTGGCTTGCAAGGCGGGCTGCGGATGTCCATGCTCCGGGGGGGGGGGGGGCGTCCATGGAGTGGGGGGGGGCAAGCTGGGGCCATTCCCCCCAACTTTGGATGCAGATTCACAGCATTGCTGCAGGGCTCTGATGTACTTTCTAGCTATCTATGCTCACACACATATAGGATATGCACCATCTATCTATCTATCTATCTATCTATCTATCTATCTATCTATCTATCTATCTATCTATCTATCTATCTATCTATCTATCTATCTATCTATCTATCTATCTATCTATCATTCGAGTGTCAATAATTGCTAACAGCTGTATTCTGGTATTCCCTGGTATTTTCTAGTATCAATATCTGCTAGTAGGCATATTCTGATATTCCCATGTACTTTTTAACAGTTATTGATGCTAGAATAAACCAGAATATGCCAGAACACACCTGGTATTCCTAGATGTATTCTAGTATCTGTTAATTAGGCATATTCTGGTCTATCGTAGTATCAATAACTGTTAAGAGGTGTAATCTGATAGCTATATTTGTTACTAGATAGATTGGAATACCAGAATACACCGAGGAATACCAGAATATACATTTCTACAAGTACAGAAATTATTACGTTTAGTTAGCTATATATATATGCCTACTTTTAGGCATTCACCACTAGCTATATATATATAGACACCAAAATTTACATTTAACTATACAGTCAGTTATATTCACGTATATAATCATTTTAGAATTATAATCTTATTCTAAGATTATTATATATCTGAATATAAGTATCTTCAGGTAGCTAACTATGCAGCTAAACATGTATTTTGCTGTTTATAATATTTGTACGAATTTTTTAGAGAGTAATATATTTATCTATCAATGCCACTATCTCTGTCTCTATGCCTGAATACAAGAATATATACCTACATACAGATAACATAAATATATTGAAATATACATCTGTAATGCCGATATTCATACAGCTCACTGTAAGCTCTTAAATATACCTCTATTTAAGTTCACACTGTTATCTGTATATATATAGATGTGTGTGTGTGCATATATAGCCACGTATAGACATCTCTATATATCTATATTCAGGCAGGCCCTCCCCCTCCAGCTCCCCCCAAACAGCCTTTGGGTTGTGACACCGCAGCCGTCACGGGGCCCACATCATCTCCGAAACCGGGAACGTGATGGGCAGGAAAAAACTAACCCACTCTCTTGTTCTTTGCAGGACGAGATGCAGAAGACATGGGTGGCCGAACCTGGAGGTCCTTTCCTACCTCAACCCCCCCAAGGGCAAACAGCTTGCCACTTCCTGCCTCCTGGTAGCCACTCGGCTGGGCACGTTCGCTTCCTGGCAGGGAAACGAGGCGGCTCCGTCCTCCATGGATTTTGTGTGTTCGCGCTGACGAATCTCTCTCTCTCTCTGCAGACGAATTTTGTGCTGATGAATATATATTTGTCAGCGCGATATTCGTCAGCAGATATATATATTCGTGGAATATATCTTTTCCACGCCACAAGACAGACGTTTCCAAGCGAGCCTGGGGCCGGGAGCTTTTTAATCCCTCCAGCGAGGCGATTAACCAACTAAGGCTTTAACAGCAGATTAACCACCACGAACCGCTCTGGATGATCTCGGTTGCTCTTGAAAGAATCAAGAAAAAAAAATAATAATACAAGAATACCTGCCGCAAGGGGTTCACAGCTTCTTGGGACTTAATGTCATGGCCTCCCTCTCTCCTGAGGGACACCCTGTTTATGCTCCTTTTAAACCTGCCCTCAATAAAGGCCTTTAATTTTTTTTTTTACTTTGGCAAAGTTTAATGACAACCTTCCAATTTACTAGATTCAACAGACTCAGAAGGTGGGGGCGCCTGGTTGTGGGTCTCTCTTGCGTGTTGTTCTCCATGGAACTCTGATCAAGAGTCTTGGAAAGACATAATATATGCTATTATTAAGTCCCTCCCTGGCGGCTTTTCTGTGCTTATCACACCATGATCTTTCACCGCTACAGAAATGGGAAAGTTTTTTAACGTAGCCTTTTTCACTCTTTCATTTTCTACAAATCTACATTTTCTTTGCTTCTATTTTCTACAACCACGTGTGTGTTATCGACTTGTGTAATTGCTTTGTGCTTTTATGATGATAGAATACTCTGTTGATTCCCAATAAACACTATGGGGATTATTAAGTACTCACTACTTTTGGTATTCTTTGCGGGATTACCTGTTAAATGTAACAACACAAAACCTCACAATCCTGGTGCTTAGAAAATGGACATTACAAGCTAACTGGTGACTTGGTTAATTACCTTGATACTTCCTCGAGTCCTGTCTTTATAAAATGAAATAATGCTGGCCCAAATCAGCCCGTCAGCACAAAGCTCAGAATTTCGACTAGTGAAGGAGTCGACGGTTGTATTCCCAGTCACGTGTCAGTCACACAACATGGGACATGACAAGAAATACATACGTTGACGTCTTCGCTGGCGGTGATTTGATGCTGAAATTTGCGCTGATGGACTTAACACTGGTGTGATTATTCCCCCTGGATTCTAGCCCTGATGACTAGCCCCTTTTTCAAGAAATCCAAATAACCAAAAGGGCCTTTTTTTTTTGGCTACTCTTTAAGTTATTTTTCTTTCTCGCTTGGGGAACTGAAAGAACAACAGCTAAGCTCGAAATTCTGGACCTCAGCCTCTCGGCTTAGACTTTTGCTAATTAAAGGATTCTGCGAGGGATTTGGGAAGGAAAGAACCTTGCATTTCGTGCCCAAGCCGGCTAATCAGGAGGCAGAAACTGGTCTCCCAGGAGTGGGTATTCGGCTTAAAAACTAGGGTCGGCTGAGCAGCCGTCTTAAATTCCAAGGTGCGAATTAGCAAGAGGCGAATTGGAAAACAAGGAATGGGAAGCTCCGACCGAGCTGGCTCGTTTTAATTTGAGTAATTCGGAAGGGCGTCTTCTTACCTGCAGTGGACGGAAATCGGCCCGTCTTGTCCAAACTGCTCCTTGGTTTTGTGCACCTGACCGATGAAATCGATAAACCCCTCTCCGGATTTTGGCACGCCCTGCTCGGGCCAGTCGGTGAACTGGAACTGGCGCACGGTTCGCGACTGGCCGTCCTGGGGCAAAGAGAACCAAGATGGGCGCGTTAGGGCCGAGAGCCACGGCACGCACTTCCTAGAACCGAGAAAGCGGGACTCTGGAACCCAAAACTCCATAGACTCGAAGACATGGGGTTGGTTTTTTTTTTTTTCCAACCCACGGGCTTTCCCTGTAAAGCCAAGATGGGGAATTTGCGACCCTCTGGGTGTTCCTAGACTACAAAGCCCATCAACCTCAACATAGCAGCTGGGGATGGATGGTTGGGCGCATTTTGCTTAACCCCCTGGCTTTAAAAAACATCAATCACATGATTGCGTTTTACTTCATTGGCATCCTGCCTTTCGTCCGTGAAGCTGGCTCCTCTCCCTTTATTTGACCACTATGACCTCCCTGTGAGGCAGGGGCGAAACTGATGGACGGGGATGGGCTCAATGCAGTAAATCCACACTAACCCCCCGCCCCCCGGCATTGAGCACGCTTGGGTGTGTCTCTCCCCTCTCCAGGAGAGGTTTTGACACCAAACCCCTCTCTTTCCAAGCCTTGTTTGGAACTGATTGTGTTTTTTTGGGGTGGTGTTGGAGCAAATTTCGAGCCCAATCCAGGAGACCCTACTGTTAGATGGAGGAGCCAATTCTGAGCTCACAAACACCTTGATCTGCGGTAACGCAGTTCCCCGTTTTTCCTCTTCAAATTAGCCATGGGTTTACACCCGTGGCGCCCAACCTTGGGTCCTCAGAGGTTCTCGGACTACAACTCCCAGAAGCCTTCACCGCTAGCTGAGCTGGCCAGGATTTTTGGCCGTTGTAGTCCAAGAACCTCCGGGAAGCCAAGGTGGAGAGGGAGGATGAGTAGACTCATGTTTGAGGGGCAAACCCTAAACTCAAGGAGACGACACCGGCTTTGAACATTCAACCCTTGGTTTCTATAGCTCAGGGGTTGAAGTCTCTGGCTGCGGAGCCTGAGGTTGGGAGTTCGAATCCCCCACTGGGCCTCCTTGACGGGCTGGACTGGATGACCCCTAGGAGTCCCTTCCAGCTATGTGGTTCTAAGATTATATTAGATTATCATATTATTATAATTAGGCGGACCAAAAAGCAGGCGATGCAGAAGAGCCGTCTGCAGGAAAGGAAGAGTTAATGAACAATCTGGCTAAAGGAGGAGTTCCCGTCACCTTGTCAAGGGCTCTTAAGTCTGTTTGGGAAGTCCCCATAAAGCGGAGCAGCCAGCTCCACGGGTTTACCCTTTTCCCATTCCTGAACTTCCCATGCCCCAAGGAATTATGGGAAATTAACATGGCAGGTCCATTCAAACCCCCGACACTCATCACCGCTGCTGAGCCGTTCGTTAGAGGGTCAAACAGGGAGATCTGGCTTCCAACCCCAACCGGGTTCGCTTCAAAACGACTTCGGGGGCAGCCGCAAACTCTCCACCCATCCAAACCCGCAGGGTCGTCGGGGAGACCCCGAGGGAAGCGGCCGACGTTCGCCCCGTCGGACTCGTCAAGGAGAAATTTGGGCAGAAAAGTTAACACTCCCGTACGAAACTTAAGAGGGGAACTTGCGAAGGAACACGTTTGCAAAAGGTTTCCTCAAAAGCCAGGAGACCACCCCGTGAGCCGAGTCAGGTCACACTACGGACCTAGAGAGAGCGTCGTTTGCTCGCTGGCCCGTTTGCGGAGGACCGTTCGCTGAACCTCCTGCCTGATCCCGGAGGCTCGGCGAGAGACAAGGCGTCCCAGCGTGTACTCACCCGGGCGTCGGTGACCTTGAATTCGCGCAGGATGTACTGAGGCATGTTGTATTCCGCCATGGGGTCCACAACGAAATACTGGTACCCGGGCGGATCGTTCCGCTGGCCAATACTGGTGGCACTTTTCCTGGCGGTCAAAGGGAGAAGCAGCCACGTTGAACACAAAACCTTGTGGACGGCGTGGACGCAGCGAGGGCTCATCCCTCCCATCTTGTTCCTCCCCTGGGAGCCGTGTCCCATCCTGATTCGCGCACACACCCCCTGGGACATTCTTGAGCACTAAACTGAGCTTTCTCAGAGGAAAACGTCTCCATGTCCTTCTGTCCACCTGATCGGGGACCCCTCCGTTTGTCCCGGGTGCCAGCCCTCCTCCCTTGCTATCTTTCAGAAGAGCTTTCTGATTTTTTCCCAAAGTTGCTTTTTTAATTAAAAAGAAAACAAATTCGATGGGGTTTCCCCCCTCTACGGACGGTTTGGAGGTGTGTCCAAAGAGGGACAGACGGCTGGGTGGAAAACACCCTCGATGCACTCATTAACTCATTTTAGCGGGCAGGAGGGCCAACTCCGTGGTGCCGGGAGTGTGCATGTGGGACACTTAACCGAGGTGCCCCGAACACCCCTGGCGGGCTGAGCATTTAAGCTTTTAACCTTACTCCTTCTCCCACTCCTCCTTCCAACTATTTTATTAATGCTTTTCCCTCTTTAATTGTAGCCCATTAGCTAGTCAACGTTTGCATGCCTGCCTACGTGCGAGGCGCAAGAGGTGGCACCCGACCAGGAATGCAAGCGGCGACGGGTCCCCCATCCGTTGCTTGTGGTGTTTCCCACCGCACTTTGGTGTAACCATGCCGAAAGGACTTGGGGTGTGTGTGTGTGTGAAGCCAAGGGGTCAGGGAGCGTTTGCTTGTCCTGCGACGCTTACCCGGCCCATCTCACGCAGCTTGGTCAACATCACCACGATGGTGGAGTTGTTCTCCCAGAGCATCCGCCAAAAATCTTCCGTGGTCTCTGCCAGTGGTCCCTGGGTGGCGATGTAGGCCTTTTGTTGCCTGCCCAAAGAAGAGCAGAAACAGCTTTTTAAACCCAAAAACGAGCCTGATTCGTGAGGGAAAAGAGCGCCGTCTCACCCACGGCTCAGGGATCGTGCAGAACAAGATCAAGTGGGGAAAAACTGCCCGGGTCGGGGGCCAAGTCCATCATGGCCAGCCTTCAGCAACAAAGCTCCTGCAAAAATCAGCAAAAATGATCCCCCCCCCCGCCCCCGTTTGCTATGGGTCACTCATGCTGCCGGTGAGATACAGCCTGCGCTTACTTCAAAAGCACCCTTGCCGAGATCCCTCTGGACTGGCTTCCCTTTGGCGTCTCCTTCCACCCTTTTATGGTCTTTTCCTTTTAAAATGATTGTAAAAACAAAAGCCAAACCCCAGGTGGGGCGATTTTAAAGCGTGGCTTTGAAGGCCAGCGCTTTTGAATCGGATGCCGTTCAAGAGTTTTGCCGGTCCCTTCGGAATATTAAGAAGCTGGACTCGAGAGCTCTTGCTTTCCTCTTCCCTCCTGCTCCTCTTTTCCTTTCATGTCCAAGCCTAGCTCTGCCCAAGCGTCCACTTCCTGCCCCAGTGTGAGCTGGGAGCTTTCTTTCTGAACAGGAAGCTAGGCCGAGCTAGACCTTAAAAAAAAAAACACTTCTGGCTTAGGTCTTTCTCCCAGGCGAGCCACATTTAGGTGTCTCTCTGATTATAGGGAACTCCACAATGGAGAATTATGGGATTTGTCGTCCAAACAAATCTAAAAAAGATCTCAGTCCGACCGGTAGATGTAACTAATAGGATTCTGGCTGGTAATTTGAAAATGTCCGCAAATACGTTTTCATCTCTGATGGGGAAAAATGCACAGAAAACAGTAATTTTTCTTTAAAAATGTGTTACAATCGGCCAAGTGCACACCCAAACAGGCCCAGATTTCTCAGGCGATCTCCCGCAAGAGACCTGGTACTAAACCAAGACAGGAGGAAAACGAGGGAGGATTCTGAGAAAAGTGACAGAATTAAGACAGAGAGATGGTTACACGCGTAGTTGCCACGGGCACCCAAACGGAGCTATGCATTGTGGCGGGAGGCCTTCTTGGTGGTGGGCCCCCGGCCATACCTGTATCCGTCAATGAAGCTGGCGTTGATGTAGTCTGAACCCTCCACGCCTCGGATGGGCTGAAGGCACACGCGCGTGCTCTCGTACGGCATGATGTTGACGAGGCGGTTCTTGAACTTGTTGCAGGGGAGGTTGGCGCTGATGAACCGGGAGGTGTGAGCTTTGGAGTTGGCGAGCCTCTGGAGGAGAGGGGCAGAGGGTGAGGGTCACGGTTACGGAGGTACTTCTTCCACGATCGCTCTCAAAGCAATGACAAAGGTCTGAAGGGCTGCCCTGGATCAGGCCCACTTGGTTCACCCAAGCGGTTCCCAACCTGGGGTCCCCAGGCGTTCTTGGACACCAACTCCCAGAAGCTTTAGGGTGAGAACCGCTGGTCTACTCTGAGGGGTGATGGTTCTCCGTGACTTGCAACCTGAGCCTTTCCATTCATTCCTTGTGATGCCGGGGCTGCTTCAACATCTTCTCCTAGCCTACAACCCTTCTAGAGTCCAGCCAGCTAGTTATGGCGAATGACCAAGCACAGAAGGGAAATCGCAGAAGCACCCATGGCCCCTTTTGCAAGGTGATGGGACACAGCTCTTATCCAACCAGCTCTGCCTGCTTCTGTGGCTTCTCATCCACACACTGTAATCGGCAATGAGACACTGGCGGTAAGATTCTAGTCCTCATGATTCTCTTCCTGGAGATCCTAGAATTTCAACCAGAAATTCGATCAACTAGAGCAAGGGTTCCTAACCTGGGGTCCTCAAATGTTCTCGGACCGCGACTCCCAGAAATCCTAGGAGTTGAAGGTTTCTGGGAGTTGGAGTCCAAGAACATCTGGGAACTCAAGGTTGGGAACCAGCGAACGACTGTCTCCTATAGAGATTTAAGACGGCTGAGTTAGGATTGGAAGTCCTGGTGATTTGCTGGCCAGCTGGACTCTTCTCATCCTGGCCTACCTGACAGGACCACTGAGACTGCAAATCAGGGAGAAACCCCTGGATAGCTCAGGGGTTGAGGGTCTCTGGCTGCAGAGCCAGAGGTCGGGAGTTCGAATCCCCCGTGGTGCCTCCTGGACAGGGGCTGGACTGGATGCTCTCAAGGGTCCCTTCCAGCTCTGCCGTTCTACGACAAGGACCTCTGGAGGGTCTCGGGTGGCCCACCTTGAATTCCAGCTCCATCCCCGTGACGTGTTCGCCCACTTCGATCTGCGCCAACTTCTGGATGTAGGTGTACAGATTCCGGGCGGGCACTTCCGTGTTGCCGCAGGCGACGGCCTCCAGCAAGGAGTCGTGGATGAAGCTGTACTGGTCTTCCGTCTGCACCATGTAGTTTCTCTGCGACCGCATGAGGGTGACGTGGCCGTAAATGTCCACCGTCTTCTCGTGCTTTATCCTCTCCAGCATGGCATCGATCACGATGAAGCAGCCGGTCCGGCCGACCCCCGCGCTGCAAAAGAAAGAAAGAGAGAGAGAGAAAGATCGAGGTTATAAGAATAACAACAACAACAACTACAAGAAAAAGAAGAAGAAGAGGAAGAAGAAGAAGAGGAAGAAGAAGAAATCAGATTTTTGAGGTGTTCCAGCCATAGATCTGCAGGGCACCTCCATTGACAATATTTAATTTTATTTATTTAAAATATTTTTACCCCACCTTTCTCCTTAAAAAGGACCCAAGGCAGCTTACATCAATTAAAAGACAATACTGAAAGCTTTGAAAAGTATACAAATATGAAAAAAAAGATTTAAACAGATGCCACCCTAAAACATGGTCAACAAAATCAAGTCCAAAAATGCATTCAAAGCAGAAAGGCACAACCATCCCTCTAAAAAACCCCACTCGGGCGGCCAGTCATTATAGGGAAGGGTTGCCCGAAGAGGAAGGTCTTTGTCTGCTTGAGGAAGGACAACCAAGAGGGGGCCAGGCTGGCGTCCAGTGGCAGGGAGTTCCAGAGTCTGAAGGAGCCGCCACCAAGAAGGCCCTTTTCCATGTCCGCATCAGATGCACCGGTAAAGGTGGTGGGACTGAGAGAAAGCCCTCCCCTGATGATCTCAACACCTGAGCCGGCTCATAAAGGGGGACACGCGGTCCTTGAGACAGCTGGGACCCAAGCTGTTTAGGGCTTTATAGGTTAGAACCCGCACTCTGAATTGTGCCCAGAAACGGATCGGCAGCCCATGGAGTTGCTGCCACGGGGAAGTTATGAGATCTCTGTGATCAGCCCCAGTTAACAATCTGGCTAATAACCACAGTAGACGCACTGACTCTCTGTGGGTTAACCTTCTGGACAAAGCGGCATCGGGTGAGCCAAGGTTGACTGAAAAGGTATGCACAGGGTGTTTTTAAAGTCCCTTTCATGTTTGGGTTTGATGGCCGAGAGGGGGGCGGAAGGTAGGGAGAAATCCTCCTGCACTGCTGTGCGAAGGCATCAGGGTGACACCTCACCGTCTGTGCGCCGCGCGGATGGTGGCGAAAGGAAAGGAAGAAAGAGCGTGTAATGAATTCCGCCGAATTTCCCCCTCGTGTGTCGGCAGCCAGCGATATAAAAGGAAGCCCATCCCTCCGGCTCCAACAGCGTGGGGCGGCTTTTGTTCCTTTTCTCGTCCAAATCTGCCCTTTGATCTTGGTTAATTAGACTTTGCAACCCCTGACGCCGGCAGGATGAGTGCGTGCGTGTCACGGCGGGGTGGGTGAAGGAGAAGAGAGCCAGGCCGAGACACACCCGAAGCCCACTTGCCGTTAAAAAACAACAACACCACACCCACACCGCAGTTATCGTTGCCATTTGCAAGATGACCGAATGACCGCCGAATTTCCGGCGGAAGGTGAGATTTCAAACGGCTTTCTGTTTTTTTAAAAAAAACCCTGAAATTGGAGACCCTGCTGCACCATCGTGGCTTTTTTTCCCCCCTTTTTAATTCCGGCGCAACCCGTTCTTCCCTCTCCGTTGGTCTCTTGGGGAACGAAAAGGATTGAACAACGACGGCTTGCCGGGTGGAAAATCGAATTCCAGCACGACGCCTGCTCTACGGAGAGGTGGAGGCCGGCGTCCGCGGCTTGAGTCCATCACCGGTTGCGCCGGTTTTCCAATCAACCTCCGGAGTGGAGCCGTCTGCGGTCCCGACGCCGTGACCTCTCGTTCGCGCTCCCGTGTGGACACGAACAGATCTCTGCTCCCGTCTGTAATCTTCTACTGAATCGAGGCCCACCGTGAGCTCTCTGCGCGTGGCCAAAAAGATAACGTGGATTTCGGGTGCACCGCCAAGTCACGGAGCCGTTTTTAATGAACAATGGGGTTTAGAACCGTGGATGTGTGAAATGTTCCATGTTCAGGGTTTAAGAAACCCGGTTCCCCCTTTCCGTCAATCTTCCACACTCTTGGACGATCCTCTGCTTGTGGATCCATAGGTCGGGAGTTCGAATCCCCCACTGTGCCTCCTTGATAGGGGCTAGACTTGTTGAACTGTAGGGTCCCCCTTCCTTCCCTGCAGTTCTGAGATGATGATGTGGGTTTTCCTCTCCTCAAAATCCTTCTGGAATCCTTGGGTTTCCTCTGTATCGTCTGAAGATGCTTCGCTTTGCACTCATTCTGGTGGGCAAGTGACTGGCATTTTTCATCTGAGCGTCGGAAAGAAAGGGAGGATGGCTGCTAACCAGCCCCGAGACGGATTACACATAATTCGCCTCCAGATCCTAACGGCGTGAGAAAGCAATTATTTCGGAGTGTACATAAAAAGGCTGCGAGACCCCGCCCTCCACCATTCTGCAGCAACCAGAAGATGACATGGCTGTCTTTGAATAAATGTAGATGGTTGTACATGAAAAAAATAAAACATCCCCTGAAAATAAGCCCTAATTCGTTTTTTAGAGCAAAAATTAATATAAGACCCTGTCTTATTTTTGGGGAAACACGGTAGCGCCTTGAAGAGGCTCAAAGCTTCTGTTGGGTTTTCCTACGAAGCGGACCGTCTTTTCTGAAGGCCGAAGTCTCCCGTGTCACCCTGCCGAATTTGGGGATAAGATGGGCCCGATCCACCACAGATCCTGTTATAGATTTACCATCATCCGTAGGCTACTTTTCTCCCAATGAGGGGAGGACTCAAGGCCAGTCCACCACGTTAAAAGAAGTCAAATTAAAAACACAATAAAAGTGTGCATTGAACATCTGAGGTTCTTACTGTTGTATTTTAAAAAAAGAGAGAGAGAGAGAGCTTTTTATCTCCCCCCCCCCCGTTCTTTTCATCTATCATGAAAGTGGCCTCTTTCCACGCACTTTCTCCGTACGTCACGACGTACTCCTCGAGGAAGAAGAGGTCCCGGGGTGTCCCAAAATGGCCTTACCTGCAGTGCACAACGATGGGGCCAGCGTCGGGCGGGTTGCAGGTCTTCACTCTCCTGAGGAAGGCCAGGAAGGGGGTCGGGTATTCGGGGACGCCGTGGTCTGGCCAGGCCGTGAACTGGAACTGGCGGACTTCGCGTTTCTCGCTTGAACCGTTCTGATGGGAGGGAAGAGACCAAGTCACAGAAGGAGGCAGGAGCCCGAATGGGGCAGAAACGGGGAGGGCCAGGGTTGGGCAACCCGCAAACTCCACCACTCCAGGATAAAGAGCTTGCGGCGAGCGAGCCAAGTCGCGTGGGAAAGCGAGAAAGACGTCTGGGTTTCAACGGGGCTGGGTTCAGAGTCATTTAAAAAAAAAAAACCAAAAAAAAAACAAAACCAAACAGCGTACCACCAATCCACAGAAATGGGGCCCTCTCCGAATTAGAAACGGAGGAATTTTTAATCCTGGGCTCCCCAAATATGGTTCGGACGGGCAATAAAGAGCCATTAACTCAAAAAAAAAAAGACCCGTTCCCGGTAGAGACGAAAAAGCTGGCCTGTTTGAACTTTCCCTAGGGATGTGACCACGGGAATGGCAGTACAATTAGTTTCCAAGACGAACAGGTCTTTTGTCAGGTTAACGGCTCTTGATGAGCAAAATCCCCTTCTCCATTTCTATTTTCTTTCTTGTATGGGTAAAATGGAGCCGGAAAGAGACTGGACTCATATGGCTATCATCATTTACAGATAATTCAGCACATCAACCACCCACTGGGCTTCTCTTACCTTGTGGAGGGAGAAAGTCCGGACACAGAACGTGGCCAGTTCAATGGTATCCAGCAAGGTGACTTGGATCATCCCATAGGTCTCTGTGCCCCGGCCGGGCCAGTACTGGTCACACTTTATCTGAAAGACGAACCCTTTAACAATGAGGTTTGAGCCACTGACAGACTGTCCAAGTGGGAGAAACTAGATGGCAACCCCTGGGGAAATAAACCAATTCATTTCTGGATACTGCAAGTCACCAAAAGAACAAATAAGTGATCAGATCAAGCTCAGATTCTCACCAGAAGCAAAGAATTAATAATCGGAGGTGGTTGTTCTTTGGGTGTATCGTGAGACTCGCTAGAAAAGACAAAGAAACTGGGAAATGTGGAAGGCAGCAGGAAAGGAGGACCAAATGTGAGCTGGGCTAGCTCCCTAATGGAAACCACGACGCTGAGACCACAAAACCAGAGCCAGGCTGCTAATGAGAGGGCTTTTTGGAAGTCACCCATTCACAGGGTCACCGTAAAGTTGGAAGCGACTTCGCCGAACAATAACAAACACCCGCCTAGCATCCCAAAATCGGAACACATTAGACAGGTGAAGACTTAAAATCCCTTCCTGAAATGAGCATGCTAAGGACCCAGTGCTGAAAGAAATCAAAATGTGGGGCTCTGAAGGGCTAAATTATGTAGCCAATTTCAATTCTGAAAAAAGGGTTTCTCCGCTAGTCTGTTCTCTGTCCTCTTCAACAGCACCGGTCCCATTTTCTAAAGCATCTTTTCCTAAAGGCCACTAGGACCACAACTTTTTGGGAAAATAGTAAGAACTAAAAAATATTCTTAAAAAATACGAATCTAGCAATCCACACTCAAGATTTCTGCCGGAGAGCTCGGGGTGGAGGTCTCTCTGGCTGCAGAGCCAGAGGTTGGGAGTTCGAATCCCCCACGGTGCCCACCTGACAGGGGCTGGACTGGATGACCCTTTAGGGTCTCTTCCAGTTCTGCAGTTCTAAGGTTGTTGTTGTTACTATTATAAAACAAGGCACAGTCAATACATTTATTATTATTATTATTATTATTATTATTATTATTATTATTATTATTATTATTATTATTATTATTATTATTATTATTATTATTATTATCATCATCATCATCATCATCATCATCATCACCTGTCCCATGTTCTCTGGGAACAGAGAGAACACCCAGCACCAGTTCCAACCCCCATATCTATGGCACGTATAAACCCCGAGGCAGGCACATCAGTATTTCTCTATTTATATTCCACTAGCGGCTTGCCTTTAAAAATAAAATAAAAATTTAAAAGACCCAAAGCCACTGGCATTCCAAACAATTTTAAATAAAATTGCCCGGCGTTCGTTTTTCAGCCGACCGAACCGTTTCCACGCAGCCCAACTTCCATCGTCCTTTTCCCGCACGCGGGCGCCTCCTCCCGACGGTCCCTTTCTTTCTTTTTTCTTAACTGCTCACCCGGGACTTCTCCTCCAGCTTGGTCATCATCACCACGGTGGCCGAGCGCTGCTCCCACACCATCCGCCAAAAGTCCCCGAACGTCTCTGGCAGAGGCCCTTGGGTGGCGATGTAGGCGTTCTGCTTCCGGTAACCATCGATGTAGTTGGCGTTGATGTAGTCACTCCCGACAATCCCTGGACAGGGGGAGACAAGCCTCCTGTCAATTCGGTATACTCCCCTCTGTTGCACAAATAAATAACATTAAACAATACTTTAATTCAAACCCCTTTAACGCTGGCGACGCAGTTTTTCTCACCTTCCGGAAGCCAAGATCTGTTGCATTTTCGGCTGTAGCGTGGCCATTAAGATGTCTGCAGGCGGCAAGTTAATACAAGATCGGACCTGTCCTCCATCTAACCCAACAGCGTCTGCTTTGGCCGGCAGCCGCTCTCCAGCAGAGAAGGAGCCTTTGGCACTCTCTGCTCCATGATCCTTTCTAACGGGAGGGGACCGGCAGCTGCATGTACGGGAAGTCAGTCTACCGCTGCTCCCGGTCAAAACGGTGGCCTTCTCTCCTGGGATTTTCCCATCTGTCTGGCACCATCTCTCAAATTGAGAATGAGGGCTTTCACCCTGTCCTACCGGGAAACCCGAAGAATTCAAACCTAGAGCCTCTGTCCGCAAAAGAGGGGCTGTACGGCCCTTTGCAAACACGCCTGCAAAGTCCCCCAAATGACTACAATCTTGGATGCATCAATTCCCTGTGCGCACTTTTGGCCTCTCTCGGGGTGATCAAAACCGAAAATCAATGCATTCGAGTGCCAGGAACGAGGGGGCAAAGATTTTTATAAGTCGACAATTCTCCCCCGCACCCCATCTTCTTTTCTGGATCATCATCACCAAAGTCAGACCATGTTTAGACCCAGAAACCGGCTCGGGAAATATAATAAATTAATGCAGAGAGATCTTGTACAGAGTTGAGGCCCGGATCTGTCTGGGGGAGGTATTTTTCTACATCGGCCAGCAACGGCAATCCGTGGTTTCAGGCAAAAGGGTTACTCAGCTCTATCCCAGGTAATGTAACATGGCCACGGATCTTGGAAAGCCGGGGAGGAAACAGCCCCCTTGATCCTATGCAGCCTTCGGTGAAAGACAGGGCACGGAGCATCCGAGGGGATTAAAACATTCGTTTCATGCTGGAATCTCCTTCAGGGTCACACCCGGAAAGCTCACGGTGGAACGTTTGTGGCATTGCGTTAAACCTTGCCATCGCCAAGACCCTCCAGCCAAGAAGTCTTGTTGTAACTGGTACCGAAACAAGCCTCCCTAAGGGTGACCATTTTTCCTTGTACGCCAAGACACAAGGGTGATTTCTCTGATCCATAGACCTATGCAGTTGACGCTTGCAGGAGAACGGAACACAGGCCTACAGCTGCCTTCCATATTCACGTTTTCTTTTTTTCCAGGCTGGCGTCTTGCCGCCTGCAACCTCCTGAAACAAACCCACCGAGCACGACGGGGGTTGACCTGACACACTTTAAAATTACAGAAGCGCTCGGGGAGGGTGGCGGAGGGAGAACACTCAGACGTACATCTATAATTGGGCCACATAATTAAAGGAAGTCACGCTTGCTAATTTCAAAGCCACTTAATTCCCTCCTCCACCCGCCCATCCGTGCCCCGACGGGAATTCGCAGCGAGGTTTTCCCCTTCCCTTCTCCGCCCTCCACGCCCACCTATTCTCACAAACTGAGCAGGTTTATAGCGGGAGGTAGATAAGGAGGGATCTATATTCAAATGTGTAGCACAAATCCAGGGATCACAAATTCCAACCAAACCACCTCCACAAGGTGAAAACAGTACATAGACTCGTTGGTCTATTAACAACTTTAAATAACAAAATACCCCCCCCCCCCCGCAAAGCTGTGATCTCTCTGTCTCTTTAGACCAGGCTGTGGATTGTGTGCCCCTTCCAGATGTGGGACTACAACTTCCATGGTGCTTTGCTGTTGGCTAAGGTTCCTGGAAGTTACCATCTAACATCACCCAGGCAGCTGTAATTTCCCTGCCTTCATTTAATGACAATCGTTAAAAGGTCCTACAGAATATTTCCGAGCTTATAAGGGAACTGTGCAAGCAGCCACAGATGTAACTGAGGCGCTGAGTGTGTGCTCAGTAGCAACCAACAGAGCAGCCTCCCCCGAAGTTAAAAAATCTAACCATCCTTTCCAACCTGGTTCGAAAAAAATGTCACCCTTGGAGGAGACTCGCTTCGGTACCAATTACAACAAGCTCGGCACTTCATGGCCTTTCCACCCAGTCGCTTTCCACCTCTCGCCAGATGGGTTCACATACCTTCAATCGGCAGCAAAATGACCCGGGAGTGGTCGTAGGCGATGACGTTGGCGTATCGGTTTTTGGGCTTGTTCACCTCGAGGTTGGAGTGTTCCCAAGTGAACTGCTGACCCGGGTCGATGGACTGCCGGAGAGAGAGAGAAAAAGCAAACAGTTCAAGATGTACACGTACAACTGTCTATAACTCCATAAAAGATACAATCAATATACAAATATACAATCCCTTTTTGCTTTCTGTTCTAATTTGGGAGCAAATTGGTTGTGCTTCCAGTAAGAGTGTAACGACCACCACGTCTAGAGGACATTAAAATCCTACAATTGAGAGGTTCCACAGAGGTCATCTAGTCTGTCCCCTCACCTAATGCCACATTTGACCCAAGGAGCAACCAGCCTTCCTTCCTTAGCTCTCTTCCTTCCTTCCTTCCATCATCAGGTCCTTCCTTCCTTAACTCCATCCATCAACTCCTTCCTTCCTTCCATCCATCATCAGCTCCTTCCTTCCTTCCTTCCATTCATCATTAGCTCCTTCCTTCCTTCTGTTTGAGAAAGTGGTGGATTTTCCTCAAGCAGAGGCTGCTCGTTCATGAGGGCTAGCAACTTGTTTTCCTGCCCCTGATCAGGCCTGATGACCTCTAAGTGTCCGACCCACTCAAAGCCCGCAAGCTGAACGATGTCTTGTCTGGTCTTGAAACTTTGGGATTCAGCAAGGGGGGGGGGGGGGCAAAAGTGGGAAAAAACCTCGATAAATGACCAGATCTGTTAAAAAACGGCAAGTAGCACACACGTTGTGTTTGACCCTACGAGCGTTGGGCTGCTGGGGCCCAATCCTGGCTCCTCCTTAAGAGGCTCCATTGTGGATCCTTCCACAGCTCTAAGATGTTTGAAAAAAGGAGCCCGTTCTGCCCTCCCGGGGCTTGTGCTTCTGATTAGGCTTGGTTCGGGGTGTCTTCCCTCTCTCCCTTCCTAAGTCTGCAGCGTAGGAACAGGGCTGCCCCAGAAGCAGGCCCCAAACGCTGCTGGGTATTGCATTGTGCAGATTCACCGCTGCAGGGTGTGGGGCGAGAGCGTGCGGGCGTCTCTCGGCCGGAGGGGGGGCACGGGGGCAGCAGAGGGCAGAAAACGGGCAGAGAAAGACTCCGTTTTCTCCTCACCCGCCTGGTCCCCCCCCAAAAAAAAACCACACACCCCCCCCCCCCCCGCAGAGATGGGTTAGAAAGATCCCGACAGGGCTTGTAATTATATCTTGCTGGTGATTAGCAATTCACACACTGTTTAAAAAGCTGAGCGGCGCCTGGCTGCCAAACAAGAGAGAGACAGAGAGAAAACGGGGGGAAAGAAACACGAAAAGGAGAATATTTGTGTGCCTTGCGGCTGGGTTTTTTTTTAAAGAAAAGAACTAGCAAATGGGAACTCAACCGCCGACGTCCTTCCCTGCCGACCTGTTTTCATCGTTGCCTCCTCGCTGTTTTGGTTGCCCCATTTCCCCCGGTCCTCCACTGGCTCCCTCCCCACTCAGCCCCCTTCTCTACCGGGGC
Source organism: Intellagama lesueurii (assembly GCA_037013535.1). Classification (NCBI taxonomy): domain Eukaryota; kingdom Metazoa; phylum Chordata; class Lepidosauria; order Squamata; family Agamidae; genus Intellagama; species Intellagama lesueurii. Next base: position 5,087,213 of record JBAJHW010000020.1, read on the forward strand.
GACGCTCATCCATTCCTTCTCCATCCATACTGACTCTCCCCTTTCCAGCAACTCCCCAGGCCCCCAAATCCCTGCCTCGATATACCACGGCCGGCCTTTCCCTTCCCCAGTTGGAATATAGGTGAACGTTCCGTGGCATCTCCCTGCAAGCCAGGTGGGGGGGACTTGAAGTCCAGCTTCCCCCCCCCCGCCCTGCCTCCCTAGCTATCTCAAATCGTGCGTGGGGATCTACTGATCAGCTGACGTTTCCTTTCTGGAACAAAGCGTGTGTGAAATGCACAAGACACACCGAACATGGCTTCCATGTAGGCCTTAGGAAGAACATGAAAATAGCATCCTGTAAAAAAATCCAGGAGCACAACAGAACACACACACACACACACGTTAAGAGTTCTAGCCTCCAACGTGGTTTACAGGGTTTTCCTCCTCCTTCTTACTCACAACGATCCTGAGAGGTAGGTGCACCATCTGGTGAAGGCTATTGCCCAGCGATCACACAACGTATGGGAGATCATGAACCAGCCTAATCCCGATCTGTGCCCAAGCTGAGTCTCTCTAGTCCCCCGGCAGGACTTTCTGGGAGCGATTCCTCCACAGACGGAAGGGCCACTTTACGGGGGGATCACTCCCAGCAAACATGGATCCTTTCCAGTGTGATCAGACGTGATCCTTTTTCATCATCGGCCCGCACCCTTAATCGATCATACCCATTTCTTTCTTGTGCTGCAAGCTTTTCAGACAAACATTATGATCTCCTTCCGCTATCAAACGTTGCCCCCGCGTACAGCACATTCTTGAGACAGACCGCAAGATTTTCTTATATCTTATATCCGAGACACACCATATTATTTCCTTCGTTTATCATATCTTTTCTCCTGTACTCCAGAAACAGACTGTGTCTCTTCTTCCAACTTACCACATACTTCTCACTCTTGATTCCCCATAATGTGCCCCTTCATCTCCCCCATTTTTTCCGTCCCCGTACCTCGTATTCCTGAGACAACTTCAGATTGTCGTTGGCTTTAAGGTGTTCGGTGTGGTCTGCCAGTTCCGATATAGGAATCGGAGGGTGGTTGAGCATACCTGGGAGGGTAAAGAGAGAAGAAGCGTGGAGAGGGAAATAATCTTGTTCAATTAAAAACAGCCGGCAGCCGACAAGTACTTTACAATTCATTTTGTGCGTGTGTCAAGAACTGCAATGGAAGGAGGGTTAGAAAGGTGGAAAGAGAAATTGAGGGCTCGAAATTTTGACCGTAGAACTCTCAAAGGGGGGAAAAAATGGAAGAGTTCTCTCCACTGTGATGGCCCCGTTGTTGTCAACATGGATCAAAAATGTGGGTTCTATCTGGTGGGGGGGGGGGGGGAGAGGAACGGAAAATTGGAAAGACGCACTAACGAAGGAAGGGGTAAGAGAACGAGGAGGATCTGACAGCAGACACCGGGTAGCGATTCTGGACAGTGAAGTTGCCGAGTGAGAATGGCAGCTGAGAGAAAGAAAAGAAAACAAAAACTCAGAAGCAACATAGGTGGCAAGGAGGAAATACTGATGACAGCGGGTGAGATGCATGGGGGGGGGGGGAGTCACCAGAAACATCCCAAAATAGAAAAGGGGGGTGAGTAAAAAACAGGACACACACACACCACACACACAAGAGAGGGAGGTATATAGACCTTTGGTCTAGATGGGCGGGGTATAAATCTAATAAAATAAATAAATAAATAAAATATACAGCTAAGAGAGACCATGGAAGGGTGAGTGTGGTGTGTCGGGGTGGGGTGGGGGTGGAGGATGTGCGAGAAACTGCGGTGGCTCGTCAAAAGTTGCCACAGAGTCAGCCATGAGGAAGGGGAGAGGGCCATGGCCCTCTCATGACCTATGTTGAACCCGCTATTCGCAAGAGAATGATGGGAACAGTGTATGTGGGGTGTCATCGGGTTTTCTTGCCCCCCAAAAGGGTGCTCAGCACCACTGGAATCTTCCTTAGGGGCACCCCTTCCCTGCAGCTGTTTCTGAATAATTTTGTCCACCCCGCCACCTTTCCTAAATTCATGAACAGTGTTGGCTTCGGGAAAAAAACCCTTTCCCTCTGCTAACCACAGGAGTCCTGCTATATCCGAAAACGGCTAGGGAACATCTTGCGGGAAACGGTTATTAGCGATGTTATTGCACTGGGGGGGGGGGGGCTCCGTCACCAGACAGACAAAGCAGAACGAAAGAAGTGGGATGGAGAAAGCGGGCCGGTTCGTTCCAGCACGCTCCCCCCTCCCCGATAACCACAGACATATCTGTGAAGATTTTCAGTCATCGAGGTGAGGTTATCCGGGAGTTGAGTCATGGCAACTGGACTTCGTTCTTATTAGGCTGAAACGTCTCGCTACTCATCCATCAGACTGAAGAAGCTACTTGGACGAGCAGCGAAACCTTCAACCTAATAAGAAGTCCAGTTCCCATGACTCAACTTCCAGATAACCATGGACATAATTCTGCTACGGCTCTCCTGTTCTAAAAAGCCCGTTCTCTTATCACCAGGAGGAACTCGGATTCCTTTCGGGATTCCTTCCCAAACGGGGACTTAAAACTGATTTGAAAACTGCAGACGTCCGAGTTCAATCAGAGCAGCTTTCCTCCACTTTGTGCTCGGTCGTCTAAGATCGCTGGGCTGCGTGTCACGGGCGAAAGGCCTGGCTCGCCCTGGGCAACTTGGGAGGCCCGCAACCCGAGAGCTTCCTTTTGAAAACCCTCCCGATTTCTCTTGCTTTAAAAAAAAAAATCATTATTTCTGGAACTGTCTTGGGCGCCCCTGAACTCTCCTTCCTTTCTCCAGCGGGGCTTCGTGTGGCGTGGCACAGGCGCCTTTGTGCACGGAAAGGGGGAACACTGAACGTCCACCCCAGCCCATTGAAATTTCAATATTATTAAGGAGGCCGCCTTGCGGGTCTGTACACAAGACTGATGTCTCGGATGGCAAAGTCAGAATTAAGGGAGGCTAGAAATAGCAAACGCAGGGATTGGAAAAAAAAAAAAATCAGCTCCCGCACATGGTTCAAATTTGTGGCACAAATGTGTCGAAAGGGAATTGGGATGGCCGGGCAAAACAAGAAAATGTCCTCGCTACAGAATCAAATGGATTGATTGTTGCCCTGTTTTCTGATGGCGTTATCTGAAGAAATAAGCTACTACCTGCATTGTACGGTTAACCAGTTACAGCTAAATTCAATTAAAGCACTGTTCTGTTAACAAGTCACAGCCGAGTTGTACACTTGTTTACTCTGCCCTGTGTCCCCCTGACGCTGGTGGGGCTTCATCTGGAGTAAGAGAGCACAGGATCATTGGAACTAGGGGTGTGCGCTCTCCACCCCTGGCATAGTCTGTCCCCAGCGGAGGGCACACAGATTGGTGCCCAACGCACACTGTGCCTTTTTGGAGACCCTCCAGTCCCTTCCTTGCACGTACGTAATTACAATTTCTTTCCGAGGAACCCTAGGGGAGGAACACCTTTATCAAACCCTCAGCACACACCCCTCCCATTGTCCATCGAAGTTCCTTTTATAAACATACAGCTAGAACGAGACACATTTCTGGTGATCTGTACTTTTCTCGGTAGCCCTGCCTAATGAGAGCCAGATGGGAAATGCATCGGGGAGCTTTGGAGAAGCGAGTTGGGAGCCTTGGGAAGCGAGTCGGAAGCCTTGGGAAGCGAGTCGGGAGCCCTGGGAAGCGAGTCAGGAGCCCTGGGAAGCAAGTCGGGAGCCCTGGAAAGTCAGTTTCACCCGAGCCAGCCTTCTGAGAAGCCACCACAGTGTCTTAGGAAGGGGGAAAGGTGTGTGTGGGTGGGAGATGACGGGGAGCCATGGAGAATTTCGAGCCCTATTGGGAATTGCGTGATTAAAAAGCGGTGGTAAAGCAGCGGCAGTGGCAGCAAAATAACCTGGAGACTCAGAACAGAGATGGCAAAAGCTAGTGCTGCATGTACCAGTTTTACAGTGTGCTTTTTTTGCACCCAAAATTAAAAATGAGAGAAAGGGAGAAGTTCGGGGACTCCAAGCTTCGGGGGACAAGCCACAGCCACCCGAAACAATCCAACGGAAGGTAGCTGGCCATTAACACCAGAGAGCTTTAAAGTAATTGGAGTTGTGTGAATTTTCTCTGCTTCAGACAGTTTCCAACCAGATGCAGGCCTTTCGAATTTTTTTAAAGGTGCCTCAAGAAAGAATTACCCTAGATTCAGAAGTCTCCACCTTCTTCTCTGCTTTTTCATTACTCTCCATTATTTCTTGCATGTAACTCAAAACTCGTCTATTCAGAATTAAGTCATGTGGCGGGACGTGCTCCCGCGTAAGGACAGACGGATCACAGCCTCAGCCAACAGAAACCAAAGCAAGTGGATTCAAGAGGCAGGTTGACCCTGGTGAATTTAACACAGCTTACTCCCAGGGAGACCACGACAGGGATTCAGGGAAGGCGTGTGGCGAAATCACCCTTACGGGAGCAAAAAATGGAAGACAGGTAGAACTTTACAGGAGACCTGGCAGATGTCAGGAAATTCCAAAATAAAACACAGCCAAAGACAGCTCACATGACCCAAAAGCAGAGAAGGCTGCTTATGTGCAATGGAGGTTCCCGCTGTGTCTCAGGATGAGTCCCTGTCCTAAGGTAAGCCCCTCCGGATCAGCCTCCTTAGCGACAGATAACCCCATCCCCACTTTCCGCCAGGACAGCCGGTCCAAACGCAGAGATGCGACAGAATTAAATCAGTCCCCTTCGAGGGGAGGTTCAACCGCGCATCTTAGCATCAGAAACTCTCTCCCACTTTTCGGGTGGGATTTCTTTCCTCGAGGCGCTAGGTAAGGAAACGGAGATGTATGTTTTCTCGCTGCACTGCGATTCTAACCGTAAGAATAAAGATTCCAGTCCTCACCCAGTGCTTATTTTTCTGGTTAAAGGTGCCAATTTCCATTCTTGCAGGGGGGCACCCTACAGATCATCAAGCCCAACCCCTGGCAAGGAGGCCCAGTGGGGGATTCGAACTCCCAACCTCTGGCTCTGCAGCCAGATGCCTTAAACCACGGAGTATCCAGCCCAGGTGTTTCCTTTTAATAGCCTCTTCTGGCCGTTCCCCAGGACCGATGAAGGCAAGAATTTGAAATTGCCCGTTCCGGTTTTCTAAATAAAGGACTGGTTTAAATAGGAACACGAGGGGCAGCCTTATAATGACTCAAGAAAAATGGGAGCATCGGGAGGAGTATTGTCCGCACTGAGCGGAAGCAACCTTACTGCCGAGCTACACTCACTGGTCCACTTTTCCGCCCACGGTTGGCCCCGACTAGTCTGGGCTGCTGGACTTTGGGAGCGCCTCCAATCTCCAGAGGCAAACATTTAGCCCAGACCTAAGATCCTAAGGTCTTGGAAACAACGCGTTCAATTTAACGCATTCCCATTCAAAACGTCCACTTTTTGCATTCAAGCGGGATCTTAAGCCATTTTCCTTAGAAAATATGACGTGAAAGCACTGACGCGTTGCTTTTGACAATATTCTCAAGTCCACCAGCCGGCCGGCCCTTCAGTTTTAAAGCAAAAAAGAACGGCTTTTGGTGTTAACGCGTCCTCTCCAGGCGATGCGCCCTGCCCTGGGGGGTGCGTGTGGATCTTCTGTGCAGCAGGGGAATGCCGCCGCACAGCCTGACGCCTGAAATCCTCTGCTCGGGGGCGAGAGCGATGTTTAATCCGAGCCAGATGATCCTGGCAATTCTTGCCGCCAAGATTTGTGAGAGATTGTGGCCAGCCCGTTTGCAATTCGCTATCGGCTCCCCGCACGAACCTTCTGTCGTTTTGTTCCAGAGAGAGATGTGGGCCAGTACTCACTCTCGAACTATCTCCCTGCGTCCTTACCTCCAGAAATCAAAAGCCCCTTCCTGAGCATGCCAGCCGTTTACCGAGGCGGCGTCTGCGGGGTTTGGAAGCGAGAGATCTTAGCAGGAGCGGCTCTCATCTAGCATTTCAAATCTCTGGAAATCTCCTTAATCTTCTTATCGCAACTTCCTCTGGCTCTCCTCCTCTCTCCCTATCCTCGCTGCTACGTGCCGGATCGTTCCAGCCAAAGCATCCACGCATCTGTTGCAGGAGCCACGAATTCCCCACGGCCAAGGAAAGGATGGCACCTTGGACCAGGGGGGATGCCGGGGATCCTCCCTCCCTCCCTCTCCTTTTCCAGGGGCTGGACTTGATGAAACCAAGATGCAGAATCCAAGACGGGTTTGGATCTTCGCCTAGATCTTCCCTCTTCCCCCCTTTCCCTCCGAACTCTTCCCCACCCAAGCATCTGCCCAGCGCTCTCCATCGTGAGATGAAAAACCCAATTCTTCACTCTATCCTCTGCCTAAACTCTTGAATGCAAACGTTGCCTCTGGAATCAGTTTGCTGAAAATCCCTCAACATCGACTCAAGACACAACCAAAGCCATCAGTTCCACTTCTTCTTTCTTCCCCGGCCCTTATTCGTGGTGCACCCATTTCTCAGAAAAGGGGGTGTCTGCCACTGTTTCTGTGTACCCGTCCACCAAAAAGCCCCACACGCAGAAAATTACAGACACCTTACAGAGAGAGATTCGTTGACACCTCTGTACTGCTTTTCTGCAACATCGACCTCATTACGAGGCTGAAATTTGGGAGTGCTCTCTCTTTCCTGGGTGCTAGCTGGAAGTTCTTGGCGCCTGCGTGATTTGGTGCACCCAGTAAGGAAGCTGTGGTTAAAAAGGGGGTCGGATTCTTCCTGATTTCTAGCTTTTTGCGGGAGGACTGTCCTGGCTTTACCTCCAGAAACTGGGGCCTGAAGCTCGGGCTTTCTGGATGCAAACTGGTCATGGAGCCAGGGTTGCTCTATCAAGACTCGGGAGATCTCCTGTTGGAAAAATCACCTGTCTTAAAGAACCCCAAAAGTTCCACTCTGGAATGAGCCAGCATCCATTATATGGCGATGAAGTTTTGGTCCGAAGCCTACTGTGCATGCACACTGACGTTAAGTGCAATGGTGTCATTAACCAGTTGCTGCTTGCATTCCCAGCCACGCGCCAAGGTGTGCCATGGGCATGTGACTGCGAATGCGAACGGCAGTTTCTCAAAGAGCGGCAATCCACACACACACACACACTGGTGTAAATCTACAATAGCAATACGGGCGTTATTCTTAATTTCTACACACAAACATAGGTGTGGAACGTAATAACGGATACAGCAAAGACCGACACACCAAGACTGAAGGCAAAATTTGGCTTGGAGGCTGTTGGTTGTTTTTTTTTAACCCCCCCGGGGGAGTTTTCCTTGCTTTTTTTGCAAAGGGCCTGTGCGGTGGAGGACTGTAAAACTGGACGCACTGACGGGAAAACGAACGAACAGAACAAGACGAGGGACAAAATGGCCAAACAAAGCCGCAGAGATGCAGAGACGGAGGGTGGGTGGGTGGGAAATGAGCGCGAGGGGAGAGGAAAAGCATGGCCCCCGTGGGAAATCAAAAAAAATGTCCGGGAGGGTTGGCGGTGAGGGGGCGGGAGGCGTACGACCAACGAAAACGGACACGGGAACGAAAACACAGAGGAACTAACTTTCAAGGTCAAACTCAGGGTCACTGACAGGACTGCTGAGGCCAGAATCTGTAGAAAAACAGGAAAACAAAAGAAAAACAAAAAAACAACACAAAAACAACACAAAAATATACACTTTTATAAAAAAAAACGCTACTCAACCAAGAAGGAGGGGGAGAAAAAAAAGGAACAGAAAAAAGGAACACAAAATTTAAGAGGAACTGAAAGGAGTTTTTTTCTGGGTTTTTGTCTGGACGGGAGACAGTCTTTCTCTCTCTCTTTGGCCGAAATTGGAAGTTCTGGGTGGGAAAGGGATCAGGGGAAAGGCAGGATTAAAGGGAAGAAAAAACTACCCCCCCCCCCTCCCCAGTTTTAAACCCTTGACTTTCAAAACACAAGCAGTAACTTTGGTTTTTCAGAACTGACATGACATATTTCCATGTCGATTCAAAGTTAGGTTATATCGAGAAAACAAACTTAGAAAATGTCTTCCTAAATAGCCATATTATTGTGGCTTTTCCTTTTCGCGTTACAAGGAACTATACCGTTTCTACTCCGTATCTTTTTTTTTTAAAGAGTGGAATTTGCTTTTGCTTTCTCTGTGGCCTTCGCCATATTCGAACTATCGAACATCCTGCTTGAACAAATTAGTATTACACACAGGTATAACGAGACGCTTCTCCTCTCTCTCTCTCTCTCACACGCACATACATGGGCACACTTAAAAACAACAATAGAAAAAGGAATTATCCTTTCCTCAAAAGGTATTAAAGAAATCCACCTGTTTAGTCTCCTCCTGGCCACCTAGGAAAGGCTTCCGCTCCTTTTGATGTCAAATACGGATTTAAAAGATCAACCAGAACGGAAAAGGGTTTTGGAAATGTGGAATTCACAGAGAATGGTGTGGATCCTGGCAAATCCATTTCTCCCCTGGAATAACCAGTCAGAACCACCTGGGGCGAAACTTTTACGTTGTCCGGGATAACTTTTATTCTGCTTAATTTATTCTGCATTTCTGGCTGTTTAGCGTTATTTATTCGGATTTTACGAGACAGGAAGCAACAGAGGTGGTTTTAGGACTCCCAAGTCCCTCTGCTTTGACCTCTCCAGTTTTAGCCAAGAGGCCCCTTCCAACACCATTCTTTTACAATTCTATGCTTCTCCTCTCTTTCGAGATCTTGTGCCCAAGCCTTGCTTAAATACCTTTCCTTGTGGCCATGAGGACTAGTCCCTTAACTTCCAAGAGCCAAGTAAACGTAAAACTGCCACTCTGTGCACAAGGACTCCTTCTGAATGGACTGAAAATTAACAATTCCTTAGTATGATTAGGCAGCCATCCCTCCAGCCCTTCAGGAAACACTCCCCCCATAAACGTTGTGCCAGAAGTTTTAAATGTTAGACCGTTCAGAACCTGAGCTTCAAAGAAGCAAGCAGGTGGATTCAGCAACAGCCTGGAATTCAGGGCGGAAATTTCATTTAAATAAGGAAAAGCAAGGACAGAAAAATAGGTCAAGAAAAAGGTTCGATGGCACAGGGGGTGCTGCGTTTCCTCCCTGCTGTGTAGGACAGCCAGAGTGGCAACGGGGGGAACACCCCTGCAGGGTGGGCTTCTTCGCAAAGAAAACAGATGCACGTCTTCCGGCCAGGAGCTCAGCACCACGTCGAGACACGCAGGATGAGTGGTATTAGAAGGGAACGGCTAACGGTCGAGCGGACGGAACGTTGGCACCATCTTCTCCAGCGTTGAGGGTGGCGGCAAGGAAGGGCACCAGAACTCTGCCCGTACACGCCAGGCGCGCCGGAGGGACGTCGGCCTTCCTCCTCCAAGCCGCCTAGCGAAGTTGGGAGGGGGGGCCCTTACGGTGGCCGACGGGGTGGGGGAAGAAGAGGCCTGTGGCCCCGTTACCTGGGGTCTGGAAATTGATCCGTCGCATCTCCACCGGGTCCTTGGGGTGGTGAGGGGCGATCTCCGCGTTGTTCAACATGCACTTGATCCGGGGTTCCGAGTCTTTCCGTTTGCTGATGGGAGGAAGAGAGAAAATGCCCGTGGGGGACCAAAGTGAGAAGCGCACAGGGGGTGGCCGGGGTGGGGCTACTCTAGCTCAGTAGGCTCAGCCCCGTGAAAGGGCTCAAAGAATCAATTTTAAGTCCTGCTTGACAAGCGAATCCGGGGATTGCAAAACCAGGGGTTGACGTGAGTCAATTTGCAGAATTTGGGTAGCGGGTCAAAAGCCCCGTGGGAGAGTCCTTCCCCACCCCAGGCCTCCGATCGCTACAGGGCTGAAAAACGAAAAAGGGGGAGCACTCTTCCACTACACGAATGTGCGACGGCCAAATATTGGAAAAGGTTGCCCAGCTGGAGGCCTGGCCTTTTAAGCCGGGCTTTTAATAACTAAAATGAGCAAGACGACGTCTCTCTGGGATGCTGTACCTACAACTCGCGTTAAGTGCGTTTTTAAAGCTTTTGAACGTTTAAGACAGTGGTTCCCGAAGGTCCTTGGACTACAACTCCCAGAAGCCTGCGCCACCCGCTGTGCTGGCCAGGAAATCTTGAGTTGCAGTCCAAGAACATCTGGGGACCCAAAGTTTCCCAGATGTTCTTGGACTACAACTCCCAGAAGCATTTGCTGCCAGCTGTGCTGGCCAGGATTTCTGGGAGTTGCAGTCCAAGAACATCTGGGCTGGGACCCACTGGTTTAAGATGATCGTTTCCAAATCCTGTTCCAGGTTTAACTGCTTGTGAACACAGTCATTTGTGGAGATTTTTAAGCTCTTACCTGTCCGGTTTGCTGTTCGAGGAAGTGATGGGGGAAAGAAGAAAAGAGAAAGAACAGAGAAACGCTGAGTGTTGGAAACAGCAAAAAACAAAACAAAACACCATGATCTTATTTTTTTATCAAACTTCCTCACCAACTAACTTTCTCATTTCCCAACAGTCTTTGCCAACGGATGTGTCCCTGTGGGGGGGGGGGAATGGGGGAGCCTTTGCTTTGCGCGCCCGAGGCGGAAAGATCCACCTATGGGATTTCCACCCGAAGGCTAGAGGAAAGCTCCCTTTGAAATCACGGAGATGGGCTGAGAGGCAGAGAAAGTCAAACTATCCACCTGCTGGACTACAATTCCCACGAAGCTTGCCCTGGGGCTGTTCGGAGCCACAGACAAAGCATCTGGAGGCCCACAGGTGGCCCATGTTTGGCGGGTATTCGGTGGCAGAGAGAGGCTGATGTATGAGAAGAGGCTAAGCTCGCTATTCTACCCGAGGGTGCCTCACTCAAGGCGTGCCCGGGGGATTAAAAATACATCGCCTGGACGAAATGGGTGCGCTCAAGACTTTTCAAAGAGAATCATGAAGACCACCATTCCCAAAATCTTGTTTCCGGGTTTGGACGGCAGCACCTCAGACCCCTTTCAGAGGAAGTGGGGTGTGTGTGAGAAATCTAACCCCCAAAACCCAAGCCAGCTGGCGTTGAAGGGGGAAACGCACACAGCCGGAAAGGAGCGGATGCGCAGACGTGTTTGCTTACTTCTTGTAAAGAAGGATGGCAATGACGATGCAGATGATGAAGACCACAGCCAGGACGGGCCCAATCACCCAGATCAGCCCTTCCTCTCCTTCGATTTTCGGCTGGGGGTCGGAGTTGTCCAGCTGAATCGGGTCGGAGAACGGGCTGGCAGCGTAGGCCTGGAAGAACCAAGCAGAACAGGGGCATCTAGTGAGACTTCTCTAGGGTGGCGATTCTCAGTCAAACAACGGCCAAGATTTCGAGAGGCGGCACAGTTACTTTTGGGGAAAACGTGTTCGGTGTTACGGTACTTTTTTTTTAGCTGGCAAACGAGAATGAAAAAACGAACAGCCAGAACCTTGTTTGGTATGTAACTCACAATGAATGCAAGGGTGTAAGGGCCGATCAGTTAATGAGCCGTTGCTCGCATTTCCTGTCAGGTGCTGAGACACCGGACTAGCACACCGCTGGGAATACAAGCAGTGACACTTTCAATTAGGAGTAGTTCACTTCAGCATCATTCACGAGGGTCCCGCGGTTTTCCCCCCTTTTTCACTCTGCTCCCACTGAATGAGCCACGCCCCCAGTGCAAAAATCAATCAATCAATCAATAAAAAAAATAATAATGATATTTTTCTTCTGGAGACAGTGTGGCAGGAGGAAAAAAAAGGGAATGACTTCTCTATCATCTCTCCTGGTCGAAAACAGGCCCTTCCTCTCCTGAGGAGTTCTGCTTTAGTTTTATCAACAGATTTTTTTTTAAAGCTGAGAAACTCCCAAGCGATGCCTGCGGAAACGTCTCTGAGCAAAACGAGGGGTGCCATTTTTCATGCCCAGAAAGGTTCTAAATTGATCCAGAACACTGGTCATTTTTAGACTTTATCCGAATACTTCCCAGCGCTATTGATGAGGTTAAATTATACTGTTGCAGCTACGGAACAATATTTCGTGAGTTTGCAGTCTTTTTTTTTTTATTATTGTGCTTCACTTTTTGGCGATGGTTTTTACGGATATTTGACTTCGGAGCTACTTTCGGGATTGCTTCTGAGTAAGCAGGAAGTATATTGAGAAAAACAATACAGGTTTTTTCCCCCGAAAGTTTTATTGCCATTTCAGTTCTGAATGCCTTTAAGTGCATTCTTTTTAAGACACAGGAAGCACCCATCGTTCAGACAGAAGGTGTGCAGAAGTAGAATTGGCTTAGCAAGCATCTCACCGTGCCTTAAAACCATTTTGAGGGAAGCCAATTAATTTTGGGGGTGTTGGCTTCCCAAATCTCTCCAAATACAGCACACAGGACATAAACAGGGAAGGTTTTTTAAAAAAACGTCCCTATAAAAAAATGACAGACATGCACAGAATCGCAGTTTTGCAACACAGGCGAAAGACCAGTTTCTTGGATAAATCATTTGTGGTTCAGGATACGCTTAAGTTGGTGGTTCCCAATCATGGGTAACCCCGGTGTTCTTGGACTACAACTCCCAGAAGCCTTCGCCACTAGCTGTGTAGGTCAGGATTTCTGGGAGTTGTAGTCCAAGAACACCTGGGGACCCCAGGTTGGGAAGCACAGGTCTAGAATCTTGGGTAACCCAGGTGTTCTTGGACTACGACTCCCAGAAATTCTGGCCAGCACAGCTGATGGCGGAGGCTTCTGGGAGTTGTAGTCCAAGAACATCTGGGGACCGAAAGTCGGGAACCACTGGTCTAGAATCTTGGGTAACCCAGGTGTCCTTGAACTACAACTCCCAGAAGCCTTCGCCACTCGCTGTGCAGGCCAGGATTTCTGGGAGTTGTAGTCGAAGAACATTAGGAGGACCCAGAGTTGGGAGCCACTGGTCCACGCTGACATTATGAGCCGGACACTGTAGGGTGCGCGTGGACGGTACTCACGGCTTCGCTGCCTCGCAAGACCGCCAGGACGAAAAAGACGTATTTCTGCCCGGCCTCCAGGGCCCTGTTCTCAAAACCGTCGTAGCGCTTCATGTCCCCCAGCGCAAACAAGGACGGGAGGATGCTGAAGCGCGCCGCAATGTACGGCTTTTGGGGATCCAGCTGGCGGGAATGTCGGAGGCTCCGGCGCTGAAGTCTGGAGATCTCTTGAATCAACTGAAGAAAAGGAGACCAAGGGAAAAGAGGGAAATAATCAGCCGGAAAACGGATGACACACACAGGCAACAAATAGGAAACACAGGAGGGAAAAAAGACAGAACGCTTCCGGACAAGCATAGAAGTAGGATTATTGACCCCAACTTTTTTTGCAAACACACACACCCGCCCAACTCCGAGGCTTAAATCCATCCTGGAATTTCAACCAGAAGTGACACACTGAATCTGTAGGGTTTATTTACCCGTTACCTTTATATCCTGCCCATTTAGCGTCGAAGCACCCCTCTGGGCGGCTAGGAGGTTAAAACACACCCACCCAATCACACCCGCAAGGAGATAAATCAAGACAACCAATAAACACTGAAAAACCAGGATAGCTAAAAAAGAAAGAAATCTGGACGGCAAATCAAAATCAATACTCAATTCATGGGCCCACAAGGATGTCAAAGAGGTACGGTATTTCTAAAGGCTTATTCAAACGAAGTTTCTGCCCTTTTTCCCGAAAACCAAGAGGGAGGGAGCCCGACCTATATCTGTGGGTGACACATTTCATAGCGTTGGAACTACCACCGAGAAGACCCTGTTCCTGGTGATGGTTTTCCCGGCCTTTCTCGGGGTGGCCGCCTGCAAACGTGGCAACCGGCTGGACTTCATTGTAGCCATCCCCTAACTTTGCAATCGTTTCCCTGGCTTTGCTGGAGTTGGGACTGAACACTGGTTTTTAATCTCCGTTTCTCGTTTGCAACAGAGCTGAAAGCCATAAGGACCCAGCTTAGTTGAGCCTGAATCCTCACGCACCAGGATTAAACGTCTAGAAACCACCAGCTGCAAGAACTGGGGTTGAATGAACACTTCTCGTGTAGAATCTTAAATGGAGTGAACGGGCTGGAAATCAGAGGACGTCATCGTTGTGTTCTGGGATGATGGTTGATGAGAAATTTGTACGGAGCCAACGGCATGACAGCCACCGGGAAACGAAAGTAGCCCAATGCCAGAAGAAACAAATATATTGATGACGTTCGTCTCCCATGTACAACTGCACCAAAAGGCACAGCTCAGACGGCCGGGACACCGTGTATGATTTCACAGAGACCTCAAGAAAGAACACCCGCATGAGGACGTGGTTTACGACTCCTGAAAACCAAGCTGGTTAGTCTAGTTCTGGACCTCTGTCCTTTTACACCACCCTTCTCCAGCTCTTCCTGACAAGTTCGTTCTGCGTTGTCCCCATGGTATGCATCCTTAGCTAAACCAAAAATCAGGTTTGCGAGATTTTCGTTCCCAGGACGAATGCCCAAACCCTGTTTTGCAGCATGAAAATTTCCTCTCCTGGTCCAGTTAAGTATCTCAACTAGAGCCAGTCAAATTTCCATGTTCTCCACCGGTCAACGAAGGACTTCTAATAATCTGACATAGACTGCTCCTGTTCATGGAGGTTTGATTTCACTCTTTGGATAACGCTCCCACAAAGACAGTTGAATTTTTTTTTCTTTTTAAACCATAGGGCAGGAAACTTCTCTTGTAAGGAGGATCTGGAAAGGTGCGCGCCTTGGAACAGCAAAAGATTCTGCCCTCCATCAGGAGACGGACCCAGAAGGGTCACAAACCGTTTTGGGCCGCCTTGGTGCTACAAAGGAAGGAGCGTGAAAAGAGGCAAAACTCACTTCTTCCAAGTCCATTTCTTCAGGGGTAGTGTACTGGTTGTGGAACTGGCCAGTTTTGGACTTTTTCAGGGGGACGACCACAATATAATACGCTCTGATAAAAAAAAAAAGAGAGAACAAAACGCCTATGAGGCTGAGGAAGGCGACTGGAGACAAACACTCACACCATCAGCAGCGACAAGCTCTTTTCTCTGGCCCACCGGTAAAAGCATTTAGGTGGTTAAACCCTGGGAACACAGCCCTGCGGGTTACAGTTCGGGTGTATTTATCTGCCACCGAATCCCCACCTGATTTACGATGACCTGAACAGGAGTTGAACCCTGGTCTCCTGAGTCCCCCCGGCTGACGCTTTACCCCCTACGCTACAGGGGCTCTCTTCTCTTGGCACACCACCTCAAAGAAGCCTACATACAAACCTTTAAAGTCCTCAACACTTGACAAAGAACGGGGCATGCTTAAGCCTTGAGAAAAGAAGAGTGAGGGGAAATAGGAGGTAAGGGAAAGGGAAAGGTTCCCCTTGACATTGAGTCCAGTCGTGTCCGACTCTAGGGCACGGTGCTCATCCCCGTCTCCAAGCCGTAGAGCCAGCGTTTGTCCGTAGACCGTTTCTGTGGTCACGTGGCCAGCGCGACTAGACACGGAATGCCGTGACCTTCCCACCAAAGTGGTCCCTATTTATCGACTCGCATTTTTACATGCTTTCGAACAGCTAGGTTGGCAGGAGCTGGGACGAGCGACGGGAGCTCACTCCGTCGCGAGGATTCGATCTTACGACGGCTGGTCTTCCGACCTTGCAGCCCAGAGGCTTCTGCGGTTTAACCCGCAGCGCCACCACGTCCCTCGGGGAAATAGGAGAGCACTTTGCAAATACTAGAAAGGCAGTCCTACAAAGGAAGGGCAGGATCTGTCCTCCACCCTCCCAGAGAGCAGGATACATCATCATGGGCTCAAGCGACAGGAAGCCAGATTTCGGCTGAATATTGGGGGAAAACTTCCTAACTGTTAGAGCAGTACGACGACGGGACCCATGACTTCGGGAGGTGGTGAGCGCTACAGCGCTGTGGAGGCCTTCAAGAGGAATTCAAGATAGCCTCAGAGGCCCCCTTCCAACTCAACTATTCTACAATTATTCTGAAACCAGGACCACCCGAGTGACGCTTTCGACGTACTGCGCCGTGAAATCCGAGCCCTTCACTTCAGGCAGGTTGAACAACATGTTCCCTTCCATATCATGCCGGTAGGACACTTCCGGTTTCCTGGCGAGAATGTTGGCCGCGGTCAAGACTTCGACTTTCTGCTGGAGATCCCCCTTGTCGCTCTTCCGGCTGGTCAAGGAGAACCGGTAAGACGTTTGGGGCTTCAGGTTGGTGATGAGCTTCTTGGTCATGCGCCCGTCCACTTCGATCTCCTGGCCCGTTTTCTCCTCTCGAATCTGTCCCGAGAAAGCCGAGGGATGAGGAAGAGGTAACTGTATATTTTTTTTAAATTAAGTGTCTCAACTAGAGCTGGTCAAATTTCCATCCCTCCCCCCAGTCCATGAAGGGCTTTTAATAATCTCATACAGACTGCTCCTGTCCCTGGAGGTTCGATTCCACTCTTCTAATAAGCTCCTATCAAGAAGAGACGTCCTTGCCATGCCAGATTTAAGTCTATTCCAAATGCAGCAAACTCTTTCCTACGGCTACACCAAGGTCATTGTTTTAATAAAAATTAGAATTTCCTCTCCCCGCCCTCCTCTTTTTGGGTTTTGGAAACCTGGGCCTCCAGATTTTAAAAAAGCAATGATTAAAAAAAAAAAAGCAACTTTTTAAAAAGCAACAATTACCTTGTACTGAATCGGAGAGTTGTAGTTTTCTGGGAATTCCCAGCCCAGAAGCACCGAGGTCTTGGTGACCATCTTCATCTTGAAGTTTTTTGGGAAAACTGCCGGGAGAGAAATGTAACAGAGGGTAGGGAGAAAGCGAGAGGCGGTGAGCGGACGGAGCGTCGTGCGGATGCCACTGACTCGGAAACGTCGTCTGGAGGCCGTTTGGCTCCCACCCGGAAGGCTCCCACCGGCCGTCTCTCCGGGCGAACCACCGAACCTGTTACACCCCAGGAGGCATCTCACCCGTCTGCCCACCCCCAACCCCAAAACCAGGCTCCTGATTGGCTGCTGAAAAGGATAGCGATGCTTGGTGGAATCGTAGACTTTTCCCGTTGCCTCCCCTTTTCCCGTCCTTGGGCGGCAACAAAAACCACAACGAAAACCAGAAAGGAGTAGACCGAAAGAGAGAACGAGCGAGCGAGCGAGCGAAAGAGAGAGAGAGAGAGAGAGAGAGAGAAAGCTGAAGATAAGACTCCGCCCACCTGGGATCGCCACTGCTCCGCCCAGCTGTCAATCAAGAAGGGCTGCCTGGACTGGACTTTCCGGAAGAAAGAGCAAACGGGACTTACCTGCCGGCGGCAGAGCGGCGCTGCCGGACTTTTAAATAGATCAAGAGACACCTATTTTGCTGCGTCGGGTTTCCTAGCGTACTCACACGCCTCGTCTTCAAGCCGGCGAGGAGCTAATGATTATCTACGTAGGCGGATTGGGGTTTTTTTCCCCCCGTATGTTTGGCTCATGGTTGGTTTTTTTTTTTTTTTGGCTAATTTTGGGGCTCCTCCGTCTCGCCGGAGCAGGAGAGAAGGAAGAGACAGACAGAGGAGAACGCACCAAGTCCCTACCTTGATCAAGAAGGAACGTCCGGTATTGGACGGTCGGGCTGTATGGCCCGGGACCTTTACTGGTATGGGCTCGGATTTTAACATCGTAAGCCGTGTTGGGCTTGAGGCCGTTCAGAGTGTACGCATTTTCGGGAGACGGGGGCAACTCTTTCTCCTGCGGGTTCCCAGCGGCGCTGGCCTCCCGGTAGGCCACCGTGTACTTGACGATTGCCCCGTTCCGCTCGGCTAAGACCGGGGGCAACCAGTTGATCTGGACCGACCGGGAAGTGACGTTGCTCGCCTCGAGGATCTGGGGGTAACCCTTGGGGACGTCTTCCGGGATCGTCAGCTCCTGGACCGCCTCCTCCCCGAAGCCGGCCCGGCTTTTCACGGACAGCTTGAAGACGTAAGTGGCCCCTTTGTGGATGCTGGCGGCCGTGTACTTCTCCTCTTGGGACGTGAATTCCAAGGTGGCCAGCGGGGAGATGTCCTTGCGGCCAAATTGGAGGCGGTAACCCAAGAACTGGCCTTCGGCATTCAGGGGAGGCTCCCATTTCACGAGGAGAGTGTTCTCTTGCGTCGGGTGGACAGAAAGGATCGGTTTCCCGGGGACTAGAAAGGGAACGGAAAAAGAACCAGGTGATATTTCAGCACAGATTCTGTCCACATAAATGTTACTCGACTTCACCTGCGTACATCATTCCTATCACAACAGCTCAGTGGTTTAGGTGGAGGTTGGGAGTTCAAATCCCCTGCCGGGCCTCCTTGGCAGGGGCTGGACTGGATGACCCTTAGGGGTCCCGTCCAGCTCTGCCGTTCCAAGATGTATCGTTTCAGCCTTCTACCTCTGGTCGATCTACCAGGAGGTTTAGATGACCAGTTGCTAATGCAGGATTTATCAGACAAATGTCCATATATTAACAGAAATACAGGGTCAATATTTGTTGGGGGGGGGGCTATAAGATTTCAAATTGCCTGACCAAATATTGAGTCCCATTAAGGGATTGCGTTACTTCCTATGTGATCGTCTCCCCCCCTGCCCCTTCAACTAACTGGTCATTCTTTTCAAATCAAGAGGGGAAACGAACATCAAGTTTGCACCAGCGCATCACTGAATTAGGAGCTGATCCCCCTCTATTTGGTCCTGCAACTAACTAAATCATGGTAATTCACTGCATTCAGAAATTCTGTCTCTCGGTTGGTTTGATCGGTTGATACAAGAGCACTCAACGTCTGTGTCTTTTTTTCCTTTCTGCATTTTCGTATTTGAAATTAAATCCCAGTGCAATCACTATTTTGATCAGGCAGCTCATGATTTATTTAAAAACCCCAATTTGGAACATCATTTTCTTTCTTTCTTTCTTTCTTTTAAAAAAGGCTCTATTTATATATTGGAAGTGATATAAATAGCATTTTTGCAGAATCACAGAAAGACCTTTTCTTTTGAGTGCTTTATGAGCTTCGCCGCAAAAACGGCAGGCATCAGGAGGAAAGGAGAGTGTGACGGGAGGGGAGGGGAGAACCCTAAAAACCAGGGTTTTTATAAACTAAAAATATAAGGAAACTCTAATTTAGGGACCAGAGCTAAGCAGAGTTTGGGAGAAAAGATGGATTTGGAAGTGAGACATAGAGGAGAAAGACCATCATGGCTCTAGAGGTATTTGCTGGACGGCAAGTCTTGTCAGTCCTCTACATCGCTTACACTGGCTGTGACTGATGGGAGTTGTAGTCCACACAGTACACCCAGAGGGGAAGCGACACACCACACCCTGTACTCCAAAAGTGGCAATGTGGCTGAGCTGCACCTTCCATCGGCCGCAGCCCATGGCGAGGGACGATGGGACATGTGTTCCAGCAAGAATCTGGAGACCCACCGGCTTCCACACCTCTGCCGGAGGCGTACGGAGAGGAAGGCGAAAGTGGCAAGGGCTGAGGACCGGAGGAGCCGTTTCCTGTGAAATCTAATTTCCCAAGGAGAGCCAAAGCGCCGGCTTTTAGTCCGAACTTAACAGACACTCTGTGAAGACCTCTGCCGTGGGTGGGTGGCAGAAACAGCTCTCCAGACATCTTGAGGATCTCTCGAGGGGTTGTCATCCATGTGATCCCCCTGCCAGTGGGGGCTAAGGGGCTTCCGGCGATGAGGGCAAGGTAGCAGAGTCTCAATCTCATGCTTTTTTTAAAAAAACCCCAAAAGACTTTGCTACTGCTGAACAGGCCGGCTGTTTGTACCCTTTTTTGAAACTCATCTTGGGCTCCAGAAACAGCAGCCCTCACTCACCACCTCCCCCGAATGTGGACGGTGGAAGGAAAAAGAGGATAATTAAACATCCTGCCTGTGATGCTGAAGGAAATTGAGTTTGAAGCTCAGGGTAACTGTGTCGGCGAACCCATTCTTTCAGTGACGGATGTATTAATGCATCCGGAGGTCATGAAACAAGAACCGAGCGGAAGGAATCAAAACCAAGGAAGAACCACCGCTGCAGTAAATCTTTCCAATGACGGGCGTGTGGGGGGCCGAGGGAAAATATCCCATGGGTGGGACGTCTCTGTTCGGGGCTCTCCCTAAGAGGGCAAGCTGTTTATAGGACCACCCCCTGCATTGTGAGTGGTTAAGCTGCCTGTCTGAAGGACACGGTGTGTTCCTGGCTTCAGCAGAAGGCAACCCGCCACGAAAGGGAGGACACCCGGAGAGAAGGGCACCCACCTGCCCCCTTGGTCACCACCAGCTTCGGTTTGCTTCGGGCACCGTCGCCTTTCATGGTATAAGCTGCCACCGTGATGGAGTAGGCGGTCTCGGGCTGCAGCCCCGAGATGACCATTTCCTGTGGACGAGAATCCAAAAACAGACAAGACGTTACGTGGCGAGGCTCGTGATGCGGACGACGACCACGCAGAGGGCTACGAGGGGCTGAAATCCTGTCGCGGCGGGAGGCCAACGGCGTAACCTTTCGCTGCGAATTTCTGTACAGGAAGGAAGCTCTGCAGACGTTGCGTTGCTGGATGCCCAGTTGCGTGACTCGGCACGAAACCGATCACGGCGACGGAGATTTCTTAACTTCCTGCGACTCGGGGCCAAATGTTAGGCCATTCCCCCAACCATGCGAGAGGATTTCAGCCGTGATGCAGGTTTCCTGTTTCCATTTCAAAGCCAGAACTGGGGGGGGGGGGGGGGGGGGCAAAGACCGCCACGAGGACCGCACCGCATGCAGAAATGCAACGCAAAGCAATCGTTGAGAGAGGAAAATCAACTAAAATCGGGAGGCAGCAGAGGGAGGAAAAGGAAGGAAAACGGTACATTTTCACTACAGAACACACGCCACACCGTGCGCTATGCCAAGCACGCAGCGGACGGAGGCGTCTGCCATCCGACGTTCGCTTCGTATCTCAAAAACGCTCTGCGTCAAAAATGCTCACCCAGATTCCTCAAAGGACCCAGAGTCTCTGGGGTGGAGGGAAACTTGCCAGCTTCAAACGGATTAAAGCGTCTCCTCCATTTTATTATCCTTTCCGTCCTCTCGCTAATTTTATTTTGAAGATGATGATGATGGGCCCTCTCGCTGCAGAACAAGGCCTCTTTTCGCACCCTCAGTGGCTTAGGTCTGTGGCTGCGGAGGCAGAGGTCGCGAGTTCGATTCCCCCACTTGGCAGGGGCTGGACTTGATGACCTTTAGGATCCCTTCCAGGTCTGCCATTCTAAGATTATTATTATACATGGGTTTCACTCGTCGTTATTGTGAGCCTCCTCTGCCTTGAAACGTCCCTGTTTTGTTTTGTTTTGAACTCGGCACCTTCCAGCTGCAATTCTTAATCAGCTAAGATTGTGAAGGATGATGGGATACATAGTTAAACCCCTCAGGAGGGGAGGACGTTGAGGACAGCTGCCTCGAACTCACAGAAACCGGGTCCAGCACAATCGCGCGTTTCAACCGGTTGAACGAATGGTCCGAACGAGGGCTGTGCACCGGATATGAGCAAGTCACAAAGCGATGACCAGAACCGGTGGGATCTGCACCGATCTGTCGGGAGAACCCAGGAGGAAGCTGAATGGCCAGATTCCATGCCAAGGAAAGCGAAGCGAATTTACAGATCCTTTCGGATCTCGGGTACAAATCGCTTCCACCTACTATTTTTCTTTCATTCTGTTTGGGGGTGGGGGGAAAGAGAAGCCGTTTGGAAGGTGCTTCGTGCAGAAAACCTTGAAGCAAGGGGGCCTGAGATTTGGAAGGTATACCCCCTCTATTTAGGCTCCCCGAAGCCTCCAAATTTTGCACGCCAGCAGTGCCAAAAAAAGATGCGCCTGGTTTTCCAACTCATGGGTCTTGACTTTGACGGCGTTTGGGTGTACAAAGCCACGGATGGACCTGGATGTGGAACACAGATCCAACTGGAGGAAGAGGCACTGCTGGCTCGGGGCCAAAACACAGGGCCGTTCCAAAGCCCCCCAAATGCTCCCCAAAGGATATCACAGGATCCGTGCACAGCCCTCCCGCTTGAGCGATGCACAGAAATCACAGCACAACCAACGGTACAGAGAGGAACCAAAAAGAGGCACAACCGAGCTGAGCAGGGCAGGAGAGATTAGAAGGGGAATGGATAAATAAATATAAAGGAGAGGAAAAGAATACAATGGGAGCTTCCTATCATCACCAAGGCAAGGGGGAAGGACGTAGGGGGAGAGGTCACCAGGATGGGAGAGTCGTACTTACGTATTCTGCAGTATCATCCGTTTCCCACTGACCCAAAGAAGGCAGGCAGAGAAGAACGAAAGAAAGGAGAGAGAAAAGGATGAGATGGAAAGAGGAAGCATGGAGGGGTGGCGGTCCGGTCGCGAAACGTCTCTCTCTCCCAGAAGCCCCCGGGGGCTTCTGGGAAGAACGGGAAGGAAACCCACGAAGCGGCACGGTTAGGAGAACGTCTTGGCTTCTGCGGACGGGAAGGGAGTTTTGCTGGTGGCTTGAAGGGGCAACGAAAACACACCCGGTGTGTGTGTGTGTGCCAAACGTTTTCGTCCAAAGCTTCCCAAGGCGAAAATAAAAAAACGAATTTCGGAGGGGCGCGCGAATTGCGAACTTAACCAAAAGCGCCCTTTCCGAACCTACTCGAGGAGGAGGAACGGGAGGTTCCGGACACCCTCGTGAGACGGACCATACCGTCCCGCACCACCGGTTCAATGACAGGTAACACAGTTGGCCCGCACCAGGATGCACCCAGGAGATCATGCCTCTGTTCGCCTGATGGCAAAGGCACATCGGTGCGAATGGGTGCATACAAGCTGAACAGCTCAGATGTGGCCTGGAGTGGGGGATGATTTCTTTCACTCTTTTTAAAAAGGGGTCTCCGGTCTCTGAAAGATGTGGGGCCCCAATAACTTTAAATGGCTCCCACTTCTGGGAAGGGGGTGAAATCAAAGGTCAAAATCTCTTCTATAGAAAAAATCGAACAATGCAACTACTAGGAATGTTGGTAAGCCTTTGGTTCCAAGTTCGAGTTCTTCGTACCCAGTCCCGAATTCGAGTCCCTATTAAAAACAAGCTTTTTCCCCCCAGAAAAAAGGGAGGGGATGGGTGGGTTCCAAGTCTGAGTCATTGGGGAAACAAAAAACCTGAGTCGAGACTTAAGCTAAAAGCAAATCCTGCGACTCGGGTTCCCAAGCAGCTACCAAAGGCTTCGGTCTGTATCTGTTCCTGTGTCCGGTTGAAAGGGGATGAAGCAAGGTGTTTGAACTGACCTGCATTAGTCGGGCGTGTTAATAAACTATAGAGAGGAATCCCAAAAAGTTAATCACAATCCTGAACCTTCCAGGCATCCAGGAACTGAACACGTAAAGAGCAGCTGGCTCACACACTCACGGTTCTCCCACATAAAGACGAGGCAGCTCAGAAAAAAACCCTCTTCCCCCAAAATCTGGGGAGATTGAAGACACATAAAGACACACCCTGCTCTCCTCCACCAGCTTCAGAGTTGCACAGAAATGCATGGCGCCTACGAATGGACAAGAAATTGACCTGGTTTGCAGACTCAACAGCAGTCTGTTCCAAGGCTACGCCAGCGTGGGGAAGTTTAACCCCAAGGTGGCAGGCGCCCTTTCCGAATTTTGCTGACAGTGGTCTGTCCGAATTTTGCAATGCAGTTTGTGTGTGTGTGTGTGTGTGTGTACACCCCCCCCCCCACGGGAACAAAAACCCACAGAATCAGACACCAGGCGTGCCCCCCAAAACGTGTAAGAAAAAATTCAACAAAATGTAGCAATTTCCCCACAAATGCTGCAAAATTCGACCACCCGAGGGCGTAAAGGGGGGCAGGAGAAGCCCCATGTTGGAAAAAGAAGGCACTTAGCAGAATCCAATTTGATTAAGTTGTGCCAATCCTTAATAGTAGCAGAGAAGGTGCTTAGAGATAAAGGCACTTCTTGCTCACCTGCGCATCCGCCAGCATCACGTCCTTGATCTGGGGCAAGCCGTTCGCCTCTCCATTCTCCATGCGCACGTAATGGACTTGGTAGCCCCGGATCTGTCCGTGTTGCCGGTTCTGGACCGGCGAGCGCCAGAACACCTGGATGGCCGTGGAATTGAGAACCTCCACTTCCACCTTGCGAGGCGGAGCGCTGGGCACTGGAAGCAAACAACAGGGGCGGAGGCAAAAACCGGGGGGGAGAAGCAGAAGAGGAGAGAAAAAGGGGGAAGCGGTTCAGCTCGAATACAGACCGTCCGCAACGGCGAGCAAGCTTTTTTAAAAAAATCATCGCTAGGATACGGCGGAGAAATTTTAACTCGCAAAGACGGACTGATAATAATTGTAAATCATGGCGTAAGTGAAATGAATGAAAGCGGCATCGTAGCCTGTCTGGGGTTAATGGGACGCCGACAGTCGCTCAGAACCGTGGATTGGAAAATGGATCTGGCCCGCACGGACTTGGGTAAAAGGGGGGGGGGGGGTTTACAGGCTTCCCCGGGTTCTTTCCCTCAGAAACTTTCAAGCAGCACATGTATATCTATATAACGGTTCTGTTCTGAGAGGATTGGAAATGGGAAACGGTTATCTTCCACCAAAAGACAGATTCCTTCCTGAACAAGGGAGTAACTTCCCAAGTAACTATTGGAGGGGAACTGATGAGATGCCGCTCTAGGGAAATTTGGAGCATGCCATGGGACATTTCGCTCAGGAAATGCGGTACGAGATGGAACTTGCACCCTCCCTGTTTAATTTCTGCGCAACACGGAACATGAACGTGGGTGCCAGGTTATCATTTGAGTGTGAGAGGTCCTGTCTTGGCATGTTCGTAGAGAACCATCCACTCAAATTTAACAGTCCAGCCGCATCAAACTGGAGCAAGTTCAGAGGAAGGGAACAAGGGTGATCAAGGGGACTGGAAACCAAGCCCCGTGAGGAAGGACTGGAAAACATGGGCCTGTTTAGCCTTGAGAAAAGAAGATGGAGGGGAGACAGGAGAGTGCTCTTCAAAGACTTGAACGGTAGGGGCAGGATCTGATCTCCATCATCCCAGAGCACAGAATATGCAAGAATGGGCTCAAGCTGCTGGAAGCCAGATTTTGGCTGAACCATCAGGAAAAACTTCTCAACTGTTAGAGCAGTACGACAACGAGACCCATGACCTTGAGAGGCGGTGAACGCTCCCACGCTGGAGGCCTTCAAGGGAAATTTAGACCACCACCTGGCTGATCTGCTTTTGAGTTGGCTTCCTGCCTTGAGTAGGGGATTGGCCTCAGAGACCCCCCTTCCACCACCATAAAACATACAATCATAGAATAATTGACTAGGAAGGGGGGTGGGTTGTAAGGCTATCAAGTCCAACCCCCTACTCAAGGCAGGAATCCAAATCAAAGCAGATCCGACAGAGGGTGGTCCGATTTTCTCTTGGATTCCGTTGTCGTACCGCTCTAACAGTTAGGAAGTTTTTTCTGATATTCAACGTAAACCTGGCTTCCTGTCGCTTGAGCCCATGGTTACGTGTCCACGATTCTAAGCTCAAGATATCGTATCAAAGATGAAAATGGAAGGAGAACAAAAACTCTAATTACCGTCCTCGTCAGTACGGACGATGACCGGCGAGCTTTCAGGGCCCGGCCCCACCATCGTGCGCGCCACCACCGTGATGCGGT
Source organism: Intellagama lesueurii (assembly GCA_037013535.1). Lineage (NCBI taxonomy): Eukaryota > Metazoa > Chordata > Lepidosauria > Squamata > Agamidae > Intellagama > Intellagama lesueurii. Next base: position 5,112,871 of record JBAJHW010000020.1, read on the forward strand.
ACTCGGTCCATTTCTCCAGCGGTTCCAGAAGGATCTGATTGGTCTCCGGGGGGATGCCGGTCACCTCTTTGGGTTCGGTGTCCTCTGCATCCAGTGCTCGGTAGCGGATGCTATAACCTTCCAAGACGCCGTTTTGGCTTTCGGCCGGAGGCGGCCGCCAACTTACCAGAATGGCCGTGGACTTGGTGCTGACGCACTTTACGTCTTGAGGGGGGGCGGACGGTTCTACGGGGGGGGGGGAGCGGCAGGGGAAGTCCGAGGGAGGCAGGATGGGGAAGGAAGGACAGAGGAGGGAAGGGGGAAGAGGAGGACGGAGGGGTGGGGGACGAAAACAAAAGATGGGAAAGGTAAAAGAAAAAAAGAAAAAAAATGATAACGAAAGAATCTAAAACAAAACGTACAAAAAACTTGGTTTCAGAAGATAAAAAATTGAAAAAACGGGGGGGAGTGGAAGGGAATAAAAACGCTTCTTTTAAACGGAACGGAACGCAGAAGCAACGGGAACAACGAAAGAGGAAAACGGCAACGCAAATCTTACAAAGCAAACCCAAAGACCCACAGTGACACGTTGGGCCAGCGGTGGTTTTTCTCCTACCCGGTCGTGGCTACCAAGATGACGCTTTGGGGCTGGTTTGGAAACCGTGAGGGTGTCGAAACGAGAAGGTCAGAACTGCTTGTGAATACAGATTTTACAGGTCTTTTTTTAATCCCCAACCTTGAAAGTATGACCAATGAGCGGGGCTGTGGTTTATACCACGACATTTACATCAGTGTAATTCTTCAATAATATTCCGGACCATTTTAATTTTAATTCATAATTTATATTATTATATACATCAGGGGAGGGCTTTCTCTCAGTCCCACCACCTTCACAGGTATGTTTGGTGGAGACACATAAGAGAGGGGCCTTCTCTATGGCTGCTCCTTTAGACTCTGGAACTCCCTGCCACTGGAGGCCAGCCTGGCCCCGTTTTCGCTGTCTTTCTGTAACCAGGCCAAGACCTTTCTCTCCAGGCAAGCTTTCCCTGTGTGACTAGCGGCCTGAGTGGGGTTTTTAAATGGACTGTCGTACTTTGTTGCTTTGAATGCGTTTTCGGTATTTATTTTCTTTCCCATTTTAGCGTGGTATTTATCCGATCCTTTGTAGTATTTGTATACTCACTGTTGTTCGCTTTAAATACAATCTTTTAATGATGACAGCCGCCTTGGGTCCTTTCTAAGGAGACAGGCGGGCCAAAAATATTTCAAATAAACAAATATTATTTTGTTCCGCATGGTTTTTTAGAAGACATCTATCGTGAGTGCCGATCTACGCCTGGTGGGGAATAAAACCAACATATGCTATCTAAGCAGGGGGTTAAAAAACCAGAGGCCTACTGGAATAGAAATTAAATATAAGCGAAACAGCACCATCCAGTTATGGGCAACATGGCGCTTACGACAGATTTTTGGAGATCAGGGTCTAAATGTGATCACCCTCTAAAAATGTTCAAAACTGACTCTTGAATGTTACCTCTCCTGTAAAGGTAACCCATTTTATTTGATTTTAACGGGTCGTCTCCAGGTGGACAAATTCAAAAGTCTGTTCTCTCTCCATAAAGGAAAGCTGAAAAGGACAGGATGGCTCTGCGATTATTATTATTAAAATAATCACAATAATATGGCATCCAGTCAGAACTGGCTTACAACAACCCAAATAGGGCTTTCACGCTAAGTGAGATATTTTAAGGAATGGTTCTACCAGTTTCACTCCTCCAGGGAGTTTCCAGGGGGATTCGAACCCAGGCCTCCTGGGTCCACGTCCGGCACTCTGTCCACTACACCACACTGGGTATCTCAAGGAAGACCAAAAAGGATTAGGAATTAGGGTGGAGGAAAACCACTCTACTGGCTTAGCTTGCTTAAATTCTCACCGTGCAAGCCGGCACGGAGTTCCCCTCGAATTTCGGGATCTGAATTTGTGGGATCTGGTGAACGTTTTGAAAAGGGACTGAAAAGTTAAACTGGGAAAGACTGACTGCATTTCCTCAGCTAAATTAACTCTAGTCACAGGAGATGGTAGGGTCCGGCTGAGACACCTAAGAACGTTTTGGCAGTTCCTGCTCTAGTCTTGCTAAAACCGAAGAGGGGAGAGAAGTAAAGTAACTTTACCAAGACTGATCAGAAATCCAGCCCGTGGGAGGAATTCTTTTTTAATCCCTCCAAATCAATTCTAGAGCCATCGAGGGGGCCCTTCTTCGGCTCAGAGGCATTTACCTGATGGCCGTTTCTCTTGTTTTAGGGTATACGGGTGGAATTCCTTATCACAAGCTTTCACTTGTCCATCCCACTACACTGCCTTTAAAAAATAAGAATAAGAATTGGCCAGAATCCTGTTGGTATTTCACTCTACGGGCTGCGAGATCACAGAAATCATACAGATGAATGACGTGTTGGGGTGTGCATGTCTGGTCTCGTGCCAGCTGCATGAACAGGTGCATGGCTGGGCACGCAACCAGCACCTTGTTAATCGCCGGCAATTTGCTGCTCCCATTTATGCCATTTCACTTCCTCCAGGGTCAAATCTCAAGAGGCGTCTGGCCAGAATAAAATCCCCTCAGGGTTCTTGAACGATCCGGGTGAACAAAATTTACAACAGCTCTTTGTCACTGCCTGAGATCGAAAGCTTTTCAATCCGTCCCACCAGCTGCTCCAAAAATAAAGAGCGTATAATTTGAACCGAAATGACAAGCGAGGAAAGCAAAACAAGAGGCCAGAAAATAAAATCAAGCCGCTGGATCAACCGAGGAATAAATAAAGAGGGGGGAAAAAAATTCAAAAGAAAGGAAATCACAATTGAAAATAAATAAATAATAAATAAATAAATCCCTTCCGTTGTACATAAAACACAAATCTTTCCAGAGTCCTGGCAGTCTGGTTGCTGTTTTTACCTACCTTCCACAACGGCTAACTTTTATAGACTTTCTTACGAAAGCATTAGAGTTTTAACTCTGGCTCTGTCAGGGTTGGGGTCCAACTCGTGGTGGGTTTCTTGAGAGCCTTCTGAGTCCCAGGGCTCGCTCTCTCTCTTACTTCCCGGATCTTTCTGGGCCCCTAACGGGCTTTGGGATAAGGTCACGCTGACATCGGACCCAGTGCAATGGGATCGCCACGGGACTTTTCCATGAAAAAATGATCCGGAGACCTCAGTCCACCCACCTAGATTTTGGAGGACGTTTTGTTAACTTGCGGGATGTCTTGGGTTGGATTCTGACCTATTTTTTCATCTACTTCCTGGCCCAAAGCAAGTTGCTGGCTGGTGGTTAAAGCCTTTTATGGACTGATCAGAACATCTCCAGGAACTGACTTCTCCTACCAGAGATTTCCTCCTTACCACTGGGCCTCTCAACCACCTTAGAATAACTCCATTTGGGATCAAGGGCTTTATCAGCGGCTACTTCTTTTAATGGCCCTTCGTTGTATTGGAAAGCCATTTAGAGCGAACGAGCAATCCTGCTCCGTCAGAGTGAGACACAATGGGTTCACACGGTGGGCAACCGGACATTTCTGAGATGCACGGGTGGCCGGATGTAAATTCCACACCCTAGCTGTGTAGCATTAATTTCGTGAATCTCGTCGTTCTAGCTGCACGGGATTCAACCGTGTTGTTATGACGTAAGAGGAGAAACCTCCTAGGTATGGGGTCGTCATTGTTCTTGGACTATAAATCCCATAATTCTCCATTCCGAGAGTTCCACCTGACAGACAGGGATCTTCCCCACCCCTAAATGTGGCTCACCTGGGAGAAAGGCCTAAACAGGAAGGCCTTGAGGTTAAGGCTAGGCCAAGCTCGGCCTAGCTTCCTGTTCAGAAAGCAAGCTCCCAGCTGGCACTGGGGCACAAACAGGAAGTGTAGAAATTCCTATCTCTAATAAGAATATGACTGCAGTTGAGCAGGGAATAACACCATTCTTTCTACGGTATTACTGCCCTTGATTTAGCTACTTCTATAATTGTAAGGATGCCGCCTCATCCAGTGATGGAGGAGAAAAACTACGTGATTCAAGTACTGGACTGTACAGTATCGAGTCCTTCAGATTTTTAAAAAATGAACCTGACTGAAAGTAACTTTTAGCAACCTTTTAGTTACTTTTAGAACGATGGAGAAGCAATGAGCCCCTTTTTAACAGCTGTAGTGGCAACAGCAACGAATTCTTTTTGGAGCGGTGGAACTGTAACGGTAACTAATTACTCTACGAAAATGGCAACTACTTTTTTTTTACAGGTCATTTCTCACATTCTTTGCCTTCTGGGGGTGGGGTGGGGGTGAAATACTGCATTTTAATTTTGTGCCCCCAGGGAAGCTGGTTGAAAATGTGGCCGCCTCCTTCCACCCAAGCTCTCCAAAGCTTGAAACCGATCTTCTCTCGACACGACACGTGACTAAAATCCTCAGAAACCCACTGCAGAGTAAGACCCCACCCCACCTACCCTTTTGCTTTTGTTATCCTGAGCCTACAGACACTCGGTAGTTGAGCAAAATAGTAATAATTAAAAACAGGAAACTCCGGAACCAGTGTTTTTTTTTAAAAATATATCAACACGGCTATTTCCACTGGACAACTTCAGGACCAGGGGGTTTCCCGGTGGCGCCAACTGCTCACTCACCCTTCTACAACGCCAACTGGAGGCCGCGTGGGCGCGGAAACCCCTTTCTGCCCAAGTGGGAATGGGGAATCCGGGAACAAGGAGGAGGAAGGCAGGACGGGAAGGGGGCGGAGGAGAGACTCAGGAGGAAGACAGCTCGTTGCACCCTTTCCGGCTATCCCCCAAAAAGGTGCGGGAGAGAAGGACGGCAAGTGGTACTTCTCGCGACTGCGCCATCCCGTGGCAGAGAGGGTCACCCAACGTGGACCTTGCTGTCGAGCCCGCCTGGATGGCGTTTCCTTCACAATCCAGCCCAACCTGTGTGGAGTTGCAAGCGTGCGCGTATGCGTTCTTCTGTGGCTAAGAGATGAGCCCTTGTGCGGGCTTTGAGAGGTGAAGGCTCCGGGAAGGTGCAAGCCTTCTCCGACCCCGGTTCATCTCGCTGGGGGGTACGCACACGGCTCGGAGCTTCGCCTCTTCCCCCGCTGGGGTCCCGGATGGCCACGGGGAGCAGAGAAGCGTGGCTCGGAAGTGCGTGGTGGAGAGCGTGCGGCAAGAGCTGACAGGTTGGGCCGTATTTGTGAAATCGGCTTGAGACCAGCCAGTACTCACCTTTGACAGGTTTTTTACACGCTTTAAAAGTTGACTGTCCAAGCCTCAAGAATGGACCCTGACTGAGCTTAAATACCAATACCAAGGCATCATGGAGGTTTTTTTTAACCCTTGAGGTACCATAGACTTTGGATACACCTATTCAAAGTTGTGGACTATGTTTTTTTTTGTTTTTTTTTAATTATATGGTATCTAACTCCCCTTTTTTTAAATAAAAAAGACAACCTATTGCTCAAAATAACAGAACACACATCCGGTAGAGTTAAAAGCTCTGCTTTACAAGGGAGTTTTTTTTTTAAAGGCTTCCTCCCTTCCCCAGCCACTCAAATCTCAGTTTAGGCTATGCCCTCGAAATTGTTAACGAGAAAACATTAATTAAAACCCAACCTAACCCCATCACCACCGACCAACAACAAATTTCCAATGGAGTGCTTTTACTGTCGGCGTAGAGGCTGTTTATTTAATTAATTTATTATTGATTTAAAATATTTATAAGCTGCCTTTTTCCTAAAAAAGTCCAAAGCGGTCTCCGGCCACCCCTTGCGATAACTAAAGATCTCGTGCGTTCTTCAACCTCTCCCCAACGATTTGACTGGGTTTTCTCTTTTCCCTCCCACCTCAAAAATCACATTTTGATTCGGTTTTCTCCAGGCAACCAAGTCCGTTGTCTCTGGTACTTGAAGAGTTAAAGATCGGCTTTCTCAAGATCAAAAAAATAATACTTTACCTTTAGTTTAATGGATTTTTTTTTTAAAAGAAAAACATAATCTTGGGTTCTGAGCGACCCAAGACTGGCGTCAAGAGAGCTGTGACATCGCATGCAGGGAAGCGGGAATGGCAAACCAGTCGTGCACAATCGTGGGGGTAAAACAGAGGCAAGCGGGGAAAACTTGCAAATCAGGCAACCGTGCGGAGTCGAGGGAGCAGAAAGCAGAGGCGGGAGCAAGACACGGCGGAGAGAAAGAAAGCGGTGTATCTGCTTAGAAGCCTCTCCGATACCCAAGACCAGACCCTTTTAAATCTCAAAACGCAAGCTTGGGAGAAGGGTTTGGCCAAAAACCCGGGGCGTAGAGAGAACGACAACGGGGGAAGAGAGCGGAGCCTTGGCCCAACCGGTTTGGCTGTTGTTCTCGTCGCGTCAACGAGGGATCACCCGGGAGCGCCTCGACACCAGATCGTTGAACCCGTTTGAGAACACTTTTACCGATCACGGCGCCCCGCAAGGGAATCCCGAAACTGGCCCTTTTGGCGAGGCCCGGAGATCCCTCTGCTCAAGGATCGCAACGCCCTCCCTAACTACAAAGCCCAGCGTTCTGCAGGACGGAGCCGTGACACTTTAATGGGGTATCGAACCAATGGAACCTCATCGTGCAGACAGACTGTGAGAATTGAAGCCAGGGGTCCTGTTTCGGGAGCGATCCTGGGTCAGTGTGGTCAAGCGCTTAGTGAGGGACCAGGCCGCACTAGGCGGGCCATGGGAAGGAGGGCAGGGCACCGGACTGGCCCGCTCTGCAGGGGTGTGAGGTGGGTGCAAGAAGGGGAAGCAAGCACATTAGCCATGACTGCAAGAGTCTTGCTCAAGCACTCCCTTCCCTCGTCCCAAAAAGCGAGGAATACCATGGGGGAAAAAACACCCACCACCGGTTGCTTCCCCAAAGCATGACTCTGAATGCCAGATCCACGAGCCATTCAGCCCTCAGCCTTAGACTCCTGCTTACACACTAGATGGACGTTTTCTCTCTCTCTCTCTCTTTCACTTCTACATATTTCATCTTTCCCTCGCCATGGGAATAAAAAACCTAGAGGCATACGCTCCTGGTATGGAGGGGCTGTTGACGACACAGGTGCTAGCCAATAGACACCAACCCAAGCAGGAGGAAAGATGGGATGTGCTTTTCTTGGGCCCCTTAATATCGGCATATCAATATTCTGGGAATTCATTCCAGGACGGAACCACAGACGCACAGCCACATTGTAAATCTGTTCACTGTTCCGTGCTGTCCAGTTGCATTTTGATTTAGGGCAACCCGATCAGAGTTTCCAGGTACGTGTGATATTGAAGGAATGGTTCTAACAGTGCCACCACCCACCCCAGTGAATTTCTGTGGCCAGGAAGGGATCTGAACCTAGCTCTCCCGAGTCTGTTACTCAGATTCACTGAACTACACTGGTGTTCACAGTTCATTTTGGAGGTAGGAAAAACACCATCAACCTGTCACTTATCCTCATCTCTGATACCATTGGTTCCCAACCTTAGGATCCCAGATGTTCTTGGACTACAACTCCCAGAAATCCTGGCCAGCCCAGCCAGTGGTGGAGGCTTCTGGGAGATGTAGTCCAAAAACATCTGAGGACCCCAGGTTGGGACCCAATGATCTAGAACAGCGGTCCCCAACCTTTTTGGGGCTGTGGACCGGCTGGGGGGAGCAAGCTCCATGCACGGGGGATCGGGGGCTCCCCCGCGTGAGCATGACATGCCCACCGCACGTATGTGCGGGGTGTGTGTGTGGAGATCCGTCTCCGCGGCCCAGTTCTGGCAAGTCCAGGGACCGGCACCGGGCCGTGGCCTGGGGGTTGATGACCCCTGGCCTAGAATCTTGGTTTCTCTGGTGTTTAGACTACAACTCCCAGAAGCCTTTGCCGCTAGCTATGCTGGCCTAGATTTCTGGGAGTTGTAGTGCAAGAACATTTGGGGAACCAAGGTTGGGAACACCGCCGTAGCCCTCCTCAACTCTTAAGATCTCGGTAGAAATATCTCCGGGCTTTGCTTGGGCTGAATTGAGGAAGCTGGTCTTGTGGAAGAGGCTGCCACACAGATACGCCCGGAGAGGAAAAGCAGGCCACCAAGAATCTCCTGGATTGAAATGGACGAAGGCACTGGTTTCCCCAAACGAAGCAGCCATGCAGTCCAAAGGCATGCAAGCAAATGGGGCTGGGAGGGGAGAAGAGAAGAGAAGAGAGAGAAAGAGAAGAGAAAGAGAAAGAGAAATAAAACTCGCCATGGAGTAGGGCTGGGGGGGGGGAGCTATATGGGGTAGGGGGAGCGGCGTCCAAACCAAAAGGAAAATAAAACCGAAACCAAAGAGACAGAAAAAGCCTGCCCCCAAGCTGGGAGGTCTGAGCGCTGAAGGACGTTGCCAGGATCGGGGAAGTAATTGGTGCTTGTTCCTCCAGCAGCCAGCCAGGAAATAAAAAAAAAGAGGGTTTTCACTGCGTTGTACAACCCGTGTAGAAAAGCCACACGCACACACACGCCCCCGGTACCCGCCAAGTGGGTCCCCACAGCCAGGAAGCCAGTCCTCCCTGAACTAGTGAACGAGAGACGGAGACAGAAAGACAGACAGAGATTAAGGCTGAGAGAGGGAGAGATTGGGGATCCGTCGCCTGGCCTTCCCCAAACCTAGGTTTCTATTTTTTTTTTTTTAAATGAAAACACCAAAACAATATGGACAATAAAAACGGGGGCACAGAAAATCAAACCGCTCTGAAGTCAAATGAGCTGAAGTTTAAAAAAAACCCAGAACCACCCACAATCCTATTCTAGTTGGGCAGAGTGAAGTTCTCATAATTTTACAGAAGTCAAAACAGGATAGGAGATCAATAGGCCGGTCTGGATCCCTTTGTTCCACCAAAACACTTTTTTGGGGCGTGCGAGTGGACACCTCAAATGTTGTGATCAGCGCCCCTGGGCTCTGTTCACAAGCCGCCCGTCCCCCTTTCTGCTCCGCAACAGAAACCCACAACATCGCAGGACAAAACCGAGAAATCGCCATCTCTTTCGGACGACATTCTCGTCCGCGTCAGATGGCCGAGCGAGACACACACACCGCCCTGCACGGATCTTTTTCTTTCTCCCTTCTCTCTTTCACAGATCCACATTCGAAATAGAACGTTTGCTGGAAAAGGAAACCACGTCTCCCCGCCCGAGCCCAAATGAAACGGGGAGCAAAAAAGGTGGCCCGGGAGTGAAGAGGACTCCACGCACCACCGTTGGGGATCAATCACAATGATCAACGGGGAAGATGCAAAATATTGAAATTAAAATAGAGACTGCTCCTCTGTTTTGGGCTGATTATCTTTTGATGGCCTTATCTAAAGTGACAGGATGGGTGGCTACCGGAGAGAGCGAGAGCGTGCCACCTCAGCCGTGGCTCCCATCTCTGAAATGTCTTCCCAAAGGAGACCCGCCTGGTGCAAAGCTTCCTCTTCCATTGGCTCCCAGTGAGCTCATTGACTTTCATTTCTCACATCTACTATTACTATTGTCACTTGATTTGCCGGCATGCGACACTCTAATCTTCTCACTGTTTCATGCCTTCCGACCGACCGGTCAGCATTTGGTGTGATGGTTTTGTGGTTTTCCCCATGCCAGATCCCCCAAGGGCATCTGCCAGTTGGGTGGCGTAACCGAATTTTAAGTAAATCAAGAAGATCTTGCAGCCATCCAGGGAAAACCTAACAAGTGACAAGTTTCTCAACAGTTTTTTAAGGTCTCACTAGGCTGGCCAGCGTACTTGTCTAAACGTCACTTCGCAACTCTCTGCCCTTTTTGGGAACATTCAGTCACACCTTTGTGCGACCAAGATACAGGAGGGCGGGGCTCTCCAAACGAGAAGGCGGAGCCATGCAGATTGGAGGGGGCTTAGCTCTGGATGTCCGATCACACCAGAGGAGGGTTTAGCTTCTTATCTCAAAGGACCATACCATATAATATAAATTAAGGATAGCCATTCACCTAAAGAATGCTTTAAAAATTAATCAGCTACCCACAATTCACTGCAAATTTCAACAATTTTTAAAGGAACATGGTATTTTAATAGAAATTAAGAGGCTTCCTTAGTTTAGTTAATTTACAAATCAGTGCTAACTACCATGTTGCCGCTTGCATACCTGGTCACGTGCTAATTGTAAGACTTGGCACATGAGCAGGAATGCAAGCTGTGACTTGCTAACCAGTGATTCGCCACCATGACTGACACACAGTTCCTTATGCTGAGGTAATTCCCAGCACAATTCTCACTTTGGTCTTGCCTCCTGATTTTCCATGAACTGTTGTTTTTTTCAGTGCAGCCGCTCTGGTCGATCAGCGTTATCTTTCTTGCTTCACATCAGAGCGCTGCACAATTTAAAATTCTGGATGTAGAGATGAAATACAGGTAAAATTAAAAACAAATTAAAAGGGTAAGATAATTGGGACTATTTTTGACCAGAAGCATCTACTTCTACAGTGTTATTTGATAGATTTTCTTTTGTACATGCAGTAAAAGTGTTCTCTCTGTGTGTGTGTGTGTCTTTTACCACATGGACAAATTATATTTAATGCTTTTACCATGTGTATATATATATATGAATGAAATAATGTTTTCAACATGTTTGTATTATATTTATGCAAAAATTCGACAAAATAACTATAACCTCACCGCAGACAAGCCCCAGATGACACCAAAATTGTGCCAGGAGATTTAAGAGCCGTTTTCCTCAATCTGAGCTTCTCCAGAGGTTTCGAGCTACAAACCCCATCTATACCACGACCCAACGGGCAGATATGAGGGTTGTTCCTGCTCGAGAGTGGATGATAGGCATTGTAGTCGAAAGGTAGACTAGTTTGGGGCCCATGGGTCCAGATTCACGCTGCACAGAAGGAACCTCTGAGGGGGGGGGGGCAAAAGAACTCAACCCACCGAAAAGGATAAACCGCTCCCAGGAACCCCAGGGGCAAAAGGAAAACGGGTGTCCAACTTTATTCGGGAATTCCGAGAGAAGGGGAAGCTGTATTCTGCGTTCCCCCCACCAGGCTCCGCCTTCCCCCTCAAGCCCAGCCTTGCTCGGGGCGTCTCCCGAATCCGTGGCTGAGTTCGTCACAAGCACAGATGAAAGGAGACAGGAAATTCAAAACGAAACAGAAGGCAGTCCTGCCGCAGCCAGTCATGCGGACGAAAGAAAGAAAGAGAAGGACCCAACAAAGAATAATAATGAGAATAATAATAATAAAAAACACACAACCCATCTCATTCTTAAAAAAAAAAAAAAAAAGGGGGGGGAGGAATTATTTGTTAAAAAAGAAAAGAAAAAAGCAAAGATTCGTGACAAGCCCGGGGTGGAGTCGTTGCCAGTCGGGGACCGCGGATACGACCGAGGCAACGGTGAAAGGGAGACAATCCATTAAACTAAAACCGGAATCAGTTTTATGCCCCGGCGCCGTGGTGGTTTTCCCCGTGCTTGCCTAGGGAGTTGGCCGGGGGGGGGGGGGGGGAAGCTCCCCGCTCCGTTCGGCTCGTGAATGAGAAATTGTGGGAACAGGAGGTCGGAGGGCAACGCCGGTGGAGGCCGGACAGCTCGCCATCGAAAACACTCGTATTCACGAGAATACGAGTTATGGCTCGTATTCATCTGATTTTCGCCTAACCGCCGTCTTCCCCCGCGGGAGCCGTCTGTGGCATCGGAAATCTGCCCCCCCCCCCCCCCCAGTTACAAGGCCTGCGTTACGCCAGGAGTATTTCTTTAAAAGAGGGAGTCGGGCACAGTGCAGACGGAGCTATCGCTCCCAACCCGCCACTGGGCGCGGAGCGCCGCAGAGGATGATAGCGGGACTCCCATCCCTCTTTTCTCAGGTCGGTCAGAACCATTCTCTCTCCGTGGAGATTGGACCCGAGCCTTGTAAAGGGTCTGCTGTGACACCGCTTTAAAATCCGCAGCCAATGGATTTGGGATCCGCGGGTATTTGCTGCCGCCGGATGAAAAAGTGGCCCGGCGTGCCTTTGGATAACCAGAAAGCACGATCTTGGATCAAAAACAGCATTTCCTTCAGGAGACCCACGGTCCCGGCTCTCTGGAAAAGAGACGTCAAGTCTTGCCATTCTTGTGGGCTGTAGGGAACCAGCATAGGGAGGGGGGGGCCTGGAATCATCCTTCCCCTCCCTAGAAAAACATCCACCCAACCCACACCAGGAGCACTTCTGGTCTAAAGACTACCTGACACCACGGGAGGCCTAAGGACATCACGGGACAAACCGGGCACAACATCCGCGTCGGTTCGGTAGAGAGGAGAGGCGTCAACACAAGCTGACCGTGACACCATCGGAGACATGAAGGCCTAACAGAACGGGCGTGGGGTGGAAGTGCTGATCCGTGAAAGAAGCACCAAGTTTAAGACGGCGACCACCCCGCCCGACTTCTGGTCACCCCCCCCCACCGCAGCGGTCTCCTCCTCAGCGCCCCTGTTTCCGCGTCTCCTCCCCAGCTGCAACTCTCCCCTTCTGCGTTATTTCGGGAAAGGAAAAGGACACCTACTAGACTGCAGAGTGCGTTCCCGGACCTCCGGGGTGGGGGCCCCGAGGCCCAAAGCCGAGCGCGCGGCCAGCTGGAAGACATACTCTGTGTTGGGGTTCAGGTCTTTCACGAGAAACGAGGTGGTCGGGTCAAAAGTCTTCACGAACTGCAGAAGGGCAGGGGGGCGGGCGTGTCGGCCCGGTAAGGAAAAGAAAGAGCAAACGTTTGAACAGATAAATGTGTCTCTACAGTAGGACCGCGGTATCCTCGGGAGATCGGTTTCATGCCCCCCCCCCCCCATGGATGCCAAAAACTGCACATATAGCAAACCCATATGTAGCATAGTCTCTGGTTCCCTCTAGTGGCCTATTCTGATCATGCACCCTGGAAATGCATATTTCTGGGGGTTTTAATTTAATATTTCAGACAGCGGATAGCTGAAACCGCGGATACTGACTCCGCCGAGATGGTGGTCTTACTGTATATTCACATGTCTACACTACCTTTCCATTTTTGGTCCCCAGGTGTGAAGGAACGGGACGGCCCGACGCTTACCTCTGGGTTCCCGGACTTGCTGCTGACTTCTTTGTAAACAAGCTCGTACTTCTGGATGATGTCCTGGCGAGGCGGGCTCCAGGTGAGCATAATGGTACCTTCGGTCTTGGCTTCGGCACGGAAATTCATTGGTTGCCCAGGCACTGAAGAAGCGCAGCGGAGGGAAAGGGTCACCCCCAAAAGCATCCCCCCAAGAACACAAAAATACCCAAAGCTGTGCCGAGTCTCGAGACTGGCGGGAGGGCCGAAGAGAAGACAGCTCAGGGCTCGATTACACACGAGAAAAATCAAACCCGGGAAGGAGACCTCGCTCGCTCTTCAGCGATGGAGGACCCCCCCTTTTGAACCCACAGCTTTGCCTTTGTAAACGACAGAGACCCGTGGCACCCTTAAAGATTAAGGGCCCTGTGCCTGCCAGTCAAAACCGACTTATGGCAACCCACAAGGATTCCTGGCAAAGCAGGGATTCGAACCCAGGTCCGAACTAGAGTCCATCACTCTAGCCACCCTGGCATGTTTTACTGGGCACAAATGCTTTTGTTTCAATGCAGCCGAATGCGGCGCGAACGCTTTGGCCACGGTCAGTTGTCACAAAGAGTATTTCCTGCCACGTGGCTACCCCCTTGGAAATTCCCCCCCTTCTGTATTTTCCCCCCCGCAAGCTTTTCTCTTTCCGCAGAATTTCTGCGTTGCTTCTGCTGCAGAACAAAAGAACGCAGCCCCTTCTCAATGCAGCGGAGCGGAGTAAAGGCAAAAATCAACACATTGGCAGTCAAGAAAGAAGCCAATAGGATCGGCAACAGCAAACCCCCGGGAGACGGGCTACAAAAAAAATTCAGAAAGCTTGATATTTGGGCTAGGACAGAAAGGGGAAAGTTGGACCCGGGACTCCCTCCCTGTTTTTTCATCCAAAAACCACCAGTGAGAACAACAAAAGACTTATGAGTAATAATAATCTTAGAATAGCAGAGCTGGAAGGGATCCTACGGATCATCTAGTCCAGTCCCTGTCAAAGAGGCCCAGTGGGGGATTCGAACTCCCGACCTCTGGCTCCACAGCCAGAGACCTCGACCCTTGAGCTCCCCAGCAGTCAGTTTGGGATGCCAGGGGGAGTGGGGCAATTGTTGGGCTGAACCTGAAGGCAGGGGTGCGCCGGTGGCCGCATCCTGCCGGCAGTGGACGGGCGCACCGGCCGCCCAGACAAGAGGCGGTGGCGGCGGGGGGCAGCGACAGGGGCGCAGGGCCGGGCCGGCCTCCAATGGGTGCCCACCCCGGCTCGCCTTCCCCTCCGGCCCCGCAGCCAATAGCCAGCGAACCGGCCGCCGGACGGGGAGGGGCTGGACGGGACGCAGGTGCCATCCGGATGGCGCGGGTCTCCCTTGTGCCTCCACGATGACCAGGTCCCGGGTTGGAGGCCCCTGTGGACCCCCGCCCGCGCCCGATCCTTGTGCCCGGACCGAAACACCCCGTCCTCACGTGCACGCTGAGCGGGGGATGCAGACCGCCTCAATTAAAAAACGCGATCGCATTCTTACTCCCGGTGTAAAGCCGCGGAAAAGGCAAATTCCATGCTTTGGAAATGAATCGGAAGATAAAAGCCCCTCAGATCTCTCCCGCCTTACCCAAGAAACTTGCAAAGCGGTGTCAAGTTCTGGAGACCGGGGGGTGGGGGGTGGGGTGGGGTGGGAGGAAGGGGACCCTGCCAGTGGTGGAATTCAGCAGGCCAGCAAACGGTTCTGCAGAACCGATAGTACATTAGGTATCGGTTCTGTAGAACCGGTGCGAACCGGCTGAATCCCACCACCGGCTATGTCTATCCCAACTGAAGTGCACCCGGCGTATAAGACGACCCCCCCACTTGGAGGCATGTTTTTCAGGGCAAAAAAGTCGTCTTATATGCCGGCAAATACGGTATACAAAATATAGTAAAAATATGACATGGCCAGAATTCCGTCAGCCTAACTCATCTTGCCATAAGTCACCCTTTTAAAAGCAATAGAAGCCACCTCTTCCATCATCTCATACTGCTACCAACATGGGTAACCTGAAAACTATCAACCCCCCCCCCCCCCATGGATTGTCCAGCCGTGCCTCATGGCGCAGTGGTTAAACTGCAGTACTGCAGCCAAGACTCTGCTCACGACCTGAGTTTGGTCCTGAAGGGGCTCAAGGAGCTGGCTTACGGTTGGCTCAGCCTTCCAATGCCGGGAAATGGAGTGCTCAGCTCCCCGGGTGGGTGGGGGCCGTGTGTAGTGTGCAAACCACGTTTAAGTGCTCTGGGGTGGTATATAAGCAGCACATTTTGCTTTGCCTCCCGCCTCTCAGGCCTGCTCGGGCCCAGAAAACCCTGTCGCGACGCCACCCCGGTCAGACTCACCTCCCTGTTGGGTCTTCACTTGAATGGGATCCGAGAGCGGCCCGTCCCCCACGGACGTGAAGGCGAGGACTCGCACGGTGTAGGTCTCGTGCTCCAGAAGGCTGCTCACTGTGGTCAAGAGGCTGTCGTCCACGTTGTGCTTCTGCCAGTTGCTGACCGGCTGGTCGGGCTCCATGGTGTAGTAAACGCGGTAGCCACGGATCTGCCCGTTGGGCTCCACGGGCTCTTCCCACTGGATGATCATGGTCGAGGCGCTCAGCATCCGGGCCTGGACGTTCCGGGGGGCGCTGGCCGGGGCCTGCTCCCCCGTGCGAGTCACGACGGGCTCGCTGTGGGGGCCCTGCCCGATGGAGTTGACCGCCGACACCCAGATCTCGTACTCGGAGTTGGGGCTGAGTCCCCCGATGCTGTAGCGCGTGGTGGTGATGTCTTCCTTGATTTGATACGGCCCGTCTTGGCTCTTTGACTTGTACTCAATGACGTAATAGGACACGGGGTCAGGATTCCCCGAGTCCCAGGTGATGGTGATGCTTGTGGCCGTCGCCTCGGTCACGATGGGGGGTCCCCGGAGCCTTGGGGAGAGCTTTAAAAAAAAAGAATATAAAAATCAGAAGCCTCTTTTGAAAACACATACGAACGCCAAACGGCGTCCCGCCATATGCCGGAATGTCGCATGTCCCCCGGGAAGTTACGACACCGGGAGCCGGCCGCGGCTGTTTTTCGGGGAACAGCTGAGAGATTCCCTTGCCTTGTTAGGCAGAGTTTTATTGCCTTCCTGAAACGGCTCCATCAAAAGAGGAAGTGCCGAAACTCGGCATCTGGAGTCATTAACAGGCGCTCGGAGCGAAAGGCAACGGAACGGCGTGTTTGTGGGGCCCGGAGAGGATTCTGTACAGCACAAGAACCATCTTGTGAAGACACCGATTTGGGGGGGGGGGGGGAATCACCCAGTTAGGGCAGAGCACTGTGTGTGGCTGAAATAAGGGGTGTGGGGGGGGACGTGGGGGGGGGGGTAGAGGGCCAAGGCAGGAATCGCAATGGACTTCCACGGTAGGTCTCTTCATGTAACCGCCCACTAAGGCAGTGGTTCCCAACCTCTGGGACGACCACTCCCAGAAACCCTGGCCAGCAAGTTGGAGTCCAAGAACATCTGGAGACCCCAGACTGGGAACCGCTGCGCTCAGCAGTCCCCTTCTTGCATCCCCCCTCTTGGGAAAAGCCAGATTTTCAACCTCTGCAAACCAGGCGGGCCTCTCCTCGTTGCTCTACTTTGTCATCCTCACTCCCCCAAACTCCTATCTGGGCGGATCCTGGCATGTGTGTGCACTAAGGGTACACACTCACACAACCACCTATGGCCTTCATAGATCGTTCTGGACAGGGCACTTCAAGAAGGATGCCGACAAACTGGGGCAAGCTCAGAGGAGGACAGAGAAGGAGGATCAGGGGGCTGGAAACCAAGCCCTAGAAGGAGGGAAAATGGAAAGAACTGGGCACGTTTAGCCTTGAGAAAAGAAAACGGAGGGGAGATAATAGGATAGCACTTTTGAAATACTAGAAAGGCAGTCCTCCAGAGGAAGGGCAAGATCTGTTCTCCATCATCCCAGAGGGCAGGACTCATAATAGTGGGCTCAAGAGACAGGAAGCCAGATTTCGGCTGAATCTCAGGAAAAATTTCTCAACCGTTAGAGAAGTACGACAAGGGGACTCATGACCTCAAGAGGTGGTGAGCGCTCCAGCGCTGGAGGCCTTCAAGAGGTGTGGTGTCCAGAACTGGACACAGGACTCAAGAAGAGGCCTAACCAGGGCTGAATAGAGAGGGACTCATACTCCACAGGATTTGGAGACTAATTTATGGAGCTTAGAGCCATCAAATGCCGACAGATCACCTCCAGCACCAAAACCAGACTGTCTGGTACACAGAGAGCAAACCACCCTCTCATTCTTTGGAGATAAAGCCCAAGAAAAGCGGCTGGCCGATGTTTGACTGAAATGTTGGACCAGACAGGCCTGTGCGATTTTATTTTTTAGCCTTGGGCGAACGTACTGAACTTGGATCAAAGGCCACGAAGAGCGAGGCCGACAGGAACTCAAGGCTCGGGTTCGAATTCGGATGGCGCGGCACTCAACTTACATTTCACCGTGATCTGCGCCACGGCCTCAATGACGCCCAGGCTGGACATGGCGACGCAGGTGTAATTGGCCGAATCCTTCACGTCCGTCAGCTCCAGCACGTTCCGTCCCACCGGCATGTCGTCCTCCGGCGTCAAGTCTTCGGCCCCTTGCATCCACTTGACGTACGGCATGGGCGACCCCACGGCGACGCAGGTGATATTCACGTTCCCTCCGGGCATGATCTCGTGGCTGGACGGTGGAATGGAGAACCGAGGAGCCACGCGGCGGACTGTGGGCAAAATTGCACAGAGGTAACAAAAAAAAAAAAGCGAGAGAAAAAACCCAAAAGAGAGAAAAAAGAAAAGGAGGGGAAGAGAGAGAGAGAGAGAGAGAGAGAGAGAGAGAGAGAAAGATAAGGGATGGGGGAAAAAAGAAGAGCAAAAGAGATTTTTAAATACAGATGGGGCTCGAATTATTTGCTGTTCCTTCATTCAAAGAAAAACAAAACAAAGCAAAAGTCTGAAATTAAAAATTGTTGGAGGACCAAAAAAAACAAACAAACAAACCAATCAATAAAGGAATAAAACAAAACAGAACAGAACTTGGAAAAATAATTTACTTTCACAAACAATATAGAAGATATAGACATATAAAAAGCGGTATTTCATAGCAACAGGAGGTTCCATTGATCAAGTTTAAGACCCATCACAGCACAAATAAAGACACAAAAATTTATTAGCAATTTCTCATCTTTGGGGAGAGCAAAGAGACCGTGTGGGGTTTCCGGACAGGGCGCCCCGTCGTGGGTGGGTGTGGGTTTTTGGGGGGGTGGGTGGGGAGACCACCCACTCCCCCAAACCTCAGCTCTGATCGGGGAGGCTGCTTTCGAACCTCCCTCCCTTCGCGTTCACTTCCTTGAACCCGAAGCCAGGCGGGTTCTGTTTTGTTTTAAAAAAACAAAGATGTTAAAAAAAGAAAAAAAATTTTGGTAAACGGCCTGGCCCCCTCCAGAGAACGAGAAAATATCAAAATAGCAGGATAGAGAGGGAGGTTTAAAAGATAGGAGGAGAATATATATAACTACATCTAAAGTATGCTCAAAAATAGTTAAGGATGAATTTTCTGCCTCTCCAGGTAGAATTTATTTTTGGAGTGCAGGTCTAAGAAACCAGTTCAGGTTTGCAGAGAGCTACATATCATACGTTCTAGTTGTTGTTGTTTAGTCGTTAAGTCGTGTCCGACTCTTCGTGACCCCATGGACCAGAGCCCGCCAGGCCCTCCTGTCTTCCACTGCCTCCCGGAGTTGGGTCAGATTCATGTTGGTCGCTTCGATGACACTGTCCAGCCATCTCGTCCTCTGTCGTCCCCTTCTCCTCTTGCCTTCACACTTTCCTAACATCAGGGTCTTTTCCAGGGAGTCTTCTCTTCTCATGAGATGGCCAAAGGATTGGAGCCTCAGCTTCAGGATCTGTCCTTCCAGTGAGCACTCAGGGTTGATTTCCTTCAGAATGGATAGGTTTGTTCTCCTTGCAGTCCAGGGGGACTCTCAAGAGTCTCCTCCAGCACCACAATTCAAAAGCATCACTTCTTCGGCGGCCAGCCTTCTTTCTGGTCCAGCTCTCGCTTCCATACATCACTACTGGAAAAACCATAGCTTTGACTATACGGACCTTTGTCAGCAAGGTGATGTCTCTGCTTTTTAAGATGCTGTCGAGGTTTGTCATCGCTTTCCTCCCAAGAAGCAGGCGTCTTTTAATTTCGTGGCTGCTGTCACCATCTGCAGTGATCATGGAGCCCAGGAAAGTAAAATCTGTCACTGCCTCCATATCTTCCCCTTCTATTTGCCAGGAGGTGATGGGACCAGTGTCCATGATCTTAGTTTTTTTGATGTTGAGCTTCAGACCATTTTTGGCGCTCTCCTCTTTCGCCCTCATTAAGAGGTTCCTTAATTCCTCCTCACTTTCTGCCATCAGAGTGGTATCATCTGCATATCGGAGGTTGTTGATATTTCTTCCGGCAATCTTGATTCCGGCTTGGGATTCATCCAGTCCAGCCTTTCGCATGATGTGTTCTGCATATAAGTTAAATAAGCAGGGAGACAATATACAGCCTTGTCGTACTCCTTTCCCAATTTTGAACCAATCAGTTGTTCCATATCCAGTTCTAACTGTTGCTTCCTGTCCCACGTATAGATTTCTCAGGAGATGGATAAGGTGGTCAGGCACTCCCATTTCTTTAAGGACTTGCCATAGTTTGCTGTGGTCCACACAGTCAAAGGCTTTTGCGTAGTCAATGAAGCAGAAGTAGATGTTTTTCTGGAACTCTCTGGCTTTCTCCATAATCCAGTGCATGTTGGCAATTTGGTCTCGAGTTCCTCTGCCCCTTCAAAATCCAGCTTGTACTTCTGGGAGTTCTCGGTCCACATACTGCTGAAGCCTGCCTTGGAGGATTTTGAGCATAACCTTGCTAGCGTGTGAAATGAGTGCAATTGTACGGTAGTTGGAGCATTCTTTGGCACTGCCCTTCTTTGGGATTGGGATGTAGACTGATCTTTTCCAATCCTCTGGCCACTGCCGAGTTTTCCAAACTTACTAGCATATTGAGTGTAGCACCTTAACAGCCTCATCTTTTAAGATTTTAAATAGTTCAACTGGAATGCCATCACCTCCACTGGCCTTGTTACAGAGACTTTACGAACAAAATTTTGCAAAAAAAACCAAAAAAACAAAAAAACCCAAATAAGTGGGATAGGTAAGGAGGGAAGAAGGAGGTCTGTTTTCTGGAGGTGGCCAAAATTTAACCCCCAAATTGAGGGGAACACACACGTCAGAAAGGGAGGGTGTTCTTTCCCCCTGCCTCTCTGGAAAACGAGACGAGAAGCACCATCGGCAAGAAGGCAACATGGGCGGACGGGGCGTCCAAAAATCAAGAAAGATGAGAAACTCTAATCAAATTTTTGTGGTTTTCGGGTATATAAACCCTAACGAAGCCTCTCGGAAAAATCTGACATGATTCCATCAATAGATGCAGCTCTTTAGAATCACACAAATATCATGCAAAAGAGGAGGAAAACAAGAGAAAAGGAAGAGAGAGAGGAAGAGAGAGAAAAGGCAGGAAGGAAGAACGGAGAGGAAAAAAGCGAGAAGACAAAGAAAAGAAAATAAAGGTGGTTAGATGGGCTGCTAGTGGTCGCCCAGAAGAAAAAGGAGGAAAAAAGAGAGAGGGGGGGTTAAGGGTAAGGGGAAACCCACTTTTAAAAATGCTGCATACTCTTTTTTTTTCCTCGTTTCTAGCGGATGTGAACCAATGCGGTTATTTTTTTGAGCATTGGCACATCGCCGCCCTGGCGGAATAATCATAACCGTCGTAACAAATATAAAGAGAATAAAAGAGGATCAAGACGAATCGAAAGGAGGAGGAAAATAAAATAAATTAAAAGTAAATAAAATAAATAAAATAAAACGGAACAAAACCACCAGGCCATGGAAAATGAGGAACACGGACAGGAGGGGGGGGGGGGGAGGAAAAGCAAAGAACAGGAGAGACGGAACAAAACAACCATGGAGGGATCCTCAGGCGGGAAAGGGGAGGGGGGTGGCATTCTGAAAGGGTCAGAACGGGACAGCGAGGGGAGGGCTGTTCCTTATGGGTCCAATTAAAAAACCATTAGTCGTCACAATATGGTATAAACGACAATATGGTGTTTCCAACTCTTAACAGGCTGAAAGACGGGAGTGAGTGAAATTCCGGAGCGGACAAGGGTATAAAACGGACCAGATCTGGAGGTTACAGAGGGATTCAGCTCATTTCCACCCCACCGTTCAGCCTCCTGAGATCTGAATTTCATTTAAGATGATTAAAGCATCCCCTTCTCACCTCTCTCATGGGCTGATGGAGCATCAGGGCAGGGAAACCTCTAAATCGGCTAAGGCTTTTGATAGCCTCGTGTCTTACGGGGAAAGGATTTTAGATCCTTTGACTCTAACGGGCAAAAGGTAACGACTCGGATCTGGGCTTCCGGCGCTTAGGACAAAACTCGCAGGCTCGCTCCTCGTCTGTAATTTCATCGGACGTTCACTTGAACCTCGCAGCTTTCTCGGGGAACTCGCCGGGCTTGGAGTTCCGGCACAGGTTAAACTGGCTTACAAACTGGATCAGGTTCCAAAAGAGAGTCATTTGGAAAGAATGAAAGGGACAACATGGAGGCAGAGGGGCTCTTAACGTCCACACTGAATTTTAGCCTCATCTTTTCTGGAGCTCTCCACGGCGCTGAGACCCACTCCCAAAAATAGCTCCGGGAACGTTTGGGGTAAAACTCACAGTCCCCATCTTATGTGACATCAGAATTATAGGGTCACTGCCAGCAAAAAAAGGTCCAGACTTCCATCTCCGGGGAAGCCCGAGAAAGACTCTGAAAAGTCTGGAAAGCTCCTGACAGTCTAAATATCCAGAAAGGGATGCGATGTTCAGATTTCGTGGACCACCAATCCCATAATTCTCTAATTTAGGAGTTCCACCTAACAGAGGTGTAAATGCGGCTCACCTGGGAGAAAAGGCCTAGCCTGGAAGGCTCAGAGGCCTAGCTAGGCCTAGCTTTCCGTTCAGAAAGCAGGAACAGGAAGCTTGGGAGGTGCTAGGCCTAGCTCAGCCTGCGAGTCTCCCAGTCGAGGCCTTTCTCCCGGGTGAGCCACATCGAGGTGCCTGCCTGTCAGGTAGAACGCCCAGAAGAGAGAATTATGGGATGTGTAGTCCAATTTTTATTTTTTTTAAAATCCCATCCATAATGATAGATTCTAAAAGTGGATCTCACTAAAGGCTTTGCCTCTGCAAAACAAGGGATCTCAATGATCCCCCTGGGAAGATGGCGGAGGATGAGGAAAAAAATGTCATGAGCTGGGGTGGACACAGGAAGGGACTCATCAGCCCCTTCCAGAAACTTCTCTATGTTGAACTTACAGCTGTCCTCCAGTGGCATGCCCTTAAAATTCAATTGTAGGGATTATTATTATTATTGCTGCAGGGGGACAATTATATTTGTTTAAAAGTGGATCCATGAGAAAACAGCACCGTCCTTTGGAACAAAATGGAGAGACGTAGAAGAACAAGAGGAATAAAAAAGAATGGAAGACATGCAGGAAGGTTAGAGGCTCGGAAAACGGGATGGAAAGAGGAAGGATTTTAAAACGGAAGGGGGTGTGGGGGGGTCAGATCTGAAATTGGTGGATGAGGATGGGAAAGGAGGAAATGTGAGGGGAGGCCAAACTGGAAGGGAGAGGAGAGGTCCAATCGGGCACGGCCTGGGCAACAAACAAGGTCAGAATGGCAAGAAGGAATGCGATGGGAACACCCGAGTTGTCTGTGGAACAGAACGAGACAGTAAATCAGAACCGAGTCTAGCACTTTGGGGAGGATGAGGGAAGGGGAAGAAAAGGAGGGAGGGAGGAGCAGAAGAAGGGAAAGAACCAAACCAGAATGAAAGCAAAACAGGGAAACGAGAGATCGAACTGGGGGGGGGGGAGGTTTGGTTTGGGAGACGTCGTGTGAATCGAAGTCTGAAGGGAATGCCAATTTTTGTTCTCTGTTCGCGTAGGTGGTGGAGAAACGAGAGGGACATTGGTTGTAGTACCCGTGGTGGAAGAGAACGGATGCCGATCTGGATTTAACATACTGCAATTCAGGATCGTTTCCTCCACCCAGATGGTGGATCCGTGCAAAAATCCAGAAGGATAAAACTTGCGGGAAACATTTCAAGTGAAGGTGGCGTCTTGGACTAAAACACCCAGAATCCTTCGCCACCAGTTGTGCTGGCCAGGGTTTCTAGGAACTGCAGTCCAAGAACGCCTGAGTTACCCAAGGTTGGGAACCATTGCTTTAGCGCTATGAAGTAGCGCAGCAGTTTAGCGCTATGTCACTCTGGGATGGATTTGGAATGCCCGACTATAAATGAGGAGCAAGCAACATGGATAGATCCTGGCTCACACCTTCCACACCCAGAGCATGTAAAGAACACATGAGATTTAACATGCTCTTGTTAAAAACCTTTACTTTCATGATAAACAGGAGAAAACAAGGTTTTGAAAGTGATGTTCTTTTAAAACGTTGTTCGCTAGATGCATCCATCAACTTGTTTTCCTGTCTGGCATCAGAGGAACAATTTCAATATTAATGCGTTAGATTGACCTGTTCTTTCCAATGTGGAAAGCTTGAGGGTCAGGGGTGATCAAACCCTGATTTCTCTTGATAGGGACTGATGAGTGATTATAGCGCTATAACGCGATGCTTGATTTAAACGGAAAAATGTCCAGGTTCAAATCTAGGTATCTCCTGTGAAGAAAAACTACACAGAGTGGAATCTTACGGAGAGTCTCGTGTTTTTGTATCCACGGTAAAAAAAAGGTCTTTTTACTTAAAAGCCTGCTAACTAGCTTCTTCTGTTTTATGGCATTTTACTTATTTGGACAGAGTTGAGTGAGTGCTAGAAGGTTCCACGTGAGTCACATAAACAGTGATTCCCAACCTTGGGCTCCCAGATGTTCTCGGATGACAATTCCCAGAAATCCTGGCCAACACAACTAGTGGTGGAGGCTTCTGGGAGTTGTAGTCCAAGAACATCCGGGGGCCCAAGGCTGGGAACCACTGACATAGAAGATAAAGGAGGAGAAAGAGGCCAGAAACCTCTTAAAGGTTGCAAACAAAATGGAGTCTGGGTTCAGGGCTAATCGTGACACCATGTTCTGCCCCCACATGATAACTCCAATTTCAGCTGGAAAGAAAAATCCTATAAAAAGTGACTGATTTGATTTGTCTCCTCATTTGGCTTTATAATAATATTTCTCCAGATTTGCACACAGAGAGGGGACGAGAAGGAGACGTCCCAAAAGTGTCAAGGGCTGGGTGTGTTTTAAACACGAATAAAAATTTGGTCAATTCAAATCTCGATTCACCAGGAAAAGCATGTCTGGATTTTTTTTTTAAAAGGGGGTAGGATTGACAGGTGAGGGGAAAGAAAATTAACATGAAACCAAACAAGTCTATAAAGAGAAGTTAATTTAGTTATAGAAAAAACATAAGTATAGGGGGAAATATTTTTCGTTGCTTTTTTTTTTTGGTAGGTAAAAAACCACAACAGAAATAAATCATAATTTTGGGGGTGGGGAGGAGAGAAAAAAATAATAATGAAGTGACTAGTCAAAAGCACCGAACAAAACCAAATGGTATTAAAACATTTTGACTCCCGGCAAGCCGCTGCTCCGAATGAGGTGAGAAGGCGGACATTATTGGCATTTTGGCGAGACAGGAGACCATTTCCGTCTTACTCCAAAATGAACAGGAAGGGGAGGGAGAAAACAGGGCCAAAATAATGTGCAGCCTCATTGTATTCGTAGTGAAGATTAGATTACACCCTGTTGTTCTTGCCCCAAACAGGTCAGGAGTCTTTCCTCTCTCGCTGGGTTCTCCCGCTAGCTCTAACTGGGATGATTTGGGTCTTATTCCCCGTTTTCCCACTCTGATAATTCCTCTTTTTTCGCTTCCTTCCTTGGCTGTTCATAATTAAAGCAAACAAATTCAGGTCATTTAAACCCTTCGGGACGTGGCAAACTGCATTTTAAAAACCGATCCCTAGGTCTAACTTTGAGGTGCACATCCTGGTTTCCGAATTTAATTTGCGCGACGGGCGAAACCGAATCATCTACAACGCCGCGCGGATTCCGAACGCCGCCGCTTCCCCGACTCTGCCGTTTCCGGACATGGGGGGGAGGGGAGCATGGGTCTTTGTGAACCAGAAGCGGGGTTTTCAACAAGGTGTAATCTAAAATTTCCCCCCCTAAAAAACAAAGAGAACAGCGATGCGAAAGGGGAAAAGAAAAAGAAAAAACCAACATCAACCAAGGCATATAACACAGAAGCAGGCCACAATTTTCGAAAACCACACATAGCACAGTGTTCCTGCAGAGCACCCTTTGAAATAATTTCGTCAAACCTAGTCGTACTTCCTGGAAGCTCTTGAGAAATCCTTCTGCAGAAACAGAGTGTTAATTTCATTGGACTTTAATTTTTTTAAAAAACAGAATTTCAAGGTAGGCTCTCCGAAAGAACAGAGGGCATCCACTTACCCCTCTAAACAATATTCTCTCTCTCTCTTTCTCTCTCTCTTTCTCTCTCTGAATACAAGGATGGAGATGATTTAAGATTTTAGAAATGATCTCGGTCTCTCCGTGTCTCCCTGAGTTCCAGAGCTCAGGGCAGGGAAAATAAAAATAATAATAGTAGTAATTAAAAAGGGGGATCTAAAAAGATCAACTTGGTGTGGGATTGTTTGATTCTCTCGGCTTGCCAAATGTGAGATGCCCCACACTTTCGGTGTCCCTCACTGTGAGCAACCAGCGAAAAGCTCTTCGATATTTTCTCAAACAATGAGATTGTAGCCGAAATTCAAATAGTTCTGTCCAGGGGAGAAATTAAGAAACCAACGGGGGGAAATACGGAGAAGATGCCCGGATAAAACTGAGGCCTAGGAAAGACAGACCAACTGGTTGTAGAAGGTGTTCGATTGGATGGAGTGGCAGATCCACCCAAGGAGACCCTCTTCCTCTAGAGAAAGTACTTTCAAACTGGAGTTTAATTTCCACATCCACCCATGTGCGGCAGTGTCCCAGCACATTGCAGGCGATCTGGGGAGGCATTCTGGGGTCCACACTCCATTCACGAGTGACCCACTTGGATACTGGGAGGTGGAGAACCTCTGGCCCGAATTAAAAAAAAAATACTAAAAAAATACTAATAATAAAGGGAAAAATTCCTTGCATGTAGAAAACTAGTTGATACACTTTCCTGGTATCCTCTACATTTCTACATGCAGGGATTTTTTATTTTTATTTTTTGGTTAACAAAATTGAGAGGGGGAAATGAGAACATCTCCAGCCTCAACAGTATCAACTGAGATTATTCTGTCAAGTTAAACCATAAAATTACGTGAATTTTAAAAACCCTACCCATAGGAGTGAAGCTTGCCAACGGGGCCTCTCTATCGGGTCATGTGGACGAGTCTGAAATTGTAGAGATGGAGTGGCTACCTTGTCTCGCCAAGGAAGAAAGGAGAAATGGAGCAAACGCCTTATGTTATGAATAGTTGTTTTGTTGTTGTTCTTATGCTTTCCTACAAATTTTTTGGGGTCTGGGTCGAGAATCCCAAAGCAGCTGTTCAACTAACGCTTCTATGGACATCACACTCTCAAGACCTTGGAAATGGATGGTGGGCTTGCAGGGAAAGCCCGAATTTTTATCACGGGCGTCTAAGCATGGAAACCTCACCAACCAAAGAGAAACTGAGGCAGAGAGAGAAAGGAGGAAAACGGAAGGAAGGAGGGAAGGAAGGAAGGAAGGAAAGAAAGAAAGAAGGAAGGAAAGAAAGAAGGAAGGAAGGAAGAGTGAAGGGGAGAAAGAGAGAGAGAGAGTAGGAGAGAGAAAGAAATGATAATAATAATAATAATATAATCACAAGACAGGTAACTCTCAAGGTTGCACCGGATTTCTCAAATAAAGAAATAAAATAAAGAACACGTCAATCACACAGCTTTAATTCCTGTATGTCGAGAGTTTAAACGTTTAAAAGGCCATCCTATTTTTAAAAAGTCGTTATTAAAGAAACAGGAGTCATAGCGGAAGAAACGAAGCAGAGAACGGGGGTTTCTCGTCGGCATTTGGGGTGCAGAATCAGGCCAGATTGTGGCGGGTGATTCCCGGGGGGGGCGGGCGTGTGAAGAAATGGCCACCCATAATATGTGCCCCATGGATTTCCCTTCTTTGTGTAAACGCAATCATTTAAGGCCATATTCTGGGGGGGGGGGGGCATCTAAGAGCTGCCATCTTTTCTCCCATGAAAGACCCCTGTCTAAACGCTCTTTCCTTTCCATGCAATTAATATTTTCACATTACTGACTGGTGTGAGGGCCTTCGAAAGACTGTTCCCTAATAAAAACAGAGGCAGGCGCAGAACAATTAATTAGAAATACTGCCGTCGGGTAACTTTGGCCGTTGAAGGTTGGCTGGCCGCCATTTTGTTCTGGGTGGAATTTGGTCTCCGGCCCATCGGGGTAACCTGAAGAGCCCCCGAAATTTTCTTCTTGGGCCATTAATAGCGGATTTAAAGGGGGAAAAAATTCCACACTAACTCGATGCATTCCCAAGCCGGGTGTTTCAACTGCACTTTATGGAGAATAAAAGCTGTGTTGATATCTTTTAAGATATCTTTGATATCTTTTAAGATATCTTTGATATCTTTTAAAGGATTTAGGGTTGGCCGTGCTACCATCATTAGAGGCGGTGGGGAAAATCATTCAAAAATATCCGTTGACAGCGTTTTTTTAAATTTCAAATCGATGAATGGGGGTTCAGACACGGACTTTTCTGGGCATCCGTTTCAATGCATGTTTATAGGGATCGTTAAGTCCACTTTTAGATACGGAGTCAAGAACCAGGGCACGGTCGTTATTCTAATTAAGACGGAGTTCTTGCTGCAGCAAGTGAAATAAAATGAAATGAAATAAAATAGGATTTGGAAATAATAATAATTTTTTACTACTACTACTACTACTACTACTACTACTACTACTACCACCACCACCAAATCCTATTTATACTAATACTAATACTTCCAAAGCCTATTTATACTACTACTACTACTACTACTAATAATAATAATAATAATAATAATTTCTCTTTCCACTGGGCCCAGAAATATCCTGCAAAATTCAGATTCATTAGAATTTAAATTGATCAACGAATGACCTCTGTCTGATTTCGAATTTTGTGCATTTTAAAAAAAGAGTTGGCTGAAGACAGCTTGGGATTTTCTGGTTTCTAAAGCTCGCTCCTCCACCCCCTTTCAAACAGAGATTAGAACTGTGTGATTCGGTCACTTTGGATCAGAGAGAACTGAAGTTTATCCAAGGGACGGGGGAAAGGGGAAGACAGATTTGAAAATAGGTTAGGGGAGCAGGAACACTGGCTTTTCCAACAATGCAATTGGGATAAAATTACGGCATAACCAAGAGAAACCAACAAATGAGGGGGTGGAGGGGGAGAAAAAAAAGAGAGAAAAAACGAAAAGCAAAAAACCAACTAAAACTGAAAACTTTTCTTTTTTTTTCTTTTTTTGGAAAAAAAAAAGAGGAACAAACCGGGGCAAAAATGAAAAAGAAAATCCACATGAAACTGAAACAAACAAACCAACAAAACCGTGATTCTTCAAAAATTATAGTTCTATATATAGAGAGAGATATAGATAAACGCGCACAGGTACACAAATTGGAATTTTAAAAAAAGTGGAACTAAACAATCGGGGGGGGGGGGGGGAAATAAATCTGAACAAAACAAGAATCATAAGAATCCGTCCCAAAAGAAAAAAAAATCAAAGGATCAGCATGCAGAGTTCGCCGTTTTAGACATTCTTCCGTCATGCATCAGGCCCAAACGTCCATACAGCAAGGTAACCATGACGACAGAAAAATGCACATAACGCAGCAACATTACCAACGGATGCAGAGAAAGGCCCACAATGCAACTCAACTCATCACCGACGAGACCCAAGAACGAGCGGATCTCGGTTGTAATCTTTTTTTTTTATTTTTGTTAAATATATTTATATATATAGGTAGAAAGATATAGAGATTTCTTGCTTTCTTTCTCTCTCTTTTTTTTTTTTTTGGTTCAATTTCAATCATATTTGCAATTTTCTTTTTCAATAGGAAAAAAAAGATAGCGATCATATAGATATATTTCTCTCTTTTTAAGAAATGTAAAAATGTGGGTATAAAGAAAGTAAAAAAGAAAAAAAACCACACCAACCTTCTCGTAGCTCTGAGGGATGTTAAGGGGATTTTGATGCAGAACACAATGACATGAGGAGAAGAGAGAAAAATAGGGGAAACACAGAGAGAGTAAAAAAAGGCCTTCACGGCTGGCATCTGCAAACTGACTTTGCTTTCGCTTTTCCGTCTTTAACTAAAAAAAAAATAATAATAATACTCTTTCTCTTTTTTTTTTCTTTTCCGGAAAATTTTTAGAATTTGCCCCGTGGCTCGGAATCCCGTTCCTCCGAACCCCCCTTCGTTCCGGCCCGTCAGGACCACCGAGAAGATTACGGCCCACTTTTTGTTAAAGACCTGGGTTTTTTTTTTTTCAGGGGTCGGGGGCTTGTTTAAAGAAGGTTCCGGCACTGTGTCTGGCCAATTTCGCAGTGCACTGCCCATCACTCGGGAGCGCCCCCACCTGGAGACCGTAAAATCCCCATCGGCAGCCCTGGGGTTCCACCCCTTGCCCCAAACCTACCAAGCCCCCCATGGCTGAAGGAAAGATTAGAATGTACATTTTGCCCCCCAAATCCCTTTCCCGTCCTCCCGCTACCCCATTTGATGTTCTCACCACTGCTCTTCAGATGTTCTTCGAAATATTTCGGCCGGTTGGCCACGACAAGTACACCAAACCCCTGAGACAGCTCAAGGCATGTCCTCACCGGATGTTTCGCCGGGAGTCGAATAACAAGGATTCGGGGTGACCCCGTTTTTTTTTGCTAACCACCATAAAGATCCACCCCTGGTGCCGTAAATTTACATTTTGCAGCAGACTACAGGGTAGGTGTGGATAAAGGAATCTCCCCCACCATCCCCGGCGGGAGAATGGCTGCAAAAACTCGAACCCGAGCCTGCCCACTGTCTGTTTCTGTGGCTCGTGTGGGTGATATTTCTCGTGCTCCTGGGCTTCGCCCCAAACGGGGACCCTGTGTGGACATGCCTTAAAAGCCCAACTTTTCCGACTTGGCTTATTCTCTTGTTCCCATCCAAACTTATTCATAAACAAACAAACAAAAAAAGTGGGGGTGCACCTTAGATCTTGACCCGCCCCTGATAATTATTTAGAGACACAGGCATGTCATGGGAGAAATAATTCAAAAACAAAAAAACCAAAAGAAAACAAAAACAGCAAGCGTGTTCAACACTTTTTAGAAAGCAACAACAACAGAAGGAAAAGCAGTGGACAGAACCTGCATCCCAACGACACATGGCATTCCCCCCCACTTCACCCCACCTTTTCCCAGAAGGAACACATTCAAATCTTTTTCCCCATCCTCGTTTGGGGAATGATTAAGAAAAAGGAGAAGAGAAAAGTTATTAAAAACAGCATTAAAGCCAGCCAATCAAGCGAGCTTCCATATACTCCTAAGCCCCTCCCCTTGAGATCCTAAATGCCATTGGCATGTAGGAAGGTCCCAGTTTCAAATGCACGGAATTTCCATCAAATGTTATTTTTTTAAAAAGCACAACTGCGTCTGAAAAAAAAATTGGAAGAAGCAAATTTTGCCATTATAGTTGGTTATTTGAGGTTGGGACAGCTTGATTTTTAATCACCTCTTTTCTGAATGTAAGCGATTCACCCTGGCAGTTATTGTTCTAACATGATGTAATGCCTGTCTTGTGCCACAAGGTGACGCTAGCATGGAATAAACACCGCTAAAAGCATTGGTTTTTAGGAGGACAGGACGGGATCTATCAAAATTTCAGGAAACTCTCCCATTTGGCTGTAGACGAATAGGACACACGAGTCCAGTTTCGTGATAGAATGAAGATAATTCACATCAAATTAGAAACCACAGAGAAGAAAATAGAAAAGCGGAAGAAACCCATGGATTTGTGGATTTGTATGAACTCAGCGTTAAAACTTTAACAATCTTGGAGACAAACAATGAAATAAGGTTTCCTTTGGCATAACAGCAGATGTTAATGTTTTATATTGCAGGGTGCCAATCCAAAAGTTGAGACAAACATTCATATAACAGGTGTGGCGTGTCCTTCCCCACCTCCCTTTTTTGGCCAGATAGTCACAAACAGACAAGTAACAAAGAAAAACCTTCTCTAAAAAACACACACCAGTCAGTGTTAAAAGAACAAGGAAATAAATGAACAACAGCACTGTTAGGCACGTCCCTCAAATGAGATAGAAATTGTGACAGATGTTTTGTCTGTACGGTGCCGATATGACTTCGGATTTATTAAGCTGAAGGGAATGCCTAGCATGTATTGGTATGTGCCAGGGATGTCAATAACGCCAATGGCACAAACAGGAAAACGAGGACATGATCAAACATTTCAGAGACCACCAAATCACATTTCTGCTCAGCCAATCATCTGTTGTATGGAACTTTTTTTTGGTGAGGAGAGGGGAACTATTAAAACTGGATGCTGTGCCCCTCTCTTATTACAACTGAAGAAGCATATTTAGGTACATAAACATCCCAGTACCAATCCAGTCCTTAACACGAAGGACAAGAAAACTGGGTCCGTGTTGAGAAATAAATGAGAAATAAGATTCACGAGCATTTCAGACGGGCTGGAAACTCATAATTAAAGGGGAGCAAGTGAACCATTATGGGCTTTGGAAAATTGGAGGTGGTGGTGGAACAACAGGACTCCTCTTCAAAATATTCAGAAGAATCGGTACCACTCCTATTCCTTTCCTGGTTGTGATTTGGCTCGTTTCTCGGGGAATCGTTTGATGAGGAAATGTGCGGCTAATTGATACCTATGGCTTCAAATCTAACACAACCAACACCTGTTTTTTGGGTTTTTTTTTTTGGTCTTTGGAGTTATAAAACATATGTCCCTTCAAAGCGGACTTCTGTTGACCTGACTCCAGTGCAGAAGTCTTCCCGCTTGAACAGATCCCTCAACCCAATAGGTAACAGGACTCTATGATGACGGAGGTTAACACGTTCAAGAAACAGCCCTTAACATTTTTTGGGAACCAACAGATGTTCTGGGTCCTTTCCATCAAAAACACAACCAAACCAAGCTTGTTTATGCATCACAGCAGCACGGAGTGTTGTCTGAACTGATTTTCGTACGTCCGCCTTCAATCCATGCCCCAAACCATAATAACATAGGTGTCCCGTTTGGTTTCTGGGAAGTTTCAATATAAAGTTATGGACTATTCCCAAGTTAAACCAAGAAAGCTAAAATAGGAAGCTGTGAACCAAGGCCAACCTCACAAGCTTTATAATGTTGCAAAGCAGAGCCTTGAAGGAGATCAGCTTTCCGTTTGAAAATCTGAGATCCCAGGGATCTCCCCAAATTTATTCAAGATTACAGGGAGACACCCCATCCACTACCCCCTTGCCAAATTCAGTGCTAATGTTTTGGGCTGTGCATTCTGAAATACGTCTCTCTTCATTGCAATAAATAAAAATAAATGTGAAGCCAACCTATCCTTTGCTTTGAGGAAAAAGAAGGGGGTCAGTGATGGAGTCATACAGAACAGGTGAAGAGTTTTTGGGGGGAGGGATTTTTTTTTTCATCAAAGAAAGGGGTTCCAGATATTGATTTGCAAAATGAGCCCAAACCAGTTGGGTGGGTGGATGGGAGCTGAAGACTGGTCTTGACCATTAAGGCTCCTCCACAACCAGCGATTCCATTTAGGGGAGGCAGGAAGAGCAATGAATCTGCTCTGCTGGAGCCCACCCTTTGGACAAGACTTCCAAGCATTTCAGGGCCCTGGAAAGCTCCTTCTAAAAGTTTGGACCAGAACGGCGGAGAGGGATGGGGCCAGTTGTCATTCTAGGACATTCAGTGGGATTCCCGGGGAGCGATGGGGCCTTATTTTCTGCTCCCTGGCTGATAAATGAGCCACCAGCCTCAGCTACCTTCTCTTACGGCGAACCATCTCCACGATGATTCAAGAATCCAGGAAATCTCGACGGGTCTAAACATGGCTTTGGATGTATGATTTTCACACCTCACTGCAACCTCACACCCACTTGTTGGCTGGCTGGGGGTGGACAGAATCGATCCAGGCCTGAGGATTTAATTCAGAACTAAAAGGAAAGATTTGTTGAATTCCTCATCTTCGTCAGACGGGAGGGTGAGGATTGGCCCTGTTGTCAGCATTTTGTTCAGAATTTAAAGGCAGCGGATGTCAGAGGCCTGCGCTGGGGAGGGATAAACCCAGAATTTAAATTTAATTCACAACTTAAAAGCAGAGAGGTTCAGCTTGACAGCCGGATACGTAGGTCTACTCGGACATTGGCTGCTTAGGGGAACAGAGGCGAGGCAGGTCCATTTCTCGGTCTGGGGGTACCATATCCTTTGGCTGGAGGGGGGGAGTGCCCTTGGTCCACTTTTTGAGAGAGACATCCTGGCTCGGCTGGGGTGGCTCCCACGTCCGCCATGGGCGAGTCGGACACCCTTCAGCCCCTTCCCAGACGGCTTCATTCCCAACCTTCAACCCTTCTAGAAAGAGAACAACAGAGCTACGCCGCAGAAGGCCCACCAGGGGTGTACATAGATGGGGCGTACGGGAGTTGCATTTTCCCATTCTGGCGAGTCACGGCGCTCCCTACCTCTCACGTATAGGTTAGCGGGTGAAGAGTAGCGCACGCCCGCGCTGTTGCTTGCCACGCACTCGTACTTCCCTTGGTCCGTCTCCTCACTGCTGTCGATCTGGAGGCCGCCTAGAAGAGTGGGGAGAGAGAAAGAAAAGGAAAAGAGAGGAGGAGACGCCAAGAAAGATGTTAGTTCAGTGACCGAGGGAAGGGGGAGCTAAACGCTCACTCAGCCTTCTCCAAACCAGCTCCCCGCCTGCTTTTCCACTACCTCTCCCATCGTTCCTGGCTGGGGCCAATGCAGCGTGTCGCCCGCAGACATCCGAAGGGTGTCAAGTTGGAGAAGGGTGCTTCTACCCCTCCTTTTTTCCCTCCCTCAAAATAATCCTTCCGGGATGCACCCGGTGCCCACATTTCTTACTTACCTCCAGCAGTCTGTTAAAGAGTGCTTTACACACACCCATATCTGATTACGTTCAATGAAACGTATTCCCCTGTACAAAATCCCTATTCGTGGACGGCTGGATTATGGCTAAGAACCTGGCCTTCAGGCCCCAGGTGACGTTAAACCATCTTTCAGCCTTAAATACTTAAAATATGGACACGGGGCAATTCCTCCAGCCCATCAGCTCAACCTCTGGGCTGCTCCTGTCAAACCCCCATTGGTCCTTACATCACCATTTCTCTTTTCAGGAACGGCATCCGGTCTGCTTCCATGGCTCTTTACTACCCTAGATATGTGGGGGGTCTAGTTGTAGGTGGGCGTGAAGTCTATGCCTCTCTGGGAGACATACCCCAAGGAAGGTTCTCCCCTTCTGAGGACCAGCCCAAACCTTTCATTCCATCGGCATCAACCGTAATGTTTTTCAACATTCCATAGCTGGCCTCGATGGGCCCCTGACATCTCCAGAAGTTCAGCCCATGGTGGGAAAGAGCTCCCAGGTGAGCAACAGCCTCAGACCCATGTCGACAGCTTTGGTCTGATCCAGCAGGGTTCTTACGGGCAGGAGAGCAAAACAAAGCCTCCATCTACAAGAGCAGTCTGTCTCAGATTACTAAATCCTTCAGACTACCAACAATGGGAGCCCTTTTTGCATTCGTGTCCTGGATGTAGATCTTGTTACCTGCTGTCGGATAAGGATACTGAAGCAGGCAGGTCTTTGATCTAATTCAGTACTTTTTTTGTTCTTTAATCCATCAAGAGATATTATCTTCTTCTTCCCCCCCTCTCCCGGCAGAAAAATAAACAGTGATTTCATTAAATGTCCCCCTTTTGCATGTTCTGGATCACAGCTGAGGATCATATTAAACCTCACCACCTTGTCAGAATGTGAAGAAAGATGGTTATTATCATTATTAGGTATTACTATTATTATTTTAAAGATAACCAACAACAGAGATACAACTCCAGGTTTTTTGCAGCTACAAAAAAGTGTAGTTTTCAAAGGCATGTGATAAATTCCAAATGTGCAGAGAAGTCGGAAAATCTCCTTATAGATTTTGATCCCAGAAAGAAACAGGCTGGAACCCATCCAGCGACAAGGAGGGAGATAAAATATATATATAGAGAGAATTTATACCAGTATTGAAAATAAAAAGACAGAACTGAGTGGAGTAAATAAATTGGAAGGTATGGGAGAGAAGACACAGGATGACAAGACAGGAGGCAGAAGAAGTGTGTGTGTGTGGGGGGAAGAAATACCCACAACAGTGAAACATCGACAGAACTCCAGATTGAAAAAATTGCACAACCACACAGAACTGGTTATAATCAAGGGGTAAAAACGAGTCATTTGGGAAAGGATCAAGTATGTGCTAGTTGTGCGCTCAGATCTGCGCACGGGTTCGCTTACCTCGGATTGGAGTACCTTCTGTAAGTAAAAAGCAAAAAGGGAAACAAACAAAAGAAGAACAGAAGTGAAAAACAAGTTGGAACACTAACCCGGGGAGTTTTCAGGACACGCCAGTGGGAGGAAGGAGCGCAGAGCAGAGGGAAGACTATTCCTGGCTGGAGAGGCTCTCCACGTTGCTTTGTGACCAAGAATAAAGGTGTGAGGACATGGGGCCGTTTAAGATGGGTGGGTACTGGTGTTCAACTTTGTACAATGCCGTACGCCGTTGAGAAAGAAGAGTTTCTCATGTCGCAGAAAGAATAGAGAAGGGTCTTTATTTTATTTAAGAAAAATTGTTTTGGAAGTTGAGGTTTCAGGTTCAATCCAGGAAGGCTCAGGAAAGAACCGCGCTCGGAAATAACACGTCAGATGCAACGTGTCAGCGTCACAGGTGGTCTTTTGGGTGAAACGGAGAGAAAGGCAGCTTTGAAAGGGCATTCCCAGAGTTCACCTTAAAACATTTGTTTTAAAAATCCCAAACGAAACCTTCTGGGATGTGCGGGCCGTGAAAAGCAAAAAAAAAAAAAAAGAGGAATGATTTGGGCTGTTCACACGTTAAATCTAACGCGTCGTTTCCGAGCGCCGGGAACAGACCTGGAGAACGGCTGACCGGGGGGGCAGAAGGAATGATCCGATCGGGCACGAGGTGAGCTCTTGAGTTAAAACCAACCCTTTATCAAGAAGCAACCTCCATCCTGCAGCGACAGGGTGGAGAGTGGGGATGGGATTTGGGGTTTTCAGGCAACGAGGCCAATGGGATCCCATTTGCTGGGACCCGTGCTAGCCTGGAAGGGTGTCATGAGCACCACCAGCAGCCCCAGTGACCTGCAGATCTGGCCTATATCAACCCTACATGCCAAAATAGCGTAGGGAAGGTGTATACTTTTGTAATCCAATCCATGGCCTCTCCAGACAGCAAAGGGGCGAGAAAGATAATTTAACTCTCCGAAAACCAACACCCCAAACCCCAAACCCACAACATCCGATGTCTCTACTCTTAAAAGCCCTACTATTTTTGACAACCCGATGAATGGGGTTAGGCATGCCATGATGGCACTCTACACGTACCCAGGCACACTGTGACTCCCTAGGAGAGCACAAATGGAGATCAGCCTCTTCCACCCTCCGACTCATAGCCTCTCGTTGTCATCCAGGTAGCCTGGAAGTCATCTTCCTTTCAAAACTACAGAGCGAGGTCCTTTACCCCACTGGCGTTCCAAGAATTTTTTTGTCAATCAAGGAAGGTCGGTTATTTCACTCTCTAGAGTTTTACCGCAATCCTGAAAACGGAGCAAGAGTTGATCTCTAAAACTCAATCTCTCTGTGAGAGAAAGGAACTGTGCCGTCTTCCATCTTTATGTAATTTTCAAATATCTCTTTGGCGACAGGACCAAGGTCACCCAACCAAGTCTGTGGCAGAGAACCCCAATTTCATCTTCTTTCCACCTAGCCATCTGCTTTCAAATGCTATTTCCCCCCCACACACATTAAAATCCCTAAATATCCTTCTCTCCGACATTAAATGCTCTGTTTTCAGGATAAGAGGTAAACTATAACTTGGTTATTATTTAGTATTAGTCGCCGTCAGTTGGATGGGAAGAGGGGGGGAAACTGTTACGTGGTTAAAGCTGGTTAAAAAGATCTAGTTAAAGTCAGCTTCTGGCAAGTGGAAAGGTTAAGGAAGTTTAAAGGAAAGGTGTTAGCATCTAGTTAAGGGGACTAGCTAGTTATGTGTTAATAAAAGCAGGGCTACATAGCCAAGAGGAGACAGTTCAGAAAGGAGGAGAGGTAAATTAAGTTGGGCTCGATTTTGCTAAAAGGAACAGCTCGGTGGTTTTAAAAGACAGCAAAAGAGAGAGAAAGAGGAAGAGCGAAGAACAGGGTGTGTGTTAAACAGAGGGTTACGGAGTTTATTCAGCGGAAACAGAACAGCCTCAAACATACCCTTCTGTCTCGGAAAAATAAAACTAAAACTCAAAGAGTGGAATAATCATTGTAATAAAAATCTACCATCTGTGACAGATCCCGGGAGACCTTTTGGAACAAGAATGAATAAGGACAGCATCCAGGGGGAGGAGGGTTTGGTCTATAGGGGACTGGCTTGGATGGGGGGTCATCTTAGAACAATTTGTAGGGTATTTACTCCCCCCCGCCCCATAGGAGCTAATTGCTCAAAGCTTTTGGGGGATGATCCAGGGCCAAATGGCAAAACCAGGAACTGAGCTGAGCAGGAGGAGAGAAGAACGGAGTTATTAATTGATACCATTCATACTAGGAACGGGAAGGGATGCGAACGCATCCCAGATTGAAACCATCTAATTCTGACCCAATTACTGTATTATGAATGGAAGCAGAAGGGCCGGAAGCAAAAGGGGATTTGCCACTTGATTCAGAGGTGGGGCATAAAATCAAGTGGGAGGAGGAACATATTTCTACCGTCTACAAGGTTGTTTTGTAAAGTAAACTTTAAAGGGGATTAGTATGAAAATCCCTGAAACTATCGGTCTGAAACTTAGTCAGTTGGCCCTTCTTTTGGATCTATTATGTCTCCTCATTTCCGAAAGATCGGTGCAAAACCAACAAAGATAATAGCCATTTTTGGTTTTTCAAACAAGCAAATGCCCAGGTTTTTGCACGATTACAAATCAGTCTGGATTCGGGCACGATGTGCGGAGAACAGGGAGGCCGGAGGGAACCCACACACAGATCTAAATGTGGGATCCAGTGCGGTTCTTTCCTCCCTTTTGCAACTGGGCTTCTTCAAATTCGTTCGTTTTTTGTTTTTTGTTTTTGCAGCCTACAAGTCCCATCTGCCCCAGCCAGGAGAGTCAAAGATGGGAATAAGAGCGTTTAAAGATTTAGGGATGGAATCTTCGGACTGCTCAGATAAATCCCAGAATTCCACCGGGCGGAGAGATACCCGACTGTGGCTCGCCTGGAAGAAAGGCCTAGACTAAACCGAAAGGCTTCTAGGCCTAGCTCCACCCAAGCTTCCTGTTCTGAACAGGAAGCTTGGGTGGAGGCTAGGCCTAGCTAAGCCTCCAAGCCTTCCAGTTGAGGCTTTTCTCCAAGGTGAGCAACAGTGAGGTGTCAATAAAGCGTGTGCTAGGCAGGTGGAACTCCCAGAAGGGAGAATTATGGGATTTGTAGTCTAAGGAATCCAAAAATCTCATCTCTACTAAATGCGTCCTGTTATGGCCATAATTGCTAACCTGGGTTTTTGATTAGAGGCACATTCTCAAGAGGCACATGAGGATGATCTGGTCTGAGGGATGGGGAGCTATCCGAAACGGGGGTGTCCGGGATTAAAACAAGAGCGAGGGGAGAGAGATAAAAGAGTGGGATAGTAAGACACAGATGGTAGATTTTTCTCCCCCTTTCCCGGTTGGAGTTTCACATCTAAGAAGCCCAAAAACCCAGATTTTTTTTTTTTTTGTAAGGTGGGGG
This sequence comes from Intellagama lesueurii, assembly GCA_037013535.1. NCBI lineage: Eukaryota > Metazoa > Chordata > Lepidosauria > Squamata > Agamidae > Intellagama > Intellagama lesueurii. The sequence goes on from JBAJHW010000020.1 coordinate 5,152,136, forward strand.
AGAGAGACAGTCCAGCCCCAAAAGAGGGGGTGGTGAGCATCAATGCACTCTGCACGCACTCAGGGGAACACTTTTGCAGTTGTCCTTCCACAGACCTCACCCCTCCCGGGAAGGGAAACATCTGATTTAAAAGCAGAGATTTGAAGCCCCCCGGGGGGTGGGGGGGGGGAGAGGACGCTTGGCTTTTATCGGAGGGGGAGCGAAAACACAAAAGATCTGGGGGGGAAGAGGGGGAGATTAGGAAAGGCCGTGTCTCCATGGTAACCACAGGAAGACGGTCCCCCCCCCCAGAAGGCCGCACACATCTGCCGGCAGAATTCTCCTGGGAAATGGCGCGTGCGTGCGCGGTTTGTGTGTCTCAACGGTGTGTCAAGTGTGCGCTGCAAAACAAACCCCCCCCCACCCCACTCCTCTTCGGGGTGTCTCCTGCAGAAGCCACGGCTGACATCATGCGCCACGGAAACGGGGGGGGGGGGGGGCGCCACGGCAGAGACGTCGAGCGCGGGGGGCCCACGGAAAACATTTAAACCGTGCCGAATTAGAAGACACATCCGTGTCGCACAAGGGCAGAGAATCCTTCAAGCCCTTGGGGATGCCACGAGACTCCGGCTCCCATCCTCCTGGACCAGAGTGGCCCACCACTGGGGACGATGGGCGTTGGAATCTGACCAGAGCTGAAGGAGGGTGGCAGCTTCCTGGGTTATTGAAGAGGGATGTGCAGGCCGGGAGACTACAGTTCCCATCAACCCCTGCTGGCTAGGGATCATGGGAGTTGGAAGTCCAACGTCATTAGGGGATACTCGCCTTTGTGGGAGAAAAGGTGGCTGTTTCTAATAAAATTCTGTGAGATATTGGCCTCGATCCTATTGAGGATTTAGGACACGTGTTTGGTGTAATAAAATACAACACAATGCAATAAAAATAAAATAAATCATGCGGGAAAATAGTTGTTAATGAATGAGTGGTCGCTGGCATTCCTGGTCACGTGCTAGTCTCACAATCCGGCTAGTGACTAGGAAATCGAGCGGCCACTCATTAATTAGCAGCAACTTGCCACCATGATTTACGCACCTACACTTTACACCAGCGTAAACCCACAAGTTTCTGGCCATCCTCAGGACACAGTTAGGAATTATGGGAACTGTAGTCCAACGGAATCGAGGACACACACCTTCCCCCCCAATTCCTATATTAAGTGAAAGGGGCTTTTCAGATTTTGGACTTCAGAAGAAGAAAAAACATTTGCCACCACTGCCTTAAGCTTCAGAGTATCCCGCCAGGGGAAAGATTCTCTGGGAAGGGCAAAAATGCTGGGAAAGGTTGAGGGCAGCAGGGAAAGAGGAAGACCTAATGTGAGATGGGTCAGCTCCAGAAAGGAAGCCACGACCTTTGAGTTTGCAAGAGCGGAGCAAACCGTTGAGGACAGGACATTTTCGAGAGCGCTCCTTCATAGGGTCACCGTAGGCCGGAGGCGACGTGACAGCACATAACAACGGTTTTCCATCCTAACAACCAATCAAGAGAACATAAAAGTACCCGCTCTGTATTTTTTCATGGACTTAGACCCCCAGGTTGCATCTCGCCCTACAAGCCAACGTTGGCTTCCGGAAAACTGCCGGTTAGATGTGAAACTCCAAGCCTTTAATCCTTTTGGTAGGGGAAAAACAAGACAAAAACAGGGTCTTGAGCCGATTTGGGATGAAGGCCTGCATAGGCAGGTATAATTTGTTTTTTTTTTGTTTTAAACAGCAACATTAATCCAATGTTAGAAGCTTGACGTCCGCGTTTAGCTTCTCGGAACGGGCTCTGATCTGGTTCTCAATTTTTTTTTCCCCACCTCGAAAAAACACCCCGTGGGTTAAGTTCGTGATGAGGGGGCAGAGCCCCCCGAATCAAAAGTGGCGTTAGTAAGACGAGCAGAGCATGCCTGTTGGAAAAAGCCATTAAGAAGGAATTAGTTTCAAGGAGGGAGGGAGAGGGGTATCTGGGCAGCAGCAGGAGGACGGGGTTTACTTCTTGTTTATTTATTTATTGTCTTTTCCTTTTTTTTAAAAAAAGAGAAGGAATTATTTATTGAAGCGGAAGCCACACTTACCAAAGGTATCTGAGTGTAATAAAAGAAACCAGGAAAGGAAAAAACAAAATAAAGGAGAGTGTGGTTATAATCCAGTTACTTTCGAAAGAAAAAACAAAAATAAACAAAAAACCACACACAACACAACGATATACACACAGACACGCAACGACACGACAGGATTCATAGAAGGTTGTGATACATAAAAAGCAGAGGTTGTGATACACAGAGGTTGAGACGTGGATTTCCAAAGGGGTGCCACCAAAGCAGACGTCCGGGCAAACCAGAAATGCATACGGAGTAGAGTTTGGGGGATCCTTTGGGACGGATCCTGACGGGGGGGGGGCCTGCGCCCGGTTGTGCCTGTCCAGAAAGGCGAGGGGGGGGGGAAATTCCACCTTTTTATCCCTCTGTCTCATTCGGCATCTTGGAAAGGTTTCGTTTTGCCCGCATTAAACGACAGCTATCACATCCTGCCCATTTTCGGGGGGGGGAATACTTCTGTTTCGTTCCTGAAATGTGATGAAGAGTTCTGTATGAACTCAAAAGCTTGCACCTTTCTCACAGGCCAGGAAAACACGGCGAGCCCTATAGTGCCTTTGCTGGGGGTCAATTGCACTCAATCACATCTGATGAAGACTTCTGTATGAACTCAAAAGCTTGCACCTTTCTCACAGGCCAGGAAAACACGGCAAGCCCTATAGTGCCTTTGCTGGGGGTCAATTTGAGAACATCGGGCGCCAGAGCCAGCCCAGTCTTCTCGCCCGACTCGGAACTCTGTCTCTACGGACGGATCGCAGCTCGTCGCCTTTAGCTCTCGCCGTATGTTGGAAGGCCCACTTCAGGAGCCATCAGAATGCCTGCCACGGTCCTCATCGTTTTATTTAGAACAATGAGGACTAGAAGCATGGCTTAATTTTAAGCAGAATGGGTTCATTCGCACACTTTCTACAACTGAGTTTCTGGGTTCCAACTCTGAAATCATCCAACGGGCAGAGGATAAAACGCTGGAGAGTTGTTGAGAGGGATGCCCAGGGGTGTAGCATATATATATTTAGCTGAATACAAGAAAGGTTTAACGCTGGATTAAGCAGTATACACACTCTCACACAGAGGAAGGAAGGACACACAACGACACACTCGCAGGCGCAGAACAGGGACACCGGAAGGCAAGCGAAAACGCCAGACCAAAAGGAACGAATTCACAGAATCGAACACAATCATTCTGGCAGATGGACGGACGGACAGGTCTGATGGATGAAACACGTCCACCCCTTCAAAGGCCTCTGCTCCGGGAACGCAGCTCGGGTACTGAGTTCGAGTCCATTCTTCAGCACGGTGCGTTGAACCCGGGATGTGGCGAGTGGCCCAAGGGACGGCGAGACGAGAAGCCCCTTCCAGCTCCGTTATTCTGTGATTGAGTGCAATTAAGCACGAATCCAACGTTCCACGGGAGTAAAAGCATCTCCAGGCTACCCATGTCATGACCGGGCGCACAACGCCTACTGGGCCCGGGAAACGGCTACGGCAACAGGATTTTACCCGTGACAAGAATTAAAAACACGCGCACATAACTTGACATTTCCAAAGGAAAAAAGCAGAAGGAACCCGTCGGGACGACAACGCTGCCACGTGGCCGGTGGATGCACAGTTTTGAAAAGAAAAACAGCAATGTTGTGGGTCTCTTAAAGCAGTGGTTCCCAACCTTAGGGGTGCCCAGATGTTCTCGGACGACAACTCCCAGAAGCCTTCACACCACCCGCTGTGCTGGCCAGGATCTCTGGGAGTTGCCGTCCAAGAACATCTGGGGACTCAGAGTTGGGAAGCCCAACCCGAGAGGCATCAAATTCCATGTAACGCCGTTCCTTTTAACGTGTTCCTTCCAAGCTGAGGTCCGGGACACGCTGCAGGAAGGAGAATTATTATTCTGCACACAGACAACTTTATGTGTCTGTGTGGGGGAGCTAGAAAGATCATCACAACAACACCTCGTCCGAACCACACTGCCATTCCCCCCCCCCCCAACCGGGCTTCTCAAACCACAAGCCACAGCCTTCTGTGTCAGGGAAAAAACCAGCACCTCGGATGTTCAAACCGCAGCATTAAGCTTGCACAGCGGGACAGGCAAGAAAGCAACTTCCTTTACTAGGTGTCCGCATCCACACACAAGCACATGGCCACGCGCGCATTTTCCGACACCGGGAGACGCTCTTGGCCCCGGGTTCCCCCGCCAGCTTGGAAGGTCCTCTTTACCTGATCTCAGTTGCTTTATCCTTCCGTTGCTCGCGCTGGGGTCGACAGGGAGGAAGTCTTTGAACCAGGCTATCTCGGGGTCGGGGTTCCCGCTGGCCGCGCACAGCATGGTAGCGGTCCGGGTGCGCTCCACCACCTTCAGCTGGGGTCCCATGTCAATGACCGGGAAGCCGGGAGGCAACTGGTCCTCTGTATGGAAGTCAAAGAACACCAATTTAGGGGGGAATTAGAATACGGGGGAACCCTCAACCGGGTGTAGAAGAGGGCAGGCATGGTTCGGAGGGAGGAAGTCTCTGGTCTCACAAAGGGTGGCATTTACACTGCACGGTTATGGCAGTTGGATACTGCTTTAACGGTCGCGGCTCCCTCTAGTCCCAACCTTGGGTAACCCAGATGTTCTCGGACGACCATGCCCAGAAATCCTGGCCAGCACAGCCAGTGGTCAAGGCTTCTGGGAGGTTGAGTCCAAGAACATCTGGGGGAATCAAGGGGATGAACCACTGCACTAGTGAACAATCGCCAAACACTGTTCAGGGTGGCCGTCCTTCAGACGGGCTTCATCTTCAACTCCTTTTCACCGGGTGCCTTGGGAAGCGGGGTGCTGGTGAGTTCCCCAGAGCTCCCGGCATCTCCCGAGGTCCTGCAGGATGGAACCAGGTGGGTTGAAGTGCTAGCAAAGTGATGTGCCTGCATCGTACGGCGACGTGTGCCACCTCTGTAAAGTCCCTTGGGAAGCACGGGGAAATTTCAACTCCCATGAACTCCCGGGATTCATGGGAAACTGGCCGGCCTTTGTCCCAAAAGGCAGTTCTTAGTCCAGGATCACTGGGGCCGGATACCGTACAAGGAAACGAATGTACCATATAATATATGCTAAGGGTTCTTGGCTCAACCATGGAATGTAGACCGTGCCTTTGTTTTAAAGGCTTACAGGAAAACTTAGAGCACATTTCTGATCCAATACTGATGAGAATAATTATTCTGCTGGACTCTAATTCCCAGAACCCCATGCGAGCTGCTTGTCTATGTCAACAACTACTTATGAAGACGGGGGGGGGGGGGGGAGGTGTTTTTCCACAAATACTCAGCTTCAAAAACACCATCCCTATGAAAAATCAACCCGCGTTTATATTAGGAATGTTTTCTGCACCCTAAGACAAAAGCGGCGTTATTTGCTGGATGTTTTTGGTGATGGCACCACGTAGGGTCACTTCTCCAATTCAGCGTGACTCTGTTTTTCTAGTGCTGTTTGTAGGGCACCGCCTTCAGTATTTTGAAGTTCACAGCATCATAAAGTCACAGAAAATCACAGAATAACTGAGTTGGAGGGGGCCGCTAAGGCCATCGACTCCAACCCCCACCCCACCCCGATCAAGGCAGGGATCCAAATCCAAGCAGATCGGACAGACAGTTGCCCAATTTCCTCTTGAACGCCTCCAGCGTTGGAGCGCTCACCACCTCCCAAGGTAAACTGGTTCCATGGTCGTACTGCTCTAACAGTTAAGAAAGTTTTCCCTGAGATTCAGCCAAAACCTGGCTTCCTGTCACTTGAGCCCATGGTTGTGTGCCCTGCACCCTGGGATGATCGAGGACAGATCCTGCCCCTCCTCTGAAGGACAGCCTTTCAAGTCTTTGAAAAGTGCTATCATAATTCAATGCTTTCATCACTGTCACCGGGGGGGGGGGGGTGTCCGTTCGGATGACAAGCGGTTGAGAGGTTTTCAACGCAAAATAAAAACAGCACCCCTTTCCTTATGCCACTGATTATTTTCCAAGTGTATATACAGATATAAACACATATGTGCCCAAAACCACATTACTGAGTTTCGGGTGGAGCCGCCCGTCTGTTCCACCTTATTGGCTAGAAGTGACATCATCCTACAAGGTCTTCACATTCTTTGCACGACTGGCTGACACCACCCTGTTCTGGCCCCAACGAGCACTTATTAATTTCTCCCACTAATGAATCAGCTGAAAGAGACCGACCGAACGAGCGACCAGCCTCCTGGACAGGAGGGGCGTTTATTACACACGAGCTTCTGCGTGCATGCGTGCATGGGGGGGGAGAGATTTAGAGAGAGCGTGCCAGCGGTGGAACGGAGGACAACGCGAGACAGTTATTATTAACCGAGGGTTCCTAATTAAACAAAAACGTTAATCTTGCGGCACCTTGTGCAGAATTCCTCGGAGTTTAATTAAAACAACGGAGGCCGGAGGCGTGCTCGGATAGGAGATGAGCTTGGGGGGGGGGTGGTGGTGGTGGTGGCCGGGGAGGCTCCCCACGGAGGATGGCGTGTCCTGCCAACTCCGGAGGGGCCAGAAGGTGGGTGGGCGCAGGGGCGTTGACACGGCAACAGCATCACGCCCTGACTGTGGTACCTTAAAGAGGAGGATGCTACAGCACTGGAGAATTTAAAGGGCACCTGTGAGACTGGCAAACCCCAGGCCAACCCTGGCAGCCCCATCGGCCCTGGGCCAGATAGATGCTCAGGCCACGAGCTACGGCGCAAGACCCTAACCCTAACCCTCAGGAGACACCCATCTCAGTGGAGAGTCATGCCAGGCCCAAGGACAGAGCTGGTACACACACAGAAAATCCTCCAATTCCTAGATGAAGGGGGCAAGACCCCGCTAGGGCCCCAGCGCCACCCTCCAGCCAGTCCACCTGCCCCAGAGCAGGCACGCCAACCACAGCTGATCGCCCGGCACAGGAAGAAGAACACAGCCCTCAAAGCCGGAGGCGGTGGGGGGGGGAACAAGCTCAGTTAAGAGGAGGTATAAAAGGCTGGGTTTTGAAGGTCGTCGAAGGGTTTGCTCAGCTGAAGGTGTTCGTTCACTTCAAACTGTCCAGGACACTGCAATACCTGGCAGGTGGCAGGAAGGGAGGGAGCAGATGATGGATGGATGGATGGATGGATGGATGGATGGAAGGAAGGAAGGAAGGAAGGAAAGAGCTGATGATGGAAGGAAGGAAGGAAGGAGCTGATGATGGAAGGAAGAGAGGGAGGGAGGAAAGGAAGGAAAGAAGAAAGGAAGGAAGGAGGAAAAGAAGGGAGGGAGATGGAAACCGGGGCTTCTCCACCTTGATCATGGAGACGGCGAACGGCGGGCAGAAGGGCAAGGTGGCGATGGAGGAAAGGATGGGACAGGGCCAGAAGGGAGGCGTGAAAAGAGGAACACGGAGGGAGAAGGCCAGGGGGAGATGGCAGAGGAATGGCAGAAGACGAGCCGGGCCGGGCCCTTTGTGAAAAGCAGAGGCTCATGGGCATCCCTCTCTGGCCCTTTCACGCGCCCGGCACTAACACAGGAGTCCAGCGCCGGGGGAAGAGAGAAGCCGATCTCGGAAGCCCAGAAAAACCAGCGGAAGGTCAAAAGGAGACCTCGGTTTAGGAGGAGAACTGCTCGGGAGGGTGAGAGAGCCTGGCGGTGCCAGAGGACCCTGGTAAGGGCCATGCCTTGGCAGGACTGCCTAGTGGGGAAAGCCCCGCATGGAGACCGGTGAGGTCCGGAGACGTGTCTTCACGAAGCCGTGCCACGCCCTGGAGGGCCTTTTCCTGCCTTTTTCTAGTCCAGCCTCCTCCGCAGGGTTGTTGTGGAAAGAGAGCAGAGAGCAGCGGACCGCCATCAGTCCCACGGGAGGCTCCAGCCCAGAAATCAGAAGAGGATGGAGAGTCGGAAGGGCAGCCAGGAATTAATTAGAAAAGTTCATCAAGGGTGAGGATGCCTCGCCGGAGACCATGGCCAAGACCATGCACGTTCTCGTATTTCCGATCCTCCTGTATGGATGTGAAAGCTGGACAGTAAAAAAATTAATTTGTTTGAAATGTGGTGCTGGAGGAGAGCTTTGAGAATACCCTGGACGGGCAGAGAAATGAATAAGTGGGTCCTAGAACAAATCGGGCCTGAACACTCTCCGGAGGCAAAAAAATGGTGAAGCCGAGGCTGTCCTGCTTTGGGCGCATCGTGAGAAGGCAGGATTCCCTAGAAGAGACCATAATCCTGGCGAAGGTGGAAGGCAGCAGGAAAAGAGGAAGACCCAACACGGGATGGATGGACTCCCTAAAGGAAGCCACGACTTTTGAGTTTGCAAGAACTGGGCAGGGCTGTTGAGGACCGGACCTTTTGGAGAGCGCTCGTTCATAGGGTCGCCCTAAGTCGGAGATGACTTGACGGCGCAAAGCAAGTATCAGCAATGGACCGGGATTTCAAATAAAGTAGACTATAGGTATGACAAATAAATCCCCATGGGATCTACGTTTGAGTAAACAAGAGGAGGGCTGTGTTGCTAAGGATCTCTATCCTCTAATAGCTGTTCCAAATTTGATGTTCCCCAGAAAGGACCGGCTGGGTGGGAGGGTTCGAGGATGGCTTTGCCCAGGTAGATGTTACCTGGAAGGGATGAGTGACTTCTGTTTGCTGGGGTTTCATTCGGCTGTTAAATCCCGCCGGATTTACAAGCCCGACGCCAGCCCGTTGCTATTTAATGCAACGATAAAAATAAAATAGAGCTGGAATCTGTGCACTTATTTATGTTGTTACTGCAAGTATTTTTACGTCGTCTTTCAATTCCGGTTCCCGGGGCGGGAAAACCAAGAGGAGCCGGGCTTCCCCACCTCTCCAGATGTTCACGGCTGAACGCCGCAACCCACACAAGAGTTGCAGCCAGGATCACCTTCAAGAACATTTAGCGCCTTCGTTGTCTGCTAGGTTACACCCACACGGAACCAAAAAAAAAAAAAAAAGGCAAAACAATGCAATAAACAAACACAGGAGTAAAAAGCTGAAAATTAGAGAGCGCTCCAGCAAGGGAAGGAATCGTAGTGATCCTCTAAAAGCTTTGTTTTCGGTTTAGAAAGAGAGGGAGTCAAGCTGGGCAAGGCAGGGCTAATCCCATCCCGGACCGAGAGCAGAATTGGGCCCCTCGTTCACCCCGATTTAAGTAACGAATCTCAATTTCTGCATATTGGGGGGGGGGGGGGAATGGAAAGACAAATTCTACCAAGGGGCCAGAATCCTGCCACAAATCTCATGTGCATAATGGAAATTCAAGGAGGGGTCTTGGTAATTTTCTGGGTATGGGTCAAATGCCTGGGTGTGCCCCCCGGCTATGCAGTACTTAGTAGGATGGGGACCATTTGTATTATTTCTATCCGTGCTTTCCCAGTTTTATCTATCTGGGCTTTCCCAGTTTTATCTATCTGGGCTTTCCCAGTTTTATCTATCCTGGCTTTCCCAGTTTTATCTATCTGGGCTTTCCCAGTTTTATCTCTTTATCGGTTTCTCTGTAAGTCGGACAAGAAAAAGAACCTCCTAGATCAGTGTAGGCGAACCTATGGCACGCGTGCCCCAGGTGGCATGCGAAGCCCTTTCTTATGGCACGCCAGTGTTGGCCCACCCTCCCTCCTTGTGAAGGGAAACCTTATGAGCCGGCAGCCGGGATTCCCTCTTCCGCAGCCACTTCCTGGTCCTCTGGGTCCGTCGCTATGATTCCCCCTTAAACCTCCTGTTCCTGGTCCTCTGGTCCGTCCCTATGATTCCCCCTGAAACCGCCACTTCCGGTTCCAGACTTCCAGGCGGCACGGCAGGCACTGGTTTCTTCCCCCCCCCCCCCATTTTGGGCACGCGAGCCCAAAAAGGTTTGCCTCCACTGTTCTAGATTCTGGGTTTTGGAAAGAGAGAGATTTTGCGGGCCTTTGCTCCCACGGTCTCCTGCAACAACGTGCAAAACTTAGCAGTCATGTGCTGTCAACATTGGTGCAAAATCCGACAGCAATCGAGTTCCAGGGAAGAGGCCACACAACCGTTTGTAGAACAGCACAATGGCGCAAGCGTTCGGGTGGGAATCTATACTCTGCTTGGGTTACCAGAATGTAAACCTACAAGTTGCAGAAGCGTGTGTGTGTGTGTGGTGGTGGGGAGGAACGATAGAAAGAAAGAGATCTTAATGAGGTCCACCCCCAAAATGGCATTCTGAAGTTTGGCCAGAAAAACCGAACAGCCCCTGTGAGGTCTCGCACCCAGCCCGTTGAAAGGATAGAGCGCACCAGCGCAGCGCAAAGCCGCTCAACCCACGCCGGGGAATTCAAAGCTGGCCTATTTGAAGAGGCAAGAGTGTAAAGCTTTGCTGGGCCCTTTCATCGAACGTGCCAGTTTGGGGTGCTGCGGTAGAGATGTGCACTCATTAACTGGAGCGCCACGGTAATTAGCGCACAGCCTAACGAGGCCTCGAGGGAGCCCCGTGTGGAGGGGTGAGGGGGGAGAAGCGTAGCCATGATGCTCGCCATTGGGAGGGGGCAGCTGGTGGGGGGCCACAATCCTTGTCAAACAGTGCCCCTTGCCTGATCCCTGAAGTTCGGCGGAGCTTCCGCACCCCAGAACCATGCGCAGCTTCCGCACCCCAGACCCCGGCCTGCAGACACGCGCCATACGTGTGAACCACGGCGAAGCAGCCGATTTCTTCAGAGGTCAACTCGATAACATTCCGGCCTTAAACCCTCCCGACCAAAACCCTGAGCGTTGTTTAAAGAACCTGCTGGCAGCATCGTTTGGGTGTTTGTTTGTTTTTTTAAGTAAAAAATGGTTTTAGGGTTGTTGTTTTTCTCCCCGTTTACCCTCTCAGGACGGTGAGTTTCGCGCTGATGGTGATTTCGGCGACGGTGTTCTGGGCCACGCACTCGTAGACATTTTCGTCCCTGGGGGGTGCGGCAGGGGGCTGGATCCGCAGGACGGCCCCCGCGCCCTCGTCAAACTCGATCGTCTGGGATGGAAGGAGGCAAAGGACAAGAAAAACTTACAAGGATAGTGTGTGTGGTGTGGTGTGTGTGTGAGAGAGAGAGAGATGTTGCTGGGAGGCTGAAGAAGGATCGTCCACTCTGATACACGAAGATGTCGACGGAAGAAGCAGAGTGTTTTTTGGGGCTTTGGCCTGCTTAGGGTAAGAGTTGAGGCCCTGCAGCTGAGCTCTTGCAAAGCTGGCAGCTGAGCTCTTGCAAAGCTTCCCTTGATTCTTATCAGAACTCAAAATTTAGAAAAACGGATTACCATCCACAGTGCAATAACAACAACAACGATGGGCCATCAAGACTATTCTGACTTCTGGAGACCCTTTTTTTCAGGGTTTCCAGAAAGAAATATGCAAAGTTCTGGGGCATGTTAAGAGTAAGGCTTAAGAACAGCAATCTATACTGTCATCAGCCCTATTTCTTTATTTTCACAGAGGTAGGCGGAGAGACAGGGCCGGGTGTTCACCCAGTTCGCTTTGCGGGGAAACACAGATTCGAACCCACGCCTCCTCGTCCATTCCAGCACTTTTATCTCCCAGGTGCTGTTTGACAAGCGATGGGTGAATTTTCTTTTCAAACCCCACAAAACCTACAGGCAGAACCTGCTTACCTCAAACCGCTGAGAATTCACCTTCTTCCCCTTCTTGTTCCAGGTCACGCGAGGTTTCGGGTCCCCCGTGGCTTGGCAGGACGAAGGAGCGCCACCCCTCCGGAAACCCCGATCTGGTCCACGGGAGTCTTGATAAACACCGGGGGACCTTGACCCAGAAAAAGAGGGAAAGAAAAAAAATAGGATACTTAATCAATGGGATGATCTGGTGCAGGAGATCTCCACTGAGCTTCTCCCAGCAGGAAAAGACAGGATTCGAACTCTCGCCCTGGCTCCACAAACAAGTGCTCCAACCCCACTGAGCGACAGCAGCTCCCTCGGAGCTTTCTTTCCCATCCGATCAACCAAACCCATTTCTATTTCTCTTCCTTTCTGTACCTGCCGCCCAGAGTAGACTATCTGTCTAGATGGGCAGGGTATAAATCTAATAAAATAAATAAATAAATAAATTCTACCTGTTAGAAGTTTTGGGAAACCGCTGGTGATCTACAATCTCAGAGATTAGAGAGCATGGGAGTTTGGTGGACTACAGCTCCCATTAGCCTTGGCCAGCTGGCCCACCCTGGCTTGGCCTAATGGAGTTTGTAGTTCAAAAAAAATGTAAAGAGTTTTTACAACCTTGCATGCTGCCGGTGGTTTGAGTGATTGGGAGGGCCCTTTTCTAGGCTGGGGTGACTGTCAATCTATCCAACACTAACCAATCATTTCCTCCTGCCTCTAAATCCAAGCAGAGCCCCACCTCTCTGCTGGGTGTTCCTTTCCCCTCTCTTTAGTCTACTGCAGTCAGGTTGTCTGTCTGCTAGTTTGCTGTTGATCTGTTCACAACTGTAAGTAATGAAAGATTTTTATTCTTTCTCCCACAAATGTCTTAGAGCGAGTTACTGACACCTTATATGTCTGTTAATGAGAAACTCTTGTGGCACAGTAGTTAAGTACTGCAGCCAAAACTCTGCTCATGGCCTGGGTTCAATCCCAGGTAGCCCGGCTTGAGGTTCATTCAACCTTCCATCTTTCCAAGGACAGTAAATTGAATATCCAGCTCACCGGGGGGGGGGGGGAGGGGGAGGAGAGAGAGATGCAATATACAGCCGGCATAATTAAATTGCAAACCACCCAGCGAGTGTTTTAAGTGCTATGGGGCAGTATGAAGCCAGATTTCAGTTGAATATCAGGAAATACTTCTTGACTGTTAGAGCAGTACGACAAGGGGACCCATGACCTTCAGAGGTGGTGAGCCCTCCCACGCTGGAGGCCTTCAAGAAAAACTTAGACAACCACCTGGCCGATAATATCCTTTGATTGGGCTTTCCTGCCTTGAGCAGGGGGTTGGACTAGATGACCTTCGAGGCCCTTTCTAACGCCATTTTTTCTCATATGATTGTATATCAATGGCACACTTTGCTTTTTTTTAAGGGGTGGACTATCAGGAAACTGGAAGCTCTTCTCCTCTATGCCTCTCTGTCCTGCCGCTGTGTAGCAGAAGGCACCGGACCAGAAATTTAAAACTCTGCAGCAACAACAAGAACAAAAAAACCCCTCATTTTGAACGTGCTGGGCCGCCCTCTATACAGGCGTAGCCGCCAGAAGAGGGGAAAGGAAAAGACGCCAAGCTCCCAAGCTCAGAGCTAGCAAGCAGAAATATGAACGACAAGCCAACGTCACAGTTGCCAGGAAAACAAAACAAAACAAGACAAAGAACACAACACACAACTTCTCTCCCTAAAGGCCAATGGGAACCGTCCCTTTCACGGGTGACGTGAAAAGATGTCACTGGTTTTCTCCAACCCCTCGGCTTGCAGGCGCGGATCCACTCCGAGAGGCTAAGGGGGGGGGCGTTGCAGCGCCAGGCCCAGAAATGGCCCAAATGGGGTGCGCCCAGACCCAGCTTCTTGCCCCCGTGGAAGACCGGAACAGGCTGAATTTTGAGGGTTTTTTTTGGGGGTGGGCCCCATGGGAGACTCAAATTGCCCCCAATCTGTGTCATATGCAAAAACGGCCACCCTTCGAAGCTACCCCGGGTGGGGTGGGGGTGGGGCAAATGTTCGAAAAATCCCTGCTGGGGGGGCAAATGGGGCTACGTGTGGGGCAGAGAGCCCCACGGCTTGTCTCCCTTCTGAAAAACAGTGCCAGGGGGGCAGCCCTGGAGTTCTGGAAGGCGCGAGAACACGAGGCCCCCCCTTTCTCTTCCCGTTCGCCACAGTGACGTGGCCGTGGGTGGGTGGCGGGGAGCGTGCATCGCCACAGAAACCCCAAGACTGCATGAAACCCCTGCTTTCGCCGTCAGCCTGCGTCAGGCGCGCCAGACCCCCCCCCCCTCCGGCGCATGAAACGCACACTCCCGCAGCTGCGCCGGATCCACCCCATCCCCAGGAACGACAGACGGCGTTTTTTACGGTCTGGGCCGTGCGTCGTTCCTCACGCTCCCTTTCGAAGAAACAGAAAGGCAATTCGGAGCACAGCTGGGGCTCGGCTATTTTAATATTTCACTAAATTTTCAAGCTAACGAGACAGGAGGAGGGTGGCGGGAGCGCGGCAGAAGGCAAAACAACATCGTTTCACCTCTCCAGCCCCCCCCCAAGTACAGCTTGACACAACTGATCCCCCGAGATGCCCAATTCAGCCTCCCCCTCCAAGCCCAGTCCACACGACCCACTTTTCAGCTGCTTCGGATAAACCAAAAAGCATGAAACTGTGGTGGTTGAACATCACGATGGGACTGGACTCGCCAGGAAAAATCATCACGTAGGAAGAGAGGAAGAGCCAATGTGAGATGGACAGACTCCATCAAGGAAACCACGACCTCGACTTCGCAAGAATGGAGCAAGGCCGTTTGGAGATCGCTTCTTCAGAAGAGGCCGTAAGTCGGAGGCAACAGGACGCCACGTAACAACCACAACCCCAGTAAACACCTAAATACGACATACACACGGCTAGTCTGTGATCCTGATCGCATTCTCCTACCACCCATCTGATCCTTGCTGCCATATCCATAATACAGCAAACGAAAGGGACAGGAGGTCGAGGGCTGGACCGTGAGATATTCTTCCACCATCCCCTAACTGGAAAAGTAACTAGAAAGTTACACAAATCAGATTATCCCAACTTCAGTTACCAGTGCCTATTTTGTTATGCCTCAGCTATTGCAAAAGGACATAAATTACAAGCAGGGAATGATTTGCCGGGTGTCCAGCCCGGACTCTTCTGCTCCCAGAGGGGCCCGATCCTCAGGGCCATCAAGGAAGAGTCCTATCAGGGCATCAGGTCACCCGGTTTTGGGGGGGGGGATCCAAAGCCAAAATCCAAGGACAGTCCAACGTCAAGCCGGTCCGAGAAAGAAACCGAGGGGGGAGTCCAAGAAGCACACGATGAAGCCGGTGCCCCCCAAGTCTGCAGACACAGAAAGCAAGATCAGAAATCAAGAAGGACAGGATAGGAAAAAATCATCTCGCAAGACCAGGACGAGACTTCTCCGGTGGGTCTCCTCGGGAGAAAGCGCTTCCCTTTCAGGAGACCCTCTGGCTTTGAAGAAACCTCTTCTCCCGAGGAGACTTCCCCCCCCCCCATACACACACATGGAGGTCACAAACTTTTTCACCTAGCCAGACGTGTGCCCCCCCATAGGGGAGCATCCTTGCAAGCTGGTCCTGTCTCCTCTTTTTTTTTTTTTTAAACAATTTATTGTATTTTTTCTACTTGTATTTTTTCTCTCTCCTCTAGTCAGCTGCCTTGGCACCCCGGACTTCCGAAGGGCATCCAGAGACTGTGGCACCTAGTGGTTCCTCCCTGAAGAAGCAGGTCTGGCCACAGGGCGCAAACTGACTCATCGGTATGTCCCGGTGGACGGCTGCAACCTTCAGAGGGGGAATGTTTATATTTCTTGGACTACAAATCCCATAATCCCACTTTTGGGGCGCTCAACCTGACGCACACCGACACCCTACAGACACCTAGAATATGGCTGGCCCATGAGAGAAGCCTCAAGTGGAAGGTTTGGAGGTGGAGCTAGGCCGAGCGCCGCTCAAGCCTCCTGTTCCTGCCCCAGAGCAAGCTGGGAGATTTGTTTCTGGACAGGAAGTTAGGCCGAGCGCCGCTCAAGCCTCCTGTTCCTGCCCCAGAGCAAGCTGGGAGATTTGTTTCTGGACAGGAAGTTAGGCCGAGCGCCGCTCAAGCTTCCTGTTCCTGCCCCAGAGCAAGCTGGGAGATTTGCTTCTGGACAGGAAGTTAGGCCGAGCGCCGCTCAAGCCTGCTGTTCCTGCCCCAGAGCAAGCTGGGAGATTTGTTTCTGGGCAGGAAGTTAGGCCGAGCGCCGCTCAAGCTTCCTGTTCCTGCCCCAGAGCAAGCTGGGAGATTTGCTTCTGGGCAGGAAGTTAGGCCGAGCGCCGCTCAAGCCTCCTGTTCCTGCCCCAGAGCAAGCTGGGAGATTTGTTTCTGGACAGGAAGCTAGGCCGAGCTAAGCTGCCCAGATGAGGCCTTTCAACCCAGGTGAGCCACACTGAGGTGTCTATCAGGCAGAACTGGAGGAACACAAAATTATGGGCTTTGTAATCCACCAAAATCTGAAAAGCCCATCTGTACCACTCTCATCTGCCTTGTTTCTGTTTTTTGTTTTTAAGAAGCAGCAGCAGCATTTTCTTCCCAGCTGGCAAGAATAATTATGGAAACAACCGGGAAAGGATCAAATTAAACCAAAGCGGCGCATCTACTCTTCCGCAAGCCAAGTCTTCCCGAAAAATCGAGTCCACGAGGGCCTTTTCCGTGTGAAATCTTTTGCCATGATGGGTTTGGAGGGAAGGAAAAAAGGATCTCTCCAAATAAGTGGTAACCCCCCCCCCCCCCCAAATCTTCCAGGCTTGGCAATCAAGAGTGGTTGAGTGGTTCCACACCTCGTCTCTCGAACTCTGACCTGCCTCGCGCCCTCAAGCGTGTTCTGTTCCTGTCGCCGGCTTCAGCACAGCGGCCACGCCAGGGTTGGAACGCTCCGTTCTCCATCTCCATAATTTCCCAAAGAAACTACTCTTCAGACACAGACAGAGGCCTTGATCCATAAACCCAAACTGGTTCTAGCACTTTTTAACCCAGTGAGGAGCAGGGCTTTTGTAAACCAAATGGCTCTTGATTGCCTATTTGAAACCAAGCCACAAAATACTTCGACGGATCAAAGAGATACCTCCTGTTTCTTAAGAAGGCCTTTAAAGGTCTAAGACGGGCCCTAACGATTATGAAACAGCGATCACACCACAATATGGTCAACAGTCCTGGAATTTCCCGCAGCACTTAGACATGTATGATTTCCCAGTAATATAGGACGGTTCCATCACTAAAGGAAAAAAAAATCACACTCATATAAAACGTTCAGATAAATATCTAGCTTTAATTCACTTTGTAATATGGTAATTAACGTGTTGAATTGTTTAGTTTGGGGGGAAAATATTAATTTAAAATTCCCAGAAATGGCCAGTAATGAATTAAAGTAACAGGAAACATTCATTATTACGGAAAGATAACATCATTGGTGGTATCTCGTAGTTAAGAACTCCATAAACTTGCAGATTTTAACAGCTTCAGGGAATTTTTTTAAAATGAATTAGAGGTAATAAATTAAAATTCAGGGAATTTTGTTTTGCAAGCTCGGGATTTTAAATAAAGAAGAGAAAAGTGGAATTAAAATGTATTACAATATAATTATATAAACTCCCCGCTACCACTACCTTATTACAACCACTTACAAGAGTGAAAACAAGGGGAGTACAGAGCACGAGAAGAATGGGGGTATGGTTTAAAAAAATATCAAAACTAGATCCTTTCTTGCAAACTCACTGGATGGGACGCTGATTCCGTATTCAGAAAGAGTGTGCCCTTCAGAGAGAAAAAACTGTCTGTGTATTCTGTCACAAGCATTTCGCTATTCGGCTTGTTTATGCTTTGCAATTGGTCAAGAGAGAGACTACACAGCCTTGTTTCCACACCAGATGGAAACAGAGCAATGAAACCTTTGCGTGCCTAAAGGGACAATATTTTTTTATTTAAATTTTATTTTCCTTGCTAGATCCACCTTTGCTTTGCCTTCAGTTTAAGCCTGGGGCAAAACTTTAACTGGGCTTGGGCTGAATGAAGAAAACATGACTTTTTAGCACTGGGGCTGCTCCTTGGGCCCCCCAAAAAAGCTAGGTGAAGGATCTGTCCTACCAGGATGGCGAAACCAAACTCTGTACTGTAGCTAAGAAAATAAAAATCCAACAGGGCACCAGACTAAAACCCTAGTTCAAATGCTGGTGAAAAAATACAAATACATGTAGGTTTCTTTAAAGAGTGCTCCTTGCGCCCACCTCGTTTCCGCTTCTGGGATGGAAAGTCCAGAGTTCAAATTCCGCTGATTAAGAAATGTAGGATTCTGCCAAGTCTTCTCCAACTTACGGTGACCCTGGCAGGGTTCTCAAAGTATAACGTGAGATATTTCAGGAAGGGTTTTTATCGGCGCCACACCCCCAGTCAGTTTCCATGGCCAGCCTGAGATTCGAACCCAGGTCTCTGAAATCCCGAGTTCAATGCACTCTCAGCGACAACCACCCTGGCTCTGTCGTGCATTATTATCTTAAAAACCACCCTCTCGGAGAATGTGATTCCACCCCAGAACCATCAAGTTCTTGACACCCAGAACCTCTGATTAGAAATGTTAACTTTTCATAACGCTCAAAACCCCGGGGGGGGGGGGGGAAGGTTCACAATTCATAGCAGCTTGTGGTTTCCCAAATGGACTACAACTCCCATCTGCCTGAGCCAACTTCGTCGACCGGGGATGATGGGAGCTGCAGCCCAGGGCCATCTGTGGTACCGCCCCCTGCCCACCCTTAGGTTTATGGGTTTTTTTTTCTTTGCTCGGGTGTCTTTTGGGCGGGTGGGTGGAAACGGTGGATTTGAGGCCTCTGACGAGACTTTTAACTCGACAAAAGCGAGAAAACAAAACCGTGCCAGAAACGCAACGCCAGGCATCTCCTAAACAAACAAAGAATAATAAAGAAAATATAAATAAAGGCCCCATGAAAGCAGGGACTCCCTTCTCCCCCCCTCTTGGTTTCCCAAAGCAAAAAAAGAAAGCAAGAAAAAGAAACACATTAAATTAAATTTATTTCATTCAGATTCGCCAGGCTTTCTGGACTGTGTCATAAAAAGTCCATTAGCCCCAAAGACGTAGTCAGCCCGGGCTTGGACGACAGGCCCCCCCCCCCCCAAAACCCATGCTGGTAGCCCAGCGAATCCGTCCCCGGTTTTCGGCCGCCCTTAGTCCTGACGTAGCCGCCGTACGAAGGTGCAAAATAGAACCACACGTTTCCTTAGCTGGATCTACCTCAAAGGGGTGCAATCCTCATCCCAGAATCTTAGGACGGCTGAGCGGGAAGGGATCCGAGAGATCATCCAGTCCAGCCCGTTATGGAGGCATGGCGGGGGATTCGAACTCCCAACCTTGGGCTCCGCAGACGGATTCCTTAACCCTTGAGCTCTTCCGTGATGCCGTTTGGTGTGGGCACCTCCGGAGCTGGCCGTCAAGGGTCCGGGGTAAAAACCCGGAGCGGATTGGCCGCCACCGGATCCATCCGGCTCTCCGGCGCCTGCCCTCCTAATTAATCTCCTTATTGAATGCATCCTTTCTGAATTATACCATTTAGGGAGAGAAACGAACGGAGAGAGCGAGAAGCGAATTAGCACCAGTAATTATCTGCATTCGCCTGCCCCCCCGCCCTTCTTTTTCTGCCTCCCTCCGGGCGATCGGGACTACAGCTCCCATCGCCCCCCCCGGATCCCAGCTCTCCGGGGATCATGGGAGGTGTAGTCCATCACCAGTGCCAGCTTACACTTTGCACAGAGAGAGAGAGAGAGATAAGGGAGGGTGCAAAAATACTCCTCTCTCTCTCTCCCCTTGAATTTAAAAGGAGGAGAAAAAACCCTTTTAGAACCAGGAGAAATGTCTCCCCCAAGGCAGCTGAAATTTCTCTGCCAACTTCAAAGGCCAATAAATTATTCAAATATCTCCTTCGTTTGCTCTCTCTCTCTCTCTTTCTCCACACACCCCCCCCCCCGTAGTTTATGTTCTTGAATCAATTAAAAGATTTTGGGGGGAAACGAAGCAAAAAAAAAAAAGAGAGAAAGGGTTTGTGGGTTCCCCCCCCCCTGGAATCTTACACCAGGCTGGTCCTCCCTGAAAATGCATATTCATATAGGCGCACGCCTATGTGTTTTTATGCATGCAAAGTTGCCTTTTCCTTCTCCGCTCCTTTGCTTTCCCAATTAATCAATCAAACATCTCAGAGAGAGAGAGAGGAAAAAACACACCCTGCCAATGATCGCTTTAAATGAAAAGCAGGGCATGAAAAACAGGGCTGCAGGGAAGATGCATAGATTTTTAGATTCACGGGTTTTCGGGAAGCAGCCTGTCAGGGCTCCGCCAGGCACAGCGAGGTTGTGGGTTCAAGTCGCCTTCGACGTAGGGCGACCCTGTGGAGGAAAGGCCTCTGAAAGGCCCTGTCCTCAACAGCCCTGCTCTGCTTTGGTAAACTCAAAAGTCGTGGCTTCCTCGAGGGAGTCAGTCCATCTCGGATTCGGGCTTCCTCTTCTCCTGCTGCCTTCCACATTTCCTAGCATCGCCGTCTTTTCCAAAGAGCCTCGACTTCTCAGGATGCGCCCAACAGAGGAAAGCAAGCAGCTTTGCTATGTTTGCTTCCAGAGAAAGTTCAGGCTTGATTTGATCCAGGACCCACTTCTCTGCCTTTCTGTCACAAAACTCTCCCTCCAGCACCATATTTAGAATGAATTAATCCATTTTCTGCTGGCGTTCTTCGCTGCCCAGATTTCACCTCCATACAGGGTAACTGGGAACGCAATCGTGTGGATGATCTTAGACTTGGCTATAGTGCTACATGTGTATATAAGAAATAAACACATTTTTAGCAGAATTTAAATATTTAAAATAAATTTAGAGAGAGAAAGCCCTCGGGGTAGTACAGTATACTGTTAATGTGCCATTTTCTGGAAAACGGGTGGGAACAGGTTAAAATTATTTCTTAAACTGGAGGGCAACAGGTCAGAATTTAGTAAAGGGTTCAGTTTAGACTGAAAGTCTAGAAAGGGGTTACACCTTTGCACCTCCAGGACAGGGGTTCAGCATCTGCCTCTAAAAAGGAAACGGTGGTAGCTGACATTAAAGCCAGAGGTAACAAAATGTAAAAATTGTTGTAAAAATGTTATTATATATTAATTGTTTTTACTTTGTGTGTTGTGAGCCGCCCAGAGTAGACAATGTCTAGATGGGCAGCATATAAGTTTAATAATAAATAAAATAAATAAATAAAATGTCATTTTATAGGCTGCTAGCAAAGATGCAGCTCCTTGAAAAAACCTAACGCAAGGGATGGAAATGAAAAAAAGAAAAAAAGGCATTGCTTTGCTAGACATGAGCTGTTTGGGCAGCTCAAGCAGTTAAGGTCTTGCAAGGTGATTTTGCAAAACTTAATGACACCGAGCAACCACATTAAACGCTTATTTACAATCAAAAGGACTAGAATCTTATTTGGAATGGGCAATATTCTGAGTCCGTGTGTCACCGGGACTAAGGAAAGCAACGTCCGTAACCCATGCATGAGATGAACCCGAATTCTTTCCAGCTCCCCAAATTTAGAAATTATTAACCAGGTGGTTAAGAGAACAAAAGTCCAGAGGGCTTCTGAACCTTTTAACGCAATTTTTTTTTTACATCTAGGAGCAAACTCAAGAGAAGGTAATAATAAATCAAAAGCAGATATGGTTCACTCAATTAAGGCCATGGGGTTTAGCTTCTTAAGAAACCCCACCCTTGTCCTGGGTGCGAAGGACGGGGGAAATTGCCCTTAAGACGATGTTTTCTAATGAAAGCAGCAGCCGCAAAAAGAAACCATAATAACCAGATTCAGGAATTTAGCTCTGATGAGAATTCGCACAGAAATTAAAGCTGCAAGATGTTATCAGAAAAAAAAAGACAATTTTTATAATACTGGCTTTCCCCTTTATTGAATATATAATAGATCTCCGTGTTTTTCCTTCTTCATGGTAATTTCTGGGACCATTCCTTCAGCTAAAGATGACCCGATCAAACAAAGAGCATCATCTATAAATCCATAATTCTTTTTGCCTATATTATATGTATTTCTTCTTTTATATTACACCCGTCTTAAGGTAAGGGCTTTTTTAAAATCCACAGGATTGAGCCGCAAATTACTTTTTTTAAAAAAAAAAACTAATTATCTCAACACCTTTAAATATAGAATTTGGAGCAGCTACACCTTAATATTCCTTATCTACATAAAGTGTGATGTGCCTCTGTATCTGGATTTATATATGGAGGCAAGTTTTTTAAAAAATAAGAAGGCGATGTTCTTTTATTTTCATCAAAAACCTAAAAAAAAGAAGAAGTTGCTTCTCTTTGCCATGATTGCATTTTTAAATACATGTTGTTTCTGATTTGAGTATTTCTTAGTCCATGGGAAGAGTTTTAAATCTGTTTGGGTCTTGCAACCTTCCGTGGGCGTAGGACTACAGAGCCCATTGTCCTCAGACAACAGAGCCCATCGTCCTCAGACAACAAGGCCAGTGGCCAAAAGAAGTAAGGAAAGTGTGTTCAAAACTATTATTCCGTTTGAGGGAGGATGATGTCGACAACATTGGGGAAAAGGAACCAACATGTGGCTTTCTACTTGAGTTAAAGCCTATGCTTCTTAAGAACAATGAAGACAAGGAGCTTAATTTGAACCCAAGTCTCCCGAGTCTGATGGGACTCGTAGTCCAAGACATTTGAAGAGCAAAACACACCGGGAAAGGCTGGTCAAGCTCAGGTGGCTCAGGGGAAAGTGCTTTTTACAAAATAACTATGCAAGACCTGGCGTGCTAAGCTGTCAAACAACAACAACAACTGAGGTCTAGCAAAGTGACACAATTTTTCTTGTTCCCTTTTTTTCTTTACGCAGCTTGGGCTAGGTCTTTCAAGAAGCTTTTTAATTAATTAATTAATTAATTTAGTTATTTATTTCCTTCCATCCATCCTGCCTTTCTCCTTAAAAAAGTACCCAAAGCAGCTTCTTATCATTAAAAGACATCATTTAAAGGTAAAAACAGGAAGCAAAGCACACTTATGGTACCTGCTAGCAGCCGGGGAAAACAATCAGGCCAGTTAATAAATTAACGAAGGCAGCTCTAATTTATTGCCCCTAAGGGCTCAAAGGCAAGGGCTGCCTCCCCTTTCAGGGGTGAATCAACACTGGTGTAAATCCCACTGGTTCAGTAGGTTTACTCGAACGAGGACGGCCCGCTGCATGCCAGCTTCTTGAGATCTGCGGATGCTTCCGTTTCCCCCCCCTCCGCCTGACTTGTTTAAACGGCCTGCTAACGAAGAGGTGGAGACGGTGCGCGCGCAGGCGGGTGCGCCGAATGACTTCACTGAGGCTCGGTTTAATTTGATCAAGCCGTTAAAACAAGGTGACCCCTCTGGGCGGTTGATTCGGCGCCCTTGGCTGCCAAGCAGGGGGGGGGGGGGGGAAAGACAGAGGAGAAGGAAGAGCGAAACGGGAAGAGGGAGAGAGGGGCCAAATTTTCCCCCAAAGGGAGCCTGGGGAGGAAAAAATACAACCTGAAATAGCAAAAAGGAGGAACGAGGACCGGTTTATGCACGCACGAAGCACGCAGGAGCATCGCGCCTTCCGATTGCACGAGGTGCCGCTTTGCGGATGTGCAACGGGACACCCCCAAACGGTGAGGTGCTGGTCCTCCCTCTATTTGGCACTGGTTGGGCCTTATCCTGAGTCCAGTTCTGGACACCACACTTCAAGAAGGATGCTGAGAAACTGGAGCCAGTTCAGAGGAGGGCAAGAAGGAGGAGGATCAGGGGGCTGGAAACCAAGCCCTAGGAGGAGGAAAGACTGGAAAGAACTGGGCAGGTTTAGCCTTGAGAAAAGAAGACGGAGGGGAGATCATAGGATAGCACTTTTGAAATACTAGAAAGGCAGTCCTGCAGAGGAAGGGCAGGATCTGATCTCGATCATCCTCGAGTGCAGGACATACACCAAGGGGCTCAAGGGACAGGAAGCCAGGTTTCGGCTGAATATCAGAAAAAAACTTCCTAACTGTTAGAGCAGGACGACGACGGAAGCAAAGACCTCGGGAGGTGGTGAGCGTGCCAACGTTGGCGGCCTTCAAGAGAAAACGGGACCCCCGTCCGCCTGTCCGATCTGCTTGGAGTGGGTTTCCTGCCTTGAGCGAGGGGTCAGACTGGATGGCCTTAGACGCCCCCCCTTCCAACTCAATGATTCGATCATTCTATCCAATGCAAAGTGACTTCATGACAAACCCGAGTAATTGATTCCGTCGTGTCATTCCGCTTCCCGAACCCACGATAGCTTGGAGTTTCTTTTTTTCCACGCCAACTGTGCTTCCCTGCGCCCCCATAGGCATAAAAATCCCACGAACCAACCTGCTCCGGTTATATACCTTAGTTAAAATAATAATAATCAATGCATTTCTAAAAGGACAAAGGAGGTGTGGGAAATGATGCTCGAAGGTGTGTTCTCAGAGAGCCAAAAGTGCCATCTGCCCCTCCATTTTTAAGCACGAAATTATTTTTCAATGTCACAGATGATTTTCATAATACATCTTCCCTCCCCACTCAAATTATACACCCCTTTCCGGAAATCCAGACCAAGTAGCCTCTTCAAGAAGCGCCCGTATACCCCAGACTGAGAAATGGGAGCCAGAATCCTTTTAGGATTTTACTCCGGAGTCATTGGAACTGCACACGTTGCAACAATGGACTGCGGCCGATTTGCAAAGCGTTGGCTGCGCGATGGGTGGCACGCCAGGTCTTGTGACCGGCCACGAGACCAGGCGCACAACCAGCACCTGGTCACTCCGGTGTCATCTGCCATGTCCTTTTCTCTGGAGGAAATTCCCAACAGGGTTGTGACTCAGTGTTCCTTAATTCACCAACACACAAGACTCCTAGCAGGGGGACAATCTGGGGCGAATCCCCCCCCAAAACACCAAAGAGGTGAGAAGGGTAACCACAGCTGGACAACACTGCAGACTCTCTCCAGATGCAAATGGTAGAGAAACACGGCGAGGTTCAACCCTGAGCTTCTATCCACACAAGAGCAGAACCGGGCACCAATCTCACCACTGCACATGCTCTCGGTGCCCTAAAAAAGTCTGCCCCCCCCCAGGAAAAAACCCAGGGCCCCCGACTCCCATTGCAAAACCCCCATCATTAACCGATTCCCACTGGTTTTATGTCCCCAACGCCTGTCATTCTTCATTGTTGAGCCCAGGCTCTTCGCAGTTAAGAGCCTGGAGCCAAGAATCATCTTCATCATCCTGCCCACCACCCCAAAAAGTCCAGAACTGACGCCTTTTAGGGACGGGACCTCTAAAGGTCATCTGGTCCACCCCCCAAGCAATGCCGGTCCTGTTGCCACTGTCTTCCAAGCTAAACATAACCTGCTCAACGACGTCTCCTCGCAGGCGGAGCAACCATGAAGGAAAGAGGGCCCTGAGCATGTACAGAGAGCTTGCCCCCCCTTCTGCATCCAGATCCCGAGCAACAAGGATTCAAAAAGGAACATTTTTTTAAACTTTAAAAATAAAACAAACACGTTCTGAATTTTCCGAGCCCAGCGTTAGAACAGACGAAAAACGGCGAAGTTGAAGAGGCCGAGGCTGAACTTACTTTCCGCTGCGCAGCCGATCAGCAGCAAGGAGACGATGCTCAAGAACAGGGTGAGCAGAGACATCCCGGGGCCGCAGTTCATGCTGACGGCGGGCGGAGGGCCTCCGACCTCGGCCGGTTCGGGGCCCCCTAGCTCAGCGAAACTCACAGCGCCTCCGGAGCGGCGTCAGCACCTAAGGAAAAGCAGGAAAAGAGTGGATGGTTAAGGGTTTTTTTAAAAAAATTCGACATACTGGAAACAAGCCAAAGACTGTCCAGAAAAGCATGCAGAGATGCAACAGCCACCCTCTTTTCTGCCAGGGGGATTATTGGGGTTTCCTGCAAGAAAACCCTTAACACTCAGCAAATGCTGGACCGATCCTCTGCCGGGAAGGTGGCAAATCCAACATCAGCCGCACAGCTCTACCTCACCGGGGGGGTTGTAGGGCTAAAATGGGGACAGGGAAAAACACAGAGATGCTGGAGGGAAAACTGAGATACTAATTTAAGGAAGCAACACCACCGAATAGACAAGACAACAACCACCGGAACAGGGAGAAAATGATAAACGGGATAAAAATAGACAGGTCGAGAACCTGCATTGCACTTTTTTTAAAAAACAAGGCACGGATTCGAATCCAGTTAAAACCCGAGAAGACATGAACTGCTGGATGGCTCAGGGGTTTAGGTCTCTGGCTGCGGAGCTAGAGGTTGGGAGTTCGAATCCCCCACTCGGCCTCCTTGACAGGGGCTGGACTGGATGATCTTTAGGGGTCCCTTCCAGCTCTGCCGTTCTAAGATGATGATGATGAGAAGCCAAAGACATGAGCTTCCCACATGGCCACCAGGATGTGTCTTTATAGGGTGCGGCTGATGGGTAGGATGCTTTACAGCACGCCAGGGGAGTGCTCCCTGCCCCACCGAGCTCAGAAACGCCAGCATCCATGAACCCAGGAAGGACAGGAAAGAGGAGAAGATGCTCATCTCAGCTCCTTTCTTTCGTCGCTTCTTTCGCCCACTTCCGCTCCACTTTCCTCCGGGAGTCCTTGACATCGCTGCCAACGGAGGTATTAGGAGACGTCAGCTTCAATTCAACGACTCATCCTTCAGATTTAGGCCCGTCCCCGATTCCGCTCCGACCCGCCGAGGCCAGGAAATTCCAGAACCAGCCGGGCGCAAACGCTGCTCCTGGTTCCCCTCTGCCCGGCGGAGGTGGCACCCGGGGTGGGGGTGGAGAGGGCCGCCTGGAGGCCAACCCCAAAGGGTGGTGGTGTCACTTCAAGGCTCCGGGTTCGAGATCTTCCCCGGTGTTCTCGGGTATGGATGGCGAGAGCAAAACAGAGGGGGAAAAGCCACCCAAGGACCGGTCTTCGCAGACCAGCCCCGATCACTGGTGTGGGTTGTGTAGAAATGCAGCGTTTTCCGTGGAGAAGGATGCGTCCAAAAAAATCTGTTGGTACAGAGAGGCTTGACGGGGCTCATCGATAAATTACCTTTTCGGAAAAAGGCGGAACAAAATGGATGGTTTCCATTTCGTAGACTCTTTGGTTATGCACAACGTAGACACCGCATCTATGAGGTGTGGCCACGAACTACGGACGCGATCAGGCAGGGAAAGAGCCGAACCGTTTGTGGCACCGTCTGGTGAGAGCTATTTCCGGACAATTGCACGATGCACAGGAGATGACGGTACCAAGCGGGACCTTTTTGGTTCCACTGGAAGGGCTACCCTTTGGGGGACCAGTCGGGAGTGATGATTAGCCTTGAGGAAAGAAGACGGAGGGGAGATCGGATGGCACTCTTCAAAGACTTGAAAGGCGGACCGACAGAGGAGGGGCAGGGTCTGTTCTGGGTCATCCCAGAGCGCAGGACACGCAACCGTGGGCTCAAGCGACAGGAAGCCAGATTTCGGCGAAAGACCAGGAAAAAACTTCTTAACCGTTGGAGCAGTACGACAACGGGACCCATGACCTCAAGGTGAGGGGGTGAGTGCTCCAACACGAGAGGCCTTCAGGAGAAGGTGGGACCAACATCTATCATTTTTGCTTTGATTTGGATTCCTGCCTTGATCAGGGGGTTGGACCCGATGGCCTCAGAGGCCTTCTCCAACTTCATTATTCTATGAGTCCTCTATAGATAGAATGGTCGCTTTATGGGAGTTGGGCCCACAGCAAAGCAACCCTTTTCGGTGAGATCAGACACGATCCTTCCTCACTGTCAGATCACACCCTAAGTCTGTGAAACCCTGTTCCTTAGTATCATAAGCAGCAAGTAGGGTTCCCCTACTGAATTCGTGGGGATTCCATGCGCCGACTCCTTCCCAAGTTCCCTTGATTCAATGCGCCAACTTGCAACTTATGACGGTAAGGATTTCAGACTTACAACAGAATGGCAGAGCTGGGAGGGACCCCTAAGGATCATCCGTTCCAGCCCCTGTCAAGGAGGCCCAGTGGGGGATTCGAACTCCCAACCTCTGGCTCTGCAGCTGAAGACCTCAACCCCTGAGCTATGCAGCAGGTTCTACCTGTTGTTCCCCTGCTCTGGTCCGACAGCCGAGTTTTACTGCCTCTCCCCGATACAGAAAATGGCACCTAGCAAAAATGTTCACGCTGACTGTCAACGTGGACGACTGTAGATGTTGAATGGCTCAAATTCACCAAGGATACAGATAACAGTGCCTACCAGACCATGTCAGCCTGTTTGCCTCGGAATCAGCAAAGATAAACCACTTGAGCATCCTTAATTCCAGACCCCCTCGTGGTTTGCAGATCGAGTTAAAGCCCTGAATGCTGAAAAGCAAGAAGTCAAAGGCGGCGTCACAGTTGCTGGCCAATACAAGCCTGCGACGGTTCTCTCTTGTTCCCGAAGGTCAGGGCAC
This sequence comes from Intellagama lesueurii, assembly GCA_037013535.1. Classification (NCBI taxonomy): domain Eukaryota; kingdom Metazoa; phylum Chordata; class Lepidosauria; order Squamata; family Agamidae; genus Intellagama; species Intellagama lesueurii. The sequence continues at coordinate 5,180,450 of JBAJHW010000020.1, forward strand.
CGACAAAAGAAACAGGGCGAGGAAGACAGGGGTCCAGAAAGAACGGCGTTTTATTTTTAGAAAGCTACCCAATGTATTCCAACAACTGCCCTCGTTCAAGGATAATGACAACACACATTTACATACATTAACATGGATTAATTACTTCCCTTGTCTCTCTATACAAGGCCGGCTGTGATATGCAGGGCTGAGATATGTATATTCCTGCCACCCGACTCTGTTTTCCGACAGATTACTTTAAAAACCATCCCCGTTCAGAGGAGCGACTTTAAACCTTCTCCCGGCCTCACAAACCGGGCAAAGAAGTTCCTTCCCCCACACCCCCCAAAGAATATTCTTTTCCTCGGCCCTTTAAAAACGGCACATTGCTCGCTGAAAAGCGCCCGCATCCGATCATTATGCCAGCCCTCTTTGTAGGCGCTTTGATAGGGTACCCCCAAAATAGAACACCAGGCTCAAAAAAAAAGAAAAGAGGCTCGGCTAAATATAAAGCCAAGCCTTCTATATCTACAAAGGGGCTTTATTTTGGGGGGAGAGGAAATTCTAGGTTGGCGCCCACGTCCCTGCGGCTGCTTTCTCCCGTTTCGGATCCTTAGAAAAGCAGGAAACCCTGCCAGTTGTGCTGAACATCTGGATTGAAATAGACAGAGGAAAGCCAGAGCGTACATGCAAGGAACGAATTAATAAAACATAAGACATCCGGTTACCTTGAATTGCCTCCCAGAAGAAGGAGGCTCATGTCATCCATCGTTTTAAGAGGTAGCAAAATCTTCTAAAACTCAATGTCCCTTTTTAGAACAAAGCTAGCTGGAGAGCTCAGGGGTTGAGGTCTCTGGCTGTGGAGTCAGAGGTTGGGAGTTCGAATCCCCCACTGGGCCTTCTTGACAGGGGCTGGACTGGATGATCTATAGGGTCCCTTCTTGTCTGCAGTTCGATGATGATGACGACGGATAGCTCAGGGGTTTAGATCTGTGGCTCTGGAGCCAGGGGTTGGGAGTTCGAATCCCCCCACTGGGTGCCTGCGGCAAGCAGAGCCAGCCTGGGTGACCTTGGGCAAGCTGCACACAGTCCCAGGGCACCCCAGAAGAAGGGAAGGGGAAACCACCTCTGAAAAGGGTCATCATAAGTCAGGATTGCCTTGATGGCGCCGGAGTCTTATTATTTCTAGACACAGAATTTCTTTGCTGGTAAACGGCGAAGCAGCAAACCAAGACGGCCAGTTAACGCGATGCTAAGGGCCTGCGGGTTAAAGTTTTTTGTCGAGGGGACCCAAAACTAGAACGTTATTTGTGGCGCCAGGAAGCTATTTCGAGAGAGACACCGAAAAAAAAGCCGTCCCGAGCCGTGTTTAGAAATTAGTTCCTCCAACGCTGACAGTATTGACAAGCTGTCACCGAGCCGTGCGCTGCCTCCGGAAAGTGTTTAGCACCTGCGGCCAAACGGTGACATGACAAATTTCGAAGGGGACCCAAAATTAGCCGGGAAGGAAGGGTGACAACGCGTCAGAGCTCAAGGTGGATGGGCTGAATCGGGACCCGCGGCCGTCCCGAGTGTCTCCTGCCCTGGTTTTTCTTCCGTGACGGTTGCCCAAGCCATGGGGGCGAGGTGGGGGAAAAAATAATCTTGTACTCAAGGGCCAAGAACGGTGTCCACTTTATGGGAAATTAATCTAATGCCACAACGCTCTGGCCCAAAGCTACTTCCACCTATCCATCCCGTTGTCTTCAAAGAGCTGCAAGCGCACGCAACGTCGGAATGGAGCTTTTGGGGCGACGCTCCTTGTCTGGCAAACGGCGTGCCTCCTTTACGAACATTCGGTTCAATTCACAGCAAATGTATTCGCGAACACACACCCCTCCCGTTCACGGGTCTAACGAAGAGGTATCATCTCCATGGGTCTGTATTTAAGAACGGAAAAGCTGAGGTCAATCAACCCAGATGCCTACGGCGCAGGGAAACCACAACCTCCAGATGTCCTTGGACTCCAACTCCCATCAGCCCCAGCGAGCATAATAACCCTGCCCCCAAAAGAAGACCTGAGTGCTGGGTTTTATCTCCTATCTTCCTCTTCTGCTTTCCTTACAAATGTAACCCTTCTCCTCTCAACTTTATCTTCTATACAACCCTGCGAGGTAGGCCGAGAAAATGTGGCTGGCCTCAAGGTCACCCAGTGAGTTTCATGGTTTAAGTGTGGACTTAAACCTGCATCTCCTGAAGCCCAGCTTGGTTCTCTAAGCAGTATACTCCACTGCCCCTCAACAAACACCAGGTTTAACACGGAGTGATGAATGTAGAAACCTTGATCCAATTCTAAGCCAGTTCAGAATCTTTCCTACGGATGTTATCTCTATAAGGGCTTTTAACAACGGACGTTTTGTGGTTACGACAAGCCAAAGCAGATCTAAGATGCCCACGGAACTGGCCGAGGATGACTCCCAACTCATAAAGACAAAGCACTATGAAGAGTTTATCTGTCAGCAATACCAAGTCAATTCTGAGTGAGGCACACAGAGTTTTACCATAACACCAAGCTGAGTTAAGAAGTGTTTGTCCCTGATTAAATCCAAGCCAGTTCTGCCTCCTGTTAAGAGGAATTTCCTAATGCCAATCACCAATGTTAAAACATTTCTGACCTGAGCTAAGAAAGGTTGTCCCTCAAGCCAATTCTGAGTTGAGCTAGTTTGCCATTGCAAACACAAAGCCAATTCGGAGTGACACAAGATAGTTCTAAGCTCAGGTGAGATGAGTTTAGTTAGCCGTCCTTAACACCAAATGAATTTTGAGTCAAGACAGAGTTTGTCCAACGCTAATACGAAGACAATGCCACGTCAAGTCAAAAAGCATTGGCCCATGGCTAAGCCTCCCGACATCATCATTCTATGAGTGATCTGGGCTTTTTTTAAAAAAGGAACAAAGAAGGAAGACACAGAAGAACTATTTGGAAAAGGTTCAAAAGACGATGAGGAACAGGGTAGATACTGGATCAACAGGATGCATTCAAAACAGTTCAGGTGTAATGTATTCCTGGTTTCAGAAACCAATGTCTGCGGGTGAAGAGTTCTAAGTATTCTTTTGATCAATGTTGATCAAAGCAGCCTCCATGCTAAGACAGGAGAGAGGCAGCATCACGCCGAAATGAAATCCCTCGCTCGCTCGCTCTCTTTGTCTAAAATCACACTGAAGGCTCTTCCTTGGCAAAAGCAAACAACGATCCATTTTCACCTTCGTTTGGCTCCTGTCGGCAAGAGGTGCAAACGTGGAAGGAGCAGTTTTAAGAAAGGAGAGAGATTTGGATAACATTTCTCCTTTTTTTCCCCCCATCAAGTTTTGCCAAACAAAGCAGATTCCTGACCAAAAAGCTTGTGCTTGTTCACACGGCACCCGCTTAGCCTCTGGAGTTCGCCATCACAAGATGTGAGGGTAAAGGACGCATTTCCTGGAAAATAAATTTGTCCTGCGATGCACACCTATCCATTTCTGCGATGAATCTAGCGGGGGGGGGGGGGGAAGGGGAGAGAGACCAGCTGCAAAATGCGAAAATGCCCCACTCCGCATTCAGTCAGGAGAAAGAAAGTATTACCCTCACTCGGAGTTGACTTTGGGATGCCACGTGCAGACAAACCAGCAACTCCCGTTACAACCGGCCAACCATGTTCAATCATCAATGCATTTAGAGATAGGGGTGTGTGTACTGGGAATGCAGGAAGAAATATTTAGGCATTCAGAACAGAGGGAGAAAGCCCTCACTCGGAGTTGGCTTGCAGATGTCATAACCCACTCTGGGAAAGAGGCTTAATTTATTACCTGAGCTTACTCATCTATCTCCAGAGCTTCTTCTCAACTTTTTTTTGTTTTTTTGTTTTAACAGTAGGGGTAGAAAGCACCGCCCTCCCTCTGAACTGGCTTTCAGAGGTCAGGAAGGTTTTACCCTGGAATGAGTTCTGGTTTGCAGTCTGCAATGGTTCTGGATGGAACGGAAATCTTGGTTTGCGGGCCAGTTCTGGAGGAAACAGGCGCCCCTACTTTCAGACCAGGAAGGAGCTCGAAGGCTTAAGAGTCGCTCAAAGTGCGAAGATTCACACAACTGGGCTGCTTTTCACCCCACGTCTATAGCTTCAGCCACTGGGGGAATTCTGACATTTTCCTGCAAAATTCTTACCAAATCTGGACTTAAAATTATGTCCTGGCCATCAAGGACAATAATTCCTGGTCTGCTGAAATCAATCCTTGATGGATTTTGAGGTTATTAGAATTAAAAAAATATATATCAACACGTGCTTTAAATAATACTACTGGAGAGTGGGATTTAGGTCACTAGCTGCGGAGCCCGAGGTTGGGAGTTCGAGTCCCCCACGGGGCCTCCTTGACAGGGGATGGACTGGATGATCCTTAGTGGACCCTTCCAGCTCTGCCGTTCTAAGAGGATGATGATACTTGAAACTCACAAGCACACTGGAATTCAGACCGATCTCTTCCCTTCCCCCTTTCCCCTTGCGATGCCCGACTCTGTTTCTATCAACGGTGCCTCCGAGCCTTGCGCTTCCTCCAGAGTATTAGTCCGATGCGTCTCCATTTCCGAGCGACGTAAACCCTAATGCCTTCCGACTTGTGTCCGGCTGCCTTCTGACAGGGCCCGGTCATGTAATACGATTACTGTGATTTGGTTAAGGGTTGGCACCAAGCGTGGGCATGGGAAGCCAGGGGGCAGAATGGTGGCCACGGGGGGGAAGGGGGGAGAGGAAGGGATGATGGCAAAGCAGCATAAAACCCTAACCCTCCACGAGATCAAAATGGCACTGAGCTTCCACATAATGCATGCTTCACGCTGAGGGCTGAACCCCCTCTGAAATCTGCCCAAAATGCCTCGCCCAGCCTGTATCGGCAATGTCAAGGTGTAACATCCGTGGCATTTTGACCTTCTCAGGATCACAGCCTGAAAAAGTCCTTCTCCAAATTCTTTTCAGATGCCGCATGGCTTCCCACCAAAGGCAATGTTTGATTCAAGAGTAGAAATCTTTCTATACACGGGATGGAATGGCGGAGGGAGTGTAGAGAAAGCTTATCAAATTCGCAGATCGCACAAAATTGGGTGGAATAACTGATACCTCGGAAGACAGGAACAAACTTCAAAAAGATCTGGATAGGCTCAAGCCCTGGGCTGGAAGACAACAGGATGAAATTCAACAGGGAGGAGTGCAAAGTCCTACACCGGGGGGCAGGGGAGGAAGCAATGTTACTGCTTGGCTCAGTCACATTACGAGTAAGAAGGATCTTGGAACTGTTGTAGATCAAGAGCTGAAGATGAGCCCACAGGGGCGATGTGGCTGCAAAAAAGGCCAATACGATTTTAGCATGCATTAACAGAAGTCTGGTCTCCAAATCCCACAGAGTGCTCGCTCCCCTCTATTGGGCACTGGTTTGTCCTCTCGAGTCCTGTGTTCCAGTTCTGGACACCGCACTTGAAGGAGGATGATGACAAATGGGAGCAAGTTCAGAGGAGGGCAAGAAGGAGGATCAGGGGGCTGGAAACCAAGCCCTATGAGGAGGAAAGACAGAAAGAACTGGGCCTGTTTAGCCTTGAGAAAAGAAGACAGAAGGGAGATCATAGGATAGCACTCTTCAAATACTCAGAAAGGTAGTCCTACAGAGGAGGGGCGGGATCTGTTCTTGATCCTCCCAGGGTGAAGGACATGCAACCATGGACTCAAGCTACTGGAAGCCAAATTTCGGCTCAGTATCAGGAAAAACTTCTTAACTGTTAGAGCAGTACGACAACAGGACCGCTGACCTCAGGAGGTGGTGAGCGCTCCAACACTTGAGTCCTTCAAGGGAAATTTAGACCACCACCTGTCAGATCTACTTTGATTTGGATTCCTGCCCTGAGCAAGGGGGTTGGATTCGATGGCCTTCGAGGCCCCGCTTCCAACTCCATGATTCTATAATTCTACGAGTACATGCAAAATCTTCTGTTCTCAGCAAGTCCCAAGAACTCAAGTCTCGAGAGGTGATATCCTCCAACAAATAATTCCTCCGACACCCACAAGATTTGTTTCCTCCGAGAATCAGACCCCCGTTTTCTTTTTAATTCTCCACCCATTTTTTTTCTGCACAGGATGCTGCCAACTCCCACACAGCTTCACGTCCTTTGTAGGGCATCCTGCGTAGGAAAGATACCGTCCGGCGCAGGATTGACCGCTGGATGTTTCTTTGAATCCTGTGCAGGAAAGACGACATTTTGTGCCAAAATTATAACACACCGCTTGGTATTCCTTCCAGAATTAAAGGACCATCAGGATATATTAAAAAACAAACAAACAAAAAAACCTCCAAGATTTCTCAGGGGGAAAAAAAAAAATCCTGCACAGGAATTTTGCTGTAATGATTCTTTTCTTCTTTCTTGGTTTCTCTGCAAGAGAAAAAGGTTGCTGGATTCACATCCCCACGTCACTATACCGGTGTCATCCCACCCATGGCTGCCTTGGATGAAAGAACGATTTGCAGTTTGGTGTAGATTTTGGAATCCTCTCCTGGAGATCTCTAAGGAGCTTTCTTGAAGGATGGCAGATCATTTCTCCAAAGTCCAGGATTCCACAGGAGGAAACGAGACAGATTTGGGCTTCGAAAAAGACTCACAGCGAAAATGGCGAAACGGACCAACTGCAAAACTTAGAGTTTTGACATTTAATATTACTCCGAGCAGTTCTGTACACTTCTCCCTCAAACAAATACGACATTCCCGAGAGCTCACAATTGGATTCTTGCATCCGCTTCCTGTCCAGGTAGGAAATGCAATGAAAAGTCTCAAAGGATCGGGTGGCAGAAGAGGGACAGAGAGCAGAGGAAGGAAAAGGCCCGTTAATTAAAGCTTTTATTGGGGCGTTTGCTGGATCTCCAAGTGACCCCTGATGACCTCCTTTGCTAGACAGGCTCCTAGGATGAAGGGGAACCTTTAAAACTGAGCGCATGTCTTCCTCCCGTGAAGAGTCGCATCAGCTGGGAAAACGGCCAAGCTGCGGAGGAATGGAGATGCCAGCGGCCACCTTAGCAACGGAGGCCACAATTCCCCTTCCCCCCCCCCCGCCCAGCGCCACATGAAGGACCAAACGTGCCTCCGTTTGCAGGGTTCCTTCCAACCTATCCTGCACAGTATGCAGTGCAAAAGACGAACAATCAACGACAAAGTCACGCCGCCAACCCTTAGACGGGAAAAATCCACAACGCAGAATGGACATTTGCTGGGCATGCCCGTTAGACACCCCGTACGCAAATCCATCTCTATACACCTTTCCTGTGCAGGAAGGGTAACATCCTGGGCAGGAGATGTGTCTCCCGCCCATATACGATTGCTCTGTATGCACCCTGACCCCAATCTACCCCATATACTTATCTCTACCAAAGAAGCTACCTTGCCGACACAATCATCTCTCTTTCCCATAATGCACTTTGTTCTGGCATGACCCTCCTCTGGCCAACCCCAGTGGTGACCCTGCTTTCAGGGAGACAAGAGTGTCCGTGGCGCGCTCGAGTCCAAAATTTGCAGGAACTCGACAAGGTGCTGAACCTCTCCCTGCAAATACGTGAAGCCCTCTGCCAAACTCCTGTAAAGTTCAGACTCAAATCCGGAGCGGATCCACCCTGTCCCCATGAAACCGGAGAAATTAGCATCTCCTGCAACTTTTTACCATCGCATAAAATCTCCCCCCAATTCTTATGCGGAAGGTTCTGGATATTACCGCTTCCACAAACTCAGAAGGCAGTCGAAAAGAGAGGTGAATTCCAGTTCAGTTCTTCACCTGAGACGTACTGAATCTGTCCGTTCACTGGAAAATGTGGATGAAACTGTTTTTCCCTGACTCTACGAAGAAGGTGAAATTGATAAAAGGCACTTTGCATCTGCTCAGAGGCACTCATTTTAAGGACTCATCGCTGGGGTTGGAAGGGCAGGCGAACAGACAAAGAAAACAGTGGGGTCCACGTTGCTGGTTTGCGAGTTCCTACCCTTGAGGAGGGCACCATCTTTAGAGTGACACAGGGAAAAAAATGTGAACTTTTCATCATCTGATTTCTTTGTTTTCTTTCTGCTTTTTCAAAATTTGCATTTATTTAACAATAGGTGAAGAGAAAAGTGGGCTTTCAAAAATTAAATGCAACTTTTTACTAAGTTTCTGCTTTTAAAAAATTCTTAAATTTTGTTGTTCTTGTTGCTTGTTAGTTAATAGAGGGTTGCGCGGGAGTAAAGGAGAAGCAGGACTAAAGAAAATTTGGGGAATGGCGCATCTCGCACCCTGCGGCACAGGCGGCTCAGTCGTTCCCCTAATGAAGACCTGCAATTCATTTAAACGTTAATTACCAGCGAAGGCAGCAGAAGGCGAGCCGAAACCCACTTGTTCCTCCGGCATGCTTTGCTGATCACGAAAACTCAATCGCGTCGGAGGAAGGAGGAGGAAGATGAAAAGCCCATTTTTCATCGTTAGCCGCTCAAGGCGTGAAGCTCCGACTCAGGCTGTATCCAACTTAAAAGCTGGAGGGCTGGTCGCATTCGGAAATCCCGTCGGCACCTTATCCCCGCATGCAGAAAGATAAGAGTGCAAGGGTTTCTCTCAATCCGTGGCAGTTCTGTTTAGGGAGTCATGCTAGTATTTGTTTCAATACTAGCATATACTTGGCATATTGAAACAAATCCACCGAACCGCCTCCAAGGGCAGCCCCACGGAGGGTGCAACGCCGTAATCCAGCTCATCTTTTCTATCTGTCTGTCTTCTTTTCCTATCGGCTGTCCGGGCAATATCGTACTGTTGTGTTTGGAATCTGGCCACCGCTCCGAGCGCCATGGTTAAATGCTTTTTCAAAAAAAAAATATATATATATAATGAAAACAAAACAGACGAGAACGCCGGCCGCTCCGTGTTTCTGCTGAACCAGAAACAAGAGAGAAAAATGATGTTTTTTTAAAAAAAATTTTAAAAGTGGCAGCTGACACAAGAGACCAAAGCCGAGGGGAAGATTCCAAGCATGTGCCCACCTCATGCCAACCAGAGGCGCACCACAAGAAGACGGGGGGGGGGGGGACGGGACGGAGAGACAAACAAACCAGATTAGTGGATAAATATTGATTTGACAGGAGTCAGGAGAAAGGCGAGGAGAATCAATGATGCGGACTTGAGCATATTTGGGCAGGCTTTTTCACAACGACCCAGCCGCCAAACCGGGCTTTTTTGGGGGTGGCAAAGAAAGAGACACCAGTGCGGAAGGTGGAGACTGGAGCGAGGAACGACACGCATGCGTACGGCAATGCCCGAAAAAGCATAACCAAAGAAAGAGGTGGAGGAAAACCAAACCCCCAGGGGTAAATCTACTTAAGTCTACTTAACAGAAGTCCATTAAACCCCACCACCACCATCTCCAAGTTGGCAGACGGGGGGGGGGGGGTGTATTGGCTTCTCTCGACAAAGAGGAAGCGTGAGGGAGGAGCCGATCCACTGGAAATAATATCACCACCATCATCATCTCAGAACAGCAGAGCTGGAAGGGACCCCTCGGGATCATCCAGTCCAGCCCCTTTGTCAAGGAGGCCCCGTGGGGGATTCGAACTCCCAACCTCAGGCTCCACAGCCAGAGACACAACTTCCCTGAGCACAGAGGAAATATGAGGTTGAGATCACCTCACGGCGAAAGCATTCTCATCATCATCATCATCGAACTGCCAAGTAGGAAGGGATTCCGAAGGATTGTCCGGTCCAGTCCGTCAAGGAGGCCCCGTGGGGGATTCGAACTCCCTGTGAGCAAAGGGGCACCTCCCCATGAAAAAGAAAGAGTTGTTAGAGAGCTCAAGGGTGGAGATCTCTGGCTACGGAGGCAGAGGTCAGGAGTTCGAATCCTGCGCCATGAGCCTCCTAGGAGAAAAGCCAGCCTGGGTGGCCTTGGGCCAGCTGCACCGTCCCAGAAGAAGGTAAAGGGGGAACCACTTCTGGGATTCCTCTATCAGGAAAACCCTGGGAGAGGGTCGCCATAAGTCAGAATGGACTTGAGGGCACACGATTATTCTTTCATAAAGCCCATCATCCCCTGCTCTTGCACCCTGAACCGTTGGAAATCAGTCCCCCAAACTGACTTCCAAGAGTTATGGTGCTGAAGTCTGCAGTTTAAACCAAAGGCGCTCCATATCCAGAGGTCTGTATGTTCCTCTCTCGGACTTTAAAGGGGTGCACCCACCCCGAGGGCCCCCCCTCCGCTGCTCCTTCCCGTAATTTCTTTTTAAAATCGATGGTAAAAAGGCTTCTCACCTCCTGCCGCAGCTGAAGGGAGCAGTGATTCGGCTGTGGGTCTCAAAGGCTAGCCCCTCTTCGTGAGGTTTCCGGGGTCGAACAAAGTAATCGTTCCTTTTCAGTCAAACGATCAAAATAATATTTATTGCTTTGCGTTTACTTCCTTCACGACGTCTACTTAAACCATCCGTTGAATAACAGGATGCATTAAATAAATATCTGAATGCCCTTTTTGGGGGAAAAGCAGGGTGCCTTTGGTTTCCACCGTGACGGAATCCGGGTTCTTTAATGCAAAAACTTATCTCCTTTCTGGGACTCACAGGTTGGGTGTGAGGTGGCATTTCCGGACCTGTACGCGTCCAAAGGGCCCCATTTCCGAAGCGGTTTGGGTCCGTGAAAATTTCAGAACGCTCGCCCCCTCCCCTTGAGGTCATGGGTCCTGTTGTCGTACTGCTCTAACGGTCAAGAAGTTTTCCCTAATATTCAGCCAAAATCCAGCTTCCTGTAGATGCGGTTCTACGTCTGATCATTCGGAAAGACGGACGTCTCTGATCCGAGCTTTGTGGTTTGGTTCCTGCCCACCGCCTGCTGCACTTTATTAATATTGTTATTTTCTTCAATAAGAGAATTAGCAGCTGAGCAGCCGAGCCAAACCTCCCCTTATGGGGTGTGTGTGTGTGTGCAGAGCGGGCTGGTGGGGATCTGAATAATTTTAATCTTGCCCACCAGTGAGCACAAATATATACCTCTCACTAAGTTATCTTCTGTCTTTGGTCAACCAAACAGACCCTGTGGGTTTGAGACTTTTATTGACAAGACAGGACCTGGAAGAGGAGAAAAAGCAGAGAGTCTGAGGAACCAGAAAAATATTCGGATGGAAGGGAAACGCCGCTCATATTTGGCATCTAGCAAGCCCCTGCTTTAATCCTGGCAAGGGACAGACCACCCCAATTCGTGGCTGGACTTCTGGATTGTGTAGATAAAACACTGTTAGATGGGATCCGCGCTCTATTTGGTCTCTTATCGCACCCAGGAGGATGGAAATCTTAATTTACTTTTAAAGGAAAGGCTGGCGGCTGAATGGAAAAGCAGACGGTCACAGAAAGGGCCCGGTTTCACCCCAAACATTTCCGGGAAGGGGTGAAAAACCTTCCCTCCTGAAACAGCCAAGAAACACGGCTCGCTTCGGGGCAACCTGGTTTCTTCCCGAGTTTTTGGACTTTGGTTGTTGCTGATTTTCCCGGCTGTTTGTTTGTTTGTTTATTTATTAAATTTATACCCCTCCCATCTAGACCGAAGTCTACTCTGGGCGGCTTTTTAAAGAAAAAAACCCTTAAGAACACGGCCAAGCAGCCCGGAAAACCCACAACCACCATCGGATCCCGGCCGCGAAAACCTTCGAGAATACATTTTTTGGACTCTGATGCCCTCTCCGTTCCGATCCAGACCGCTGGAGATCAAAAATTCTGAGAGCTGGGGTTCAAGACTTGCACTATAGCGCCCCCCCCCGGCAGAGGGTCAGAATTGTGGCATTACAGCGGCCCAAACGGCAGATGCAAGATGACCTCTGCAGCGCCACCTGTACCAGAAGGCGGTATTACAGCAGGAATCAGGTCATCAGAGGCACTGCCACGCCACTTGCGCCAGCGGGTATTGAGTCTCACAAAGCAGGAAAAAGGAGCCAACGCAGGGGCCAAAACAGACTTTCCCTTGACGCTCTAGCGGGAGGCGGATGCCAGCCTGGCTTTGGGGCCTCGTCGAAGCCGCCCTCCGGCCGTCACCACCCCCAGCCGGTCCTCCCCGAACGACCGTGCCAACTCATCCGCCGTACAAGCTGCCCTCCTCGGCTTGGCCCGGCTTGGCCGTCCCTCTAATTAACGCACCGCCGTCTGAATCACAGAGGCGAGTCCTGTCGGGGAGACCAAAGGCAGCCCCTTCCAAGCAGAGATTGCTTAAATATATATATATATATAATAACCGGGTCACGCCTGCCACATTGAGCCAGAAGGAAACCAGGACTCCAGGACTGGGACCAGGAGAATCCGGGGTGGGTGAGCGTGCAAGGAGAAAGCAAAACTGCCTCGCTCAGCAGGACAGGCAGAGCTGGGTTTATTTTAAACCTGCCGGGTGGGGAAACCGAATCCCCCCCCCTCGCCCTCTGGCGTCTCCTCCAGCCCTTCCCAGATCCCAGGCCAGCTCGCCCTCTTCAGCTCCCTCCCTCCCCATTACGGGCTAATCGGCACCCTGGGGTACAATTACCTCCTCATGTGCTCCCCCATTTACGCTCCAGAAACCATATAATTTTCCTCGGCCAGAAACATAATTAAAAAGAGAAGAAGTCCAGGCCCTTTTCCTGGAATCGAGAGACGCTCCTTTTTATCCCCGGGTTCTTGCTCGCCCGCCCCCCCTCCCTCCCTAGAGGCTTCGTGCCCTGTAAACTCGGCTCCTTCTCCTTCTTTGCTAAAAATATAACCTTCCGTTGGCGGAACAGACGGGCCCCGGCAGCCTCATGCCAAGACCGGCCGAGGGATGCCAAGAGATGGGGGTCTAACCGGCGAGGGAGCACAGCAGAATGACAAAAGATGTCGGAGACCGGGGGGGGGGGGGGGGACCACTCTTCTCGATGAGATCTGGTCGGATCCTGACCTGGGAAAACCTCACGGGTTTGTCATCCATTACAAATGACCTTCGCTCCGGCACGGGACCAAAACACCCCGGCTTTGGCGTGGTTTTCTCCCTTTGCGCAAAATATTATTAAACCTGCTCGGAAGCGTGCACAAATTTTCTCAAGTAACACAAAACACCACAACGTCTTTTTGCTCCCCTTCTGTTGTGTTTTGCGTTTCTCGTTGAAACCCCTGCACAGACCAACACGGCAACTGCTCTGAACATGCCGTTTTATCAAGACCAACAGTGAGAAAAGAAGTGGTTTTGCTTCGTTGTGGTGCAACGAGGGAGACACAACCGAGCCCCCGCCATTGCCCGGTGCATCGAGCGCACCAGGATCCAACCCCGAGAGAGGCCATCTATTGTTGCCATTCCCACCGAGGGCAAGTTTGTAGTTGTATTGATGGGAATCCACGCAATTACGCACAAATAACAAGCAGCTCCATTAGCGAATAGATATCAACTGCGTTGTCAAGCACAAAGATAATAAATCTTGCAAAACTGCAACGGCATGATTAGGAACAGAGATTCTTACTGTGGCTATAATTCAATATCCTTTATAATCCTGCAATTTCCAGGTAACGAAAACTTTACATCCCATGAGTTATACATTTTCCTCTGCATCCCAGAGGAAAGTTAGGAGCTTGGAAGTTAGGAGTCATAAGTAACACTGTTATTTTTTAATTAGCTACTAACAGGGTAGAGAAGGGGTAAAGAAGTTACTTTCAGTAGTCACAAAGCATGGAGGCTCATTTCCCAGATGTAACAAGTTTCTTGTTCCTTTCAAAAGTAACTTCTAAAGGCATTCTGAAGAAATTTCTCAAACCCCTTCTTATCACTCCTAACTTCTCTCTAAAAATAAAAAGTTACCAGAAACTAATGAGAAAGGCAATGTGTAACATAACTAAGGCACAAGGAAGTTACGCCGGCAGAACGTAACAAAGGACCCCACCACTGTTGCAATGGAACTGCAACTGCCTTTTAGTTCCTCTTCGTTACATGTAAGAAGATGCGTTCCCACAATTTGAAGGCATTTAATTCCACCCTGTAGCATTCTGGTGTTTCTGAAAAGTAGTAATTCCAAAAAGGAGAACTACTAAAAAGTAGTAAGAAGTTACTTTTGAATAAAAAGAAAGTGTTACTTTTTAAAAAACTGAACCAATAATAGTAACTAACTACTCCGGGGCTTCAAACTGCAATTGTAACTCATTGTTTCTGAAAAGCAACTTTCCTGGTTTTAGCCCATCCACTTAACTTCCTACTATTGTCTCACCTCACGTCCCCCTCGGAGGAACTCGGTGAGGCATAAGTGTTCCGGACACTGATTTCACCATCTAAATGTCCCTTTGAGGTAGGATAAATGGACTAAGAAGGAGGCAGGAAGGGAGACCATCTCAAGACCGACCAGCACGCGTCAGGATGAGTAGATTCAAGGCCATGAGGCGAGGCGCCAAGCTTCGATTTTCTAGCTCCTGCGTTCAAATCCATTGAAATCAAACCCACCCTGCGGATGCGACAAACCAATTTTAGCCATCCCAGGAGCGGGTCTTTTTGCAGCCTTCACGGCTCTTGATTGCCCGTTCAAGACCAAGCGCCCCACAAAGACTTCCCATTACCAGAAAGGCATCCCACCACCGGAAATGAACAGCAAAGCTCGGATGACGAAGGGGAAGAAGATGAATTTGGGGCCTTTCCTAATTCTACGATTCCAAGGGTTCAACCTCGTGAGCTTCCCTGTAACACTGGTTCCATCTACTTGAATGGATGCAACCACACACTTGGCTTTTTTCATTACCGTTCCTACTGCGCCGTGTAGTGGCAAATTTAGAAATGCCGGGGCTCAGCACGCCTGTTCTCATGGCAAACCATTCCTGCCACCAGAAAAAGGGTCCAGACGTGCTGTCAGCCGGATGAGTGCATGACAAGAACAAGGGGCAGGTCTTTTGTAAAGCTAATGGCTCTTAATGTCCCTTTCAAGACCGAATCACGCCGCTGTACTACAGGGACCAAACAGTTTCTTTTCTAGCCACTGTAAGGACTGCAGAGGTGGTTAATGTCTCTGTTCAAAAGGAAGTCCTGGGGCTTCAGCTCCGTGAACTCTGGCTCGAGGGGGCCTTTCCCTGCCCAGATGTTGCGTGCGGGCGCAAGCCAAGGCGGCTCAGACGATCTGGGAAAATCCTTGTCGCGGGTCTGCTGCAGAGAGGAGAGCTGTGAAACACAACACACACACCCCATGCAAGGGTGTGCATCCTAAACTGAAGGCGTGCACGCAATCCGTCATCGCGGAGACAAAGCAAAAAAAAATATAAATAAATAAATAAATAAAAAGGGGAGAGGAGGAGAGGGGAGAGACCGGGAAATGCCCGGGATTGCAAGAAGCTGGCTTGGCCAACCGCCGGCAACCCAGCCTCCCCTTCTCCACCCAGCAGCTTGTTGATGGCTGCTTTTCCTCTCCGTTGCCAGGCCGCTCGGCTCGGGCTCTGCATGGGCACGCAAAGAAGCGCAGGGGGGAGCTCGGCCAGAGCAGCTGCGTTGGGCTCCCGCCAGCCAATCCTCCAAGCTGGCACTGGGTAAGGGTTGGCGGGAGGCCCCCTCGACTTCAGCTGCTACTGCTCCTTTCCAGGACAGAGAGAGGAGAGAGAGAGAGAGAGAGAGAGAAAGAGGGGGGGCCCTACTCAAGCTGTTACCCGAAAGCTTGTCCATCCAGCCTCGAGGCCGGGACTTCAAATTAAAACCTCTGACTGCTCCCATCTGGAGACTCTATGGGGACAGGACGTCCGTGTGTGTGTGTGTATGCAGGACAGACACACATACACATGGAAGTATAGAGTCACCCAGAGAGAGAGACACACACACACAGAGAGAGAAGAGACACAAGGACAAAAAGACAAGACAGGTGTAAGAGGGAGAGAGCGACACACGCTAACGCAGAGAGGAACAGACAAAAATACCCAAGACAGACAAAGAGGGACAGAAAGGAACAGAAAGACACGGCAGATACAGGAGGGAGAGACCAGCACACGTGCCCATGAGAGAGACAGACAGGTGGGCCAGAATCCTGTTGGAACGGCATAATGTTCAACCCACTGCCGGTGACATCACCTCCATTGTGCAGGCAGAGGGACTCGACAGGATTTGAGCCGTGCTGAAAAACAGAGACAGAAGGACGAGCCAGATCTGTGTGTGAGAGAGACTGGCTCACACACACAAACAAACGGGGGGATATAAAAAGGCAGAATTACGAATACACGAGAGAGAAAGAGATCAGAGAGAGAGAGACAAGACAGACAACATGAGACAGTGAGAGACAGGAAGACAAGAGAGAGTCAACCCAGGAAAAGAGGGAGACAGACAAAACAGACACGCTCTCACACACGCAAGCTTAAAGAGCATATATGCTTCTTCTCTCACACACGCATGTGTGTGTACACTCGTGTGTAAAAGAGAGACCCACACTGGCTGAAATCCTGTTGCGTAGTGTCGGAAGTCCCAACGAGCCGGGGTTGGACTTGATGGCCTTACAGGCCCCTTCCAACTCAACCATTCTGCGATTCCATGAGAGCAGAGGCACTGAACCGGCGGGCATGTGCCGAGCCCACTCCTCCACAAGTCCCATTGATCCAAGCGGGGGCCCCTTCGTTGTGACTTATGGCTCCAGAAGACAGGATTCCCGCCATGATGAAAGCGGGAAGAAACACCATTCGGAAAGATCCCATTTATCAGAGACGCTCTCAATTAGCATCTCCCTCTTTTCAACCAATCCCTTCCCCGCTCTTTGGGGGAAGCTTTTGGAAAACCTTCAATCCACCCTTAAGGGAGCAAGCTTTGGGGGACCCGAAACACGCCAGGCGGTCTCCGGGGCCTTCAAGAGAGAAACCCGACGAGGCACGAAAACCGGGACCGGTCGGGACTTGCTGCTACGCTCGTGTGACGGCAACGTTTTGGTGCGTTGTTTTAAGCAGGTAGCGGCAGAGGGAGAAAAACATCCCCCGGAGGGTTGAAAAATAACCCGAGCTGCGTGTGGCAAGTCAAAACAAGGTGAACACTTTTTCCACGGCTCCCAGGGGGGAGAGAGAGAGATGGAAGAAACACAGCGGAACAGCGCTATATGCAGGCCCTCTGCATTCTTCGCAAGGGTGAAAACTATGGAAAGGGTTGCCCAGATTTGTTTAAAACACATCCCCGAGAGAGTCAACCTTCATGTTATGCCAGACGGTCCCTTTCAAGCCACCATCCTGGGCTCAGTCCTATCGCCGCTCCCAACTGGAGGAAAGCCAACAAAAAGGTGCTGATTCAATGGGTTTATTCGGATCGGGATTAACAAGTGCTGCTTCTGGGAAGGCCACGACCCCATGAAGAAAGCAATGTATTTCTCTCTATGTGGTAGACTGCACTGGACTCTGGAGGATCCATCAACCCGGAGCTTGGAGGCCTTACTTTTAAAGAACGCCAAGCGTCACGGCTATGAGAGCCGGTGGGGTGTAGCGGACAGAGTGACAGGAACTCCGGAGAGGAGGAAAAAACCCACAAGCGCATGTAGGAAAATAAATTTTAGAAACGACAATGCTGAGGGTGGTGGGAAGCATAGCTTCCAAACATTTCCCACTCCCTCGGTTTGATGGCCAAACGCGGGGTCTGGAGACCGGCATCCGAAGAGAAAAAGGCTGTGCTATTTTTTGCCACGTTCCGGCGTTCGCTCTCCTTCGCCGTTCGTATTTTCCGAAGAGAGGATTGAAAAGCCGCGTCAACTGAAGGTTTACCGGGAGAGACGTTCGCCTGCTGCCCCCGGGGGGGTCCCGGCTCGTATTTTTTTCGGACAGCGACTGTCACAGCTAGGATTTCTGATGGTGAAAGTCGGGCGTCCGTACCCGACCACACGTCAAGGGCCCAAATCCCGTCCAGATGACAGCCGGGGCATCGACCTTGGCGCGACCGCCCTTCTCCTCCTGCCGCAGCCCCGTCTTGTCTCTTTCGATTACTCTGTCTCTTCTCCTCGGAACGACGAGTCGAGCCATGACCTTCACCGGAGACCGGGCCACGCTAACAACACACCCCAAATACCACACGTCCCCCGATCAAAACATCCTCGTTTTGTCCTGGCATTATAATATATATATATATATATATATCAAGGTAGGTATTTGCAAAGCCGCTGGCATTTTACGGGGTTGTCTCAGGTAACTCAGATGGTTACTCCAAGGACCCAAGAGCGTGTAAGACAGGAAAACGCATCTATACCACACTGCCGTATCCGTCGGACCCCAGTTTGGCCACCGTCGTTCCCTCCTGAGCAATGCTGAGATTTGTAGTTCCGAGTTCAAGGAGAAAGGCGGAGTAAAAAGTATTTTAAATAAACAAATAAATCAACTTGGGAGTACACACTCCTTTTCTGGAATCGCAGGAGAGAATTCCCTCGGCTCCTCCCTGAAAACGGTCAACCCCAAAAAGGAGTCAACGCCGTTCCTCTGGGTTCAAACCCGTATGAATGGATCGTCCGGGTCTGCTCAGAGAACCAGCCTGAACCAAACCTGATGATTCAGCCCACACAAGGGGCAACCAGACGCCCTTCGGGAGAAGGCCCACAAGCAGAGCCATCGGATGGAAACCCGGAACGCATCCTGGTTTCAGGCCCACCTGTTTTCAAAAGCTGAGTGAATCATTATTGGGACAGCCTCTTGGATTTGATTTACCGATTCATCACACTGATACTTTGCTTTCTGATTAGGGATTTTAACTCAGACACCCCAAGTCCCAGACAAACACTATAACCACTAGTCCACCACACCTAAATGAGCGACAGAGGCCTCAACATAATAAGCTCTCCAATATTTTTTCAGACTCTTTGCTGATCAAGTCACTGCCCACCAGCAGCTCCTGAGAGTCTCCAGTGGAGCATGATCTTTTCCACCACCTTCTGCCTTAACCCCATTTGGGGGCCAATGCTGAGGTTCGAACCCAGAACCTTCTGCACGCAACTGACAAGCATGGGCTTCCCTCGACTGGTCTCCAGAGTCATAAACAGCACACAGAGTCTGCATAAAGTGAGCCAGCGTTCCTCTGAAGTTGATTTTCCGTTGGAAAGCACGTGACTCCAGCTTCATGAGGGACAAGGGCATCCGTTCCGGGTTTTTATCAGAAATCTACGGCAGCATCCACAGCACTGAACCCTATCCTTAAAACAATTCAGAACCTTGGTGCTCAGGCTTGAAAGCTGGAGGGGATTGGCTTGCCTGGAACCATTCCCTGGCTTGAAGCCAAAGTTCATGCTAAAACCCGGCATGGATTCTCCGACCCCATGAACCTGGTGTCACCAGTTGACTCTGTTAGGAACTGTTCAAAGGTTAGGATCCTCCAAAAGCCATGCTCAAAAAGCCACCGTCTGATCGGAAGTCTCTTCCTTTCACGGTACCTGCCGCCCTCCCTTTCCCCATTTCTGCTCAAGGCAAATGTTGTTTTTCAAACACGCTCGGTTTTGTTCTCTTTCCAAAGGGACCGAAGCCCACCAATTTTCGACTTTCTCCAAACAGCAGCCTTTTTTTTTGCCGGCAGGCTCCATTATGTCATAGGAGAAAACGGGAGGAAGCAGCAGACAAGAGAGGAGCAAATAGAAGGTTTACTTTGGGAAGTCGGGAGACAGTCTGATCTGAGACCATGGCGGGGAAGAAAGTTATAATCACACAGCCCTTGTGGGCATGGCTCTGTAACACCGAGGCACTTTTTCCTGCCATCCTCAGCTCTCCAGAACCTCTCTGGAAGGAAGGAAGGCAGGAAGGACAGGGAAAAGGAAGGAAGGAAGGACAGGGAAAAGGAAGGAAGGCAGGCAGGCAGGCAGGAAGGACAGGGGAAAACAAGGAAGGCAGGCAGGCAGGCAGGAAGAACGGGAAAACAAGGAAGGAAGGAAGGAAGAACAGGGGAAAACAAGGAAGGAAGGAAGGAAGGAAGGAAGGAAGGAAGGAAGGAAGGAAGGAAGGAAGGAAGGAAGGATTTCCCTAGCAGCCACCTCCACAGCCATGCAAACTGCAAAGGATATGGCTTGGTCCTGGATGGGCAATCAGGAGATGTTAGCCTTAACACACTCCAAACTTTTATCGCTGCGGTGAGATTCTTTAATTCGAGGAAACCAGCTACCAATCAGCACTTAATTATTTACGGAGGCAAAGTCAGTGCCACCATCAAATCCGGGTGCCTAAGAAGAAAGATTTGCTTCCTACATGTTTTAGACATTCGGTTTGCTCATCTTAAAAACTGAAAAGAGGTCCAGATGTGGGAGAAAGAGTTTCACTGAGAAGGGAAAAAAGCTGTTACAAAGCCAGTATGTGCATCTCAAATTTGACCTCAACCCTGGTGGGAGAGATAACCATAAAAAAAAGAAAGAAAATTAAGCAGGAGCTATTAGGGAAAAAAAAGTTTAAAATGATTTTGTTCTGTGGGTTCTTTAGGAAGGCTGTACCAGGGAACCAAGCAACCTCCTGTGGTCGTTTTCAGGAGAAAATTAGCCGTCTGAAGTTCTCGGATAAGGGAGGTACTCCCTCCCTCTTTGGTTAAAACAACGAGAGACTTAAAAAAAAAATCCAAGTGCAAAATTCAATGACAGCCAAGTCATTGAGCGACATCCAGTCTGCTTCAGGAAGAAAAAAGAAATCAATGCCGTATCAGATTTTACTCTTCCCTTGCAAACCGACCCAGCCATAAATGAGACGAAACCAAAAGCCACCTCTTTAACTCAGGATGTGAGCGTTATTCGTCGTGTTAAATTGGGGTGCCCCTTTTCACCAAGGGGAGGCTTGAGAGACAGTCATAATCTCTCTGGAAAAGGTAATGGTGCTAAAAGTGGAAGGCAGCAGGAAGAGAGGAAGAGCAAAGACGAGATGGACCGACTCCCTAAAGGAAGCCATGGCTTTTGAGTCTGCAAGACCTGAGCAGGGCAGTGGAAGACAGGGCATTTTGGAGATCGCTCATTCACAGCGTCGCCACGAGTTGAAGATGACTTGATGACACTTTTAATTTAGTTTTCGAGCAACCACTACAGAACGCTGTGGTGTGTAGAAAGCATCCTTCGCAAGGTTCCAGCCAGCCAACCTTGCTGGAATATCTATTACTGATCCCCGTTTTTGCTCATTAGCTACTCCACTGCCCAGATTTATCTCTCCCTAATCCGAACGAAGGCCCAAGCTTTAAGGAACCCATTTTCTCTCCACCCCACTTTTCCCAGCGGTTAATCAACTGACACTTCAAGTTGATTAATCTATGCGAGGATCTGTTTGCAGATCTATCTTCTATTGGATTGGATTTGTTGAATTTGAAGGAAAGCGGTTTGGCTTGCAACCCTGCACCCCCAACAGTTGATCAACGCAGGCTTTGGTGGATTAATCGTCTCCGGAAAAGCTAGCACAGGAATGCAAATTTGGACCCTAAGTATGGCCCTTGCACCTGAAAAAAAACAAACAAACAGACTTCCGTATCTCCAAAAGCTAGTTACCGAGCCTCGTTTGAAGGAACAGTTTTCCCAATGGTTAATCAACTCAAGCATCAGTTGATTAATCCACCGGAAAGAAAGCTAGTTAAGAGGCGAGTTTTAAGCTACTGGGTTTCACCACCGTTTGGCCCCTGGCCGGTCCTTTTCCAAACTTAAAACGTTTCCCCTGGGGGATATTGTTTGCTTCTTACAGATATACAGGTCCAACCAAATCAGACAGATAGGAAGGAAGGAAATAAGATGAAGGGATGGCTGAAGAGAGAGAGAGAGAGAAAGACACAGAAAAAAGGAAGAATGAATGGGTGGGTGGGTGGGTGGATGGATAGGAAGGAAGGAGCTGATGATAGATAGATAGATAGATAGATAGATAGATAGATAGAAGGAAGGAAAGGATAGATAGATAGATAGATAGATAGATAGATAGATAGATAGATAGATAGATAGATAGATAGATAGATAGATAGATAGATAGATAGATAGATAGATAGATGGATGGATGGATGGATGGATGGATGGATGGACGGACGGACGGACGGACGGACGGATGGACAGATGGGTGGGTGGGTTGATGGATGGGCGGACAGACAGACAGACAGACTTACTTCCTTCAGTGGTCTCACAAAGGGGTCGCTCCCCCTTGTTTCGGCATTGAGTGTTACATCGTTCCCACCAGGGCAGCCTTCCGAGGGCCACCCCAGCCCCGCTTTGTCCTGTATCCCACCCCCTTGGGAAGAGGGGGCGGGGGTCCAGCAGCGGCCCCAGGAACCCATTTGGGGGTGGGAGGATGTTCACAGTTCCTAATGAGACCTTCCCTTTTGGCAGGGACTGATTTATTTATTAGGCTTTCCGGCACTCACTCTCGCCAGCAAAGCACGAGGAGGGAAGGAGGCGGGGCAGGGGTGGGGGAAAAATATATGCATTCTATTTTGCCCAGCATCCTTCTGTCTTCCCGGCATGCCTCGGTCTTCCCTCTCCCCCGCCCCATCCTCGGGCAGTCCTTCCCACCCGTCTGCCCCCACTGCGTGTTGGGGATGCCCGGCTGCCTCCAAGTGTCGTTAATTCAATAACCTGCTATATAATTACTCTGAAATAAACTACTATTCTTCTGACGGTCACACGACAGCTGTGAACCCCTTACGGCACAGGAGGCAGAAGGTGGGGGTCTCCGGGGAGGGGGTGAGGAGGGGGACCACCTTCTGTCCGTCAATGGTGGGGGGGGCCATTAAATCCCCTCCTCAGCCCAGAATCAAGAATGATGTTTCAATCGTTAGATTCATGTATATCTATCTATCTATCTATCTATCTATCTATCTATCTATCTATCTATCTATCTATCTATCTATCTATCTATCTATCCTTTCCTTCCTTCTATCTATCTATCTATCTATCTATCTATCTATCTATCTATCTATCTATCTATCTATCTATCTATCTATCTATCTATCTATCTATCTATCTATCCTTTCCTTCCTTCTATCTATCTATCTATCTATCTATCTATCTATCTATCTATCTATCTATCTATCTATCTATCTATCTATCTATCTATCTATCTATCTATCTATCTATCCTTTCCTTCCTTCTATCTATCTATCTATCTATCTATCTATCTATCTATCTATCTATCTATCTATCTATCTATCTATCTATCTATCTATCTATCTATCTATCCTTTCCTTCCTTCTATCTATCTATCTATCTATCTATCTATCTATCTATCTATCTATCTATCTATCTATCTATCTATCTATCTATCTATCTATCTATCCTTTCCTTCCTTCCTTCCATCTATCTATGACCCATCAATCCGTTCGTCTCTCTTTTTCATCCATCTGTCTGTCTATCATCTATTTCTCATCAATTTATTATCTATCTTTCTGTCATCAATTCCTTATTTCTCATCAATTCACTATAATCAATTCTCTCTCTCAATAATCTTTCTTCCTCTCTCTATCATCAATTCATTATCTATCTATCTATCTATCTATCTATCTATCTATCTATCTATCTATCTATCTATCTATCTATCTGTATGCATCTAAATAACTACGCATGTGTGTTTTCTGCATGCATACATACATAAATATGTAGACATGCATACAATCATCCTACCATCGACCTCAAACTGGAAAGCTCTCTTTCGAATATATATCACCATGTTCAGTTTACACAGCTATGAAAATTGGGAAAGATCAGGAACATCCCAAGATATATAGTTTTGTGCAATTCGCTTCGATGCCTCGGGTTGGGCAATGCCAGTACAGGACTGCTAAAAACCAGTTCGATAAAAGTCTCGTCCATCCTCGGACTTTTGTTGCCGTGAATGGGCCAGGGTTCGAATTTGCTTCAAATTCGTGTCTCCAGAAAACACCCTGCCCTTTCGGAAGACGGGGAGAAAATCCCTCACGCTTAACTGCCAGGACCAGAGAAACAACCTGTTTTCCAGCCCTGAAAAACACGCATTAAGGCAGGGCCCCTCGAGCAGACGGGTACGTTGAGACTCAGCTATGGTGGGACTACAATGCCCAGCAGCCACAGCAACACGCCCATGGTACGGAATGCTGGGAGATGCAATCCCCAAAAGTGGTTTGGGTCTCCAGCCAGGGGTTGGGAGTTCGAATCCCCCACTGGGCCTCCTTGACAGGGGCTGGACCGGATGATCCTTAAGGGTCCCTCCCAGCTCTGCCGTTCTAAGATGATTTTGAGGGTTGGATTTTGCTCGCCTCACATGTATAGCCTTTGAACTCCTCTTGAGCCATCTCCCTCAACCCCACTCTGGTAGCCCAGTGCTGGACTCCCAACTCCCATCATCCCCAGATAGCCATCTCTCTCTAGGTATTCTTTGACATCAGAGCCCAAGAAATATCGGGACGGCTGCCCTTTACACACAGACGGGGGAAAGCACCTCTCTCTAAGTGTTCTTTGACTCCAATCCGCACCCAGTCCTCAGGGACGATGGGGCTTGTAGTCCGTCAACCTCTAAAGGGCTTCACCGGGAACCAGCTGTGTGCTAGAAAATAAGGAAAAGGCTGGACCGTCAGAGAAAGGACCTTCAAGCCACTCCTGCCAACCTCGCGGCAACACAGAAATCCTCGAAACGACGGCATCCACCGACGGATGGCGGGAAGGACAGAAACGACCACCAGGTTTGAAATCACGCCCCCCCGAATCACCAACGCTTTTTTAAAAATTCAGTTTAGAGAACCAACCACGCCACAGACCCGTCGGCTGCCCCTTACAATCTTCTGTTCTCAGACTCTCTCTCGTTACGCCTCGTCCTTCCGGCCTTCTTTCCTTCTGCCCAGAATCCCCCGAGCCAAAGCCAAGCCCCATGGGATTCGCAGACCGAAAGAGAGGAAGCATTCGAACTTGGTCCCGGAGAACGTATTCTAGCGAGGGAAGGTGGCACCGAACCCGCCGCTTAAGATAGGAAACTTTGAACCCTTCAGAGGTGTGTGTGTGTGTCTCACATGTCCAAGGATCCCAGAGCACCTACGGTGGATGACAGAGCTCTAGAGCGCATGTGGAGGATGATGATAGAGTCCTAGAGCGCATAGGGAGGATGATAGACTGCCTCCCACTCAGGAACGGTTGGAGGCGACTCAAGAAAACTGTGCAAGACACTGAACTTTGAGTATTCAAAAGGAACCGGCCGGAAAAACAACAACCCCAAACTGGATGTACGTTCCCGCTTCCCCCGACAGTGACACCCGCACGCACGCACACCCTAACTAACTACAGCCTCGTTTGGAAATTACAAAGCTGTCCTCCGCTTTGAACACACGCAACGCCCCGGCAATTAAGGAGAGATAATTGCTCAACAAAGCCATCGATGGGAAGTGATTTGTGCAACCAACGAGCCTAGTTACAAGCTACCTGGTAACAGGACGCTTAAACTCCAACCTTGATTAGTGAGGCGGGGGGGGGGGGCTCACATTAGAATAGGCTCTGCCCAAGGGTTGAAAAGAGAAGTCCCAACGGCGCAGCCGAGAAGTGAGAAAATGGATCAAGATGGCAAGAAGGGAGGAGGAGGATCTGGGGTGGGAAGCACCGGATGGGCTTTTTGTGTCCCGCAGCCAAGAACTAAGAAAATGGATCAGGATGGCAAGAAGGGAGGAGGAGGATCTGGGGTGGGAAGTACTGGATGGTTTTTTTGTGTCTCGCAGCCAAGAACTAAGAAAATCGATCAGGATGGCAAGAAAGGAGGAGGAGGATCTGGGGTGGGAAGCACCGGATGGGCTTTTTGTGTCCCGCAGCCAAGAACTAAGAAAATGGATCAGGATGGCAAGAAGGGAGGAGGAGGATCTGGGGTGGGAAGTACTGGATGGTTTTTTTGTGTCTCGCAGCCAAGAACTAAGAAAATCGATCAGGATGGCAAGAAAGGAGGAGGAGGATCTGGGGTGGGAAGCACCGGATGGGTTTTTTCTGTCCCGCAGCCAAGAACTAAGAAAATCGATCAGGATGGCAAGAAAGGAGGAGGAGGATCTGGGGTGGGAAGCACCGGATGGGTTTTTTCTGTCCCGCAGCCAAGAACTAAGAAAAACGATCAGGATGGCAAGAAAGGAGGAGGAGGGTCTGGGGTGGGAAGCACCGGATGGGTTTTTTGTGTCCAGATGAGTGTCTCACATTTTGCAGAGATGGGGGTGGTGGCAGAGAGCGAAGGGCGAAGACGGGGGCAAGAGAGAGGAGTGTTCAGGTTGGGGAGAAAGGAAAAGAGAGAGGGGTGGACACAGAGAAAATGGAAGGAAGAAACCATTCAAAAGTTTTGCAACTTAGAAGTTTTCTGCAGAAAATCAAATACAGCCAACAACCTGCAAAGTTGATTTGCGGCATTCTCCCCCCACGGGGATAAACATGAGCCCTGTTGATTTATTTACTTTTAAAAGCCACAAACAGTTAAAACGGTGATGGGTGGCAAGCCCCCTCCCCCCAAGAATTAAGGATGAGGGATCTCTCTGTTGGGCTTTGTGGCTGGTTTCCTCTGTGTAAGCGCTTCAGTTTATACGGGGCGAGTTCGGGCGGCTTTGTAAACCATCCTGGTTTTAAAAACAAGTTGTATTAAAATGGCCCATAAACTTTAGTGGACTGCAGAAATATATCGAACGGGGCAGGAATGTCGGCTGCACGGCATGTCGGTCAGGAGTTCACTGTGTGCAGATTGCTGGAAAACTAATCTGAAAAAAAATATGTGTATATCCTATAAGCTACCGTGTAGAAAAATGGTGATAAAATAGCAGTGGGAACTCAAAGACACCCCAGCGAGGCCCTAAACCAGAAAGGAGGGCAGGGCTAGGATGCCGAAAGGATGCAGATCGAAAAGAAAGGTCAGGCAATGAACGGTGACACAATGAAAGAAACAAGCTATGATGGGGAAACTAGGTTGTGGGAGGGAGGCTAAAGGGAAAACCTGGTTAGTGGGAAAACCTACAGAAAACCTGGTTAATGGAAAAAAACCTACAGAAAACCTGGTTAATGGGGAAAAAAACCTACAGAAAACCTGGTTAATGGGAAAAAAACCTACAGAAAACCTGGTTAATGGGAAAAAAACTACAGAAAACCTGGTTAATGGGAAAAACCTAAAGAACACCTGGTTAATGGGAAAACCTACAGAAAACCTGGTTAATGGGGAAAAAAACCTACAGAAAACCCGGTTAATGGGAAAAACCTAAAGAACACCTGGTTAATGGGAAAACTTATAGAGCAGGACGTTGCATTTTGGGCAGTGGAAGCCGACAATGCGTTCACAGGGGAGGGTCCGTGCGTACTCTTGGGGTGTTAGTCCGAAATTTACAGGAGTTGCCCAAACTTGACCCTGCAAAGAGAGATTGCACTTTGGACAGCAAAGGGATACAGTTTCAGCGACAACCAGGAGTGGATTGCCCTGCGGGCATCAGAGACGCCGGCCACCACGGGAAGCGGGATCGGACCAAAATCCGGACAGTAAAACATCCTCGACACTCAGAGATGGGAACGAAGGGTTTCCTCTCTGCTGAATGTCCATTTAGGTAGTATTTGGGGTGTATATCAGCTGTTGGCAAACTCAGAGGACTGAACGACCACCGTGGGAACAGCATGTCTGTCCGGACCGGCTTTTCGTCCGAACTTGTAAAGTTCTGCCTACATTCTTATGGCAAAAAAGGAGTTTCCATCCCTGTTGTTAACTAGGCTTTCTTGTTCCCACCGCTCATCATTCCTCATAGGGACCCTAACAGGGTTTCTAAGGTATGGGAGATATTTCAGGTGTGATTTTACCACCCTCGCCCCCCCCCGGTTAATTTCCATAGCTGAGCGGGAATTCGAACCCGAGACTCCTTAGTCCTAGCCCATCACTCGATCCACTACACCACAATAGATCTCCCAGAGGTCAATACGAAGCCATTTGGAGGCAAGGCGCAGGGGGTACTTCTCAGGACAAAAAAACTCAAGATGACAAGTCAAAATCTCATGCGAGAAACTATAAAAAGGATTCACAGGGAGCACGGCTTTGGAGCATCGGATACACCCGGTTTGAGGCGAGGGGTTGGAAAGCGTCTAGCCGAGCAACACATGGAAACGCTTATACCCCCAGCCTCACATGTTCAAACTTTCAACTCCCCTCTACACGGCTCTTGCTGCAGGATGCACCATTTCCCTTCTGGAAGAAAAACTGTCCTTGAAATTTGCAAAAATCAAAATAAATTTTTTTTAAAAAAATACTGCCACAAATTTCAATCATACTGGGGGGGGGGGGGGGGGGGAACCAAGACAGAAAAAAATTTCAAAGTTCCAGAATTCGATCATCTGGGGCCTCAGAGGAGACCAAACTTAGAAAAGAAATCAGTTTTTTTAAAAAAAATACTACAACTCCCATAATCCCCCAGCCACTACAGGAAGTAGACATTTGGGAAGGAGTTCCCAGCCGACGTTCCTTTTTTTTCCTCAGCTATGTTTCTTTTGGGATCCCTTCAGAAACTTTAACAGATTTGTAACTTTGAGATCTGTAACAAAAGTTTCAGAAACTTTAACAGATTTGTAACTTTGAGATCTGTAACAAAAGTTTCAGAAACTTTTAACAGATTTGTAACTTTGAGATCTGTAACAAAAGATCTGTTACAGATCTCAAACAAAAGTTTGAGATCTGTAACAAAAGTTTCCAGCCCGTTATGGAGACACAGTGGGGGATTCGAACTCCCAACCTCGGGCTCCGCACAAGATAGCACCCATCGTTCCCCCTCCCATTTGACTTGATCCTCAGAACAACACCCTTGTGAGGTTGGTCAGGCAGAGAGAGACAGATTGGTCCAAGATCAACCTAAGACTTCTATGGCTCCATGAGGACTAGGCCCTTGATCTCACTTGTTTGCATCTATCAGCTGGTGCTTACTTCATTATTCGACACTGGTGTTAAAATCTTTAGAGTAACTCTTAGTGTGGACAGTTACTTAAAGGAATTACATTAATATCAGGTTTGCATGACCCCTCCCCCATGCTGAAATGCATAAATTTCTGGCAGTGCGAATTTTCCAAATCGGACCACCTCAGTATTCCAGACGAGCCTCCGGAGACGTAGCTCCAAACAAAGTATATTCACCCACGTCCAAAATGTCCCACGTTCACAACAACACAACTGTAGGAGGCAAAAACGGCACTCGCTAGAGGTCTGCACTGTTCACCCCGGAGAGCAGACAGGAAGGAAGGAAGGAAGGAAGGAAGGAAGGAAGGAAGGAAGGAAGGAAGGAAGGAGCTGATGATGAATGGAAGGAAGGAAGGAAGGAAGGAGCTGATGATGAATGGAAGGAAGGAAGGAGCTGATGATGAATGGAAGGAAGGAAGGAAGGAAGGAGCTGATGATGAATGGAAGGAAGGAAGGAAGGAAGGAAGGAGCTGATGATGAATGGAAGGAAGGAAGGAGCTGATGATGAATGGAAGGAAGGAAGGAAGGAAGGAAGGAGCTGATGATGAATGGAAGGAAGGAAGGAGCTGATGATGAATGGAAGGAAGGAAGGAGCTGATGATGAATGGAAGGAAGGAAGGAAGGAAGGAGCTGATGATGAATGGAAGGAAGGAAGGAGCTGATGATGAATGGAAGGAAGGAAGGAAGGAGCTGATGATGAATGGAAGGAAGGAAGGAAGGAAGGAAGGAAGGAAGGAAGGAAGGAAGGAAGGAAGGAAGGAAGGAAGGAAGGAAGGAGCTGATGATGAATAGAAGGAAGGAAGGAATGAAGGAAGGAAGGAAGGAAGGAGCTGATGATGAATGGAAGGAAGGAAGGAGCTGATGATGAATGGAAGGAAGGAAGGAAGGAGCTGATGATGAATGGAAGGAAGGAAGGAAGGAAGGAAGGAAGGAAGGAAGGAAGGAAGGAGCTGATGATGAATAGAAGGAAGGAAGGTAGGTAGGAAGGAAGGAAGGAAGGAGCTGATGATGAATGGAAGGAAGGAAGGAAGGTAGGAAGGAAGGAAGGAGATGATGATGAATGGAAGGAAGGAAGGAGCTGATGATGAATGGAAGGAAGGAAGGAAGGAAGGAGCTGATGATGAATAGAAGGAAAGAAGGAAGGAGCTGATGATGAATGGAAGGAAGGAAGGAAGGAAGGAAGGAAGGAAGGAAGGAAGGAAGGAAGGAAGGAAGGAAGGAAGGAAGGAAGGAAGGAAGGAGCTGATGATGAATGGAAGGAAGGAAGGAAGGAGCTGATGATGAATAGAAGGAAAGAAGGAAGGAGTTGATGATGAATGGAAGGAAGGAAGGAAGGAAGGAAGGAAGGAAGGAAGGAAGGAAGGAAGGAAGGAAGGAAGGAAGGAAGGAAGGAAAACAGTTTTGAATAAAATGAAACAAAATAAAATTGGAAGCATGCAAAGGACCCATTTCTGTGCTGATTTATTTTACACCTATTGCAGGCCAGCTTCCTCTCGCTGGGGGGAACCGAGGTGGCTCACAAGGTTCCACCAAGCAATACTGAAAACACAAGAAGTTAAAGATTTAGAAGCAATGAAAGTGCAATAAAAATGAAAATCCATAAAAAGCACTTTAAAAACTTCTTGAGTTTTGAAAACCTTGGTGTTTTATGAATGTCGCCAAAAAAAGAAACCTTACTAAGAGCTGCAGGATAGTTTTCCTCATCTTGCTTAATAACAATAACAATAGCAAGAACAACAACACGCAAACAGATGACACAATTAAACATGACAGAGTGGCAAATTAGTGCACTGGGCATTATGCAAAAATTATAACTTGCCGGCCTCCAAAAACCCGTGGGAACATCAGGGGGAGAAGGTGTCAGAAAATGAGGAAGTCAAGATCTTGTGGGATTTCCGGATCCAAACGGATAGACACCTTGAACATAACCCCCCAGACATAGCAGTAATAGAACGAAGAAAGGTCTGGATCGTTCACGTTGCAATTCCGGGGGATGCCAGAGTTGAAAATAAAGAATTGGAAAAACTAACCAAGGACAGAGACCCAGCCATCGAAACATCTGGCTCGGGGATGAAGCCCACTTCAGGGGTCCCCGTCGTCATCGGGGCTTTGGGAACAACCTCCAGAAATTTCACACAGTGCTATAAGCAGTTGCAGATCTCAGAAATCACACCACCATCAGAGCTATAAAAAACGGCAATATGAGGAACAGCCTACATCCTGCACCGATATTGAACAGGTACTTAGGTTTTTGGTTAAAACTTGCCTCTGTTCTATCATATCGGTCAATGTTTTTATAATTTTGAATGATCGTGCCTGGTGTTTTTGAACCACAGTTGTTATTTGCCGTCAAGTTGAAACCAACTTATAGTAAGCGAGATATTTAAGGAGTGGTTTTACCAGTTCCATGTGTTTCCGTGACTGAGGGTGAATTCGAACCCAGGCCTCCTGAGGGGGTAAGTCCATCACTCTATCCACAACACCACACTGGGTATATCCCAATAATGCTGGAGTGTTATTTAGTATTTTAAAGGTGGTGGGAAACTCCAGTGAAGAAAGGGGGAATGTCAGCCAAGAGGCGGCGCGCGGCTCTATGTCTCCCGCAAGAAATTCGCTCCGTGGCACACCCCGATCCCAAGGGCTCTTGTTCCCAACACGCTTCCCCCCCCCTTCTGCTCGCAGAGAAGACAACACTCCCGTCTTCAAAAATTAAGCACCGGTTCTCAAAAGCCGTTCGTTTCCCGCGATCCACGCTCGTTCGGCGCCTCCTCGCCCGTTTCCGCGCCATTAGCAGAATCCGGAAATTGCGGAAAATTGGCGGAAGGGGTTTTGTTGGTGGGGGGCTGTGAAGAAATCAACTACACATTAAAATAAAGCAGAAGGAAGAGAGGAAATGGGTTTGCCCTCACGCCTGCCACCTAAGAACGTTATTAATTGATGGGAGCAATTTCCTCACATCAGAGATTTAATGTTTTTTTTTTTTAATGTCTCCATTTGATCTCTTTCCTACATTCTGGAGATCGTCCTTTCCTCCAAAGGGACTGTAAATGAATCGGCCCCGCTTTGTCCATTTCCGGGCAGCGGGCAGAAGGTTTCGCTCGCTTTGAAAATGCTGAACTGAATTAGCCCCAAGTCATTTTTTACTAGCCCAAGAAGCTAGGAGGCTCAGTCTCCCTAAATCAGCACAGAAGCCGCTTGGAAATCCTGCAGAAAACATAAAAATGTCATTTTACGAAAGAAGGGGGAGGTCCCGGCGGGCTGGTCGCCCCGTGTGGCCTCCCTGATCGCCATAGGCGATCAGGCAAGTTGTTGGAAAACCACCCCATGTTCTCAGGTGGCTTTCTTGCGCGGGATGGGGCTACCAACGAACACAAGCCTGTACCCTGGGTTCAAATCTAAGAAACAGGTCATAGCTAGAAGGTTCACAGGGGACACTTGGATCACATTGTTCTTGACACAGAATTATGGAATTGTGGTGTTCAATGGTACCCCTCCAAAGGTCATCAAGTCCAGCCCCTGTCAATGCCGGACATCCACAGCTGGATCCTCTAAACAGTGGTCCCCAACCTTCGGCCTCCAGATGTTCTTGGACTTCAACTCCCAGAAATCCTGGCCAGCAGAGGTGATGGTGAAGGCTTCTGGGAGTTGTAGTCCAAGAACCTCTGGAGGCCCAAGATTGGGGACCACTGCCCTAACAGATGGTCATCCAACTTCCTTCTATAAACCTTCCTTCCATCATCCAACGTCTTACAGCTCTTGCTCTCAGGAAGGCCTCCCTAATATTCAGTTGGAACATCCTTTCTTCTAATTTGACCCTAACGGTTCGGGTCTGAACCTGACCAGCTTTTTTCCATCTTCCTCACGACAGCCCTTCAAATGTTCAAAGAGGGCCATCGTCTCAGCTTTCCGTCTTGTCTTCTCCACCATGGCTAATCATCCTCAACCTACGTCTTAAACTTTAGACAGAATCTCTTATAAAATTTGACTCTACTCCAGAGGGAAACCAAAAAGTTTCTTCTGTCTTCAGATATTTGATCATACCGCCTCCCAGCCTTCGTTCTCTGAGCTAAACACATTCCGTTCCCTCAATCGTTCTCCATCTCGGCCACGATCCTCTGCACCCCTTCCCGTTTTCTGACATCCTTCGTAAACCAGGGGGTCCCAAGTTGGACACAGAAACCCAGCTGAGCTGTGACCAAAGCAGAACCGAGTGGTGCCACACAGTCTCCAAGATCCTGTGGAACTCACGGCCACCACAGGATGTGGTGCCAGCCCCCGGCAACTGGAGGGGTTACTGGGCAAGGTGTTCGCTTACGATTTCCCCTCTTTCTTTTCTTTTTTTGCCACCAGTCCTACACTGTTGGTGGGAATAAAATGACAGGCTTCCGATTTATGCCAGACCTGAACTTCAACAAGAACGCAGCAGAACAATGCCATTGCCCGGCAAATACAGAAGCAACCTTCAAACCAGGGGATTTCGAACAAGGCTGCCAACTTTTCCTTTGACTAGTGCAGCTATGCTTTTTTTTTTAGCCCTCCTCCTGACCCTGGCGATCCTCTCCCATTTCTCCTGGTGCTATGAAAACACTCCCCCCCCCCTGCGCCCACATCCAAACCAAACCGGACAGATTTCATCTTTTAAAAAAAAGAAAAGAAAAAAAAGGTGGTGCTCTTCCCCTGAACAGTTGGCAACCCAAACCACAAGGCGCCTGCTCGCCTCAAGCCTAGTACGGAACAAT
Organism: Intellagama lesueurii; assembly: GCA_037013535.1. Classification (NCBI taxonomy): domain Eukaryota; kingdom Metazoa; phylum Chordata; class Lepidosauria; order Squamata; family Agamidae; genus Intellagama; species Intellagama lesueurii. The sequence goes on from JBAJHW010000020.1 coordinate 5,213,990, forward strand.
AGAAAAGACAACGTGGATGCCTCCTCCACGCCTCGCCAAGGAACAATGGCATCCTATGGTTGAAGAAGGGGAAAGAAAACAGGGTGGGAGGAGGAAGAGAAACAAAGGCCAGCGTTGTCCGCTGCGGGTTACGGCTGGAACTTCTTCGATCAAAATAACTTTAGGAGGGCTAAAAACAACAACAACATGTCCACGGCATTGCCTTCTGTCCATAATAAATGGACACACCGTTATATATATATATATATAGACATGATCGAGTGTGGATTCCCCCCCGCCGTCTTAAACCATCTGTAAACCCCCCCCCCGAATTTCTCCCAGGGGGAACCCCAGACCGGGGGGGGGGGAGGTTTTAAGCCCCTTTCTTTCTCCATTTCTGTCCAATGAGGCATGACTGAGCACGCATGCACCTCGCATCCTCCAGTGCACGCAGGCACACAAAGGATTACCGTCCGCTGCGGTTTTGGGGCCGAGCCGGCAGGGTAGGGAAGCTTGTTCCCTTCGCATTCAAGCGGGGGAGGATTTGGGGAGGGCGGAGAGGAGAGGTCTGTGAGGACAGGATGCATCGGTTTTATTTTTTTGCCGAGAACGGCGTTTGAGTCGGATGCAACCGCGGCGTGCCAAATGGCAACGGCGTGTGGATTGAAGAAAATGCAATAGGTTCTGGAGGAGGAAGGATCGGCGGGGAGAGAGAAGCAAGGTGGGGGGGGGGAGCAGGCCCAGAAAGGGGTGGTCAAAAGAGACACGGGGTTTTGGTTTTTTTTGGCAAAATCACTCACCCAAAGGGGAATCGACCCACCGCTCCGGCATCTTTTTCTCCCACCCTGCTTCCTGCCACCGGTCTGGCCAATTTCTCCTCCTCGGCTTCGGAGATCAAGCCCATTCCATCTGGTGGCCAATCGAGAGCGGAGGGAGGGAGGGAAAGGGGGGGGAAGCAGAGAAAGGGGGCACCAAATAGAAGAGCGGACGAAAGATCACAGATTTGAGACGCCCGAACGGAGAGCCGACCAAGGGAGGAAAAAAATAAATAAAGTTCCACGCTATGTTTTTAATTTGAAGCCGGTCCGAACCAGAGAGAGGGTCGAGACGGGAGACCTCTTAGGGCATGTCGGAGGGAGGGATGTGGAAAAGGGGGCTCCCGATTCCCAGGCCTTCTGATTTTCCATTCCTAAATTTCTTAGGAGCTTGGGAGATCGAAGCGACCCACTTGGGTCCCGATTTTGGGGAGGAAAGCCGGAGGGGAGCCCAAGAAGTCAACGGAGGAATAAGCCGCAATAACAAAGCCAGTTCTGTTGGGAGAAAGGAAGGGAGACTTTTAGGGCCGTTTTGTACCCCACATTTGAGGCTGTGGTCACCCCATATTTATTCCAGGGGTGAGGAAACCCCCAGACATTCAGCATCATTATAAAGAGAAGAGGAAGGGATTCAGAATTAGAATTAGAATTAGAATTAGAATAATAATAATAATAATAAAATCTTAGAACTGCAGAGCCGGAAAGGACCATCTGGATCATCGAGTCCCAGTGGGGGATTCGAACTCCCAACCTCTGGCTCCGCAGCCAAAGACCTAAACCACTGAGCTATCCAACAGATCGGTGTTCAGTATTGTCTTCCCCAACAGGGAAAGCAGTTTTAAAAAACATGAGGTTGGAAGGCAGATGCATTTTCCCATCCAGGTTAATTGCCCGCCACTGAAAGGTTACAATCCGCTGCGGTTTTCGAGCCGAACCGGGGAATCCAGGTCAACCTGTCCTTACTCTTCACCTTACTCATCCATCACAGTCTCATTCACTAGTACCTTTTCAGGACAAGGAGAGAAACCTCCCCTGTGAGCTGAGAACAAACTTAGTAGAAGTACGGCTTGGAGGTAACTAGTTACAAGCAACACAGTTACACGAGACTAGTTACTTCCTGGGGTACAAGCCATGCAACTAGTAGTTACAAAGTTGGGGAAGGTAAGCATGACCCCCTAGGTACCGAAATATGAGAAATATCACCTAGTTACTTTCAGAAAGTTACCTTCAAAGGCATTTTAGAGACATTTTGAATTTTTTCCAGTTGTACGCTATTCTTCACTTTTTAGTTACACAGGCTGGGGCTGCTGGGAGCCGGAGTCCCACCACATCTGGATGATTGGGCTAATTTGAAGGGGACCCAATGGAAAACCGATGGGCATGGCTTTTTTTAAAAACTAAAACCTTTTAAATTGAACTAAATCTCCAGTAATTTCTGAACTTTTTAAAATTAAAATTAGAACCACAGAGTTGAAAAGGGGCCCTCAAAGGCCATCGGGTCCAACCCCCTGCTCAGTACAGGAAACCCAAATCAAAGCAGATCTGACAGATGGTTAATTAAATGCATTTTTCTTAATTTAAAGGAAAGAGGAATGGCCAGAGCTCTGAATGAAAGCTTCCCATGTATACGGTCCTGGGTTCAAATCTTCAGCATCTCCAGCTAGACAGATCCGGTAGCCAGTGAAAGGAAAGATACTACCACTTACAGCCATATCACGGAGCGAGACAGACGTATGTCACGGCATCCTGTGGTCCTATTTGAAAACAGCTTTTATTTAAAGCCACGAGGACTAGAAACTTGGCTTTTCCCAACAGGCCTAAGCTCGGGGAGCAGAGCAGCAGCACTATAGGAAGAAAAAGGCCCGGGTTCAGTTTCCGGCATTGCCATTTGGAATTGGAGAAATGCCCCTCCGTCTACGACGGAGAAAAGACCCATGGGTCCTACCCAAGACTCTGGCGAGGGGCAGCTGCCCGTCGGAGTGGGCGAATCCAGCCTAGAGAGATCAGAGACCACGCTCATGTACGGTACATTCTCAAACCCGGCCGTTTTCTCTGCACAAGGAGAGCAGACCCATCCCTCGGCAGAGGAATCTTATTGGGTTCCAAAGCCCATCCTCCCCTTCTCTCCCTCGCCAGGTTGGAGCCTAAGAGGGAAAAGCCATCTGGCCGGCCCAGAGAGTAGCGCCAAGCAGATGGGTCACAACCCGGTTTTCCGTTCCAGGGGGAACACATGGCTTCGTTCGTCAGAGCCAGAGGAAATTCTTGGCCTCGGTCTTGTGGGTCCCAATACAGCAGAGCGGTGAAATCAATGCAACGTACACAACGGGCGACTTATACAAATCCCCATTGACTTCAATGGATCCACTAACACTTAGTGACCTCCAAGAGGTTCTGTCTTTAACAGCTCTGCTCTCCTCCCGCAAACTCAGGGTCGTGGTTTCCTTTAGGGAGTCAACACATCTCACGTCCAGCCTTCCTCCTCTCCTGCTGCCTTATTTTTTTCCCCCCCAGGGTTAGGTAACAACTAAATTTAAGCCGTGCCAAGGACAATTTTCAGACATAAATCCAATTTAATTTAATGCACAGCAGGATTTCCGCCTCGCCCCCTTTCTGTTTTAACTATGGCAGCCTTACCGAAATCTACCCCCTTACATTTCCGCCCACTGGTTCAAATCCTGCCCTCCGAGGCAGCTGATATAAGAAGTCGATGTTGTCTTCCACGTGATGATCCTTCTGATATTTTCAAGTTCTAATCCTTCTCTTCTCAAGGCTAAAAAAATACCCAGCTTCTTCAACTGGTTCTTTCAGGACATGATTTCCAGACCGCTCAGTGGCCTTGACCACTATGTATAGAATCATCTATTCAGAAGGGAACCCACAAGGTCATTTAGTCCAACCCCTGCTCAGGAAGAAACGGATACGGTCATTTGTAAGGAGAAAGCTGGCTCCCAGACAGATAAGCACCCAGCCTCCGGGTAACTGTTTCAGTAAAGCACCATCTGCCCCCTCATTTTACTCTCAAAACACACTTTCAAACAGTTTTCGATGGGGCCCACTGAGAGCAAAGGAACCGAAATAAGCAAGGAGCCAAACCAAGGGCTTTTTCCCGGAGATAAATAGCAATGAATCATCGTGCATCAACAAGTTGGAACCAGAAAATCAGAAGAACAGAGGTGGGAACATCAGGACCACCTTGTCTGAACCCATCTCCAGGCCTTCATATTTTTGCGGAAAGGAAGGGAACGCCATACCCATTTGCTCCAAGGTCACCCGGGGTGAAGGAAATTAACGGCGTATTTCTAAGTAACACATGACACGCAGGAAGAATACAGGCGCAACCGGGCCTTTTATCTCCACCTCCCTGTTCGGGTCCATCCGAACTCTCTCGGGGTATCAGGCCAAATGGAAAGTAAAATTAAAAATCACAGAATGACGGGAGTGGGAAGGGGGCCCTCGAAGGCCATCCAGTCCAACCCCCTGCTCAAAGAAAGAACCCAAATCCAAGCAGACCAGACCAGACGATGGTCCGATTTCCCTCTTGAAGGCCTGCCTCCACAGCGCTGTAGCGCTCAGCACCTCCCGAGGTCGTGGATTTCATCGTCGTACTGCTCTAACCGTTGAGAAGTTTTTCCTGAGATTCAGCGGAAATCAGGCTTCCTGCTACTTAAGCATATATTTACGTGTCCTGCACTCTGGGAGGATGGAGGACGGATCCTGCCCCTCCTCTGTAGGACTAAATCTTTGAAAAGTGTTCTTCTTTTCTCCAGCCTAAACAGACCCCGTTCTTTCCACCTTCCCTCCTTCAATCTAGGGCTTGGTTTCCAGTCCCCTAATCATCATCCTCGTTGCCCTCCTCTGACCTTGCTCCAGTTTGTCAGCATCCTTTCTTCAAGTGCGGGTGTCCAGAAACGAAGACGGCAGAAACGCTGCGGCACCTTCAATACTAGCTGCTCTATTTGAATTTACATGTTACGAGTACTTAAAGACTTATTTTAACGCATCTCTCGGGAGAATCCCTCCTCTTCCAAACCTGGCGTTCTCTCCAGCCGGAACTACTCATGCGTACGCCGGCGAGGTAATAAAAGTACCTCCGGTTCTCCCTTCCCTTTCAAAAAAAAATAATAAAAAATTGATTTTTTTAAATAGCGAACAAGGAAACTCCCCCACGGCTGCCTCTCTCGCACGTAGAGAAGGCGGTGAGTCACCGTGATGCACACGAGTGTTTGGAGCCCGGGGGGCGTTGGAGGAGGAGGAGAGAGAATAGCAGTGGTACCGGATGAACGAGGGGTGAAAACATGTGGGAAGACGTAGACCATTGTTGGGGTGCAGGATGAGTCCCCTTCGGTGCAAAAGGAACTATTTCCACGCACATTTTTGACCCCAAAGGGCGGTGAACCCTGCCCAACCCGGTTCCGTTAACCGAGTCACAGGACCACGGGAGCCGAACAAGGGATAAGTTGCTTATTTTTCTTTGTGGTGCTACTGAAACTTTAATAGTTACTTTTACAGTTACAAGTTACTGTAACAGTTACAGTTACAACTGTAACTGTTGTTACAGTTACAGTTACAACTGTAACTGTTGTTACAGTTACAACTGTAACTGTTGTTTCACATGACTGAAATGCCCGGTGCTGCCTCGTGCTTTGTAATAATCTATCATCATCATCATCAAACTGCAGAGCTGGAAGGGACCCTATAGATTGAGTCCAGCCCTTGTCAAGGAGGCACCATGGAGGATTCGAACTCCCAACCTCTGGCTCTGCAGCCAGAGACGTAAACCATTGAGCTATCCAGCAGTTCAATTCTTCAACTGCTGTGGTCTAAAGTGTGGGCCAAAGTAACTGAAAGTAACTATTTAGTTACGTTTGAGACCCAAGAGAGAATTTGTTTTAAAATTGCAACAATAGGTGGATGGGCCGATGTTTTTATTGCAGTAAAACGTGAAACATTCAGCCGTTGTTTTCCCCAACTCCAAAGTAACTAAATGTAACTATAACCAGGAAACGTTTTGTAACTAACTATAACAAAGAGTTACTTTTAAAAACTGTAACTATAACCAGGAAAGAGTTGGTTTTAAAAACTGCAATGCTCATGGTAAAGAATTACTTTTCTGGGCCTGGTAATGAGAACTTTATGGAAAAATAAGCTTCCACTTGCAGGACAAAGGGGTATACGTACTCAAGAAGAAACAGAGAGGGTTTCTGATGGCCCATCTCATCCTTCGAGGGGTGCCTTTATGAACGAAGGAACAGGCCAAAATGAGAAATTTAAAAAAATGAACGGGACAGATGTTTTCCCACAGCCCACATTTCAAGAGGGGTGGAGTGGATAGAAAAATGATCATGCCGGGCAAAGACCATAACATTCCCTCATTCTGACCAATTCACATTTTTCACGCCCTTAAAACGATCTTTCTCTCTCTCTCTTTTTAAAAAATCAGAACCGTAACGCTTAACACAAAGGGACCAAAGTCGGCGCAGCCACCAGAATAAAACTCCATAATAATCGGCGGGGAAACGTCCCCGTCTCCTGATGCCAAAAGGAACCGAGCTGGTCCTAATTCTTTCGGCTCTGGAACGAAGGCAGGGGGCATGAACCTTTCCGGCGTGGTTGGTGGTGGGAACCGTTCCCAAAGCCAACCGTTCTCAAATTCGACGGCCGGGCTGTGAGGAAACAGCCGGGCATGTCATGAGAAAAAAAAAAGGTTTCTCTCTTTTGAGTCCTGGGATCTCGCCCACCCGGGAGTCGCAATCCGCTCCGGGTTTCCGGACGATTCCTCGCCCGATCCGTCATCTCCTGGCCTCCAAAGAGGGGCTTACCCAAGGCTGGAAGTGATGCCAACAATCTGAGTTGACCATCCCAGGCGAAACAAACGAAGGGCTGATCCCGTATAAGAGGCCACCCTCTTTAAAACTTACATTTTCTCCAGGCTCATGAGGACTAGCAACTTCGCGCTGTTATTGGTTTTAAAGGAAGGAGGATAACTCAAAGCCGGAGCCTCTGCTTTGCATTCAAACAGTTCCAATTCCCACCAGTGTCACCCGCTGGGAATAAGAGTCCAGTTCCAGTCGCTTTGTTCCAGAGGGCCTGGGATGGGGATGATGGAGGTCGTAGTCCTGCAGTTCTAGAAGGCACAGGTTGGCAAGGAAGAAGCTAATGCAGATCTAAAAGCGGAAGCCACGTCTTCCAGGTTTTTAATCCAAGGGGGGGGGGAACAGCTTTGAGTTTGTGTGCTTTCAGGTACCCCCTCCTGCTGACGCTTCTCCCCTATAGCACACCCAATATTTTATAAATCCCCAATTTCTGTGGGGTTGCAGGGGGTGGGGAAAAGAAACCCCCCCAAAAAGCTTCTGCATCCAAGAAAGGAAAAGAAGAAAAACACATGGATAGGCCTTGAAGGTTTCAGAATCGACATTTGTAATGCTACGGAGAGAATCTCCTTTGTCTGCAAGTGATATCGGCTGGCTATCTCCCACTCGCATCTCGGCCACGCTAAATTCCCTCTATTTATATATTTCCTTATTTATTTTGCTTTTTTCTCTTGGTTCCATGGGGTCAAGTCGGAACTGACATCGCTGGATTGGGCTCTCCAGGGAAGATAAACCTGTTTTAGCGAGGGTCCCTGGCAGGGATTCGAACCCGGGCCTCCCGAGTCCTCGCCGGCCGCTCCATCCGCTACCTATTGCTAAATAAAAGGAGAGCTTTTTAAAAGCAAGGGAATAGCTCAGGGGTTGAGGTCTCTGGCTGCACAGCGGGTGGTTGGGAGTTCGAATCCTCCACTGGGCCTCCTTGAAGGGGCTGGACTGGATGACCCCTAGGGGTCCCCTTCCAGCTATGTGGTTCTAAGATTAAGTTATATAGTACAGGCATAAGAGAAATAAAGGAGTATAAAAGCAAAAGAAATGAAACCTGCATTAAGGTGCACATTTTATTTTTACCTACCTATAATGGGAAATTCACACATAACACTTTGTTGGTTAAACTTAAAGGCCACCTTTCCTCCAATGAGCCCAAAATCATAACTAGGCCTCCTGTCCTCACAACGGCCTTGCAAGGTAGGGTCAAGGCTATGAGGAGTTAAATTTCCAGCCTAAGCAGGGATTCGAACTCAGCTCCCTCTCACCCAGAAGAGGCAGACTTGTGAGGCGGCAGAGACTTCTGGATTGCGAATCTTACTGTCCCCATTCCCTGGCTATACTGATGGCGGCTACTTAGAGCTCGTAGGCGTAGCTACAGGGGTGAGAAACAACCCAAAGGATGTCAGACAACATGACCCATCATTCCCAGCCACTGAGCTGTGGCTGATGGGAATGGAGGTCCACCTGGAGGTGAATCACATCGTTATAGAAAGGATATCTGATCAGTCACTTTGGACAACAAATAGAGGTCAGGGGTTTGATTCCCCCACTGAGTCTCCTGGATGGGGGCTGGACTGGATGATCCTTAGGGGTCCCCCTTCCAGCTCTGCCGTTCCAAGATTATTATTTATTTATTTATTTATTTATTTATTTATTTATTTATTTATTTCATTTATACCCCGCCTATCTGGTCAATTGTGATAATATTGTAATAATATTACTATTATTATTTGTGCAAGGCTCGAAAACAGCTCAAAAACAAAGAGGTGTTCTATGTTTTCCCACCAAAGGACAACTTTCCAGACTTTGGGGGACTTCAGCACCCATCATCCACCAGCCGGCATAAAGGCTCATGGGAGTTTGGATGGGAGTCATCCAAAATAGATCCGGAGGGGCCAGATTTTCTCCACCTGGTGTTTGAGGCTCATGGTTCCCGGCTTTCCTTTCCAAAAATCTGCTCAGAATGGATCTGTTTCAAAGATTTGTTTTTAAAAATTGTGTGCTGCACACACACCTCAATAACACACAAGATTTCTATCACACACACAACAGAAATATTCATTTTCTCTCTGTGGCTCACACGTACATACCTCAAAACAGCCTGGGAGTGCACGGTTTAGGAGCCCGATCTTTTTGCTCCTTTAAAACAGAACTCCTCGGATCTCAAAACCATCATCATCTTAGAACGGCCAAGCTGGAAGGGACCCCTAAAGATCATCCAGTCCAGCCCCGGTCAAGGAGGCCCGGGGGGGATTCGAACTCCCAGCCTCTGGCTCTGCAGCCAGAGACCTAAACGACTGAGCGATTCAGCAGTTCTAGCTTATTAAAACTGGTCCAGAACTGTGGTGGTGCGGTGTAGTGGTTATCGAGTGCTGACCGGGACCTCAGAAATCCAGGCCACACTCTCCTCTGAGCCATGATTCTCAACAGATGGCCTTGAACACACACACGATCTCTCTCTTACTCCGATCCACCTTGTCAGGTTGTTGTGCGCTGGGTTACATGCCTGCATCACAAGACGCCTCACCAGGAACCCAGTGTTGCCCCCAAAGCTGACACAGTTGGGAGTATTTACATGCCTGCATCACAAGACGCCTCACCAGGAACCCAGTGTTGCCCCCAAAGCTGACACAGTTGGGAGTATTTACATGCCTGCATCACAAGATGCCTCACCAGGAACCCAGTGTTGCCCCCAAAGCTGACACAGTTGGGAGTATTTACATGCCTGTACCACAAGATGCCTCACCAGGAACCCAGTGTCGCCCCCAAAGCTGACACAGTTGGGAGTATTTACATGCCTGCATCACAAGACGCCTCACCAGGAACCCAGTGTCGCCCCCAAAGCTGACACAGTTGGGAGTATTTGCATGCCTGTATCACAAGACGCCTCACCAGGAACCCAGTGTTGCCCCCAAAGCTGACACAGTTGGGAATATTTACATGCCTGTATCACAAGACGCCTCACCAGGAACCCAGTGTTGCCCCAAAGCTGACACAGTTGGGAACATATACACACCGGTTCCACCTCAACACGACAAGCGCAACAGATGCCTGCAAACCCAAGCATCGCTGGTGGCCCGCGTGACACACAAAGTGTGGGATTTTAAAAACCGAATCGAAGGGCCCCAACTCTAAACCCCCTTTTGATATGGTTCGCACCCAAGACACAACGTTGGGCGAAACGTTTTCGGTATTCTGAAAGACAGATAGAAAGGACGGGTGGGAGCGTTGCCCTGATGACGGATCTTTGCTGGGGGAACGACCTGGCAGAGGAACGATGGGGGGGGGGGAGTTTTAGGGGGGGGGGAAAGATGGCTACTTCATGGGGGGGGGAGGTCTTGCCATCAAGCCAACGGGCCCAGACCGTTTCCAGCAGCCTTTCCTCGCAAGTCACTACAGATCCCATCTTTCCGCTCCCTGCGTTGGCTGCGCTCGAAACATGTGCCCTTTCCAAAGGTGGGGAGAGGGGCCAGCCAAAGGAGAAGGAAAAAAAGAAAAAACAGACTTTTCCATGCAGAAAAACCCCGTTGAAAGTCTTTCTTTTTTAAAAAAGCCGTATATTTACTCATCACAATAGATTCAAAATTACGTCGGGGAGCGAAGGATAGATCTTATAAATTTATTTTTATTTTAATTTATTTTTTGGGGGGGGGGGGGAGAAAGAAAAAAAAAGAAAATCCAAGCCGTTCAGCCGACAGGGCATTAACCCCTTCCTTGCCCTGGCCAACGAACCTTTGTTCGTTAGGGCTCCGGGAGCAAACGAACAAGGGGATTTGAAAAGGGTGGCTGGAGGGGAGGGGAAGCCAAAATGGTGTGTGTGTGTTCACAAGGGGATGGTTGGGAAGTTTCCCTCCCTCTCTCCCATCGAAGATTTGAAATTAAACCAACCCATAACCAGTCAGAGGTATCCAACCACTAACAGATCAGAGGGTATTTCACCCGCTTTCTGTACTAAAATTGGTTGGTAGTCCTGTTTCATAACAAAAGTGTGAGAGTTTGTGCGTGTCCAAACCTGGAATCGGGGAGCGAGAAGCAAACTTGGTAAACAAGAAACAAAGTTCGCACATTTTCACTTTAAAAAATAAATAAAAATAAACATTAGGTCTGTGCCTGTCTTTTTTTTTTAAATTCGCGAGCTAAAGATGTGCCGTAAAAGGAGGAAGGTGTTGATAAATCCTTCAGAGTATAAAACGGTGCTGAAAAATTACTCATACACCCCCCAAAAAACCCCATCTCCGTCCACCACGGTACACAAAAATCCACTTTGGTTTATTCGAAACACCAGTTTCCACCGACAGTTGTGACTTGAAATCCTTTAAACACACAAACAACACACACACACATGCTTTAAAACTTAACCGTCCCCGGATTTTTTCCTCTCCCCCCCCCTGCCAAATCAGGTTTGAACACACACACCCCAAAAATGGAGTAAATGAGAAGCAGAAAAGTAGAGAAAACGAGAAATTAAAGAACAAGGGAATGGAGAACTTTAAAAAAGATTCGACAAGGGAATTGAGAAATTAAAGATGTTACGAGAGAAGCCAGTTTTGTACCCCCGTATAATTGGGGGGGGGGGTTTGAGGGGATGGCTAGCAAGGCCTGCAAAATAGGACGATAAAGAAGGCATTCTTTACCTGAAATAAAGAGGGTTTTTATTTTTTATTTGTTGCAAAAGGGGGGGGGGAAGTCACAGGAGGAGGGGAGGCCCTGCCTGTGTGCATTTTTGCATATAGCAAATAATATATTTATTATTTGGGAATAAATCTGGGCAGGGTGTGGGGGGGGGGAAATGTGAATTTTCTTCTACATGCCTTAAAAGGTTAAGATGAAATTCTGAAAAGGGGGGGGGGAGTCTTCCAAGGGTACGTTGGAAAGCACAGCCCCCAAAACGGGGAGAATAAATCTCCGGGGGGGGGGGGGTGGATTCGCAAGCCGACAAAGACGAGTGGGGTGGCCAGGGAGTAAATACCTTTTTTTGCAAGCTTGCGGGGTTAAATAAATACAAATACAGTGGGAGTGAAAGGGGGGGGGATTGATTCCCAGACCACCGAAAGGTCCCCTCTCCCCTTCTTTAAAAATGGGGGAGAGCGGATTTCGGGTCCTCGGCCTCTTTCCTCCTCGCGTCACCCCCCCCCTTTTCCAAAACAAAAGGCTGCTTCCAACATGGCCATGATGGAGCAGAGGGGTCCAAGCGGGATCCTTTTGAAAAAAAACAACAGAGCAGAGAGGCAGAAAGAAACGGTTAAAAACAAGGAAAATTTGGGGGTTTTTTTTTTGGTTTTAAGGTTGCATGCCTGCCACAGAGCGTTCGGGAAATTCGCTGGGGGTGACAGCCCCCCCACGGGCTGGTGTTCGTCCAAAGGCAAAGGGCAACCTCCAAAATTCGCACGATGAGCAGGGCGAATATTTCTTTAAAAAAGAAAGTCAAGACTCACCCGGCCGGTGGGATCCTTTTTCCATCCATGGACCCCCCCCCTTCAAAGAGGGGGGGAACGCAGCAAGAGAAAGCGACGAAAGAGGGGAAACACACACACAACCCTGGAGGCACCTCTGGGTTAATCCAACTTTTTTTTTTCCTCCTAAAAAAAAGTTTGGGAAGGGAAAAGGGAGGAGGGGAGAAAAAAGAGAAAGGACCCAGCCGAGCCGTGGGGAAGGGGGGTGGAGCTGGAAAGGGGGGGCCCCCGCGGAGAAGAAAAATGAGGAGGAGTTGGGAGAAAGCCCTCCGAGGGGAGGGGAGGCAGAGAGACCGCGGGAAGGAGGAGAGAACGGGTTCCCTGGCACCGTTTTTTCGAATCTCGCAGGGGAGGGGGGAAAAAATGCAAATGGACTTGTTTGGTTTTAAAGCAGAGCTTGGGGACGTGACCTCTCTCTTTCTCTCTTGCATTTTTAAAGAAATTGCCATGATTCCAAAATAAAAATAAAAATCTCCCCCCCCCCCAGTCAGTTTCCCATCACCCGCGCAAGAGAACTTTTTGTGGCTGAGCAAGGATTCGAACTCGCGTCTGGCACCATACCCACTGCACAGAACTGCTTTCCCAGGGAGAGAGGTGGGGCGCAGTGGCTCACGCCCGGCAATGGGCATCCTTAACCCCCTGATGAATGAGCTGCTGTTACTACAAAGGGGACAACAAGACTCTGTACATGCCCAGAGGCACTCTTTTGCCACAGAATTTTTTTTTAAAATCTCATTTCCAAGGCCAAGCTCAGAGACTGGAGACAATCAAGTGCTTTTTTTGGGGAGGGGGAGAGAGAGTTCATCTGAGGTGGGGGCGACTGATTCACCTCCAGATCCCATGTGCCACAGCCCCAACCACTCCCCACCCACCCCCAGGTTTTTTGTTGAGAACGACAACACAGAGATGCGTTAGAGGTGCCAGGCTCTTAACTTATTCAGCTCACAACTGGACTACGAGTCTCATCATCCTTAGCTAGGACCCCGAAGTGTCAGGAGGATGGGAACTGCACACCAAGAACACCGATTCCCTGTCCTTGATTTATTATGACCTCCAGATTTAGGATAAAAGCAGCACAGTAACTTCTTAATCTCCGAGAACCAAGAGACCTGTGACATCCTCAAGACCACGACATTAAGGTGGGCTCGGAGATCCGAAACACACCCAGCTTAGGTCCAGGTTTCAAAGAACAAGCACAGAAATGAGAACCAGCCTAGAAACGGAGTCACAGCCTAGAAACGGAGTCGTGGATCCACCCTGTGGACGATGGGACGTGTAGTTTGCTCAAGGGTTCCGGAGACGCCCCTGAATTACAGCGAAGACACTGTAATCTCAGAATTTCTTAGCACGCAGCCGTGACACCGGGAGCGAACGGCTATAACGCTGGAGTGTAGATGCCCAGCCAGCCTCCCGAGCCACGGGAAAACCCGTTACAGGCTTCGCCGGCCCCCCATCCTTGCCCAGATCCCGAGTTCGAGTCCACTCAAGGGGGACGGGTCACCTTCTCTTCATCCCGGCTAGCCCGCCTCGGAGGGCTGTGGAGAGGACGAAACAGACGGAGGAGGAGAACGGAAGACATCACAGGAAAACCAAGTTACTGAGACGAAGAAAGGGACACAGAAACTCAAGATTCGTTCGTCTTCTGATCTGGTATTATCTATTCCTCTCCCAATTCCTCAGTGTATGTGTATACCGTGTTTCCCCAAAAATAAGACAGGGTCTTATATTAATTTTTGCTCCAAAAAAGCACATTAGGGCTTATTTTCAGGGGAGGTTTTATTTTTTTTCAGGTACAACCATCTACATTGATTCAAAGACCGTCATGTCATCATCTTCTGGTTGCTGCACAAGGGTGGAAGATGGGGTTTCACTTAACATGGGGCTTATTTTTGGGGTAGGGCTTCTATGACGAGCATCCTGCAAAATCCTACTAGGGCTTATTTTCAGGTTAGGTCTTATTTTCGGGGAAACGGTATATGGCTTACTTGACTTGAAAGCTTAACTGGGTTCTCTATAGGTATATTTTTCTCTCTACACCACCTCACCAAATTCAAGCCCTTTTAAATCCTGGAGAGATTCGAAGGACGGGCTGCTTTTGAGACCCCGGGACTTAAAACTATTCAGCTGCGGCTGGATCCTGCCAACCTCCACCCCCTCGCCCTTGATCCCGTAAGATCCCGCTCCTGGTTTCCTAAAAAACTTATTTCTTTAGCTAGAACTGAAGCATGTGTGTGTCGTTTTAAGGAAAATACTGCATTTCTGGGAAGCTTCCAGAGGTAAACTGTTCCTGCCTTAAAACAAATCACAATAACGCAAAACACAAATAACCCGAATAAAAAAACCACATACATCATTTTTCTGGTAAAATTTAGCAGGGACCACTTCTGAGGACTTTCCACCTAGGAAACCCTGAAAAACGTTGCCATAAATCAGAATTGATAGGATGCATTATTATTATTATTATTATTATTATTATTATTATTATTATTATTATTATTATTAGTCAGCAATGGGGAAAGACACAGCATCCTGCATTGGACCTAAAAATGCAGGTTAGCTTAAAACAGGTCTGTATGGGCAAATCCTAACACAAAGGTCAGTATATATGGGCTTCCAGGCTATTTTTTGACTACAACCCCCATCAGCCTTGGCCGGCACAGTCAAGAGAGAAGTATTATGGAAGCTGTAGGGCAGAAACATCGAAACCGGCTCCGTCTGCCGAACGCCAGGGCTGGCCCCCTTGAGAAAGGAGAACCTCGTATGTCGGCTTGAGAGCTTCAGAGAGGAAATGGGTTGTAAATGCAGGGGGTGGGGGTGGATCCCACCGAAATACAACTAAATCCAGAATGTCTGTAGTCTCTCCTCCTGCTTCTTACATCAGCTAGCTCCTTGGTTTAAGGGTCTGGCTGCAGTGCACAAGGTTGGGAGTTCGAATCCCCCACTGGGCCTCCTTGCCAGGGGCTGGACTGGATGATCCTTAGGGGTCCCTTCCAGCTCTGTAGTTCCAAGGTTACTATTAGACCCAACGGTGGCTTCAGGAAACTTACAGTAAGCCCAGAAAAGAAATAATATTGCCACTTTTTCTCCCTCAAGGAAAACTGTCCCTAACCATGGAGGTTCCACTTTCCCTCCTACCCAAGCAGATCCACCGGCTAAGTCACGGCTGAGGGACATGTTGAATCCAGGAGGATTCTGCATCCGGGTTCCCCTCCGGCCACCCTGCCCCACAAAGTCTGGAGGTATTTCTGACTTTTTGCATGGGACGTTTGGAGTCAGGAAGAAAATATGGAGAGGGAATAAATCCGAGTTCATTCCTTTATTAGCGGACGTTTCCTGTAACAAACTCAATTCAGCAGACACGGGTCTTCGCTGAGCAACTGAGCCTTCACAATAACCCTGCGAAGAAGGGCGCTTTCAAGGCACCTCATGGCTCCATGAGGCCTAGAAACCTTGATCTCCTAAGACCGAGGAGATCACCTTTGCTGGGGGTGAGTGAGAATCGGTGAACGCATTCCTTTGCTTGCTCCTTTAATTGCCCATTAATCTCCCTTCTTCCTCCTGGTCAAAACAGCCATGGGAAAAACTTTAGACCATTTCTCCCTGGTTCGCCAGTGAAATTGACAGCACTTGGGAAAAAAGCATGTCAGTTTCAACAAACTCCGGTCAATTTCCTTTTCTAATCAATGCCCATCGGTCTTCGATTTTATGTCAGGTTGCAGGCGCTGTCTCTGGCGATAACGCTAAAGCTTGTCTTTGGTTGCGCTAACGCAACCCGGATCGCAAGACGGCGTAGTGGCACCCTGTCCGATACGGATGCCTCTGCATCTGGAGTATTGGGTTCCTGATGCTCCCTTTTCAGAAGGATGGAGAACGTGGGCGCGTGGCTCGAACTCCAGCCCCCATGAGCCCCAGACAACATATGGAGAAGGATGCTGGGCACTGTGGTTCCACAACTTCCATGTTTCACCCTCCTTCGTTTTAAAGACATTAATAAAATAAATCTTGCTGGAAAGCGCATTTGGCAGCCACTAGCAAGAGCTTTGTTTCGGCCGCGCCGATGAGGGTGTTCGACAACGCGAACACCCTCATCCACTGAGAGGGTCTCAATACAGCGAGGCTCCTTGACGAGGAATTTGAAAGACCTCCCCTCAAACTAAGAATGAGAGACGGAGCTTCTCCCCTCCTTTAAGGACTTCAGAAAGTGTGCAACAACAACAAAGACAAGACAAATGGCCTTCCATCTCATGAAGCAATCCACACACACACACCCCCATGGCAAATACTGAAGGAGAGTAAAGAAAAACAAGCAACCCATCCCGGGCTTTAAACAGGAAGAAAGCAACCCATCCCGGGCTTTAAACAGGAAGAAAGCAACCCATCCCGGGCTTTAAACAGGAAGAAAGCAACCCATCCAGGGCTTTAAACAAGAGCAAAGCAGTAGCTGTCCCAGATTTATGCAAATCCCATCCTTTGGAGGAAATGTGCAACCGTGCACAAAAATCCAGACAATTTGCACAAGACATTGCACTCATCGTGGCAAACAAAACAGACAAAGGAGGGCCCCAAAAGCTGCCTGGAGGCTGATCTGATGGCAGTCAATCGTTCAGATTCACACTGACGAAGGCTGTTTAGAAAATAGAAGAAAGGCAGACTTACCTGGAAACGCCAGGGAATAAATCCAGGATCGTCCGCACACAACACACATGCCTTGCCCCCGAGGTCCTAAAGCCTTTCACCTTTAAAAAACAAAGGAAGTTTCTAGTCCTTATGAGTCTCAATGCAAGTCACACCAGTGATCCATGTAGCTTATCTCTACGGGGGGGGGGGGGGGGGAAATAAGCTACATGGAGGGTCTTGAGCCAGTTTTCCCACCCTCGTAACACCTCCCCGAATGTTTAAAAAAAATGTTGGAAAAAGTGAAAACGGAAGCCTGAAGTAATAGATAAAATACCTTTTTTATTAAATGTTCTTTTACTAAATTACTTACTAAATTGTTTTTCCCAAGGGGAAGATGTCCAGGAGGAGTCCATGGGCCAAAAATAAGGCCCCGGGCCACACGTGGCCCACTGCCACGACTGTCTCACCCCTGGTCTTTTACGTGGATTTGTGGGGGGGGGGGCAACCTCTCCAGAGTCTGTGAACCAAAAAGACCTTTTTCCCCAACCAGGAGCTCTCCAGCTAAGCGGGAACCCTTGATTCCTGCCCGGACGCGGGTCCGTTTCTTAAGCGTCAGCTAGACGGCTATTCTGGAACCCCGTCCAAGCTGCGACACGCTGGGCTCAAAGGGATCAGGAGAGTCGGATCAGATTTAGAGGAAATTATGCCTGCAGTATCTGAAATCTAGAAGCCATTTAAGCACGGAGGAGGGAGCAGCTAAAAGCTTCTGGGATATCACGCATCCAGACCCATCCACGCGCGCCGAGCTGGGGGGCACGTTCTCCTTCCCCCCCAAATAAAATTCCCCTAAGCCCTCCTGGGGGTTATTCCCCCACTCCTGCCAACCCCCGGCGAGCCGCACCAAAATGATGATTTATTACATTTTGCTCGCCCTTAAATCTCTCAATCTGGTTCTGTAATACCGCTTGGACGAGAAAGACAGCCCTGGTGGATGATGATGCCTGCCCCCCACCCCGGTCGAGATCAGCTTAGAGGAGATGATCAGAGGCTTTGCGGCTCCCTCGTCGGAAGGAGAGGTCGAAGGTTACACAAGAAAACCGGGAAGGTGGGGACACGAGAGGACTTTGAGGGGGGATCATCGGGTGGAAAAGATCCCCATGGCGGTAGGCATTTGATTACTGCACGGTTTGCAGCCATGTTTACACACACTTGATCCTCAATCCTGTTTCCCCCCCCCATCTCTCTCCCCTTCTGTTTCTCTCCCTTTCATTTATTTTATTTAAAATATTTTTACCCCGCCTATCTCCTTAAAAAGCACCCAAGCAGGCTTTCCATCCTTAAAAGACAACATTTTAAAGCGGAGAGACAGCAAGTCTACAAAGGTGAAAAAGGATTAACGAAATGCCACCCCTAAAACACAGTAAACAAAAACACAACCAAAAATTCATTCAAAGCAGTGAGACACAACCATCCGTTAAAAAAGCCCCCCCACTCAGGCAGCTAGTCACACAGGGAAAGCTTGCCTGAAGAGGAAGGTCTTTGGCTGCTAACAGAAGGACAGCCAAGATGGGGCCAGGCTAGCCTCCAGGGGCAGGGAGTTCCACAGTCTCTTTTGGAACTTTTGCCCAACGTCTGCTTAAAGCGGCGCCCAGAAGCTTCTCGGCAACGCCAAAGCATCCCCATCAAATCTGAGCGGTGATCTTAATCCGTTTGTCTGGAGACAGTCAGAAACCTCATTCGTTCATCCATTGGCCGATTCGTTCGTCGCTTCGTATGTTCGGAAGAAATGCGTCGAGTGGCTGAAAACAGCCCTGGCGAACCGAGTGAAGGATCAGGGGCCAGAGTAAAACTTTGGGGTTTTCAGGTTTAAAATAACAGGTTTTTAAAAAATCTGCCACTGGTGGCAGTGGGGGAAGCGATGAATTGGGGGTCAGAAATGATTTGCAACAAATCGGTGAGCAAAATACGGTGAGCGAGACACAAAGACCCCCCTCTCCCATCACCAGCCACGTCCAGGAAGCCCAGATCTCTTGAACCCGCGCTCTGAACATCTCTGGCTCCCGTTACTGAGATTCGCATCCCCGTTAAAAGCACAACTTCCCATAATCTCGGTACCACAGGACAGGACAGGTTCTCTCTCCGGCAATTTCCACGCCCGTTGACCCGGGAGGCTTGTGACGAGTCCCCAAACGGCACCTTTGCTGGGCGGCAGGGACAGCCGGCTCCCACGCCTCGAGTTCGAGTCTTGAGTCGGGGCGCATGCGCAAGCACGGAGCTGGCCCCCGTCTCTGCGCATGCGCCGTAGCAGCTGGGCTCTGGGTTGCCGGGGTGGAGGCAGCAGCTGGTTACCCTGGAAGGGATGACGGGCCTGCTGCCTCTGAGGATGATGGCCGCGGCAAGAGTGGCATAGGGACTCGACAACTCGACAATAGGAAAAAGGGGGCCGAGTGTCGAGTGCGAGTCAAGGGGCCAGCGCAACTTGAGTCAGACTCGACAGCGAGTTGCGACTTGCAAGTCCCCACCCGTGCTGGGAGGCCTTTAAGCAGTGATCGGCTTTTTGAGATCCTTTAGTTGCACCGAGAGGGGGGGTCAGACTAGATGACCTCTATAGTTACGCACGGCCCTCTTTTCCTTCAACAAGAAAGATGCCAGAGGACCGAACTACGGACGCAGCCGGGCCGAGAGAGAGGCTGCTCCTTCCCGGACTTTTGGGGAAAAAAGTCAGATTAAAACACCAGAACTGTTTCCAACGTCTTTCCAACTCGATGCGGCTCCCACTTATCAGCCCCTCGCCTTAAGCGACGATCGCCCCTTTTTATTTAATTAAGCTAAGCAGTGTTATTAGACTTATATTAGCTGCAGACAAGATTCATCCGATCTCTTATCTCTGCGGTTCGAGCTTAAGTTATGAAATTTATGATACGAGGGTTCTTTTAAGGGGAAAAAACACATTTGGAATTTAATTAATTCTCTAGCGGGAAACTTTCAAACTTCCCTTAAATGTCTGAAACTTAACGTTCTGAAGAAACCTGTTTTATCTCCTCCCTCCCTCCCTCGTTACATCTTGGGTTGTTTTGTTCATAGAAGAGGAAACTTAGATTATTATTCTTTGTATGCTGCAGATTAAGCTTTAGCCATCTGCAGGAGGACGTGAACAGTCCAGGGTGAGAAAGGAAGATTATTTGCCTAAATTAATTTTTCTTGCCTAAATCAGAGAGAGAGAAACTGACCAGACGTTGACCAGGTATTTCCGGAAACCATGATTTGGGGTTAAAGGAGAGATCCTTTCCTCATCTCTAGGTCAGCACTTGAATCTCGCCTTAGCGCGCATGCGTACTGTATACTGCCAGGATATGCCACGGATTCGAATCTGACACTACCTGCACCAGTGCCTCGGCGCTAACGGCATGCATATAAATGGAATAAATGAATAAATAAACAATATACAGCAAGCCCATGCGCAGTAAGGACTGTTTTAACGAACCCCTCTTCCCGGTCTTCTCTTTGGAAGAAATAAGGTTTCCCATTTGGTGGCCCCCCCCCACAGCCTGACCCCACCTTTGAACCCCCCCAAAGAGGAAATTTCCTGGAAGTACAGAGTTGCTTGGCTGCGGACCAGCTCTGAAACAGCAGCCACGATAAATCCGGAAAGTGGATTATAACCTGCGAAAGCTCACGCTGAAATCAACTGGTTCATTTTAAAAGTTCGCAATCCTGTTGTTTCAGTTTTCCGGCCCTTTGGGGTGAAAACTCAGGATTCTGATACAACAGAATACTTGCTTGATTCTTTTAAATATTTGCTTATTTCCCGTTTTAGCTTTTAAATGGTTTCTCTTTCATGATGTAAGCTGCCTTGGGTCCCTTTTTTTTTTTTTAAAGGAGAATGGCAGAGCAAAAATATTTAAAATAAATAATAAATCCAATTCAGACACGATTCCCGAGAAAGGGGTGGGACGCTCCTTGGCTGAAAACAAATTAGGAGCCCATCCGTCTGGGATGCTTGAGGTGGGATTTTTCTGCATGGGCCGGGGGTTGGACTAAATGACCTTAAGGGTCCCTATCTACTAATCCCACCTTTCCACGATTCTATGGAAAGTCCAGCCACCATTGAACCAGGATCTTGAGTTGGACCCCAGTGGCTCACCGCATACAGAGAGAGACAGGGCAGTGGAGTGGATGAAGTGCCGAACTGAGGAGGAGACCTGGGTTCGAATCCTAGTTCGGCCATGAAAACCCCCGGGGTGGGGGGCAATGGGAAATCCCTCCTTGATCATCTCATGTGCCTCAAAAACCCAATTTAGGGTCACCTTAAATCAGAAAAAACCAAGCGGTGTTTTTTTTTCTGGGGGAGGAAAATTTGCTCACTTGGTGCAGACGGTTCCAGATTCAAATCCATGGCATCTCCTGGCAGGTCTGGAAATGCTCTCCCTTCCAAAATCCTGGCAAAACACTTGCAATCATTCTGAACTAGACGGAGCAGGGATCTGAATCGGCATCACATTGTTTCCAACTTCCGTGCTTACACCCGCTTTTCATTCTACATCATGAGGACTAGAAACTTACTTGATTTTTAGCCAAGATCAGAAAGCAGGAAAGAGAAATTTTGGAGATCTGCTGCCAGCCAGAGCTGGCGCCATCAGAGTCAATGGAGAAATTGCTTTATCTGCTTTTTATCTTCCTGACATGCACCCCAGCCTTCTCTTCTTCGAACAACTGGCGTTTTTAACTCCATCCCGCCCGCCCCCCCACAAAAAAACAGGGAAAGGGGGTTGGGGACCCACACAGAACGCTCAAACGCCCCATGGTTTTCAAATTAGGAACTGCGCTGGGAAAACCATCAGCCAAAAGTTCAGAAGGTGGAGCAGAAGAAATAACTCGAGTGCCATCATCCTCATCACTGCTCTTTCCTGAACTTCTTTTGAAATTCTTTGCACGGGATGAAAATCTTGCTACGAAGGTTGGGGGGGGGGGAAAGGGGGGGCAGTCGGGGAGAGGAGAAGCAGACAAATTAAAATTAATTAAAAGAGGGCCCAGGCGTTCAAGCACGTTCATTTAACGGGCTTCTTTCCGGCTCCCAAAGGGACATACAGTCAGGGCTCCGACACTAGATCCCAAATTTTTATCCCTCCCAAGGCGGAAAATGTGCAGCCAAGAGCGGGTGCGGCCGGAGAGGCTCGGCAGGGTGGAGAAAGGGGCTCTTGGCCTCCGTAAAACCCGAACTCGGGTCTCTTCAGGTCACGGCTTGAGCGACCCCATTTTTCCTCCACCACCCCCCCCCCAACTGGCACGCGGGACGTGGGGAAGCGTCGGGCCTTTGGGGCGGGAGGATCCCCCGATGGGCGGGCGGGCGGCCCTGGTCAAGTCCCAGCCGGGTCAGCCCGGGGTCCCGAACACTTTGTCCGTGGCCGGCTGCCAGCCACGCCAGGCCACGGGGCCTCACGCTTGCTCGGCCCTCCTCGCTCTGCCAGGACCGGTTTTCCTGGCGGCCCTTCGAGAAGGCAGGCTGTTTCCGTCATCGGTGGACAGATGATGTTATCCTGCAGGGGTTCGCTCCCTGCCAAATTCTTCCGCCTCTTCTTTTCCTTAATCAAAGCCAGGTTTCGCACGCACGAGACGACGCCAGGCCCCTCACCGCCCTCGTGCGCGTGGGGCTGGAAAACAGCACGGGCGGCCCCCTTCTGGGACATTCCAGCGGGACTTGGGAATGCGGGCGCGGGTTCAAGTCCTCCCTCAGCACTCGGGCACGGGATCTCTCCACCTTGCCTTCAACCAGCCACTGATGCCACTCAATAAGGGCTAGAACCTTGCTTTATTTTTAAAAAAGCGCCCAATACAAAGACAACCTGGATTTTGCTGTTTCTCCCTCACCTTAAATCATCCATAAATCTAAGCACGGGATAATCATTTACATTTTCTTTAAAATCCATCCTTTGCTCTCAATTCAACACAACAGAGGAGTCTTGAGAGAAAGATGGAAATATCCGTGATATTTACACATCCTACTTTTCTTGTACTGGGTTCGGGTTCTCCTCCTCCCCTTTCTTATCAGAACGACAACCCTGCGCAGGAAGAGACAGGGAGAGACTGACTGGCCTTAGTTTACCTGGTGAGTTTTGCAACTCAACAGGACTTGAACCCAGGACCTGGAAGCGTCACACTCCAGCTGCTACACTACCACTCCACACGCCTAAGCACAGAGTTCTCTACAGAGCTGAGCCCAGAGATAACCTATACACTCGGATGTTTGTCCGGCAGATCAACAAATTGGCCACGGCGAGAACAAACAGAAAAACCGCTTGTACGGTGTACGGGGGAGGTCCTCTCTCTTCCCCTGATTTTCACAACAACCTGACGAGGTTGGGCAGGCGGTGGATGACCAGCCAAAGCTCCCCCCCAACCGGCCAAATGGGGATTTGAACCCAGGTCTCCCGAGTCTTCGTCCAACACGCTAACCACTACACTGCACTCCTTCCCTCCCCTAATAAACTCTTTGTGCCTGCATATCCAGGGGGGATAACTCCGGCGGCAGCTGCTTCTTCCTCTCTTGAGGTTTCGCCTGATGGAGAAACACAGAGCAGGGGCTTCCATCATGTTCTGGCTCACCCCTTGCACTCCTGCTTTCACCAACATCTGTTTCGCACTCAGGACCAAAAATAATAATAATTTTTTAAAAAATTTAAAAATTGAACCACGGCACTTCCGACATCGCCCTATGAAGAACGGGACAAAAGGATCGGAGTTTTCTCCAGGGCCTCACCCGGGGGTGTGGGGGCCTCTCTCCCCTTTCCCGCTGAAGGAGGCCAAAATAGGAAACCGAGAGCCCCCAGGGTTGGCGGCAGACCTGACGCAAGCGCCCCACGCCTCTCCCGCCGGGGCCAGGAGGAGCAAAAAACAGGAATAATTAACTCTCCCGAGGAACACGCGCTCATTAAGATGGTTTCCGTGGCTCCCACCCCAGTTTCAAGCCGGCAAAACGGCACCTCAGGTTAGGATGAAAGGTGAGGGGGAACAAACTCTACCGTTCACACCCACGAGGAACCTTGGAATTTGGGAATCCCAGCGTCTGCCTTCAAAAGAGCAGAAATCAAGAGAGGTAAGTTTCTGGTCCTCATGATCTTGAGATAAGGTGAGAAAGGGACGGATAATGAATCAAAACTTCAGTGGTACAACTTGAATCTTAACCTCTGCGCTGAAACCAGGAGGGATGGCAAAGCTGGGGGGCTTTTGCACACACACACAATTCCTGGGACTACTGGATTTCAATCTCTTACAGCCGCAAATGGAATCAACACCTTAAAAGGTTCTAGTCCTCATTGTTCTGAAGGAAGCGCCGGGTTTAAATAGTCTTAGCCTCTTTGAACCTTAGGACCTCCTGTTCCAAAACAGCCCCCTCTTCAATCGGATAGATTTTTTTTTCTCAAGAGTAAAGCCCCCCACCTCCCCTTGCGCCCAGGCCAGTCGGGGACGATGGGCATCCAGTTCACAACCTCCGGCTGCGTCATGCTCCCCAACTACCAACCCCAGCGGGACTGGGTGCCATCTCCTTTCCCCAGCCAAGCTGGGATGATGGCAGGGAGGGATCGGGCAGGAGGGAACGCCTCTGGGGTTCGAACCTCCCTCCCCCTGACCTACGTACACGGAGCCAGCGCAGATGATGGAAACCAGAAGCCTCCTCTGGCATTTCTGGATTGTATACAAGAGGAGTCTGGGGGGATGCTGGCTACCCCGAGCCCTGCCTCTGCATTCTTGTTGCTCGCCCGGCGTCTTTTAAAACAAGCCTGGGGGGGGGTGGCGAGGATGATTAGAGCAGTATCAGGGTGCCATTCCCAGGACTGCCCCGTTTTATAGAGAGATGATCTTTTTTTTTTAATCCCCGTCAGATTTCAGAGACCAGGCAGACGCGAAAGCTTCTGGAGCCAAAAAGTGAGGAAAGACTTGGAAATAAATATATAGATAGATTAATTCTTGCCTTCCTCGTTAGCGGCCCACGCTCTCCATCTCTCTGCTTTTTTCTCCCCATCCTAAAGGTTGGGGTATCTTCGCTCGGGGTCCATCTTTTTGATTCGCACTATACAGAAATAGCACAAGAAAGTTTGCGTGTCGAAGTGTCCTCGCGTTTTCCCCGTTTTCGGTTATTTTTACGAAACCAGAGCCCGAGATGAAGTCTCCCCGGGAATAGCTGCCTCGCTTAAAAGCGCTATTCTGGAATCCACCCCCCCTCTTCCGACACAAACACACGGATATACATATACACTTATTTCGCTCCAGTGGTGCTGCAGCTGTGCCTCCCCCCCCACCCGATCCCTGCTGCTTCTCAGCTGTAAACCAAGATATTTGTGCAGGCCCGTGGCGATCCATTTCCAAACTCGGCTCCTACCAGCAAAAGCAACAACCCGGCTGCGCTCCGGTTAGTCACGGCTCTGCAACGCTCCAAAGTGCTTTTTCCAACCTGGTGTGGAATATTTCTCGGGGGGGGGGGGGGATGAAAAATGTTAAAACCAGCAATATGCGGCTACAAAGCTTCCCACCTAGGATAGAGTTTCTAGACCTTATGGTAGAAGGCCGATTCGTGGCATTGTAGTCACATTTTAAAATCTCTACAATCTCAATGATCGTGCTGGGAAAGGTGGAAGGCAGCAGGAAAAGAGGAAGACTGGATGTGAGATGGATCGGCTGCCTAAAGGAAGCCACGGCTTTTGAGTTTGAAACAACTGAGCAGGACTGTCAAGGAAAGGAGATTTTAGGGATCACTCCTTCATAGGATCACCTTATGTTGGAGATGACTTGATGGAGCATAACAACAGCAGAACTTTTAATTTTTCTTAACGGAACCCAAAAAGTACACTTTACACTGCTGGTCCACCATCATCTCTGCTAACTGGCTGCTGTTTTCTTATGTTTCCAGCTTTTTCCTTTCCCTCCTCAAAAAGTAAAGCAAGATGCCATGCCTCACACGAACCTCCACAATACGCTGAATTGAATGGTGTGGAAAACTACTCAAACCTGGGTTAAACCACTAGACCGTCTCGGACCGGCCTCAAAGTGCTGAAGACCAAACCAGGAAATGGCCCAGTGCACAAGACAATAATGCTACGAAAAGCAGATGGCGGTAGGAAAAGAGGATGACCCAACGTGAGACGGACTGACTCCCTAAAGGAACCCACGACTTTTGAGTTTGCAAGAGCAGAGCAGGGCATTCTGAGGGTCCCTCATTCAGAGTTGGCTTGATGGCGCGTAACAACAACAACATCACACAACGCATGAGTTCTGCCAATCATACCCTCAAATACCAAGTTGCTAGATCTCAAAGTTCTGAAACAAGGGGCTAGCATTGTCTAATGCTGGGGATTCGAAACCGGGACCGCGTTGCAGGAGACCCAGGCTCTCCCCCTTTAAAATACGGAGGAAACACAGAGGATTCGGTGCACAAATGCCATCTGGCGGGTTTTTTTCCATCCCAAAATCGGGCCATGTGGGGACACCGTGGATCTGAGTCACTCGTCCAAGCCCCACAGACTCATCATCCTTAGGGCCGCACGGAGGATTTTCCTTCCCCCAAAATAGAACGCAACAAGACGCAGAGGGAGCCTGGACGCCAGATGAGACCCGCCAAGTCGCATCAACGTCTCGGCGCAAGAAACGAAGGAGGAGGGACGGGCTCGGGAGAGAGAGAAAGCTCAAGCTCCCTTGCTTTCTGAGAAAACCAGCCGGAAAACGCCAGCCCTTCCAGGTTGGACACCCAATAACACGATGGGCCGTGTATTTTGGCTTTAAACAGAAGAGACGCTGCAACCCAGACAAGTTTCTGCAGTAGGCATGTTCCACTTCAGCCCCATCTTCCCCAGCTGACAGCCATGCCTGATGATGGGACTTGTAGTTCATCCGCCTCACGCAGATCAGAAGGGACACCCTCCTCAGAGATCTTAATTCTTCCCGGGGCACACATTTGGGGGGGGGGAACACGACACTCATGCCATCACCAGATCCAAGCCCACCCTACCGTCAGCTGCAAAAATAAAGGAACTGCTATAGGAAAAACCAATCGGTCCAAGAATCAACAGCATTTGGGTGCCCGAGTTGTTGCATAAACCGTTGCTCTTCCATACCTTATCTCTAAAGACTCGTCCCTTATCTCTATAGACCGAACCACCTTCTAAGGTGGACCAGTGGGATGAACCACAGACTCCAGGTGGGGGGGCCATGGGTCAATCCAGAGGCCCACTGAAAACCCCCACTAAACCCTTTCTAGTCCTCAAGGATCGGAATAAAAGTTGATTCCAACCCAAACACAAGATCCTCTCTTAATATTGAATCAAGACGATGGAGCCTTCTTAGCTCAGTACAGTCTACCTTGACCGGCAGCAGGTGGAGAGGCGTGAATCCATTCCGGGTTTTAGTATGAACTTTGCAAGAGGTCTCCAGGACTTTGGAGAGTCTGGTGGACATCTCAGGCCGTGGCCTGACCTGGCATAGTGAGGGATTGAACCCAGGGGTTTTATTGTTCACAAAAGCCACAAACCAGTGGCACCTGGGTTCTGGAGTAACTTTTCCATCATTGCCACTCTAGACCCAAGACTGAACCCAGATGCTCTCCCAGTTTCCTTGCATGGCCTGAACATCTCCGATTCATGCAGTGGGTCTACTCTAACCGGAACTGAACATGGATTTCACCTGTTATCAGGAAAAGAGGAAGCCCAAATGTGAGATGGATCGACTCCCTAAAGGAACCCACAAGTTTTGAGTTTGCAAGAGGGCTGTGGGGGACAGGGGCTTTGGGGAGGCCACTCATTTATAGGGTCGCCATCCGCCGGAGGTGCCCGATTTCCTCCAACTGAAGGAATAAAAGTATTTTTCAAGCCATTTTACTACAAACAGAGAATAAAAGCAAATATCGTTTCTGCCCACTGATTTTTGTCCTTCGCACGCTAATGCTAGATACGAAACAGATCTGTAAATCCCAGAAGTACGTACATCAAGTTAAACCTCCGAGCTGAAACATTTCTCTTAGGAACAATGGTGGCATTATACCCAGAAATTCAGAAGGCAGCCACTGCATCGTGTGTGGGTGTATGGAAAAGCTTCATTATGTTATTAAAGCCATATTATGGGGAAAACAATCGGCATTCACACCGCGTCCAAACCCTCAAAGTAAAAAAGACGCTTCTCGTTCCCAAGCTTTCTCCCCCGGTCTAAAACATGTCACTAATTCAGTTCTTCAATATAAAAACCTGCCATTAAGTGTGTTAATTTCGTTTCCAAACTTTTTTGTTTCCAATCCAAACCTAAGATTACCAGGGCTTTGCCCCACAACGTTAGAGCGTGCCCAAATCAAATGCGTTCCTGTTATGTGATGTCCAGTAGCCTCCGACTTATGGCTACCCTATGAATGAGCGATCTCCAAAATGTCATGTCTTCAACTGCTCTGCTCAGGTCTTGCAAACTCAAAAGTCATGGCTTCCTTTAGGGAATCATTCCATCTCACATTGGGTCTTCCTCCTTCCCTGCTGCCTTCCATTTTCCCCAGACAGACAATCCCAGACGTAAAATCTGATCGATGGGAAATTTATGCTGGGTTTACAGCAAGCTGATAACAGAACTCGGGGCCTCTGGGCTTGTGAGATGGATCCAGATGTTAAATTGATCAAGTCCCCAGTCCTCATGATTCTGTCACGTTAACTGGAGGTACATGGGTTGTCTCATGCACACTTTCATACCTAATAAACAAAGCCCTTGATCCTAAAGACAAAACCAGAATTCGCACGCAGGGGCCAAGCACAACAGAGGAAAAAAGGGATCCCTAAACACACCGAGGCTTTCTCCCACCACGACCGTCACAGACGCTCTCCCAAAAGCCTCCCATCTCTCGCCCCTTTTGGGATGTTCTGTCCCCGGCAGCTGCCGCCTGTGCTCGTTCCGCCGCCCACGCCTCGTTCCAAATCGGTTTTCCCCTCCGCGGAGGCTGCCATCTGCTCGTTGCCCCGTGGCCCACCCATCCGGCGAGGTTCGCTAACGTTCCATTCTTCCGATCGACGCCACCGACATAAACGTAAGGCAAGGACGGTCTCCCCGCCGCCACCTGCGATGGTGAGCTTTCCTCCTTAAGGGAACGCTAACCAGGTTCTCATGAGCGTGTGATGGAAACCAGTGTCACTCTCCCAGTGTAACCTTACTGGTCTGGTCTGGTCTGGTTTCACAAGGCCCAGGAAGATCAGAGCTCTAGGCGAGAAAGCTTTTGTTCCGATTACTCTGCAGAGGCAGGGCTGCCAGCCAGAGTCTGGGAATATTGGGCCCGTAGAAGAAGGATGAGACCCTTTGAAAGCAGTCCATTGCAAGAGAGGAAGAGAAACAAGTGGATCCTGGAGCAAACCAAGCCTGAACTCTTTCTGGAGGCAAAAATGTGGAAACTGAGGCTTATCCATCTCATGAGAAGGCAGGACTCCCTGGAAAAGGCCACCATGCTGGGAAAGGCGGAAGGCAGCAGGAAAAGAGGAAGACCCAATACGAGATGGATTGGCTCCCTAAAGGACGCTACGACTTTTGAGTTTGCATCCCTTCAAACCTCCCACGCCTCCTTCTCTTCAAAAAAACAAAATCAGAAACGGAGTCGACGTGACTCATCTCACAACATAGCAAACGGATCCAGGGGCCAGATCTCCCAGGATGTGAACCAAAATCGGCGCTGTTATGTTTTCGTTGTGTACCATCAAGTGGCCTCCTTACGGTAACCCTATGGAGACGCGCTCTCTAACATGTCCTGCCCTGAAGAGCTCTGCTCAGTAACCTTGCAAACTCAAAGGTTGTGGGTTCCTTTAGGGAGTCGGTCCATCTCGTATTGGCTCTTCCTCTTTTCCTGCTGCCTTCCACCTTTCCCAGCATTAGCCTGTCTTTTCCAGAGAATCCTGCCTTCTCACGAAGGGTCCAAAGTAGGAACAGCCTCAGTGTTGCTATTTTTGCCTCCAGAAAGGGTTCAGGCTTGATCTGCTCCGGGACCCCCCTCGTTCCTCTTTCTGGACATCCAAGGTATGCACCAAGTTCTCCCCCAGCACCACATTTCAGACAAATCCATTTTATTCCCTGTCAAGCTTTCTTAACTTCCAGCCGTCACACCCATCCATGGTGATCGGAAATACAAAAGGGTTCTTATAGAATATTTCATTTCCTGGTATGGCTGTATTTATGAAAGGCGTAAACTGAAGGATCTGAAACGGATGCGTGACAATCCTTGGACCGACAAACAGAGAAATGGCACCTGAAATGTGCCACGAATATAAAAACCACGTTGGCAAAGGCTCAATAATCCATCATGGTGGTGTGCCATGCGCCTGACACACCACCGGCCACGCAACCAAGCGCCTTGTTCACCGGGCAGCAGTTTGGCACCCCAGCTAACGCAGGTACAAATCACCAACAGAATTATGGCCAATAAATTAGGAATATCATCATCATCATCATCATCAAACTGCCAAACTTGAAGGGACCCTATGGATTCTCGAGTCCCGTCCCTGCCAAGGAGGCCCAGTGGGGAGATTCGAACTCCCAACCTCTGGCTACGTCGCCAGAAACCTCAACCCGACTGAGCTCTCCTGCAGTTCAATCATCAGCTTAAAAGGGCAGAGTCGAAAGGGACCCAATGAATCTTCGAAGATGCGGTAAATGTTTCCAGAGGGAGTGGGAGAATTTATTTTCAAAAACCGTGCAAACACATTGGAACAAAATTACTTTACTGGTATAAGGAAGAATGTCCAGTTACTTTTAAAAGTTACATTTACAGCGCATTTTGCCAGTTCTGCTTTAATCAAAGAGCGTTAGGTTCCTCTCTTACGAATCACAAGTTTGTTCACCAGAAGCAACATCAACAAGCAATTTGAGTAACTTTTCCAACACAAGGTGAAAAAGCATCGGATCACTCCACAAAACAACATCAGTTATGGAGCCAATTGCTTCTAGGAGTTACTTTCTCGGCTTTGGGGTGTCCTATTTTATAATTTATATTTACATTTATTAATTCCTTTTAATTCAGTTAGTTTAATTTAATTCGATTTAATGGATTTAACTTAATTTAATGAACCCGGAGAGGGTTCCTGCTTTTCCCCCTCCCCGCCCCAGCCGCCGAGTCTGATTTTGCAAAAGCAGGATGGGGAACCCACTTTGGGTTTCAGTCCGAACTTCTGAAAAGAGCTCCTGCAGGGGCCGATCGGCGCTCTGGGGGCGGCCAGGATCTTGCAACACACACACACCCCTGAGAGCGCCTGAGAAACTTCGTACTAAAACCCGGAGCGGACGGGGGCTTTTTCTCCTCCTGCTGAGAGTCGCACAACCGGACTTTGCGGACTTCAACGGAGCAGCCAAAGGGGAAGCGGGCAAGAGGGAGAACCGGCCGGCTAACAGGCAACGGGAGAACCGCAGGAGCAAAACTCTTGACGCTCGATTTATCGCGATGCCTCCGCCACCCCGATCCCAATGCAGAGAGGGGAAAAGGCAGGGAGCCGTCATCAGCCTCCCAGTTCTGGTGGTGGAGGAGGAAGAGGAGAGGCCAGGAAGAGACAAAGAGGTATTAATTATCTCCAAACGGCGCTCGGCAGGGCGGGCAGATCCCTTGCCGATACGGTCCCCCCACCCCACCCCTCCATCTCGGGAAGCTTTAATGAAGGTGGGCTTCTGACACCGCAGATTAATATTTTATTTCGGGGACATTTAAACGAAACGATCCATCATCACTCCAGAGGGGAGGAAGAGAAAGTAACCCAAACCCCCACCCCCACCCCTGCATGGCCAATTACCGGCGCAGAAGAACTTTGGGATGGAAAGACAGTCGATGAAAAAAAGGACGAGACCTCAAAAGGCTGGTCAAAATACCAACGAGAGCGTCCAGGTTCAAAACAGAGACTCGGGGAGGTTTGCCCGTGCGGGCAAAGACCAGCCCTCCTATTAGAAACGAAGAGCTTGGATGGACAATCAGACAGCTAGCCCTTTTTGGCAATGCTCGGAAAAACTGGAGGTGGCAGGGAAAGAGGAAGACCGCATGTGAGACGGACGGGCTCCCTAAAGGAAGCCACAGCTTTGAGTTTACAGGAGCAGAGCAGGGCTGTTAGAAGTGGAAGGAAGGAGGGAAAGAGGAAGACACAGTGTGAGAGGGATCAGTTCGCTAAAGGAAGCCAAGGCTTCGGATTTGCACAAGATGAGCAGGGCTGTTAGAAGTGGAAGGCAGGAGGGAAAGAGGAATACCTGATGTGAGATGGATGGGCTCCCTAAAGGAAACCACGACTTTTCAGTTTGCAAGAGCTGAGCAGGGCAGCTGAAGACAGGACCTTTTAGAGACAACACCTTCGTAGGGTCAGGAAGGACCCAGTATCGCAAAACAACAATGAGTAAATTTGGCGAAACGGAGACGGACCCGCCAAAAATAAAAACGAAATTCAATGTATAGGGACATGCAAAGAGACGGCACCCAGGCAGGTGGTGGAGCTGGCTGCCCAGTACAGCCTTTTACTCGGTCGGCTGTTGTTTAGAGGCCACGATCACTATCTGAACACGAGAAAAATAGAAATGGTCTTCATCTTGGGCAGAGAAAATTCAAAGTCAGGGCAGACACTGCATGCAGAACTGCAAAACAACTCAGTGGCCTTCCACACACAGCCTCCACGCTGACTCTGTAAACCACAGCAAGTGGCCACCAAAAGCTACCCCGGTGATGGGGTGAGTGGCTCATATTAATATTTGCTCACATAAATATTAGAAGCATTTACAGGTTGCTTCTCCTTGCTTCCAGGGCTTCAGAAGAGATGAGCAATAAAGTCATAAGAGACAAGGAAAAAAAGGTGTGTGTTTTGTCTCTTTAAAAAGCCAAAAACGATCTTTTAAAATGCATAAATCAAAACACAGTGGTGGAGGCCTCCGGCTCTGGAGCCAGAGGTTGGGAGTTCGATTACTCCACGGGGCCTCCTTGGCAGGGGCTGGGCTGGATGACCTCAAGGGTCCCACATGCAGTTCTAATATTATTTATTTATTTGTTAGGTTATTATGAAACTGGGTAATTGGGGCTGGGATAGGGAAAGCTCATTTTAAAAAACTGCTAGAGTCCAGCCGTATTAACTGTGGATATTTTCTTCTAGATTTCCATCTTTTTAAAAAAATTATTTTGATATTCTTCTCCGTATTTTTGATCACGCAATACGATCGGTCCAGAGGAAGCGATCGCAGGCAGAGAGGCGTCTGCTCGGGCCCTGCCGCCTGGCCCCAACGCACTTCGTCCTTGGAACAGGCGACGGGCACTTGGTTTGGACTACAAAGCCCAGAATCCACACTGTCCAAAGGACTCTGGGGAACTGAACTCGTGGCTGCCCATTGGTTGCTGTGGAAGCTGCCGCCCAAAGAACTACAACTCCCAAGAAGCACTGGGGCATCTTTCTCTTTTTGCCTTAACCATAGGGAAGTACGGCTGGAAACTCCCAGAATCCTTGTCTGGTGGGGATTCTGGGAGAATGCTAGGAATTGTAGTCCAGAAAAAAATAAACCCCACCCCCCAATACAGGATGTGACGTGCGCCTCCCATTCAATGCACTAGGTTTCACGGGCTGACATCCTGTTGGCATGACTCCCCCTATGCCAGCAGCGCCACCCCAGTGATGCAGATTAAAGCTTTCCTTTCTGGGTATTTTTGGGGGGGGGGGGGACACAACTTTGTCACACAGTGTACAAGTCACACACGTACCCCCACAAACCCCCCTTTAATCGGCCACGATCGGCAGCCTCGGCACACAGGGGGGGTGACCGGCGTGCAACCCCGTAGCAGCCTTCCATCGGGGAGACCCGGGTAATACTCTGTTGAAAGGGGGACACAAGATTAGACCCTCATCATCATCATCATCATCATCTTAGAACTGCAGCCCCGAAGTGGGGTTCTATCGGGTGCAAGGAGGAGCCTGTAGAGAAGTCAGCAGCTCAGAGGTGGGGCCGCTGCCTCCTTCCGCCCCACGGCAGGGCCGGCCCCGTGCTGAGATGGGCACATCACAGGCGATCGACATCGGGGGGGGGGGGGGGGAGAGGCTTCCTCTTATTCCCCCCCCCCGGCGGAGGGGAGCAGCGCTTCCCATCCTCACAGCCAGGATTTCAAACACTGGGGTGGGGGGGAGAAAGAGAGCGAGGGGGGGACACCCTCCTTCCCCCAAAATCCACCCCATCGGGGAGTGTGGGGGGGGTTGTGTATGTGTGGGGTTTTTTGCTGTAACGAAGCATCTCGTTACGCACCTCGCTGCCCACGCACAGAAAGGAGGGTTGCAAAAATGGCTGGCCCTGTCTTTGCCGGAAGATGACCGGGGGGGGGGGGGCAGCCTTGGCCAGCGAAGGCCCCCCCCCCCGAACCCGGTTTCTGAGAGCGGGGAGGTGACAAGCCTTCGGCCCATATTGAGGCTGCAAAAGCAGGACATCCCATAATATCACAGCTGCTGCTTTTTTTTTAAAGGACCAAGTTCCTAGGTCTCATAACTGAGAACCATGCAGACATAAATACATACAAAATTAAGAATATGTGTGTGTATATGGAGTGTGTGTGTGTATTTGTGGGCGGGTGGGTGTATATACAAATATATAGACACATATTTATATGCATATCTATGCACACACACACAGATACACACACACACACACATTAAACCCCTTTAATCAAAATCTCAAAACTATTTGAGCTGTCAGGAAATTAAAAAAGCATTTTATTTTTTTTTAGCGATTAGCCTGCCTTTTGCTCAGGATTCAATCCATCTAATTTAACCCTATTTGCATATGAAAACCTCAATACAGGTACCTCTGGGAGATAAGGCTCCTTTTTCAAAGCGGAAGGCGGTTTAAAGCTTCACCAACGGGGACAGATTGCTACCAAAGTCAATTTAATATATATATATATATATATTTACTGTCAGAACAGAAACAAAACAGAAGTACGTTTGTTTTGTTTTTAGTTACCGCTGGCTTAACTCATAAGCTTGGCCTTTTCTAGTTTGAGCTGGTCCACAAGAAATAACCGGGAGGGCAAAAATGTGGAAACTGGGGTTATCTTTCTTTGGGGACCCCCTAAGAAGGCCATTTTCTCTGGAAAAGACCCTCGTGCTGGGAAAGGTGGAAGGGCAGCAGGAAAAGAGGACGACCCAATACGAGAGGGACGGACTCCCTCAAGGAAGCCACAACTTTTGAGTTTGCAAAAGCTGAGCAGGCCGTAGAGGATGGGGGAGTTTTGAAGGTCGCTCATTCATGGGGTTGCCGTAAGTCATTCCTGTGTGCACCCCACAGAAACACAAGTTCTAGCTCACCTTGCAACCTGTTATATCTGTATTGACCAAAGAGGTGAAGCTCCCGGGAAGTGACAACGAACGGCTCAAAACTAAGCACAGATTGGGGCCCCCGATTCTGAAGGACTGCCTTTCAGAAACTACAAAATGTCCCGCTCAGCTCTTGCAAACCCAAGAGTCGTGGTTTCCTTTACAGAGTCCGTCCATCTCACACTGGGGGCTTCCTCTTTTCCTGCTGCCTCCAACTTTTCCCAGCTTGTAGGAGGACTGGAACGATTGTTCATGTTTGTACAACAGGATCCTGATGGCAAAACCAGAGAACATCACCCGGTCATCCAATCCGGGAGATAAGAGAAGGAGTGACCACCCGTAGTTATCCCAAAAGGATAGAAACTCAAGTTCTAAGGCAGGTAGAAATGGGTTGGCTTGATTTTTTTTTTCTCTTTCCTTTTCCTCTTTCTCCTCTCTCTCTCTGCCCCATTCATCTCCTGCGTCTCAGTAAACAAGCTGCCAGGGGAAAATAAATAGTTACCAACCCGATCATTAATTGGAGTCTGAGAGGGCCGTTTTTTTCTTCCTCCCAGCCTGGCAAGCCGGAATAAGCCATCAGCCACCGGCATACTAATACCTTCGTACTTCAGGGAGAGGGAGGCGAAGAGAGAGAGAAGGGGGGATTTTTTATTTATTTATTTATTTATTTTTTAAAAGGGAAAAACAAGGGGAGTGACAGCACAGGCGCCGAACAACGGGATCGCGGCGAGCAGCACGTGCCGGGAAAGCGTGCCGAACAATAAACGGCCATGCAGGGCTCCTTTAAGGTGGGAGGATTTGCAAGACAGACGGATGCTTCAAAATCATTTAAGGGCGGGTGGGAAGGCTCACATCACCCTCTAGGAGCGTGCTTGGCTTTTAAGATCCACCGAGGAGACCCTTCTCCCGGTTCCACCCCTTTCCCAGACTCGCTGGGCACGAGAGAGGGTCTCCTCGGTGGTGGCTCCCACGATGCTGGGTTCGAACGTCCAGGTTTTCAAACTTGTTTTTATACTTGGTGTTTTAAAACCTTAATGTCGGCTGAATTATTATGATGATTATTATTTTTAACGTGATCTTTCTGTAGTGTTTTTACCATGTCTTATTTTATCGGTCGCGAGCCGCCTCGAGTCACCTAGGGGGATAAAGTAAAATAAAATGCTTGCTAACAACTCTTAATGGCCAAACAGGTCACTTTGCAGGGAGAAACAGAATGCGAAGTTAGGGTATGTTTTCCAGGAAGGAAAAATGACAGGTTTTAAAATGGGCTGCCTTTTTTTTTTTTTTGAAACCTCCGTCATTATCGGCGACCAAAACTCCAGGTTCAATTCCCTCCAACCACCGGGGGGGGGGGGGGGGGAGAGGAGGGGGTGGCCCTATACATTATGTGGGGACTACATAGCCCATCGGCCCTGGCCAACAGGGAAGACCGCTGGGTCAGCCGCAGAGGCAGCCTGGGAGTGTCCATCGACATTCCACCTGCTCCAGGCTTGCACCGCCGGCCGTGGCGAAGGGTCGATGCAGGCAGAGGGCACGGGGTGGCGAAGCCGGCAGGAAAGGACCGGGACCGTAACGAAGCGGGCACCGGCCTTGGCGCCTCGGCCAGCTGTTCCACCGGGGAAGCTTGCACTGGGCGAGAAGAGCGTGAATCACACGTCCCAACGACGCACGCGCTTGACGTGGGAACGGAGGTTCTTAAAATAAAAGCAACCATCTGCCGCTTCCCACCGATCGGGGCAAAAGTAACGTAACGGCAAAGGGGCAAGAGCTGTCATCTTCCCACACTTGGTTGATTCTCCCCTACTTTCCTGGGGTTTTTTTACCTCCAAAAGTAAAGGAACTGGGGCGGGGGGGGGAGAGCTTCACCCCTGTTTGCACGGGCCACGCAGAGCAAGCCCACGGATTCTCAGCAGGAAGGAGACTGGGCCACGCCAAGGTGCTTTTAAAAGGGGGGGGGGGAAAGGTGGCCACCTTCAGAAACACGGCTGGAAAGCGCAGGGATTTGAGAGCCGTGCAAGCCACGTCTTGGGCCCGTACCACCATTCTTCTGGAGCATGCACTCTGCACATGGTCAGAATCCACAGTTTGATCCGGCACCGAAAACTGCAGATTCAGGATCTTTGAACACTCGTGTGTACAGAGTTGCAGCGATCCTCTTATCCTGTGCAGAATTCACGACCCCACACTCTGCCCATGTTCAGAAACCTAGTTTTCCTCTTATAGACCATTCAGGACCCTGAACTCAGCACACATTCAGAAGGACCGTCTTCCTTCTAGCTGGCTTTCCAGGTCAAGAGGAGAGAAAACCAGCAGGCTGTGTGTGTTATTTGGGGGGGGGGGGGGGGGCGTAAGCCAATGAAGAGGTAGCATTTGAACCCGGGACAACCACGGAGCGAACAGATGGAGAGATTCTAACACTACTCCTTGGAGACCCGAAAAGTTAAAATAAGATGGATAGAACTGGAGAGCCGAGCCCACGGAGGGAAGCAGAACGCCAGCCATCTCGTTAAATTTATATCCCAACTTGGCAGAGGCCAATTAACACTTTCCAATAATCAATTAGGGGCGAAGAGACGGCAGTTCCTTCCCTTTACTGCAGCAGGGGGGGAAAAAATCTCCGAGTGTTGGAACAGACCGGCTTCTTTCTCTCTCCCTTGCCCGCCACGAGAACGGCAGCCATTTTGTTCCAGACGGGAATCAGCAGGGGGATTATGGGATCCTTCCAGCTACGAAGCTGGCGAGGGAAGCCCAAGTTCAAACGAATTTATATATATATATATAAATAAAGAATTCCTGGATTTATACATACGGAGGAACGAGGAGCCAGAAGTCTCAGACAACTCAATTAATATAAAAGGAGAAGCCAGAACGAGGGAAGTGGGCCGTCGTTCCACAACAAAGCACGAGCAGGGGATGTTGTGGGTTCTGGGTTCGATTCCCCCACGTCTCCATCAAGGACCCAGCGGTACTTTTTCTCACAGACAAGGAAGAGCTATCTTTGAGAGCACTTATTGACTTGTTTGAAAAGTGGTGCTGGAGGAGAGCTCAGTGGAGACCCCGAACTGCCAGAAAGAGGAACAAGGGGGGGGGGGGGGGGTCCTGGAGCAAATCAAGCCTGAACTATCTCTGGCGGCAAAAAAGGACCAAACCTGAGGTTGCCCTCCTTTGGGCACCTCATGAGAAGGCAAGATTCTCTGGAAAAGACAAGAAAACTGGGAAAGTTTGGAGGCAGCAGGAAAAGAGGAAGACCCAATACAAGATGGACGGACTCCCTAAAGGAAGCCACGACATTTGAGTTTGCAAGAGCTGAGCAGGGCGGCTGAGGACAGGGCATTTTGGAGAGCGCTCATTCATAGGGTCGCCAGAAAATCGAAAGCAACTTGAGGCATGTAAAAACAGCAATAAATTACTGCCATGCATTTTAAAAAAAACCTTTGAAAAAAATCAAAAAAGAAAATTAATGCTTTCCAAAAAAGGAAAATAAACGAAAGAAAAGAGGGCCTGGAGTTATTGCTATTTATTTCCCTAACACTCACTAGTAAATCTACCTCTAGATTTCGGTGGCCTTGAAATCCGGGTGCTTTATGTATTTATTTATAAGATTTGTACCCCACCTTTCTCCTTCAGAGGGACCCCCAAGGCGGCTTTACATCATTAGAAGGCCATATCTAAAACTAAAAATATGTATACAAATGTTCAAGGGGAGCAAACAGAGACCATGCTAAAAAAAATGGCAAAGAAAAGCAAGACCAAACCCCCCCCCCCCCAAAAAAAATCTAAGCGATGCCAGTAGTGACTAGAGATGCAACACTATTAGCTAAATATTATTCTGGAGAGAACGCTCCTGGCAAATCTTTCCGGCGGCCGTCCCTAAGGGATTCAGAAGGCAACCAATTAAGATCTCCTTGAGTAGATCAGGAGCGTTTCTGGGTCAAGTTTTACACCACTGGGCCACCAAAAAAAACAAAACCAAAAAAAAACAACCCACAAGGAAAACATCCACCAGAATATAATATATTTGGTTAAGTTTGCATGGCAGAGGCTTTTTCGACCCTATGAGAATTCCCAGGTACCTAGGATCTAAGACTTTTTAAAATTTATTATTATTATTATTATTATTATTCCAAAAGCATTTCCTGCACACATTGCTTGTCTTTCTGGAAGCCACTGGGAATCACAGCTTCTCCCTCCACGGATGGGGGTCCAACCTAGTCACCCCCAAGGCAGGTTTCTCGCTGCATTTCAACGGCACGACCCAAAACAACAAGAAAAACCCACCAATACAGGACATGACGTGTTGGGTTGAGACAGACCGGCGCCCCGAAAGCAACAAAATTAGCAGGGCCATTTTAAAAAATAAATAAATCGCTGCTTTGTTTGCTTTTAGTCTAGAAAGAAAGAAATAAAAATCAAAACAAGAAAGCCACTACATAGCAAGGGGGTGAAACTGGACACACACACACATAAATATGTGTGTGTATATGTATATGCACACACACACATATATATATGTACATATATATATTTATTTATTCGATTTCTATCCCGCCCTTTTAGACAGTCTACTCTACGTATGTGTGTGTGTGTGTGTGTGTTTGGGACTCCTGGTTAAATTTAGTCCAGTTTAACCCCCTTGCTATGTAGTGGTTTTCTTGTTTTGTTTTTATTTATTTGGGTGGCATAAAAATGCAATATATATATCAAGTCAGTGAAACTGACATTCGAATGCAAATTATCTTCCACGATGGGTCAAACTCCAGTTGAGATTCGTGATCGGATATTATTATTATTATTTTTTGAACTTTTTTCACTGTCTACCTTGCTTGGGATGACGCCACAGAGAGACGCTCAAGCTGGCAATCTCTTTATTCCAGAACTCTGCCACAAAACGTGCGTCTGGGGAATTTAAAAGTCCCCCTGAGGATTTAAGAAAAAGGGGGTGGATGAGAAGGCGAGGCGAGGCAAAGGAAACCCAATCGGGAGAACACCGTGCGTCGGATCGTCTTCGCCGACCGGCCGACGCACACACACTACGGAATAAGGAAAATCGCCGAATGCGCCAAAATAAAAATAATCACCTGCCCAGGGTTTGGGTTTTTCCATCTCCTCCTCTTCCTGCAAGGCCTGGTTTGATTCAGTTGTTTAATTCCTGTGATCTGTGAATTATTTTTGTGGGGAGCATCCCCCCATCAGTTGTGCTCAGCCACAGTAAACCCACCCGACAAAGAGGGAAAAATGTAAAAACAAGGTGCTAGTCCATAAGAGCATGGCCTAGCGGGTTTAGCCCCTCCTACCTGGCGGTTTCAGCCCCTCCCACCCAGAGCTCCACCCCCTTTGGCCCCGCCCCAGCAGTGGGGAGAAAATACATCCATAGCTTTAGCCCAACGCAAGGGGACTCAACTCCAGCCATGGCTTCTCTCCGAAATGAGCAAGCAACACCCCAAAATCAGCCATCTAGCTAATATTAGGCATATTATG
The DNA here is from genome assembly GCA_037013535.1 of Intellagama lesueurii. Classification (NCBI taxonomy): domain Eukaryota; kingdom Metazoa; phylum Chordata; class Lepidosauria; order Squamata; family Agamidae; genus Intellagama; species Intellagama lesueurii. The sequence goes on from JBAJHW010000020.1 coordinate 5,254,501, forward strand.
AACATGTACAGAGTGCCTTTGCTTTTTCCAAGTGCGACCACTCGGCAACTCTTAAAAGGTTGAACCTTTTAAGCAATCTTGTGAAGCAGGGGGGGGGGGAGAGAAAAGGAACTAAGAGACCCTTTCTTGGAAGTATTCCTGGAATTCAGGTCTCCCCTCAAAAAATAAAGAGAAATAAATCAGAAACTTCTAAAGTTCAAAAGCGACAGGCATCCGACCCAGACCATCGCTAACCTTGGGCCGGGCACGAACTGCCCAGCGTTCCCCACCTGCTAAAAATCTCCCTCTTTGGTGTTCGGACGCAACACGAGACGGTTCTTTTTTTGCCGCTGACTTGGTCTGTTTCTTTGCAAGGAGAGCTCTGTGTTTTTACAGTGGGTTTCTTAATTTATGCTTTTTTTGTGTGTTATTTTCTGTTGTTTGTACCCCACCCGGAGTAGCCATTTTGCTAGATGGGCATGGTGCAAGCAACGAAAGTCTTCTTTTTAAAATTGATCTTAAAGAGGCAAACGGAAATGGCAGAAACCAGAAAAAGGGGGTGTTTTGCATTGCTTATCGGGGGGGGGGAGAGAGAGAGGAAGACGGCATTTGAAAATTCACCAGTAAGAAAATCCTTGAGTCTCATATCAAAGTCGGCGGAACAGACACCCCAGAGGTTGTTTTTTTCCATTTCTCTGCAACAAGACAGTGGGTTTTCTAACTGGCCCAGAGCACCATACCCGGATGGGCGACGAGGACCGGCCAAGAGAAGGAGGAGAGGGGAAAAAAAGCTCAGTTCGTGCGGCTGCTTCCCAGCACGCCTCTGAGAACGTACAGAGGGCTGTTTTGGATAGGAAAACAGGAAAGGGGGGAGGCAGGACACACGGAGAGACTGAGGAGGAAAAACCATTGCCCCGGAGCCCACGACATACATAAAAGAAATTAAAAACAAAAAAATACAATGGCAGGTGGAAATATTTGCTTCAACAACAGTTTGGAGTGGATCTGTGGAACTCACCGCCACAAGACAGCCCGACGGCAGGGCGGCAGAAAGGCTCCAGAGAAACCCCGAGAGGAGAGACGGACTACGCGACACCAGCCCGGCTGGACCAACCCAAAGGCGACTGAGGCCAAGTCAGCGACATACTTGGGTTTAACAGGTTTCCAAAGGGAGGTAGACTGATCCTCCTTGGGGAGGCTCGCTTAACGAAGGCAGCCAGGGCAAGGGCGGCCTACAAACCTCCAAACGAGTGCAAAAAAGCCTTATGAGCAAAGAGCCGCCTGCCTCGCACGAACGACGTACCCCCGTCGTGCCAAAGGGGGCTGATCCTGAGCCCATCAAACTCTTCTCTCCTTCTCTGGCATAAATCTCTTTCCCTCCCCCCCCCCCCCGGTCATTGCTCCCCAGTGTCAACCGGGGAGACCCTGCAGGGCCAAACCAACAAAACCTTCATCCGTCCAAAACCCTCCATGCACCATCAGCCCCATCCGGGGGGGGGGGGGAGACGATGGGAGCCGTAGTCCACCGACACCCAGAAAGCTGACGGTTCCCAAGCCCTGTTAGGGTGTGATGCTCCTAAGGCAAAAATCACCTTCGCTCACATCGGGATTCTGGACTTTTTTCCCCTTACAGACACAACTCACAACCTCGCCACCTCTTTCGTCTCTCCGAGAAGCACCCAAAGCTGACCGAGCAGCCGCCGGCGAGGACCGACCTTCCCGCTCTGGCGCCGGCTCGACAAAGCTCCCGGGAGCCACCCACGGACCCCAGCCTCGATCTCGGGCCCCCATATTTCACGGCAAGGCCATGACCAACCCGGTTTCCGCCCAGCAGAAGGCCGAAAAATGTTCCCCTTTCAGGAATAAAGAGCACCTGCCACCGTGACCAAATCGTCGGTGATTTCACGGCAAACCTGGAAAAAACCATCTCGAAAGATGCCGCCCACCAGGCGGTTTTCATCTCGCTGGGTTTGAAGTCCACGAATTTATCTCCCCCCCCCCCCCAAGTGGGAAGGAAACAAGGAAAATAAAGCAGGTGATTTAAATGTTCCCCCGAATAGCAGCAAAACAGGAAGCAGAATGGGAGGAAAAGGGGAGGGAAAAAAAATTAAGATTTAAAGGTACACAGACCTCGACAGCTGCTAGGATGGGAACATGGGGGGGGGGAGCCCCAAAAGGGCAAAATTTGGGTTATCAAGCCAACAGCGTGATTGAGGAAGATAAACTGCTTCGCGCCAGGGAGGGTACCCATCAAGGATGGCGGCTAAATCACCCTAACACCATGAGCGCATCTTACGGCAGGAAATGAAGCTCGTAGAGATGATGATGATAATCATCTTAGAATCGCAGAGTTGGAAGGAGTCCTGTGGATCATTGAGTCTGGCCCTTATCAGGGAGGCACAAGCGGGAAGACCTGAACTCCCAACCCGTCTGAGGCAGAAGGAAGGAAAAAAAAAAAAAAGAAGTGTTGGCCACCACAGATCTGGTACCTCCCCGGTCACACCACCTGTCACCTCTCGGAGCCCGAAACCAGAGGCGAGCCCCCAATGACTTACGTGTAACACCCTGAAAGGGGTTCCGCCACGGCCGGGGGGCATCCCCAATTCAAAGCCACAAGGATGTCTCGGTGAGAAAGCCGCCCTGCCCGGGAGCAGGGTGTGGCGCGCTCCGCCGGCGATAAAATCCACCCGATCAGGCGAGAAAAAACCCCCTCCGAGGCGCGGGTTTGCATTTTAAAGAACCGTCGGGAGGGTGTGCTGCGTTATCGCACCCTGGACGGCTCCCGGCGTATTCCTTTGTATTCCATTCGGTCGCTTTTTAAAAAACCACAAATACCCCCAAATCTTTGCAGAATCACGCACAGGATAAAGGTGGGTCCTTTTCTCCTCCCATTCTTGAAAATAGACCCCCAAAGGGATTCACAGGATCAGCAAAAGCAGCAGCAGCAGCAGCTTCTGATCGCTCGGAGAGAGAGGTCTCACGGCAGGCTCACGATGGGGGACAAAAGAGGTGAAAGATGGCATTCCTTCCGGCGCCTCCCCAAACAACCGTCCACACCGCGAGGCTGGGCTGAACGCAAGGGAGCCGGCGACCGCCACCGAGCGCTCAACCGCCACCCGCCTCCCCATGCTCGGAAATGCAGCCCTCACCTCCGAGCCTCCCCCTCCCCACCGGACCCCCCCAGGGGCCCCCCCTTGCAATTAAAGGAGACCACGCCTCCACCGGGAGGCAGGCCAGCCTGCCCCCCCACACACACACACACCTTCATAGCAAGCGTGTTTTTTTCCTTTTCAGAACTAATGGCACGGGTCGAGGAGGATCGACCAGGCTTTGTCGAGATCCGTTCCGATGAACCCCAATGGTGGGGATCCTCTCGGGCGACCTGAAACGGCTTGGCTTTCCTGAAGCACAGACGAACACCTGGCACGCCGGTTGTGCCTTCTTTATCACGCAACCCATGCAAAAAGCCAATGTCCGTTGGGGGGAAAATACATATATATTCATTTAAGGTTGTTACAATCAGCCGCTGGAGACAAAACGCTGAGCTCTCCTTTTACATTTTTATTTGGGAAGGGGCAGGGAACCTCTGTCTTTATCCGGCTAAATCCCTCCTCGGCTCTCGGATAGCAGCAGCTGGCACTTTGTATAAATCCTTTTTTGACAAAGGAACGCATCCTGAGTCGAAGGCGGTCAAGAAAAGTGCCCCCCTGCCTTCCTCCGTCCTGGAGTTTAAAAGGCAGCTATTATTACAACCTGGATTTCCAGCAACGGAGGAAACGGTCTGACCAACAAAACACTCATCCCCTCAGGAGTTTTGAAGGCGTCCCAAAAAAAACCACGCCATGGCGGGAGAAACCGCAGCGTTGTATTGAATCTTAGAGCGATCTGGAGAACTCACGGTTTTAGGGAGTCTCCCGGTCAAACCTAAGAGGGGACCCCCTGAAACATAAATAAATAAATGAAAAGCCAGGAGCATAATGACCGAAGGAGCAACAATGAACGGTACACCGACGTGCCCCATCGCCTAAATCTGGAGAACGTCCAGGATTCGAATCAAGGTGCTGAAGGAAAGCTGGAGGGGGAAAGAGATCATTCCAGATCACCCTTTTCTTTCAAGGCACCGAGTACAAAATATCTGTGCTTTCCAACCCGCAAGAAACACAATGGGAAACGGGAAGAGAAAGAGAGAACCGACGGAAATGTCAGATATATTTAAATTGGACAGAAACGTCGGATATATTTAAATCAGACTCAGTACGAATGCTTGTAATTGGAGCCTGAATTGGAGAATATATGTATCTGTCTATAAAGGAGAAGGTTTTGTCAACCACAACCGAAACGCAACCCACGCCGGGCCCCCTCCATCGCTCCAGAGATGAAGGAAGAAGCTCTCTGGAGGAGAGCGGAGTTTGGATCTGGTTGGGGAAAACAGATCCGAAGCCGTGTTTTAGGGGAACAGCTGTAAAAAGGTGTATCGGACAAGGGTGAAGCCCACTTGATGCGTCAGGAGTAGAAGCGAAGGCGTCCATCGCGAGCTAACTGGGCAACCGGGAAAGGGAGAAAAATGGAAGGCCCTCCGACGCCCCCTTGGGAACAAAGCAATCAATACAGAAAGAGAGAAAGGAGCCAAGACGAAATGCTCATCAGGAACGGGGTTTTGGACAAGGAGAAGGATCTGTCTTTTTCAGATCCCGTGGCAGGTTTGAGATTAGATCCAAAGGGAGAAAAAAGGAGGAGGTGGCTTTCCCCCAATCAGGAGAAGGTCGAACTGGAAAGGAGAGAAAACCCCACTTAACGGACTGGTGCCAAGCCTCACGGGGCCGCATCGGTCAGGCGGAGGAGACAAAGGACGGTGGCTTTGACCTTTGATGGGGTGAAAGCTCAAAATAAAAAAAATTAAATTAAAAAAAGGAAGCTTAAAACAGGGAAACAAACCCTCTTGGTTGTGCCTCAAAACTGGCTTAAAAAGGAAGGGAAACCGAAGCCTGGGCTTTATTGCCTTCTCCTTCCTCAAGGACTAAAATTTGGCAGTGTGCGTAGGGGATAATGGTTGTTTTTTCATCACCATGAAGTAACACGTTTCTACAGCAAAGGTAGCACATAGCTCTCCGCCGCCACCTCCAAATGCAACAGATCTCGGAAATTCGGCACACCACGAAGACACGCCCCAGGCTCAGGCGGTCCAAAAGCCACCACCGATCCGTTTCCCGAGAAAGTTGGGGGAAAGCAAAGGGGAGAGAGAGGGGCACAGAGGAAGTAGGGAGAAATAGCAGGCACGGTGGGAAGGAGGCTGTGCCGTTTGGCGCATGTGGAAAGTGAAAATGTGCAAAAAAAAAAAGGGGGGGAGAAGTCATTGATGAAGTAGGGGTTTCCTAAGTGGATGGGGAAATGAGGTGGGGAGAATCTTTGCCTCCCACTGGTGACAGGAGCCGCCACAGCTTTGACCTTCTGGGTGCAACACGGAAGGGTCACGGCGTGCAGGCATCTCCGTGTCCGTGCATGTGCTTAAGTGCGCAATGTGCCGTCATAGAAAGAAAGAAAGAAAGAAAGAAAGAAAGAAAGAAAGAAAGAAAGAAAGAAAGAAAGAAAGGGAGGTAGAAAGGGAGGAAGAGAAGGAAGGAGGTGATGATGGATGGATGGAAAAAAGGAGGTGATGATGGAAGGAAGGAAAAGTAAAAAGAGAAAAGGATGGGGAAGAGGAGACAAACAAGATCCTACAGGTAAATAAGGAAAAAAATAACACACATAATATACAAACATATCTGTAATATACAACTGGACTCTTGATACCCAGCTAAGAAATGGGTCCATGGGAAGATCAGATGTGATCTCTCTCCCTCTGCATCTTCGGCTTTGGCCAATTCTGTATGACACCCCCTTCCAACCCCCCCCCCCAGTGGGCTTTGGGGGGGTGGGGGGGTGCAAGCCAAACTGCAAAAGGGGGAAAAGGAGCAAGAAAAGGGGGGAGGGAAATGGACAGCAACACCCCCCCCCCAGCAGAACAGTCGAAGGGGTGGGGAAAATTCTGTCAGGGGCAAACGAGGGGTTCTCCCATCTCTTCCTCCTCCATCTACACAAGCGTACCCCCCCATGGAAATATCTCCAGAGGGCCCCCCAAAAGTGTCCTGGAATAGGAACACCTGTGCGGATTTTCCCCCAGCGCTGTGGAGTTGAAGGCACCCATCTACCCACCTAGCTCATTCCCAAACACATAAACTAGGGAGGGGCTTAAAAGCAACCCCCCCACACACACACACACTGTACTTCTAGGCTGCATTTTAAAATGTTTCCTTCCCCCCCCCCTCCATACAATCTGGCTGGGTGGCACAGCTGTGGGACCCCTTCTCTTTCCACCTGGCCTCTGCCCCCCCCTCCAAAAGGCCCAGTCTGAGTCCCTAGGGTGTCGCCCTTGATCGATGCATCCCACCCACCCCTCCAAATCAACAGCACACATCCCCCGCCAGCCGCTCCCAAACTCTGTTTCCCTCCCTCAGCTCTCCAGCACTTTGGGTCTGAGTTCAAATCAACCTCAGAAAAAACCTCACCAGCCAGGTTTTAAAGAGCAGTGCAGCCATGCCCCCCCCCCCCACAAATCCCCTGCAACACTTACTGCCTCTGAGCCTTATCAGTTGGCCAGTCTCAACCAACACCAAAAAATAAAACCTAACTTCTTGCCCCCCCAGATTGCCCAGTTTGTTTGGGATCTCCCCTTTTGGGGATCCCAGTTGCCGAGCTGAGCCCCCCACCCCAAAGAAAAACTGCTTCAACCCCAGGGCTTGCACAACTGGCCACCCCAAACTCCGAAGGAGAGCACGCCGCCTCCCCGAAAAACCCCTGGCGACCGGCTCCCGCCCCACACTTGGGGGGCCCTCTCCCCGACCCCTCTCCCCCCTTAAATCTCCAGCTGCTTTGGCAGGCCTCCAGCTCCCCCCCCTCCCTCCATCCCATCCTCCCTTTCTTGGACCCCCCCTTCGACCCCTATACAAAGACCTCCCCCAAAAAACCCCATTTCCTCCACCCACCCCCCCTTTACAGAAATAAAGACCTCCGGAAGGCAAGCCATCATCCCTCCGGCTTTCCTTCGTGCAAAAAAAAAAAAAAAAAAAAAAAAAAAAGGCGAGGATCTCATTTTTTTTTTAAAGGTAGAAAGAAAAGGGGGAGCCAGGCGTGCGCGGCCCCCCCCAACAAACACACCCTCCCCCCCTCCTCCAGCATCCCTGCCCCTCCCCCCTCCTTGCAAGGCAGCGAACCCCATCATGGCTGCGAGAGCCCGGGATGGAGGGGGAGCGGGAAGGGAAGGAGCGGCGGGGGGGGGGGGGGAAGCCACGCTGCAATCAATTTTTGGCTCATTGCAACCCCCGCCGCCAAATGCAAACGGGATCGCGATGTTAGAGAGAGGGGGGGGTGTTCTCCCCCCCCGGGGCACCTGTGACTCCCCCCTCCCTCTCCCCCCCGGCATCGCCTCCCCCCCCTTGGCGTCCACGCCTCGCCGTCCTCCTCCCCTCGCCAGCCTCGAGTTGCACCCCGAAAAACCATCGGAACCCCCCCCCCGATCTTGCAACCTTCCCCCGCCAACCCAAGGCTTACCTGGACGCTGCCTGGGGTCCCATCCTGCTGGGGCATTGAAGCCCGAGGGCGCGGGTTTGGGGGGAGGATGCTCCTTCCCCCCCCCCCGCCACCCCGAACGGGGGGATCCCCCCTCCCTGCCTTGGGGGAGGGGGAAAAAAAGGCGATGCCCCGGGTGCAAAAATAAATAAAAAAGAGACCGGCCCGGGGGGGGGAGGGAGGGAGGGGGCGGCCCCAGCGCGAGCCAGCGAGCAAAAGACTGCGGACCGCGCGCCCACCCGCCCGGAGCCCGAGCTGCCCGGGTGATGTCATTCCCCGAGCCTCCGCGGGTGACGTCACCGCCGCGGGGCGGGGCCCGGCCGGAGAAAGAGAGAAAAAAAGGAACCCCGCCCAGGCCTCCCCAGCCATTCCGAAGGGGAAAGGGGGAGGGGCGAGGAGGGCGGGCGTCAGCGCTTGCCGGGCGGCCAATAAGGAGCGAGGGAGGGAGGGGAGATGCAAATGAGGGCGGGAAAGGCCAGGCGGCGCGGAGCACGTGGCTCCCAAGGAGCGGCGGAGGCTTGTCCTCGCCGGCGGGAACGGGAGAGTCTCTCTCCGCCGCCCCCCCCCCTTGCTGGGATCGGGGACTACAAGGCCCATCAGCCTCTCTACCCAATGGGGCAGGGATTGAAGTGCAAGGGGAGGATACATGGAGAGGATCGGGTTGTGGGGGGGGGAGGAGGGAGAAGGGGGGGACAAGTTGGGCGGTCCACATGACTACAAGGCCCATGAGTCTGCCTATGGATGTAGGAGGAAGGGCTGAAGTAGGGAGGAGGGAAAGAAACAGGGAGAGGGTCAGGATAGCCCTGGGGTGGAGGGGTTATGTTTTGGGTCAACGCTGACTCCAAGGCCCATCTACCCAAAGCAGGAGGGAAAAGAAGGCAACATGGGGAGGCCAGAATTGCCTTGGAATGAAGGTTAGGAGGAGAGTGGGTTTCGTTTGGTGTCAAGCCTGACTGCAAAGCCCATCAGGCTGCATTCTCAAGGATTAATGTAGGGAGGCCTGGGTTGGAGGTAGAAGGGGAGGGGCTTCGTTTGGACTGAAGCCTGACTACGAGGCCCATGAGTCTGCCTACGCAGTGAGGTGGGGCCAATGCAGGAAAGGGAAGTCCGGGGAGCAGAGGCACGCTTGCACGGTGGAGGTTGGCAGAAGGGGCTATGTCAGTTAACCTTGACTACAAGGCCCATCAGCCTGCCTTACCCAAGGGGAGGGGCTGAGGTAGGAAGGAGTGCCAGTGGATGTTGGAGTGGGAAGGATGATGGTCCTCCTCAACTTGAGACCTCCAAACCGAGGCTAGAATCCTGCAGGTTTATACTGCAAGCAGCCGGGTTGGACTAAATGACCTCGAGGGTCCCAGTTCCCGAAATGCCATTATGTTGCGTGAATCCCACCGAATTTCAAGGGGCCTTGGAGCCAAGGAAATCTGTAGGACGGGGCAGGCGCAGGGCAGCCTTCTCGCTGTCCGGGTTTAAAAACTCCCATCAGCCTTGGGAAGGGGATGATGGGATTTGTAGTCCAGCAACCCCCGAAACCCCCCACCTCCAAGACGTCCTGCGTTTTGCCCGAAACTGCCGTAGGGGAATCCCAGCTTCTGCTAGTCGTATTTACCCAGAAAGTAAAGTCAACGGCATTCACGGGGTTTCATCTCTGGGATGTCTGCCCTTGCAGCCACATTCTAGGGTTTTTTACTAACACCCACTGAATGAAATAAGGTTTCGTCCCACAGCGCACCCCAAGAAAACAGAGCCGGAGGGGCTGGTTCTTCAGCTTGATGAATGGAAGAACTCTGTGGATTGTTTTAAGCACAGAGCATAACTCATAATTCCTGTAAATACAACTGTATCTCATGTTCCTTTGATTCCTTGCGAAAATCAGTAAATATTTATTTATGCAGAGTTTGTTCCAACCTGTGAAGCAGCCTGGCATGGGGATGTTTTATTAATGGCCCTTCCTCGCCCGCCCCCCCCCCCGGCCTGTTCTTGCTGAGGCTGATGGGACTTGTAGTCCCAGCTGCCCTGGAAGGCACTGGGTGGATTGGAGTGCTGGTGGAAAGTGTTTTTGAGGGGACTGTGAGCTGACAGTTCAGGGAGTTCTGTCCCTCCCTTAGCTGCCTGCCTGGCAGGGAGAAGGTGGGAAAAGAGAGGAGATGGGTGATGAAACAAGAATAGGCTGACCCGGGTTTGAATCCAGTTTGTGATAATGCACAGGGAACGCGTGAACCAGACTCACGATGACACTGGAACTAGCCAATCAGGGCTGTGCACAGCCAACTTCTGAAGGAAAGACCTCAACGCTGCAAGCTAAGCAGACTCAAAGGAAAAATAGTCACAAATTTTTTTTCCACTGGGTCCCAAGTTAGCTTAGCGTGGGCTCTGCAAGAGGCCACGATCCAAGCCAAGGAAACCCCACCCGGTCCTAAGCCGGCCGCACTTGACTGTCCCAGGAAAATCAATCAGATTTGAAGCGCTCAACTTTCGCAAAAAGAAAAAGAAAAATTTGCAAAAAGAAAAAAAAATTGATTTTCTTTTTTTTAAAAAAGCAGAAACTATTCCTAGCAAAGATGTTTCTGAAAATTGAAGACACTCAGAGGGTGGGTTTATACGGCGGTATTGAAGAATTTATCGTTTCGCCGCAGGAAGCCTTCGTATAAAAGTGTTCTCCTTCAGCAAAAGAGCACGGCTATTGATCTGTGAGTTATTTATTATGGTGCGTAAACTGTGTTTAGTTCTGAAAATAGTGAAGGATCAATGATAGCGAGAAGAGGCTGGGATGCCAGGCCTCTCCTAGCAATCAGGTGGTTTGACAAGTTTGTCCTGCCGAAAATGGGCTCCTGGGTGGTCTTTGCTCAACATGAGTCGTCTGGCTGCTCAGGTTGAGCAAAGGTATTTGGATGGAAAGGCATCTGAGGTTTAGCAAAGCTGGCCAAGACCCCCGAGCAGTCTGGGAAACAGCGCTAAACAGTGAGATCCTACACATCGATTCAGAAAAAAATATCATTCCATTCAAGAGAGTATCAGACTGCACCATAAGTATCTTTGATCATTTTTGACAACATGGAGTATAAATTGCTGGGGGGGGGAATAAATTAATTACCTACCTTCCCACTGTTACAGCTGTTATAGTGCTGACCTTAATTCTCAGTGGCAATGAGGACTAGTGTCTTGCTTCCTTTCCTTGTTCAAAAAGGTTTCTGTCAAAGGGTCTTGCCTGTTGTCTTCCGGGGAGCGGCAGAAACCAGTGGAAGTACTCAACAAAAAGGAGGGGGAAAAACAGAGAATATGATTTTATTTCAAAGAGTGGAACTGGCGACCATGTCATGGAGGTGGTGAGAAATACAGCAATGTTTTTTTTTTAAATCTCTTGTGTTTTGGGGCTATCATTCCGTTCAGCAGGCCAGAATTATTATTTTTTTACAATAATTTGATTTAAATCACTTTTTAAAAGCTACCATAAAGAAAAAAGATATGTATTAAGATTTCTTTATTTACATACGTTTGGGAGATATGTATTAAGATTTATTTACAGACGCTTTTTGTATTGTCTTCTCTTTCGTTTTGCATCTTTTAGAATTAATTGTTCAATCCCCCTCCCCATACAATCACAATGATGAAAGCGTAAAAAAAGCAAAGCGAAGTAAAATCAGTGACAAGGGGTTAAAAAAGCAGAAGAGCCACATCATAACAACCACAACGTAAAAGCAACCACCAGAAACAGTGCAAAGTTGCGGAAATAATAAATGCTCACTTAGTTTTTTTCATCCTTGATGAAAAAAAGGTATCTCAACATGAAGACACCCCAGAAAACTTTTCAAATTGTTGACCCTTTTTCAAACTTGTTCCTTCTTAACTTCAATAATGAAATCTCCAAAGATTTACTTTTCCAAAAGTATTAAAGGAGACCTTGAATTGCTGGAGAGCTCTGTGGTTTAGACATCTGGCTGCTGAGCCAGAGGTTTGGAGTTCGAATTCCCCACTGGGCCTCATTGATAGAAGCTGGACTAGATGATCTCTAGGGCCCCTCTTCCAGCTGTGCAGTTCTAAAGTTATTATTTAAAATCTCAGAGGTGCGGGATCAAAGCGGCAGCTTGCTTGGCAGAGAAAAGATCATAAAGTAGATGCCAAGTAAGCCTCTCCGGTGAGGGCTTTGGCTGGTCCTTCTGAAACCCCATAGAAGAGAATCCTAGAATAACAGAGCTGGAAGGGGCCTCTAAGGCCATCAAGCCAAACTCCCTGGCTCAAGGCAGAAATCCTGATCAAAGCAGATCCGAGAGATGGTTGTCCAGTTTTCTTTTGAAGGCTGCCAACGTTGGAGCACTCATCACCTCCTGAGGTCATGAGTTCCACTGTCGTACTGCTTGAACAGTAAAGTTTTCCCCGATATTCAGCCTAAATCTGGCTTCCTATAGCTTGAGCCCACGATTACGTGTCCCGCATCCTGGGATGATGGAGAAAACCCCATCATTCACTGCAGATGAAAAGCCAGGGCTCATGTGGGGCTGATGGGCTTATGTGCCCTGGCACATGGGTGGCCGTGGGCAAACTAAGCAACCCCAGAGCGCCACCAGGAGGAGGGTCTGGGAAAACCCAACTGGGTACTTCAGACCTAGAAGAAACCCAGCAAAGGATCTCTTTGATGGCACGTAATTATTATTTATCATTAAAATTATTTATAAATGTGTATCAACCATGGATACTAAGCAGCACATGGAAACTATGGTGCATTTTTTTCTCAATGGTTTTAAAATCCATTTCTTTTTTAGTAATGCGTAAATAGGAGTCATCACCAGAGGCAAAAATCAATTTCACTGGTCCTTTTAGTCTTCCTGATTCCGCCAAATTATTATTATTATTATTGTTTTAAAAAAAGAAGAAATTAATGTCTGACACGGGATATCTTAGAATATCTTCATTAAGGGAATTTTGCCTGAGTTTCCCAGCATCTCTTGAATCCTGGAGGGAAAAGCTGCTGAATGAAAGCTGTTTCATTTGTAGGAGAGGTTCTGAGTTCTCTCGTTTACTCCCGTTCTGGTCATTAAAATCCACGATTTCATCAGAGTCGCCGAATATCCCAATTAAAAAAAAATACTTTTTTTTTTTTTGCAGAATAAAATTGGAAAACAGACCTTGTTCTGTTTCCCCCTGTCATCATCTTTCATGCCCTCTGATTTGATTAGATTTCATTTCATTTCAGGAGATGGGGGGGAGAGATGGTTCGGGGAGGAAGAAGGGGTCGGGCAGGGCCGAAATGGGCCTAGTTAATAATTGATGGGCCCATTTCCGTGATGTCTGATCAAAGGAGGTGATTGCATGACAAACGAGCGAATTACTGTAAAATACTATATGCCTATTAATAATATAGCTGCTCCAGATATAGCCGAAGTTATAATGGGGAGATCAGATTTTCCTCTAAGATAGATGTGGAAGATGGAATTCATTTTCAGAAGGAACAGATGCCCTGAGTCGGTTGAGAAATTTGCACAGATTTATTATTATTTTTTAAGCAGAGGGAGAGAAGACGTGGAGAGAAGTCTCCTTTCCTGGTTGTTTAAAAAAAAGAGAGAGACACTTCCATAGAACAGAGGCTGAGCATGACCATATTGCAAGGCGGCGATCCGTTCTGGGTTTTAGTCCAAACTTGTTCCTTGTGCTTGGCTCTCGCCGTACCAGGGTAGCGCTCAGGATAATCCAAAATGTCAGGCAGCCAAGATGATCAACGGCCACCAACCTGTTTTAGGTGTCTTCCTCTCCACCCGATCAAGCTAATGGCTCTCCGTCGGCCCTCCGAGACCAAGCCGGCATAAAATCCTTTCCATGGCAACGGGGAAAAGCTCGTAACAATATTTTGACCCCGTGAAGATGTAGCTCAGCTCCTAGTTCTTGTGGGAAGGGGATCGAAGCTCAGCAGAAGCAGGAAGTCAGAAGGTTAGTCATAGACAATCTCATGACAAAAAGTCTCTGAGCTTCCACCAGGCAAGACCTGCTTCCGTCACACCCCATCTTCCTCCCCATCTTGGACAATCTGCCTGGTTGGTGCCACATGGCTGCCTTTCTCGAGGGTACGCACATTTTTGTGGAGGAGAAACGAAATGTCTCTTTGGCCCTGCTCGCGATGCACCCCGCGCATAACCACGCGAACCCTCTGGAGAACATGGGAACCATCACGAAGTTACTGAGATACACACCTTGACACCCAGTAACGAAGGAGTGGCTTAAGAGCATCTGGGCTCTGCCAGATATGGTAAAAAGGATCAAATCAAAGGAGAACCTGACTTGAGGAGGGGAGGCTCACACACACACTCTTACACACTTGCATAAAGGGAACAGGCGTCTTTCCCTAGTAGTTAGAGCATAGGTTCTGAGCCACGGAATGGATCGCTGGCTGAATTTGAAACTTAAAAAAAAAACCGATGATGTTGACGAGGGTGCACCCGGTTCAAAGCAAAATGAAGCTCCTTCCTATCATCTTAAAAAGTGTTGCCATTACAACAAGGCACATCTGTCGATGAGACCCTTTCATGAGAAACCTTAAATAAATATTTGATGCACTTTTAGGGTTTTAAAACTTCGAGATAAGTCTCGGTGGTCCGTGGCAACAAAAGATATTTAAAGGGGGGGGGGTCTGTGGTAAAGGGTAAGAACCGCTGGGTTAGAGCATATCATCATCATCATCCTAGAACGGCAGAGCTGGAAGGGACCCCTAAGGATCATCCAGTCCTGCCCCTGTCAAGGAGGCACCGTGGGGGATTCGAACTCCCAACCCTCTGGCTCCTCTACCATGACGACCTGAAAAATCCCAGATCTAGTTTTTGGCCTGCAAAAAGGCATCGAGCAACTCCGGGCCGGTGGCTCCTTTTCAGCCTAACTGTCTTCACAGGGCAAGTGAGGGGACAGAGGCGGAAAGCAGGCGAGCCATACATTCGATCTCCTTGGAAGAGCAGCCAAGAAGCAAGACTGTCATGACCGAAATACAGAAAAAATCTCGAGCAACCTCATCCTCGGAATCCACCACGGTCCCATTGAAATACACGTGTTGGTCCTCGTTTGGGCTTTGTGTTTCCGTTTTGTTGTCCTTGAAACCCACTGATGGGGCTACCTCCCTGGAAAAACCATCATCATCATGCCTTGTCAAGTCAATGTTGACCCATGGCAACCCTTTTCAGGGTTTTCCCTGTAGAGAGAACACTCAGAAGTGGTTGACCCCTCCCTTCTTCCAGGGGTTTGGTTGCCCTGGGACTGTGCAGCTTGCCCAAGGCCACCCAGGCTAGCTCCACTCGCAGAAGGCATCATGGAAAATTGTGGAAAAAAACCCACCCTCTAGCTCCACACCCAGAGAGACCTAAACTACTGTGCTATCAAGTCACCTTATACTCATCATGTGTCATCAAGTCAATTCTGACTGATGGCGAGTCTTTTTTTCAGAGTTTCCCAGGTAGAGAATAACTCAGAAGTGGTTTTCCCCTTCCTTTCTTCTGGGACGGTGCAGCTGGCCCAAGGCTACACCGGCTGGTTCTTTTCCTAGGAGGCGCAGTGAGGATTCGAACTCCCAACCATATCTAGACCACTGAGCTACCCAGCCAGCTTTATAATCATGTACCGTCAAGTCAATTCCGACTGAGGGCGAGTCTTTTTTTTTCAGAATTTCCCAGGGAGAGAATAACTCAGAAGTGGTTTCCCCCTTCCTTTCTTCTGGCGGGGATGCCCTGGGACGACGGTGCGGTTGGCCCAAGGTTACCCAGGCTGGCTGTACTCATAAGAGGCCCAGTGGGGGAATCGAACTCCCAACCTCGGGCTCCGCAGCTCTCCATCCTCTTAGTCCTCCCTGGGAAACAAGAGGAATCGCAATAATGTCCTTTCTGTGGACATATTTTATAGGAGGAATAGACTCTGATGATGAACGCAGGCTGGAGAACCGGCATAATCAAAGGAAAATCCAATGGTGTCTGCGAACAACCAACGTCCTTTTTAATAACGCGTTCTGGCATTCTGGTCCCGTCCAGTGGAACCGAAGGCAGCAAAACAATTGGGATGGATTTGAAGGGATGGGGTGGAGAGAGAAAGCTGGTCTTCCTGCCCCCTCTCAACCCACTGTTGCGTTATTCAGATTGTGTTCGCTAGGCTGGTTGCCGCACACCACCACACACCTTTTTCCAAGGCCGTAACAATAGCAACCTTTCTCTGTGCCATAAAATAAGAGCGGAGGGGGGGAAAAAAAACGAGAGAAAGATTTTTATAGAAATGGGTTCCTATTGACATTTTCAGTTAGCACGGCACAAGAGGTTTTCACGAAGCCCCGGCAGACGCTTTTGCGTGGGGCACGGCTGGCATTTTCTGAGAGGAGGAGGATCTGGGTCAGCCAAGGGGTCGGTAGAGCAGGAGGTAGGATGTCAAGTTTGGCGGGGCCAAGGTCCCGGGTTCGATCTCGGGTGTCTCCCCATAGAGATGAAGGAGGAAAGCTCAGCGGGATAGTCCTCCCCTCTGTGGGCCAAAAAAACTCCATGTGAAATCCCAACCACTTCCAGATAGGGCTGAGAAAGACTCTGTTTCCCTAACTTTATGGTTGCTTTCGGAATATGGACTATGAGGACTAGCATCTTGATATTCCAGACATTCACAAACCCAGTCCTTTGTTTACAACTGGGAAATGTCAAAGGCGTGGCCTTCTTAGAGCCGCTTTCTCCAACGCAGATGCCCTCCTGGCCTGACTACAATGCCAGTCACCACTGGCTGGGAACAATGGGTGGTGTAGTCCACTCTGTGCAGAGAATGCCAGGATGGAAGGAAATTCGCTGTGGTTTTCATTGTCGTTTTTAACCACCCAGACAAGCCACATATATTGGTTTTGTGACAGCCTGGAAAGCCGGCGTGGAATTAAGCCACGTTCTTTTGCTGAAGAGCTGAGGAAGGAAAGCAATGATCCAGGAAAGTGTTTTAAGGGTTGGCTCTAAATTATCCCGAGCAGTTCAGCTGAGCTTGTGGACGTAAAGGGTTTTTCTTTCTTCATCTCCCCTCTTCTCCAAAAACACACACAATTCCTCGTACTTCGTCTTTGGACGAGACCTGGAATAAATATCATGTTGCCGTTCTGGGGAGGAAAAATTGAAAAAAAACGAGGGTGTGAAAATATACGTTGGCGTGCGCCCAGGGGGGTCCTGCAGATTTGCAAAGGCAGAGTTAAGAATAAAGGAAAGAAGCCGCTCTCGTGATCACAGGATTACGATTGAACTGTAAGGTTGTGAGAAGAATCCAACCAACGGGCTTATCTAGCATGACAGATGGTTCACCCAGTGGCCATCTGGACCCCTATGGGATGCCCTCGGGCAGGAAATGAGGTCAGCTGCACCCTCCGCTTGGTGTCCACCACCACCACCCCGCCATCATCGGCACAAACGTGGAGGTGATGCAGAGCCACCCAGATTAGTAGCCACACATTTACCCCACGCACCCCGTTCAAAGCCATCCATCTCGTGGTGGAGAGTTCCACTGTTTCGCCCTGGGGAAAAAAAAGGTCTTCCTTTGTTCTTATCTTCTCAAATCTCCTACTTTTGGGCACCACGGGGTTTCAGCCTATGAGAGAGAAAACCTTTTCCTGGTGGGAACATGTCCTATCCCAGGTGTGGCCTCGGCAACAAGTTTATGTCCTCGCTCAAGAGGAACGAGATGTTTGACTCACAAAGGCTTGTGGAACTCTTGTCCACCAGATATGGCAACAGACTTTCCTTCGCGCACATCAATCCTAGATGGGCAGCCGTAGCCGTCCAGAGGTGTTCACACCAGTTCCCATTATCCTCCGTAATTTCAAAATCATTGTACACCTACTGGCTTTGAGAAATCTTTTCAGGTTCAATCTTCTTAGCACATAACTGTAGAGTCAATCCTTTTCAACTCAAAGACTTTAAGGTCAAGGTCAAGGTTCCCTTTGACATTGAGTCCAGTTGTGTCCGACTCTAGGGCGCAGTGCTCATCCCCGTCTCCAAGCCATAGAGCCAGCGTTTGTCCGAAGACAGTTTCCGTGGTCACATGGCCAGCGCGACTAGACACGGAACGCCGTTACCTTCCCACCGAGGTGATACCTATTTATCTACTAACATTTTTACATGCTTTCGAACGGCTAGGTTGGCAGGAGCTGAGACAAGCGACGGGAGCTCACTCCGTCGCGTGGATTCGATCTCACGACGGCTGGTCTTCCGACCTTGCAGCACAGAGACTTCTACGGTTTAACCCGCAGCGCCGCCACGTCCCTTCTTTACTTTCCAGTTAAATGGGTTTCAGCCCTTTTGAGAAAATGGACTGGGAGCCAGAGAAGATGGTTTTTTTCACCGCAGTAGAAATGTGTTACCACAGAGTCAACCGTCTCCAAGGACAGCCCCAGGTTCGACACAGGAGGGTAGTCAATCCTACATGTTACAAATGCATGGAGAAGAGCAATCAAAATGTCTTTAACATCGTGAAATGGCTGCAGTTTGGAACCCAGAGGGTTGGCCTGGACAGGATTCCGCATTCATACAACTCAAATATATATATATACAGTATGATGAAATAAATCTTGAATATTGAGGAAATCTGGACAATGTCTGAGTCTGTCTGCATCTTCCACAGAGAGCTTTGTCTTCTGCAAGCTTGTTAAAGAGCACCTTTGGGGTGCGTTTGGCCGGGGGGGGGGGGGCGGTGGCAGTGGCCAAAATAAAAAGCTTTGACATTTCCATCGCAGCTGGTCAGCTCAAGCCAATGCCCCATTTGCAGGATCAACCCAAAGCCCGGTCAGCGGGCGAGATCTTTAAGTGGCAACAGTTGTCAACGGAGGGAAGGATTTGGGACGGATTAGGCCTTGAAGATCAGGCTTCTGGGCAAGTAGATGAATCAGCTCGTCTCCTTCTGATCCTGTTAAACCTATGCAAACCGCCCGCTGGAAGGTTTTTCTGGTCTGATCAAAGCCTCCGTCCCGTAATCTGAGCCACAGGCTTGAGGGTTCTTTTCTGCACACCTGTATGTGCCCTTTCCTTGCTGGCCCACCACCCTTCATCTCGGCACCAGTAGACCCCAGAAAACTGTGGAAGTAGAAGGGTTCAATATATGCACCCTAAACCAGTGTATCCCAGAAGCCTCCAGCGATGGAGCGCTCACCACCTCCCGAGGTCATGGGTCCCCTTGTCGTACTGCTTTAACAGTTAGGAAGTTTTTTTCCTGAGATTCAGCCCACATCTGGCTTCCTGTCGCTTGAGCCCATGGTTGTGTGTCCTGCACTCTGGCATGATCAAGGACAGATCCTGCCCCTCCTTTGTAGGACTACCTTTCAAGGATTTGATAAGTGCGATCCTGTCTCCCCTCTGTCTTCTTTTCTCAAGAGTAAATGTCTTTCCTCACAGAGCTTGGCTTCCAGTCCCCTGATCATCCTCGTTACCCTCCTCTGAACTTGCTCCAGTTTGTCGGCATCCTTCAAATGTGGTGTCCAGAACTGGACGCGGGACTCAAGAGGAGGTCTAACCAGTGCTAAATGGAAGGGGACTAGTACCTCGTGGGATTTGGAGATTATACCTCTTTTAATGCATCCTAAAATCGCATTGGCCTTTTTTGCAGGTACATCACATGGCTGGCTCGTATTCAGCTTTTGATTTAGAACAATTCCAAGATCCTTTTTGAGCGTAGTATTCCTGAGCAAAGTATCCCCCCAGCTGTGACTGTACATTTGGGGTTTTTTTCCACCAAGCTCTGTGACTTAATATTCAGGCATCGCAACTTCACCTTTGGCGTACCTTTAGATCAGGTAGGATCATCAGGGGAGGCCTTTCTCTGGTCCCTGAAGGTCTGCAATCCCACACTATTTAGGGATGCTACACCAGTGCCAATCCGTTTCCAGGCACACTTCAAAGTGCTGGTTCGAACCTAAAAAGCCCTAAACGGCTTGGGTTCCTGATGTCTCAAGGACCGCGTCTCCCTTTATGAACCTACCCAGATATTAAGATCATCAGGGGAGGCTTTTCCCTTGGCCCCACCACCTTCACAGGTCCGTCTTGTGGGGACCTTCTCTGTCGCTGCTCCTAGACGTTGGAACTCCCTGCCACAGGAGGCCAGACGGGTCCCAACTTTACTGTCTTTCTGAAAGCAGGTCAAGCAAGACCTTTTCTCTTCAGGCAAGTTTTCCCCCAGTGACTGGCTGCCTGAGTGGGGGTTTTAAATGGACGGTTGTGCCTCACTGCGTTCAATAGGCTTTTGATGTCAATTTTTTCTTTTCTTGGCACACTGACTGTGTTCAGCTTTCAATATTGTCTTTTGACAATGTGAGCCACTTAAAAAGGAGAAAGGCAGAGTAAAAATATAATAAGTAAGTAAGTAAGTAAGTACCCTGTTTCCCCGAAAATAAGACAGGGTCTTATATTATTTTTTGCTCCAAAAAATGCATTTTTTTAATGATATATCCGTTTTATATTGTTGTATTTTATGATGTTTTTATAACTGATTGTAAGCCGCCCCGAGTAGACTTTGTCTAGAGGGGCGGGGTAAAAGTCAAATAATAAATAAATAAATAATAAAATAAATTAGGGCTTATTTTCAGGGGAGGTTTTATTTTTTTCATGTACAACAATCTACGTTTATTCAAATACAGTCATGTCATCTTCTTCTGGTTGCTGCATAAGGGTGGAAGACGGGGTTTCACTTAACTAGGGCTTATTTTTGGGGTAGGGCTTCTATGACGAGCATCCTGAAAAATCATGCTAGGGCTTATTTTCAGGTTAGGTCTTGTTTTCGGGGAAACAGGGAGGGAGGGAAGGTGAGTGAGTGAGTGAGTGAGTGAGTGAGTGAGTGAGTGAGAGAGAGAGAGAGAGAGAAAGAAAGAAAGAAAAAGACATGGGTACAGCGTCACAGTACACATTCATGACTGAACTGAAACGACACCTTCTGAGCCTCCAAGTTCTCCTCTAACTGAAACACTCTGAAGGCAGCTTTATAATCCGTACTGGTGGAAAGGTATCACTTGTGGTCTTTGCCCACATCCATGTACAGGAACAGTCTATCTTCAAGGCTCGTACTGGGTTACTGGTCCATCAGCATGCCATCGCTCAAGCTTAACTGCTTCCTACATCTTTTCCCCCAAAAGGGTAGATCTGAGTCTGACAGAGATGGCCTTCTTCCAAAAACGACAGATGAACTATTGTGGATGGCAATATGGGAATGTCCTTACTTTCCTACCCTGCTTGGGGGAATCCCATCCAGGCACCTGGTTGGCCCCTGTGGGAAAAGAATAACAGACAAGATCAAGGGTTCCCAATATTAGGTCCCCAGATGTTCTTGGACTACAACTCCCAGGAGCCTTCACCCATAGCTGCGCTAGCCAGGATTTCTGGGAGTGGTAGTCCGAGATCATCTAGGTGCCCAAGGTTGGGAAGCACTGGACAAGATGGATCATTGATCCCGTGGTATTCTTCTTATGGGTATTTCCTTCACAGAGGGTGGGTGCACATAGGAAGCTGAGGAGCAATGCTGTGGATGCATGGCGAAGCTCTGGGCAAGCAGAGCGTTGGCACCGGCTTCCAAATGAAACATGGGCTGTTTTGCATGGCGATCAAGTTGGTTTCCAGCGCAGGTGGCTTGGAGCAAAGAAAGCGGGTAGAACACTCCACAGACGACTGGAAAGCTGCCTCACGCGGGGGCTGGTGGATGGTTGGATGTTGACAGAACATCCTGGTAAATTGTCCATGGAGCGCATAAGGACCGGAAGCCAGAGGACAGCACCTGGTTGGTGTCTGGCCTGCTGTAACCGCGGGAGAAGGAAAGAAGCTTTGTCCAAGCCCATCTTCCAAACCAGCTGGTGACGCAGAATGTCATTTTCACTCTCAAACGCTATAGGAAAAGCCAGAGTTATCACTGAGTTTCTCCATCATGGAACCTTCCTAGGATATCTTGGGATCTGATGAGGTCCTTAAGAGTCCTCTGGTGTAGGAGCGCTAGAGGGCTCTCAGAGATGGTTCTGTGGACCTTCCCAAACGACAAGGTCCAGAATTCCCGAGGATGGAAACATAGCCATAGAGTCAAACTTCTGGGACGGCCATCTAGGTCCACACCCAAGGCGGAGTCTGAAGAGGCAAAAGCAGAAGGAAAAAGAGAAGATCCATGCACCACTCGTTACGGTTCCTCCTCAACCGGGTGGAAGGGCTGCAAGATTAAAACCAAGGAGTCTTCGTAGCAAAGATGTCTTGACCCCAATGGTGGACGTGATCTTGGAGGCGTTTTAAGGGGAAAGGTGGGATAAAAATATTTTAAATAAATGGAATCTCTCTGTTGTTCTTCTAGACGTGGCCGTGTCTGGCGTCGGTGGTCTGGCCTTCAGGACTGCAGCGATGTCGACAACTGGTGGCTCCTTCACCAACATCACGGATTCCTCAGGCTCTGTAGCTGTGTCGTAATAAGGACGGATTGGTTCCCACCAGTACCGTCCGCTGGTGAAGCCCGAGGAGGCATACGGACATCATGATCAGAATCCTCTCGAGATCTCCCACTTTGGATCTTAGTTCTCTTTTTTTCTTGAACTTGGATCTTCTGAGTCTGACACCACACACGCCAAAGGTTCTCTGGTTAATAAATCCTCCCTTGCACCAAGTCGTTTTGAAAAGGTTCACACCTAGTTCCATCGGGGCCCCAACGACACCGTGTTTTCTGAGCTCACAAGCAGGGCGCGGAGATGTTTATTTTTATTATCATGACTTCTATCCGGGACCGTTTGAACTTCCCCAAGTGGCCTGAGCCTGCCGAGACGAGCATTTTTCTGCACGTTAATTAGATACAGGAAAATTAGAATCCGGGCTAAAGATAGCCGGCCAATCAAGTCGGCTCTCCCGATCGGGAGACGGCGTTCTGAACATCTCGACACTCCCGCCTACTCACTCCAAAATAGAGAGAACGAGAGTGAAGAATTGAAGAAGAAGAGAGAAAGGGAGGGGAAGGAGAGAGAGAGAGAGAGAGAGAGAGAGAGCAGTAACAAGGTACAGTAACGCAAAAGTACATGATAGAAAACCAAGAGGTATCTGATCAGAGAAGAGTAATATCTCCAAATAGTCCTGTTTCTCTCCAGAAGGGCAATAAAACCAGAAATGAGAGATGATGCTTTTTGGAGGAGGACTGTGATGCACAGAATAGACCGGAGTTCCTTGTTATCTCCACAAAGCCATTCTGTAACTACTAAGTTATACTACTTGTCACAAAAAAGGAACTAGTTACAAGGAACAACGCTGGCTGCAACTAGTTGCTTCCAAGCTGTTCTCGGTAGGTGCTGCTGGACTCGCGGTTGCTCCTTGCAGGACAGACTAACACAGCTAACCCTTACCCAAATCCCAGCCTTAAGGTTCTTGTTTGGTTTGGCTCCCCCCCTCCCAACCTTCGTGGCTGTGGAACATGCACAAAGTTCATCCGTTTTCTTTACCGTTTTCCTTTGTCGAATTACGCTTTGACATTCAGGTTCTTTTGCCGTTCGGTTCTAGGCCTGCCAACATCTCTCCCCCCCCCCCCCCCGGTTTCTGATCCTTCCCTCTTGGTTCTGTCCCCTTGTGGCTTTTCCTACTCGAGTAGCTCGCCGGAGAAGTGGAAAAGTTGCTTGGGGGGGGACGACAATGCCCAGAATAGCAAACTGGCTGGAAGATTATTTTTTTTGGGGGGGGGGGGGAGAATCATGGACCACCCCCAGCCCAAAGGGACTTTCCCCATCTCTGCAGACGGTAAGCATCCATCCGTCTCCTAGGAAGGAGGAGAGGCTGTCTGGAAGGTCCATCAGGTATCCCAGTTTGGACGAGAACAAACTGCCTTACGCCTCTCGTAAAACGGCTTTGTTCGGATGGAGCGAACATTCGTTCGTTCGTTCGTTCGTACAGGGAAGCGGAGGCTGCGCGGTCCACGTTGGGCCTAGCCGAGAGCTTTCCAGCCTCGGCGTTGCTTAGCAACCCGGTTGCCAAGCCCGCCATGGGCGATGGGCAAGGAACGGGTTTGTTTCTGGACCACTCTCCAGAAGAGGCTGGGGAAAGCCACCGCCGGTGTGTTGTGTGGCCACCTTGTCTCCCTGTGCCTTCGCCAGCGGGGACCCCCCCCCCCCCTGCAAGGGTCGGGACCAAGACCACCGTAATCCCCCCCGTAATCGCTCGGCAAGGTGGGCGCCGGTTGGGAATCTTCTTAAAGCCGACTCCTTGGTTTAAGGTGAAAGCGATGAGACGAGACGGCTCTTCTTCTCCGGCTTAAGTTAGCAGCAGGAGTTCCTTCCTTGACTGAACCAACAACCGCACTTTGTACGACGACACCATGGAGTCTGGAGGCACTCAGCCACCAGAGAGCCCCTCATCTCCTCGCCAGCTGGGTTGGGATGGCACCCCTCCACTAGCACTGGGGTGTGTGTGTGGGTGTCAATTTTGAAGCACAAGTTGCTTGTCACAGCAGTTTCTTACAGGCCAAGGGGAGTCCCGAAAAAACAGACACACCGAGAGCAGGTCTTTTGTACACTTAATAGGTCTTCACTACACAATCCTAGAATCACTGAAAAGCAGAGCCAGTAGGCAGCTCAATAATCTTTGAATCGTTTATCTTCTCTGGGCAAACGGGCCGAGCTCCTTCAATCACTCCTCACAGGGATTGGTTTCCGGGCCTTTTATCATCTCGATCCTCATACCTTCTGGACATGTTGAAGCTTCTCGGTTTCCTAACTGTGGTGCCCAGTGATGAGCAGAGACCTCTAGGACAGCTCCGTCAAGTCATTTCCGACACAGGGTGACCCTTGAACAAGGTTTCCAAGATAATGTGAAATGTGCAAGGGGTGGTTTCCTATTGTCATACCCCCAAGTCAGTTTACATGACCAATCAGGGATTCAAACCCAGATCTCCTGAGTCCTAGTCTGAGACTCAACTCTCTACACACCACGCCGGTGGTCAAAGCGGAATAGATTGACACCTGTGATAGTTACGAGCCGTCAATCCCCAAAATGTCCAGTCCTCAACAGCCCTCCTCAGTTCTTGTAAAATCAAGCCTGTGGTTCCTTTAGGGGGTCAGTCCATCTCATGTGTGGCCTTCCTCTTTTCCTGTTGCCTTCCGCCTTTCCAAACACGGTTGTCCTTTCCAGAAAATCCTGCCTTCTCATGAGGTGCCCAAAGCAGGACAGCCTCAATTTCACCCTTTTTTGCCTCCAGAAAGAGTTCGGGCCCAATTGGCTCTAGGACCCCACTTGTTCATCCAGGGTATCCAAAGTTCTTCTCTAGCACCATGTTTCAAATGAATCAATTTTGTTCCTGTCAGCTTTCTCATCCGTACCTGGTGATTGGGAATAAAAGATGATGATCTTGGCCTTGACACATCCGTACCCTTGATGACCTTTTCTAGTTCCTTCACGGCTGCCCTTCCGAGTCTCAGCCTTCTTCTGATTTCTTGGCCGCCGTCTCCCTTTGCACTGGCGACTGAACCAAGGCAAGTACAAAATCCCCGAATATTTCAATTTCTTCATTGTCAACGCTAAAGTTGACGCCTAGGTCCCTACTATTTCCCTTGATCAAGACACTGGAATTGATCCCTTCAAGACGAAGCCAAACCTGTGTCAGGAGAGGATCGTGGCAATGCTAGTCCTCTACCTTCAGAGGTCATCAGATTGGGGAAAGCGGCAGTCACTCCTGCAAACTGCAGATTTACAGTAGGACCCCTACGGTAGCTGGGGAAAGTTGTGGGATCCTCCCTCAAAGAAAGTCACTGGCACAAGGTTGGCCAACGAGATCAGTAAGGCAGGGGGTGAGCTAAACCCTCTTGTCTGGTCAGCTGAGTGCTGCTCTATCCACTAGTCGATGCAGCCTCCCCTCCCCTTTAAGAATACCTTCTCTTCTGCTTGCGGGAGTCCGATTCTCCTTGCATTGTTACCTCTTCCCCTAAGTACACTCTCCCTCCCTCTCTTCTCTCACACACACACACACACCCCTCCGGCCACAAACAAGCCACGATTGATTTTTGGCCATGCACAGATCTTTCCCCAGTAATGACGGTGATAAACCGGGAGACACAGGATTTCTGACAGCGCGACAACTGACTCTTCCCCCAAAGTGCCTTTATTGACAAGACTCAGGACTCATTTGGCAACGAACGCCGCTCTCCGCAGCACGGTCGGGCTGGCAAAATGGCTCAGAAGGCCTGGAGGGTTTTTTTCCAGGAAAAGCAGCACAGGCGGCTGCTACCTCTCGAGCAGGGAGGAGAATTCTTGATCCATTCCCCCCATCCATGTGAAAATAAAGGAGAGAAATCCATGGAAGAAAATCCAGGCTTTTGAGATTTTTCGCTCTTGAAGAGCCAGGTTCGAATCTCGAGTTTTGACCGCCCACTGCAAAACGAGGCAGGGGGGAAAAAATCGCAGGCTGGATTCGGAGAATCAGAACAAAATTGAACTGGAGAGAACTGCCGCAGAGCTCAGGGGTTTTGGTCTCTGGCTGAGGAACCAGAGGTTGGGAGTTCGAATCCCCCACTGGGCCTCCGGGACAGGGGCTGGACTGGATGATCCACAGGGTCCCTTCCAGCTCTGCAGCTTGATGAGGATGATCATGCTTTTGATGTCCTGTGTGCTCAGAAAAGTCGATGCCCCACTGGGTCTCCTTGACAGAGGCTGGATCTGATGATCTGTAGGGTCCCTTCTAACTCTGCAGTTCCCCGCCTTCTTAAGTTAGCATCTTCTCCAAAACGGCGGGCAACTTCCCATCTCCGGGAGCAGAGAATGTTAAAACCCGCCTGCTTCTTGAACGGACGGCAGGCAACCAGCAGTGGGAATTGGCAACCATGGCTACAGCACTGGCTGGCCCCAGCTTTCTGTTCCTATCACAGAGGGCTGTGCCAAAGAGTTGCAGCTGAGGGGGGGGGGGGGGGGAAGGATGCCGCTGACAGATCGTGGGTTCACTCGAGCCTAACGCGTGCGAACAGATTAGCGTGTGTCTGACAGCCTCCATCAGGCATATTCTGTTGAGGAATAGACAGGGACTGGCTCCAAAATGGTTCTGAAGATCTGCTGCCACCAG
The DNA here is from genome assembly GCA_037013535.1 of Intellagama lesueurii. Lineage (NCBI taxonomy): Eukaryota > Metazoa > Chordata > Lepidosauria > Squamata > Agamidae > Intellagama > Intellagama lesueurii. The sequence goes on from JBAJHW010000020.1 coordinate 5,281,093, forward strand.
AGATGGCCCTCCCATTAGGCAAGCTGGCCTTCTGCCCAGCTGACTGAAGCGAGCGAGCTGTCAGAATGAACCCGGGACTTTACACAACGATTAGAAACAGGGATGAGAAAATATGTCCATTTTGACTTCTCCCCGATTTCACGATTTACAATCCATTTTTTTTAAACATTTGAGAAAATAATTCCTCCAAAATGAAATGGCATGTTCGCTTCTTTGCACTTGGCAAATCTGAGAAATCCAGCGAATCCCAACTTGGACAGAACTACACTGAGGCTACGAGTTATGTATCTGTGAAAGATAAGGAGCCTTCCAAGAAAAAAAGGTGGCAACCCTGATTTAGCACCACAAAGCACCAGACAGATTCAAAAGCAGACTTTTAAGGGAACACTCAAAGACCCTCTGTGTCTCGATATCAGTTCGGGATACCCCCACCAATGATATTTTGCTTTATGTTATTCTCATTGAAATCAAAATCTTTTGAGACGGCTTGGTCTTGAATGGGCAATAAAGAGCCATTAGGTTTGCAAAAGACCGGCTCCCAACGGAGACCGAAGCTTCAGGAATAGTTTAGCTTATCTGGATTAAAGCAGGTACCTGAACCTCTGGATTTTCTCAGTCTGGCAGCTGCAGAAACAGTCATGGCAAACATCTTCGGTTCAAAACTCATTCTGCATCACTGAAACAGATACAGAAAATTTAGGGCACAACTAGATGGGGGGAATCTGGAGTAATCGCATTTTAAAAACACAGGTTCTCATTTAAAAACTCTTAACTTTGTTGCAACCGATTTTATCCTGCACTTGAGTGATCTTTCCATTCACACAAACTTCTCTTTTTATTTTTAATTTAGTGGCATAGCACTAAAGCAATAATGCACCAACCTAGCATGGATACTGCCTTATATCTGACATAGTGCTGCCTTACTTAGGAGCATGTTTTTTTTTATTTAAAAAAAATAATAATTAGAAGAGGAAAATAGAGGGCAGGGTTTCTCCACCATCCTTTACGCTGATACAACAACCTATTTATTTTTTATTTATTGAAAATATTTTTACCCCGCCTTTCTCTTTAAAAGGACCCCAGGCGGCTGCGTACGTCACAGGGTTGTCCCCGAAGAGACCACCGCCCACAGCTCTATTTGGGAGCAAATTAGGCAACCAGAGTGAGATAATCCAGAGCACTCTCAATGGTATCAAATAAACGGCAGCCCTCACACTAAAGCCAGAAAAGAGCTGAACAGCTTGCAAAAGGGGCCGGATGGATTGCGGTCACTTAAAACACATCATTATCGCAGAATGGCAGAGCTGGAAGGGACCCTCTGGATCATCGAGTCCAGCCTGTGGGGGATTCGAACTCCCAATTACTGGTTCTGCGGCCAGATGCCTAAACTCCTGAGCTATCCAGCATGTGGGCACCAGAAAATAGGGTAAACCAAGCCACACCAAAATGAAACTAGATAGTAAGCTATATGCTTGTCTGATTGTCCTCTTAATTAATTAACTTCCTCTCCCTGAACGAGATTTCGTGTCTTTCAGGCAGTGCTTGCATTACTGCAATCAAGACTCTGCTCATGACCCGAGTTTGATTCTGACGGACTCTGGTAGCCAGCTTGAGGTTGACTCAGTCTTCCATCCTTCCAGGGTCAGGAAATTGAATCCCGAGCTTGCTGAAGGGGAGACAATGTGTAGCTTGCATAATTACATAGTAACCCCCCCCCCCCAGAAAGTGCTTTAAGTGATATGGGGTGGTATATAAACAGCACACTTTGTTTTACATATTTTCAAAGTTATGTATTTCACCCTGTGGGCTAGAAACTTGAATTTTAAAAAATGGTGTTTTTTTTAAGTGTTGTTCAGAACGGAATGAGAAACCACTTCTGAATATGCTCTATCTAGAAAATCCCAGAAGGGGTCACCATCATCAGATCTGATTTCAGGGCGCATCGTTATGATTAATTCAGAATATCGAAAATCCCATGCTGTGTATCTTGATTATTACATATGTTTTCTCTACTCCCAACACCAAGAAGGGGGGGGAAAAGGCCAGGAACTTTCTGCAGAGCAAAAAGAAGAAGAAAATATTCTGCCACTACCCACTCGAGAATTGTATAGCAGGATTAGTCATGGATGTGTTCACCCTCGTTGCCAATCTGGCATTAATTGTGCCGTTAAGAAGGCTGCCATCACCTGAGACATGACTCATGCCTGCTTCGGTTCTGGAGCGCCCAAGAGCCGAACAGCCTATATTTATGGGTGTCATTCATTCTCTCACACACACATAACACCCAGCCCTTGTTTCCTGTTCTCTTGGATGGACCCCAATAAGGAAGGAAAACGGAGAGGAAGAAAAGGAAAGAAGGGGAAAACCAGAGGATGATGTCCAACAGAGTACATTAAGTTGCGTTTTCGCAAGCAGAAGAGACAAAACAAGGTTTTGCAGTGAGCCATTTTAACAGTTAAAGCCCTTTTTTATTCAGTGTAAGGATATTTAAAAATCTTGAGTTTGAAAATAGCCTTCACTTCTTTCTGATGCCCCCCCTGGCACTGACCACTAGGCTTTAACTAACAATGGTTGAAGGCATTGGGTCAGTTTAGTGCAGAGGAAACAAGACAGCAAGCTGATATGATGACCATCTTTGAATATTTGAACGGCTGTCGTGAGGAAGATGGAAGAAGCTGGTCAGGTTCAGACCTGAACTGTTAAGGGTCAAATTACAAGAAATGCCGACGAAAACATTAGAAAGAATTTCCTGATGCTAAGAGCTGTTAGATGGTGGGAACAAGCCACCCTAAAAGCTTGTGGGGTCCTTATCCCTGTAGTTTTTCCACACAGATGATGGATGGCCATCTGTAAATGGTAGCTTTAGCAACAAATTCCTGCCACGACCTGACGTTTGTGTTGAAGTTTTTGCAACCTTGCATGTAGCTTTTAGTTGGTTTGACTGGGAGGGATCTTTCTGGGCGGAGGGATCTTTCTGGGCCAGGGTGACTATCAATCTATCCAGCAGTAACCTTGTTTTTTAGTCGTTCAGTCGTGTCCGACTCTTCGTGACCCCATGGACCAGAGTCCGCCAGGCCCTCCTGTCTTCCACTGCCTCCCGGAGTTGGGTCAAATTCATGTTGGTCGCTTCGGTGACACTGTCCATCCATCTCGTCCTCTGTCGTCCCCTTCTCCTCTTGCCCTCACACTTTCCCAACATCAGGGTCTTTTCCAGGGAGTCTTCTCTTCTCATGAGATGGCCAAAGTATTGGAGCCTCAGCTTCAGGATCTGTCCTTCCAGTGAGCACTCGGGGTTGATTTCCTTCAGAATGGATAGGTTTGATCTCCTTGCAGTCCAGGGGACTCTCAAGAGTCTCCTCCAGCACCATAATTCAAAAGCATCAATTCTTCGGCGGTCAGCCTTCTTTATGGTCCAGCTCTCACTTCCATACATCGCTACTGGAAAAACCGTAGCTTTGACGATGCGGACCTTTGTCGGCAAGGTGATGTCTCTGCTTTTTAAGATGCTGTCTAGGTTTGTCATCGCTTTCCTCCCAAGAAGCAGGTGTCTTTTAATTTTGTGGCTGCTGTCACCCTCTGCAGTGATCATGGAGCCCAGGAAAGTAAAATCTGTCACTGCCTCCATATCTTCCCCTTCTATTTGCCAGGAGGTGATGGGACCAGTGGCCATGATCTTAGTTTTTTTGATGTTGAGCTTCAGACCATTTTTGGCGCTCTCCTCTTTCGCCCTCATTAAGAGGTTCTTTAATTCCTCCTCACTTTCTGCCATCAGAGTGGTATCATCTGCCTATCTGAGGTTGTTGATATTTCTCCCGGCAATCTTAATTCAGGCTTGGGATTCCTCCAGTCCAGCCTTTCGCATGAAGCAGTAACCTTCCTTGCCTCTAAATTCAAAGAGAGCCCCACCCCTCTGGTCTCCTTCCCTCTCCTTTGTCTGTTGGAAGCAGTGAGTGTCCTGAGTCCTCTTGCTGCAAGCAGTCACGTTTATCACTTCGCTGTTTGATCTGTTCAGAACTGTAAGTAAATGAGTTTTTATTCTTTCTCCTACTAATGCCTCAAGAGTGAGTTCTTGAGACTATACAGGCCAGCTCATGAGAAGAAAAGGGGTGGATTAATCTGGGAAACCTGAAGCTATTCTGCTTGCTCGGTGAGTCCCCTGTGCTTCTGCTGCGCAGCTAGAGGGATTTAACCAAAATTCAAAAACCCTGCAACAGTTTGGGCTGCCTTCAAGCAGTACAATTCTAGGGTTTTTGGGGTACTGGATTTCCAAAAAGAGCACTTTTCCAACAGAAGGGAAATTCAGATCCTCCTCCTCGCTGCTTGATTCTTTGCAAAGCACCCAAGGCCACGTAACCCACCACCACTCCACTCCAACTACTGAGGCAACCACCTGCCCTTCCCGGCTGCATCTGAGATTGCCTGACGCCTGCCTGCCTTCTCCGCCAGCTGTTCTCGCTCACTGGCTCGCTCACATTTTGCACCTTCAGAAATGAAAAGGATGGATCTGTATGTCAGGCGTGCCCTGTTCCATCTCCCCAGACTGCACCACGCACATACACGTGCGTGCGACACAGAAACACTCTCTCTCTCTCACACACACACACACAAAGTAGGCCCAGCAGATTTTCCTGCTAAGAAAACCAGAAGGGCGTTAGGAGTTAGCTACGCACCTTTGTAGGAGAAAAAAAAAAAAAACCACGAGTTTATCCATGGAAGGCCCCTTCAGATCGTCCCTCAGCATCATTAGACCTGTAGAAAGAAAAAGAAGACGACGAAGAGGGTGTGAATGTATCAAAAGGCAGGCCCGTGAAGTTTGATGCCTTGCACATCAGAGGAAAGAGGGCCGCCGAGCACCTGTGAGTACATGGGTAGCTGATGCAACCATGCGAAGCTGGGCTTCTCGGCTTTGAGAGCCTGCGTGAGAAATGGGAGACCTGCTTTAGCGAATGTATCTGGAGGGAAAAGGGCTCTTTTTTTGGTTTTTTAAATGAAATCATCCCACGTAAGGCTTGTTATGGTCCACAAATGTGTCTTCCATGCCCCGGGGCTGTCCTGTGTGTACACATTAGAGCGAGCACGTTATTAGAAGAGGAAATTCCTTAAGAGCTGAAAACATCTGAGTGTCACAAGAGGCACTTCTCTGATCCGCACCTCCGAGCGAGTCCGTTAATAGAATGATAGGTTACAGAGAGCTCAACGGTTTAGTTAACTGGTTGTGGAGCTAGAGGTTGGGACTTCAAATCCCCCAGTGGACCTCGCTGAAAGGGGCTGGACTCAATGATCCGTAGGATCCCTTCCAGCTCTGCAGTTCAAAGATGATGACGATCGTGATGGTGATGAAGACATTTGAATGTCACAACAGGAGAATTTCTGATCTCCCGCCGGGTGCAAACCAGTTTGTTTTGTGACAAGCTGGTGGAAGGTGAGCAACAGATTTCATTTCCAAGTACCATTGCTCCCTTGCAAAGTTCTGCCTGAATCACATCTCTCCAACACTAATGGACTGCTGCTTAAAACAAGAGTCTCTCTGTAATGTATCTGTTGCTAAACACAGAGGACTAGAAACATGGGAGAAAGCAGCTGCTTTCCAATCCTGCTTGTGATGTTCTCAAAGGCACCTGGCTTGCTAGGGGGAGAAAATCAGGATTCCGTATGTGTGTTTCTTAAGGGGGCCTATTTTGCACTTGCTCCCCAACACCAGAACGGTTTTCTTTTCCATCCCCCGTTTTACTGACTCCTAATGAGAAACAAATACCGGCCATCTTGGAAGTGGAGGTTGCTGTTATAGCTGGCAGGGGAACGCTCATAAATTCCCAGAGAAGAGTTGTTTTTTAATTTAGTCAACTGAGTGAGAGGCTAAGAGCGGACTCCCTGGCCCTCGTCTCTCGTAACCACTGAGATCTGTCTCTTTTTCCAGTCTGTAAAAAGGCTGGCAGGCGGCGAAAAGGGAGCAGGTCCTTAGAAAGAGAGAAAAACAAGAACAAATATACTTTCTTTGAATAATGATCCGTAGGGTCCCTCCCAGCTCTGCAGTTCTAAGATCTAATGTGGCTTATGTGCTTAGGGGTAGCCAGCCCCCGACTTTACTGCCCTCAATGTGATTGATGTGCCGTAAATCAGCATAACGCACCACCACAGAATAAACTTACAAAATTAATATTCACCAGTCACAAGGAAGAGAAAAAAGAAAGGCACAGCACAATAGCATAAATTAAAGGGCCCAGATCTCAAAAGGTGGCCGAAATCTAGAACCAGATCTTGCAATATTAAAACATTTCCATGTTCTTTCTTTTCTTTCGTTGCCATTTTTTAAACCCTGGGGTTCCTTCGGTCTCAGATGTGGGGTTTCTTAAATTTGGCCATTTCCCCCCAACACCGAGCTGAATCCAAATATTTCCCGTTCGCATGGGCTGGGGACCGGTCAGCGCCGCTAGTCCTGACAGAGGAAGAAGGAGGATGACATTCACCTGCCATATGTGGGTGAAAGAGAAGAGTCTATTGGGAACAGAGAGTGTGTGGAAAGCGGCAACCAAAATACAGCACTCATTTTTTTCCCCCTGGCCCAAGTAGAAGTCTTTCCATAAACCATGACCTTTTCAAGCGCCTTGCTTTCTCTATTTTCCTATCGGCCGGGATTCTTCGTCACAAAGCCCGCCTCTGGAGTATCCCAGCCCTGGCGCTCGTGTTCGGTGTCTATTTTCTGCTCCGCTAGTCATTGAAAGGAAAAGGAGAGAGGGGGGGGGGGGAGAGAGAGAGTCCGTCCAGACTCCAGAGAAATGTGGTTGGCTCCAAGCCATGTGTTCCGGCTGGGCGCGGACTGAGTTGAGATCCATCCGCCACCTTTGCGTTACGACGGCCGAAAATAAGCCGATAGTAAAAGATAAACCAAAAATAAAAAAATAAAAATCGTCGCGGTTCCTTTGTGCCGTCATCTCCCAAATAGGGCCACCCTATGAACGAGCAATCTTCAAAAGGTCCTGTCCTCAACTGCCCTGCCGAGTTCTTGCAAACTCAAAAGCCTGTGGCTTCCTTTAGGGCATTGTTGATCCATCCCGTGTTTGGCCTTCCTCTTTTCCTGCTGCCTTCCACCTTTCCCAGCATGATGGTCTTTTCCAGAGAATCCTGCCTTCTCAGGATGCGCCCAAAGGAGGACAGCCTCAGCGTCATCATTTTTGCCTCCAGAGAGAGAGTTCAGGCTTGATTTGATCGAGGACCCCCTTGTTCCTCTTTCTGGCCGCCCTGGATATTCTGCAAAGCATTCCTCCAGCACCACATTTCAAACGAATCAATTTTTTCCCCCTGTCCGCTTTCTTCACTGTCCAGTTTTCACACCCATTCACGGTGTGTATTAAACAAAAAAATAAATTGTTCCCTCCTACGTCGGTGCCACCACACAGAAGGCCCTGCCCCTTTGTGGATGACGTTCGGGCCTCCCTCGGGGTGGCTCCACGGAGGAGCCTAGCCTAGGAAGATCTGGTGGGTTGGGCAGATGACTTTAAAGAGAGAGAGCGAGAGCCTAGAATGAGCCGTTTCCTCAAATGCTTAATTGGAAATGATCTTCCTGCTGGTCCTCGCATGGCTGGGAATGAGAACTCTCCACTGTTGTGTATTACAACCCCCATCATGCTGCCTGGGGATGATGGAGGATGGAGCGTAGCTCATCCAGAAGGCACCGGGCTGAGGAAGAGAGGGCTCCATGACCCACTCAGGGAACCGAGAGAGAATCAGGTTGGCCTTTCAGCACCCGGGACAGCTCCGAGCCCAGGGGTGGAGTCTCTCCTAGGCTCCACCTCTTTCAAGAAGCCCTTAAAGGGGCGGTTGTGTGCTCCGGATCCCATTATCCAGAACCTCTCCATCACATCCTCCCTCCTGCGTTGCCCACACTGGAAAGATGTTCGGTAGAGGCTGAAGGATGATTGTTGAAGAACGTTGATTCCGAAGGATGCCATCTTTAGAGGGAGGCGCCTCCCACTCTTCAGGTTCTTGGCTTAAAAAGGGTCTTTAGCCTAAGGTCCAAAATTAGGCTTTGGGATCAAGATCTGGGCCCAGAATCTGCAACTGGCGTTTCTAGTCCTCAACTGGGCTTCTGCTCCTCTGCGCCCGAGACTGTTCTCCAGCTCAGACACTGGATCAGGATGAGTCCCACACCTTCCCTGCCGCAGCGGACCAGCCACGACCAGCCTCGCCCCACAAAGCCAAGGCCCCTCTCTTCCTCGTGACCAGGAACGGCCAAACACATGGAGAAGCAAAGACCAATCTGTGTTGAGGCGCCAACACACGAAGGGAGCAAAGTTCAGACATATGCCCACGCCGCCGCTGGAGAAGTAAATGGTGATCAGAATGGTGACTGCAGGATAATTTGAGTCTGGCATTTCTCTCTCTTTCCCCGGCCATCAAGGGCACTGGCCGCACTTAATTGAGATCCCTCCAAAGTTCAGTGCCTTTCATTATAACAAACCTCCGGAGCGGAAGGCTTCTAACTAATGATCAGAGCAAAGACCAAAAGGCCGTTTATTTATTGGAGCTCCCCGGTAGAAATGGCCGGGGGGGGGGGGAGGGCCTCGAAAAGGGCTGTGGGTTCGGGTGCAGGAGGGATCGGGTAGATTCTGGTTCGGTCCGTGGCTTTTAAGCAAAACAGCCCAACTTGGATTTCACGGACTAACGTATAGCTTGGAAACCAGTTGCCTTTCGATTCTGCACACCAGATTTTTTTTTTTTTTTGACTTGGCACTCAGATAATCATCATCACCATCATCATAGAACTGCAGAGCTAGAAGGGACCCTATAGATCATCCAGCCCAGCCCGTACCAAGGAGGTCGAGTGGGGAATCGAACTCCCAACCTCTGGCTCCACAGCCAGAGACCTCAACCCTTGAGCTCTATCCAGCAGTTCTCAGAATACCGTTTCCCCGAAAATAAGACCTAACCTGAAAATAAGCCCTAGTATGATTTTTCAGGGTGCTCGTCATAGAAGCCCTACCCCAAAAATAAGCCCCAGTGAAGTGAAACCCCGCCCTCCACCCTTGTGCAGCAACCAGAAGATGACATGACGGTATTTGAATAAATGTAGATGGTTGTACATGAAAATAAAATAAAACATCCCCTGAAAATAAGTCCTAATGTGCTTTTTTCGAGCAAAAATTCATATAAGACCCTGTCTTATTTTCAGGGAAACAGGGTAATAACCTAAATGTGGCTCACCTGGAAATAGGCCTCAACAGCAATTTAGCTAGGCCTAGCTCCTCCTAGCTCCTTGTTCAGAAAGAAATCTCCCAGCTAGCATTGGGGCAGGAACAGGAAGCTTGGGTGGCGCTCGGCCTCAAAGCCTTTGGTTAGGCCTTGTTCTCCCAGGTGAGCCACACTTAGGTGTCTTTAAGGTGCCTGTAAATCAGGTAGAAATCCCAGGATGGGGAATTCTGGGAATTATAATCCGATATCCAGCAATTCCACCCTGATCTCTCACTCTGAAAAACATGCAGAAAACCCCTGGTTTCGGTTATTTCTGACAAATCAGAAACATGAAGAACGCTCCAGAGGGAGGGGGGGCCGGCAACGCTGCATGTTAAAAATCAAGGTTATTCTTCCCATATCTATGTAAATGCTTGTGAGGCTCAGGGGAGGGCAGTCCATTCCAGACCATATGTGTGTTGTGTCATTGCCTGTTTGAGTTTTTCCTTCTGGAACTCCAACTCCCCCCCCCCCCCGTCAATCAAGAGACTCTGATTGCTTGGGAGCAATTACCCACCTGGTCCCCATCTTTCCTCGTCCGCCCGGCCCCCTCAGTGTCATTTCCCCCCAATCTCGCCCGGGAAGGCGGGAGGGCTCATAAAACAAGGCCGTGCATCTCCAAACGAAAGAGGAGGGGGAAGGGGAGACAAAAATCAATCTCTTCTCTATTAATTTGGACCCCTTAAGATTTATCAGCGTCTTTTGCTTTAGCAGATCAAAAGAAACTGGCAGCGTCTCAAATAACCTTTTTAATTTCAGAGATGGGCTGGAAGCTGGAACAGTCTCTCGCTCTCCCTCTCTCATACGTTCCCTCTCCCCGGCCCCGACAAGGAGCAGAAATGGGTGGTTCTTTGGCAAAAGAGGGTGTTCTCCCCCCCCCCCCCCCGTTATTGGGAGGCCGGGTGGCTACATGCTCTGGGTTTATAGAGACAAAGGACTTCTTGTTGAGCAACAGCAGAATCCAGCAGGAGAGGCAAGGATGGGACTTCCTGGCCTCCTGGACTACAAAGCCCATAATCCCCCATACTGGGAGTCCTCCCCGACTTATACGCACCTTACAGACCCCCATCATCAGGGAAGGCCTCTCTCTCAATCCCACCACCTTCACGAGCGTGTTTGGTGGCGACATAGGAGAGGGCCTTCTTAGTGGCTGCTCCTTTGGACTCTGGAACTCCCTGCCACTGGAGGCCAGCCTGGCCCCGTCTTGGCTCTCCTTCCGCCGGCAGGCCAAGATGACCTTCCTCTCCAGGCAGGTTTTCCCTTTAATGACCGCCTGCCCCAGAGGGTTTTTTTTTAATGGATGGCTGTGCCTTTATTGCATTGAATCGGTTTTTGGTGTCGCTTTGGTTTACCGTTTTCAATCTAATGTTTGTTTAATTCTTTTTCTATATTTCTATGCTCACTGTTTTAGCTTTAAACATTGGGTTTTAATGAAGTAAGCTGCCTCGGGTCCCTTTTAAGGAGAAAGACAGGATGAACATATTTTAAATGAATAAATAATAAACATGGCTCACCTGGGGGGGGGGGGAAGGCTTCAACAACTGGAAGGCTTCAAAGCCGAGCTTCAGACATTGATCTCTCTCAACCTGGAGAGGAACAGGGCTAAACCTACTTCAGGCTGGGCTGTAGAACTCCCTGCCACTAGATAGACTGAGAGCCACAGCTGGCCTTCTCCTGATACTTGGAGGGAGACAAGAGCTGCGCTTGGATCTCCCACCTATCCCCAGTTAGATCCAGTTTCCTCAGCAGCGCCCTGTTCGATGCGAGGGGGTGAGCGACTTTTTGATGGTGGCTAATGAAGCTGCTTCAGATGCAGCCAGAGCTTTGATATTTGTGGTTCCAGTCATGGGGAATGGCTGTGATAACATTAATGATTTGCATAGTAATTGTTTCTTCTTCTAACGATCTGCAAGTGGGGCAGGGGAGGTGGGAAGGAAAGAAGACGCACCCAGGAGACGTGCCGGGTGAAGGCACAGCGGGGCCCTTAAGGAAGGGCTGTTTAGATCCAAGTTTGGGAGAGTTATCTTTAAAAAGCGGTTAGTGAACCATGTAATCCGAAGCCCCCTCCGAGTTACCACGTTCGTTACAGAGCAGCAGCCAGTCCTTGACTTCGCATCAAAGGTGGGGAAGGAATGGGATTTTCCCTGGACTACAAACCCCACCGTTCTCCAATCTGGGAGATCTACTGGACAGGCAGGCGCTTTAGACACACCTCACTGTGGCTCACCTGGGAGACACGGCCTGAACTGGAAGGTTTTAAGGCCGAGCTAGGCCGAGCTCCCTAAGGGAGGCCCAGGGCAAGAGAAGAAAAGGGCCAAGGCCAAGCTCACCCTCTTGAGTTGCACGGCCATGCACACACGCGTGACCTTCTCACCACTGCATGCCACTGCCTTCTGGAACAAGGACGTGAAAGAGGTCTTTTGATCCGATCCCTAAGAAGCTGCCTCTTTCGGGGCCTAGATCCTCACAGAGGGGCAAGGAGATTTGTTGAGAGAATCATCCAGAGTTATTTTCTCCATTATTTCTCTCCCCTGCTCGGCATTATGGCAGCTTGCCTGCCTGCTGAACGAGCGCCATCCTCTCCTCCGACGAGATTCCCTAAGGAAGGAATACGGGCAAGCCACCCCACATCAGGTAGACGAGAACCTCCATCTGTTCTGGTTGCCTCCTTGAGCTCCGCAGGCCAATAAATAATCCCACTGAAAGGCCCAAACGCTCCTTTTGGACTTGATTCTATTTTCTCTCCGGTGGGGGAGAATGTGTAACCTTGGCGTAGATGGGAGTTTTTATAGGCTTTCGTGTTCTCCACTCAGCAGCTTTCATGGCCAGAGAGATGGGGAATTCGACAAAACCTCTTTGTTTCTGAGTTGAGGATCAGATTCCCCCCCCCCCCCCAAATACTGCTGTATTTGCTCACCTCTGCTCCCTCATTTCTTCCATTTTCTGACATGGCCAAAATTGCAAATTCTTCACCTTGTGGATTTCAAAAAAAGATCTAGGTTTTATATCTATATCTGTACCTAGATCGAGGTTAAGAAGGGAAAACAGCCAAAGCATTAGGAATTTTTTTCATTCCAGAGGTCCCGATTCCAACCAGATTTTTGGCACAACGCTTCAGAGAAGTTGATCCAGGGGCAACTGGGTATAATGGTTACAGCACTAGGTGGTTTCCCCTTCCCTTATTTTTGGACTGCAGCACATGGCCTTTAGTAAGCCACCAATATCTTTGGAGAGAACTGGCTGGATAGTTCAGCGGTTCAGGTCTCTGGCTGGGGAGCCAGAGTTTGGGAGTTCGGTTCCCCCACTGCTGGGTGTCTGAGGAGTACAGCGAGGGAAACCCACTTATTAGGATTCTCTACCTGGAAACCCCTGGAAAGGATCGATTCAAGTCAGAATTGACTCAACAGAACATCATCATCATCTTTAAAAAGGAACACAGTCTTCTTCTACATGATCACGCCTAATCTTGGCACTCAGTGTCAATTTCCTTCAAGGAACTATTCACAAACAAACAAAATGAATGAAGCAATATTCTGGCCCACCTTGTCTGGCCGTTGTAAAGATCATCGACGGAAGCCCCTATGCAAAGAGGCTCAAAGCTGTAAAGCGCTACAGCGCTCAGGCAAAAGCTAGAAAGATTTCGCTTTCCATCTGTCTTTCACGACTGCAGCCTTTAATCAACCTAATGAGTAAGTTAATTAACCAAAGTTGCAGCTGAATCATTGTTGGGGGGGGGCGATTTTAATCACTGGGGTTGAGACTGAAGAGCATCGGCTGATTTGCCAAGGCTATTTGGGCTGTGATGTGTTATTAATGTAACAGAAAATATTAAATTTTAAAATGCATTTATTTATTAAAGAGGGGCCTTTCTTTTTAATAAGCGATAGCCTATAATTTACTCAAATATCTCAAAAACTTTCTTAAATATCCCCTGGTTTAGGACTGAGCTGAATGCCGTCCAGTTGTGTTTTTTTTTTCCTTTTTGGCTTGAAAGCATAACTTTGAAGGAGGATCTCCACTAAACCTAAAATCATACTTTTACACAACTCCTCATGAATTTTCTTCTCCATTTTCTCCCTCTTTTCTCCCTCTGCTTCATTTCTCTTCTACTGATTTCCACCAACCAGGGATTCCCATATCCGGTCATCACAATGCTGTTATCCTCCATCCGATCTGGTTATTCTCTAAGGACACCCCAAGAAAACCAAGCCAACCCAGAGTGATGGCCGTGTGCCTTTTGGTTTCGTGAACATTTGTTTAAAATATTTTCACCCGCCTTTCTACTTAAAGAGGACCCAAGGCAGCTTACATCAATTAAAATACAGTATTTAAAGCTAGCAACAGTAAGGATGCAAATGCTAAACGGATCAAACAAATACCACACTAAAAAATGGAAAGGAAAAGCAATAACAAGAACACATTTAAAGCAACAAGACACAAAAATCTGTTTAAGTACTCCTCAGGCAGCCAGTCATTAAGGGAAAGCTTGCCTGAAGAGAAAGGTCTTTACCTGCTTGCAGAAGGACAGGAAAGACTGGGCCAGGCTGGCTTCCAGTGGGAGGGAGTTCCACAGTCTAGGGGCAGCCAAGGAGAAGGCCCTGTCTTATGTATCCCCATAAAAGGGACCTGTGAAGGGGGTGGGAGTGAGGGAAAAGCCTCCCCTGATGATCTTAACACCCAAGCAGGCTCATAAAGGGAGACGCGGTCCTTGAGACATCAGGAACCCAAGCCGTTTAGGGCTTTATAGGTTAGAACCGGCACTATGAATTGTGCCCAGAAATGGCTCGGCAGCCCGTGGCACTGCTGTAACATCCCTCAATAGTGAGATCACAAACCTTCAGGGATAGATTAAAAACAAACAAACAAATAAACCAGAGTTCGCCCAACAGTCAGGGATCACAAAATAATCACTGCTTTTTTTCACTAGTATCTCTAAAAAAATTTGCCTCGACAGGTCCTGGCTTTCCTTTTTTGGTCCTGGAAAGTCCCAACACATTCGATTTCTTCCATTCGTTGGATTGCCCGGGAAAACATTATAGCCAGAGAGCTAATTCTGTTTTTTTTTTTGTTTTTGTTTTTAAACCTCTGTGATGCCACCTCTTGTGTCTGGATATCAGCTTGGGCTCCACCTCTGAGTCAGCTTGAATCACCAGCCCTTTTGTGGGCTTGTGTTAGACAACCAAAGTGGCCGAAAGGAAGAAACCTCCCAACGTTGTTAAGAAGGCAGCATGAAAAGAGGAGGAACAAACGTGAGATGGATTGACCCCATAAAGGAAGCCACAACCTTTATTTTTCGGGGGGGGGGGGGAAGAGTCTGGAAGCTTTGTGCTCCATATATATATATGGGTTTGCAAGCCCACTTAGGATCATGCAAGGATCAAATCTGGCTTCTATTTGAACCTCACAGAAATTAGTCGAAATTAAACTCTTTTGGTTTGTAATCTGGGTTTTGGCTGAATCTGGGGCATAGCCCTCTATCAAAGAACACCCCAGGCAATCTGGGATTGTGCGTAGCTTTTGAACAGCACCCTTGGGTGGCTTTCCCAACTTTATCCCTCTGGAGGAATTTGCCTACCATCTCTCCCCTTCCATAAAACTACATGGCTGTGGCAATTAGCACATACTCCATTAGCTTTCATTAAAGGTGCACACAGGCTGACGTTTCCCAAACAGTCCCCCAGCCACTCTCGGCCAGGACCCGAGCAAAAACGCCAGTGCCTTTGAAAGGATTCAGAACAAAGGATCTAAAGGTGCTTTTGAAAAGTCACTGCCAGTTGCCACCTGCAATGACTAATGTGCCATAAATCCTACCACCATCCCGAGTCTGGCGCACAGCAACAGGTAGGAGAGAAGTCGTGATGTGCGCTCATGATTATTCTGGGATGGAGCGCTTGTGCTGGAAAGGAAGAGGCTCCGCTTAGTTTTACTCTGAACCTCTTGCACGGTCTCTGAACTGAAGAAGAAGAGAAGGATTTCAGATTCCGTGATCGAATGTAAATCTACAGATCTGTGGTGTATCTCTGGATCTGTTTTGTTGCTGCCGGTGAGTGGGGGAAAAAATCTCCCCACACTATGTATACCGTATGTAAGTGGCACGGCTAAGATCTAGGGAAGATGCAAAGGCATTATGGGTCTGGTAGTCTTTCTGCCTATTATGCTCTATAAAGGGCGCTTCTCTGGAATCTACCAGACGCACGACGACTTTCAGTTCTCAGTGAGCTCAGCCTTGCCTAGTTTTTTTGACAGGCCTCCTATATGGAGCATAACAAGGAGATTACCAGACTCGTAACACCTTGCATCTCCCATGGAACTAAGCCACTTCTGTCTTCATTGTGTCTGAAAGAAGCCATTATTTCTCAGTGGAAACCTGGTTACAGACCTTTGAAAGAACCAGTGTGTGTTTGGGGGGTTTTTTGGGCTAAAGCTCTCAGAAGTCTGGATACTAGATTCTTGCAGATTTCTGGGGGCAGCAATTAAAAAAAAATGCCTAGATTCTTCATGTAAAGTTCATCCCAAAACCCAAGAGTGAGCCCACCACCTTCATAACCTTGGAGCCACGCATCTCCACTCAGTGGTCAACCAAGGGCCACTGTTGCAGTGGCCACATTGGCTAATGAATTCTAGAACTGGTAGTCCAAAATCAACTTTCCTAAACTCTGGCTGACGTCGCCAGACACAATGCTGCTCCGCTTGATGGGTCTTTGGTCTTACCTCACAAAAGGCAGCTTTTACAGTATGTCCTTCTAGAAATCATCAATATAATCAACCCATCAGGCCTGCCCAGCATAAAAACACATAATCTCTCCCCATCAAGGCCTGGGCTGAAGATATAATTGACTATCTGCACCATTTTAATAATGGCCCTGTCACCACTCATGATGGGCTGTGAAGTTGGACCCCGGCTCCCAAAGCCAATTCACTTGTCACTCTTTTTCAAAAGAAAGAGAAAAGAGCCATTAAAATGTGGATCAACTAGAGACGTGCGCACTGGATCATGCTAAAACTGGGTTGCTGCCTCTTAGGTCCATTGTTGCTTTGTCGGGAATGCAAACAGAAGAGACTGGCCTCCTTCATTTTCAAACATGATGGCCGTGACCAAAGCAAGGGGGTGTCACTGTAGAGTTTTCACTTGACGGCTGAGCTCGCCTTGAAAACACAGACCCAGACCCTGGGATGGGCAGAGAAGACAGGAGGTGGGGAGATCGGGATTTCAAAATGACATAGTGACCAGGATAAATATCCCCTTAATTAGTTAATGGGATTTCTGATGCTGGGGAAAAAGTCGCCAAGGGCAGCTTCAATAACATGGAAGCAACAATTGTAGCTATCAGTTATGGACCGGCTTATTCAGCCGTCAGAAGCAGAGGCCTGTGTAAATTCAAAAAGACATTTTGCGGGTGAATGATCACCTCCGAACTTTCAATAAGGTGCCCAAGGTGCTGGATTAGTTCTGCAGAGTTGGTCCAGCCTCTCAGATTGCCAACGTAAAGTTTCCACTAAAACCCAAGGCGGTTCCTCCATCTGACTGGCAGTGACTTCATAGCATCACACACCCAGCTGGCCAACTTTGCCACGTGACTTACGCTTTTAGATGCTAAACAGAACATGTCCTGCAAGATATGTATGCCCCCCCCCCAGGGGACGTAGGCCTCGCACCAAAACATTCTGAGCAGTTGGAATGTTCCCAGTCATTCCGTAACACCTCGTCAACTCCAGGAGTAGCATGGGGATGAAGCTCTTTCCATCCATCAAAGCCAGGAACTCCAGATCAGTAACTAGGGAGGCGTCAAAACTTCCAGATTTTTCAAAGAGGTTGCTCACCTTTCTTTTCTTACGTTCATCAATGCAAGGCACAGAGGGTCAGATTTGAAAGAGGCGACGGATGTTGCCGGGAAAAAAGAAAGGGGGGGGGCAAATGGCTCAGTGGCAAGCACCAAAGGTGAACACCACCGATGATCAAAGGATTCCAAAATGTAACTCTTTGAGCAACCGCTAGGACCAGTGATTAAGATCTGTGCTTGTCACCTTGCATTGTCAGTTGCTGTGACGTGCTGTCAGGTTGCCTCCGACTTATGGTGACCCTACGAACGAGTGGCCTACAAAAGGTCCAGTCCTGCTCAGCTCCTACAAACTGAAGGTTTCGTGGTTTCCTTGATGCAGTCAACCCATCTCGCATTTGGGCTTCCTCTTTTCCTGCCACCACCCACTTTTCCCAGCCTTACTGTCCTTTCCGGAGACTGACTTCTCATGCTGGTCCAAAACTATGACAGCTTCAAGTTTTGTCATTTTTTTTCCCCTCCAGAGATAGTTCAGGCTTGATTTGATCTAGGACCCACTTGTTCTTTCTTTCTGGCATTCCAGGGTGTCCGCAAAGCTTTCCTCCAGCACCACATTTCAAATGAATCAATTTTTCTCCTGTTTTCTTTCACTGTCCAGCGTTCTCATCTCTACACAGCAACTGGAAATACAACCCTGTGGATGATCTTGGCTTTTTGTCTCTGGTGACACATCCTTACACTCGATGATCTTTTCTAGTTCCTTCACTGATGCCCTTCAAAGTCTCAGTGGAACAGGCCTTGATGGCCATGGGTTAGGCAGGAACAATCATGGGACTTTTACATTCTGTCCTAGCTTACAACCTTCTTCTGGCTGGCGTATAAAGGTCTATTGACTGAAGCCATGCTCCCTACATCCGATGAAGGAAGCTGCCACACACCAAGGTTTAAGACGAATAAATACCTCTTAAGTCTTTTGGTTCATGCCCAATAAAATGTCTCAGCCTTCAGGTGCGACCACACTCTTCAACAGACGAACCCAGCGGCCCCTCTGGAAAAGTCATACTAAGCCACAATGCTCTATCTGGCAAGGGAGATACAACAGGAATACTCTAAGGGCTTTATGACCAAAATAGATATCTCCGGAATCGAAGCCCTAAAAAAACAACCCACATGCTTCTGACTTTGCAAACCCACTAGTAACAACAAAAGAACCAGAAGAACACAGATAAAACCACAGACGAGGCCGGCAACCAACATGATCAGGAAACCAAGCCCTAGGAAGAAAAGACTGAAAGAAACTGGACCTGTTTAGCCTTGAGAAAAGACGACTGAAAGGAGGCAGGAGGGCACTATTCAAAGACTTGAAAGGTAAGGGTAGGATCGGATTTTGCGGGATATGGCAATAATGGGCTCAAGCGACTGGAAGCCAGATTTCGCTGAACATCAGGAGAAAAAACTTCTAAACTGTTAGAGCAGTACAACGATGGGACCCACAACCTCGGAGGTGGTGAATGATCCAGCACTGGAGGCATTCAATGGAAAATTGGACCACTGTCTGTCAGATCTGTTTTGGATTCCTGCCTTGAGCAGGGGGTTGGGATCCCGATGGACTCAGAGGCCCCGTCCAACTCCATTGTTCAATGATTCACATTCCTGGGCCCTTTTTTTAATTATTATTTAACTTAAGCAGTCAACCCTGAGTCCTCACTGGAAGACAGATCCTGAAGCTGAGGCTCCAATACTTTGGCCATCTCATGAGAAGAGAAGACTCCCTGGAAAAGACCCTGATGTTGGGAAAGTGTGAGGGCAAGAGGAGAAGGGGACGACAGAGGACGAGAGGGTTGGACAGGGTCATCGAAGCGACCAACATGAATTTGACCCAACTTCAGGAGGCAGTGGAAGACAGGAGGGCCTGGCGTGCTCTGATCCATGGGGGTTCACGAAGAGTCGGACACAAACTGAACGACTAAACAACAACAAAACTTAAGCAGCCTCGAAGACCATGTTTGCTTTGAGGGTTCTCCTGCTGCTTTTCCACTGTTCCCGTTGTCCTCGTAATCTCTTGCGAAACCAGAGTGCTGGTTATCGGAGTTTGGAAATTGCCCTAGAGCAGAAAATTTTGGAATCTGAAGGAGCTCAAGAAGATGTGCTGGAGGCCTGGTGTTTGAAGAAGGAGCAGAGCGTCTCTGCGGAATGAGAGAGAAAAGAGAGGAGGAGGAGGAGAAAAGAGAAAATGGAATTCTGCAAAAAAAGAAGACACATTTTCGGGAGGTACAATTAAGGCAAGTGTCCTGTTTTGTGGAGAACAGTTCTCCATTCAGAGGACTGTGCCGTGACTGATTTACAGACCCAAAGAAGAAGGAATCCCAAGGGTTTGAGACTGCACATCATCTCCAATGAGGAGCAGCGGGGCAGAAAATTCAGTTGCTGGCTTTTTTGCCTCTCACTCCGGCCAAAAGTCTTCCACCCTCAGATGATGCAGCGTATTTCTGTTTAAATTGTAAACGTGAATTCCTGGCTTTATCATCTGTGCATATAAATTAGCTTATGCAGTTTAAAGCAAACCAGTGTCTACTTCTGTCTTCTTCTGAGTGATGTGGCGGGTGGCCCCTGCAGCTTTGGGCGCTTCCTCAAACCCAGATAACTGGGCCTTGTTCAGGCCACGGGGGTTAGATTCCAGTGTGGTCATGGGACGTGTGACCCCACGTCCAATGACCACACTGGAATCTAACCCCCCGTGGCCTGAACAAGACTGAGTGGAAGTCAATGTAGGAAAATGGACTTCCACTCAGTCACCACCAACTCTATCTTTCTGAAATATAGGCATCTTCATAGGGTTAGAGACTCCCACTGGGTTCCCCCAAACCCTCCACAGCTGCTCTGCCACAGACTCTGCCACCAACACCACCCGAGTTGACACAGAAATTTATTGGCAACCTGTCTGAGGCAGGGTAGGAGACCAGCGAGTCTTATAATCTTATTTAGAACAGCAAGGCTGGTAAGGATCATTGAGTCTAGCCCCTGTCCTGGAGGCAGAGTGGGGAGATCAACCTCCCAACCTCTGGCTCCGTAGCCAGAGACCTAAACCCCTGAGCTATATGTCCAGCAGTTCTTGTGCATCATAGAGACCTGGAGGACAAGTGAGAATAACGTATTTTCTACTTCCATCAGGTGCAAAAGAGAATGGCTGTGATTCCAGTATTACAAGATAGAGGTGGCCTCTGGAGGACAGCCTAACCATACCAAGTTCTTTCAGTTTTTCCTCCTAGGATTTGGTTTCCAGTCCCCTGATCATTCTCCGGTTGACCTCCTCTGAATTTGCTCCGGTTTGTTGCCATCCTTCTTCAACCGCGGTGTCCAGAACTGAACACAGGACTCAAGAGGAGGCTAAACAATGCCAAATACAGGGGAACTAGTATCTCATCGGATTTGGAGACTATACTTTTGTTAATGCATCCTGAAACAGCATTTGCCTTTTTTTACAACCACATCCCCACTTTTGGGGGTGGGAGAGGACCAATTTAATCCTCTGAAGTTCAGACTAAAACCCAGAGCAGATCTGTTGGCCGATGGCTAGAACCACCTGCCTCCATCACTGGTAGCTAAGGAGAGTCTGTTTCTCCACCCGTCTGCAGTACTCTTTCTCACTGGAACAGTAGAAACACGGGCACAGAGTGTTACACCCCATCAAAAAAGCCTCCTTGCCTTTTTACAAGGTGGGCGTTGGGAGGAATTAAACGCCTGCCGAGAAAGGACAGCTCAATATTCCTATTTGTTTCGGGCCCCACCCCGCTCCTTCCCCCACCACCAAAAATAACATTGCAGATGCATTTGCAAAAGCGTCAGGGCCAGCCCGCAGGAATGAAACTATAAAACAACAAAATCTGCTCCGTGCCTCGATGACAGACAGGACTAGATTAATATACCAGCGTTTTTATGGTCTGTTAACAACTGATATGGGTTTTAAATATATTATCTTCCGTTCTATTGTCTGTCATTTCCAAACCCACCCCTGTCTGTTGCGTCTGCTTTTAAGGGGAGGCATAATGAGGGAGACAGCAGTCCTTTTCATTTATATCTCATTATTATCATTATTGTTGTTATTGTTTTCACTCCCCCACGCACACTTGTCCCATCAATAGATCATCACACTATTTTTCTCTGTGCTCCTCTTTCCCCATCAAGGAAGTCTTTTCCCCATGGTGTTTTCATAGCCAATTTACCCCGAAGTCTATTGAAACATTGTTAATTCCGGGAGCTTTTAAAAACATCCTCCTTCCTTTGGAGCGAGGAGGGAAAGATGGTTGGGTGTGCTGTCGAGGGAAGAGTCTGACTGGAAGAGGCCCGCCCGGGAAACACAAGGAGGTTTTCGGCTGGGACGACAAAGCGGCAGGAGCGGACTGCGCTAACGCACTGCTGATGGGGCGGCCCTTGAAGACAACCGGGAAGCTTCCGCTCATGCAGGACATGAGTTAAGAAGAGGCTATCCCGCATGACCAAATGGGCTGGCACAGCACCCATCCTATGAGAGGTATGGCGGTTGTAGGATTGTTTGAGACCTCGTTAGAGACATCTGCAGGCCAACCCTGCTGTGCGGGACGAAGAAGCAGTCGGCTTGGGCAGCGAAGCAGGTGAGGCGGCAAACACAACCTCTCCTTCTCTTCCCCATTTCTCTGCCTGGGAACTGCTGATCCACCCGAACCCAGAAAGAGTTTCCAGATGATTCTTTCAGCATGGATCGTGCTGTGTTCAGAACCCCTATTCTGGGGTTTTTTAAGTGGGGTATAGCTCAGACTCCCTGGAAAAGACCCTGATGTTGGGAAAGTGTGAAGGCAAGAGGAGAAGGGGACGACAGAGGACGAGATGGTTGGACAGGGTCACCGAAGCGGCCAACATGAATTTGACCCAACTCTGGGAGGCCGTGGAAGACAGGAGGGCCTGGCGTGCTTTGGTCCATGGGGTCACGAAGAGTCGGACACGACTTAACAACTAAACAACAAAATAGCTCAGTGATTTAGGTTTCTGGCTGCAGAGCTAGAGGTTTGGAGTTCGAATCCCCCACTGTGTGCCTCCTGGGAGAAGAGCCAGCCTGGGTAGCCTTGGGCAAGCTGCGCAGGGATCCCTGCCAGAAGAAAGGAAGGGGAAACCACTTCTGTATTTTCTCTACCTGGGAAACTCTGAAAAGGTTCACCATAAATCAGGATTGACTTGATGGCACATGATTATTGCTATTATTATTATTATCTCAAGAGGAGTGGATAGTGCATCCCACAGACTTTTTAGGGGCCAGAGTGGGAATCGTTTCAACCTAGAGATCTCCCGCTCTTCGCTTTTGAATTCCATCTTTTCTCCAAAGCTAGGATTCCCCAGCTCTGTTTGACTAAGGGGGAAAAGAGGGATGAAATGGCTGAAGCCTTTCCAGGCTATCCTTCTATACATCTCCAAGCAGATGAAAAAAGAGATATGGTGGGGGGGGAAACATGGAAAGCGAACCCTCTGAAACATGTCTGCACAGATGTAGCCGGAGTGTAACATCTGGGTGAAGCTGGCGGGCATCTGGCAAAGAGCGAATGTTCAGACCACGCCGGGTGACATGCAGGGAAGTAAAAGCTGTCCGGTACCACACGTCTCGCGTCAAACCGTCTGGCGCTCCCAGCCAGGCTGTCCCGAAGGCGCCTCCGGAAAAAATCTGGATCGGAAGAAGGCCAGAGAGGCAGAACAGATTGGGCGTAATGGGAGGGGTGGGCCAGTGACGGGGTTAACACAGTCTTTTCTTGCATGTTGGTACATTGTTGTTTTTTACGCACACGGAGAGGCAAAGGTGTTGTGATGGTAATGAAACCAAGTTGGAAATATTCTTTTGTGCTTGGTTAGGTTGCTTCTAACTACGTATCTGGACCCATGGTGTCCCATTAACCACTGCTAGGGAGTTTCTGTGGCTGAGTGGGGGTTCGAACCCAGTTCTCCCGCGTCACAGAATCACAGAATAAGGGAGTTGGAAGGGGCCTCGGAGGCCATCGATTCCACGAGGGAATACAAATCAAAGCCGAGTTGACAGACGGTGGTCCAATTTTCTCTTGAATGCTTCCAGCGTTGGAGAGCTCACCACCTCCTCCTAAGTTCATGGGTTCCATTGTCGTACTGCTCTAGCAGTGAAGACGTTTTTCCTAATATTCAGCCTAAAAATCTGGTTTCCTGACGGTTTGAGCCCATGATTACATATCGTGCACTCTGGAATGATCAGACAGATCCTGCCCTCCTCTGTATTACTTACTACCTTTCAAATGCCTAAGGAGTGCTGCTAGTCCCTAGTCCTGCGCTTTTACTAGTGGTGTCACAATGGCTCTCTGATACCGGAATTCCTCAGGTGTCATTCCTTCTACAACTGCTTATGAGGATTCAAGGTGGTACCAAAATCTGCTATGCTTTCCTGGGTCTCTGGGCAAGAAGCAAAGTGTCAGTCATTGTTTGAACACGTTTGGATGTGTGATGTCCACATTATATTTGTTTAGGATGTTGTGATCCCTACGGCTTTTCTCTCACTATCTCAGTGCATGTTAGCAGCCACTCACACTTGTCATTTCACAAGATTCTTCTTCTTATGCCATCCCCTCTCTGGCTTCAGATCCAAGGCCTGAAATTTCGTGCAACAGGTTCGGTACCTTGGATGAGCCCCTGCAAAGTTCAGAAGAACACCAAAATGGCATGCGCCATCCCCACCACCCCATGGATGGCGGAGTGACCGGCTTCCCCGGAAATTGGATCATTCAGAAAGCTGTCATCCAATGAGGATCCCAAAGAGGGCAAAGGTTACTTACGAAACCATAAAATACGCCTTCGCGCACTGCTTCTACTTTGGAAGGAAGTCCAGGTAATCTGGAAGGCCAGAAACACAGATTTTTTGGAAATGCCCCTCGTTTCTATTCTGTTTTTGAGTTTGCAAAATGCTCCCTCCGAACGCATTTCTACCCTCTTGCTTCAGTGCTCAAGCTAGTCTATTTGCAGGGCGGTTGCTTGTCTTCAGCTGCCTGTCTGAATCTCGCAGTGGTGTGTGCGCGCCGGGCGTACGAGGGGGGTGGTAATGGATGTATGTTTGCGTACATAATTTTCTCAAAGGCTTGGATTGCTGTATTCTAAATTACATTAGATTGGAAGAACAAAGATGCCCTCACTGAGGCTCCCGAGCGCCACCAAAGATAATAAAAGAGAACAGGCACCCGATAAGGATGAGAGATGGTTTCCTTCAGCTTCCCTCCCGGATAAAATGCTTCCCACATGAAGAGAATTCAGAATGAAAAGCCTTGTGAAAGGGACGCCAAGTAAATAGGGAGCGATGCTGTTTGGGGTGAGATAAAATTACACCAAGGAAGGGTGAGAAAGAGGACACAGAGAGAGAGACAGAGAGATGGAGCAGATGGAAGAAGAGGGGGGATGACACAAGAAGTTTGGGTTATTCTCAGGCAGAAGGCTGTTTCCAGGGGTTTAGGGTGAACCAGGAACCAGACAACAGTCAATGCTGAAGGTGGGCTTGGACATCAAACCAGGAAACAGAAACCAGACCAGGAGTGAAGATCCATAGAGAGACCTGGATACGACGGGCTAGATCCTGCCTTCAATCTTCCTCGCAGAGCAACGAGAAACCTTCCGTACACTTTGCTGGAAAGATTTGCTTTTGCACATTTTGGCGGTGGCCATTTTTGCACCGTTCGCAGAAGGCGCAAAACCCGGCATACCCGATCGCGGTTGCCCTGTGCGTGAATAAGAGCCGGGTGGAGAAAAAAACCCCTTTTGCCCGGGATGGGTTGTGTGCCTCTTTGTGATCAATCAGTTTATATTTTCAGCTCTGGCTAGCTTTGCAAAAGAAAAGGTCATGTTTGTTCTGTGCAAAACATTTTTCCTCACTATAAGGTGGACAGATGTCACCTTGTTATCCTCAAATTTGGCTATTTCAAGCAAAGTCCCAAACTGGCTCCCAGGCTGTTTAAGTCTTCTTCCTGCGCTTTTTCTCCCATTGATTTTACCTCGAGGGTTCAGGCGTCACCCTCGGCAACCTCCAATTCTCAAGACTTCATCAAAGCCTTCTAGCTTTCTTCATTTGGTGTGCTTGGTCTTCATTCCCTCTCTTTTGTACTTCTTTTACGACCTGAGAAATTCACAGCATCCTGCCCGAAATCCACATTTCAGGTGCTTCTTTTTAGTGGCATCCTAAAGCCCACCAGAGCTAGCTGGAGAGCTCAGCAATTTAGGTCTTGAGCTGCAGAGCCCGAGGTTGGGGGTTCGATTCCCCACTGTGCCTCCCTGACAGGGGCTAGACTTGATGATCCAAAGGGTCCCTTTCCAGCTCTGCAGTGCTAAAATTATTCTAGAACTGCTGAATAGCTTAGGATTTTACATGTCTGGCTGCACGGGTTGGGAGCTCGAATCCCAAATGGGCCTCCTAGAAGGAGAGCCAGCCTGGGTGGCCTTGGGCAAGCTGCACAGTCCCAGGACATCCCGTGGAAGAAGGGAAGGGGAAACCACTACCTAGAAAACCCTGGATAGGGTCATCGTAAGGCGGCTAGATAGCTCAGTGATTTAGGTATCTGGCTGCAGAGCTAGAGGCTGGGAGTTTAATTCTCCCACTGTGTATCCCAGAAGAACCAGTCTGGGAGGCCTTGGCAAAGCTGCACAGTCTCAGCTCCCCCCCCCCCCCCAAAAGAAGGGAATGGTGAACCACTTCTGAGTACTCAATACCTAGCCAACCCTGGAAAGGGTTGCCATGCATCAGAATTGACTTGACAGCATATGACTATTATCCTTATTTAAAGCCCACCATTTCATGCCATACAGTAGAAGCAAGAATACATAGCAAATGACACTGTGCGGTCTCAAAGCCCTTTTTAAGTTGTTGTTTTTTTTTTGTTGCCTATGATATTCTTGATTTTAAGGAAATGCTGTCTGGTCCACGTCTTGTCTTAAGAAGCAAAAAATAAATAAATAAACTAGCCATAGAACCAAACAAATAAAAATTAATTAAAAAGGAAAACATATCCATGCATAAATAAATAAACAATGCCTTAACCATTCAGTAATATCAGATAGAACTCAACAAGTTCTAATTGGGGGGGGGGGGGTGTCAACAGACTTTAAGACGTAGCTAAGTGTGCCCACGTGCCTGTATGTTTTCTGTAGCTCCATAAGGGATGTTTTGGTGTGGGTTATTGTTTTCTCTTTTTTTTGGAATGACAAACAAGTGCAATCCTAAACCAGAGGCATAACCTTTCCCATCCTTCGTCACACTTTCCCCAATGCCACAATGGCTTAGGCTATCTTTCCGCACTGTCAATGCATGATGGAGAAATTCCTGCCTATTAGATCTACTACTACTACCGTTTTTCCCCTGAAATAAGATAGGGTCTTATATTAATTTTTGCTCCAGAAAACGCAGTAGGGCTTATTTTCAGGGGATGTTTTATTTTTTTCATGTACAACAATCTACATTTATTCCAATACAGTCCTGTCATCATCTTCTGGTTGCTGCACAAGGGTGGAGGGCGGGGTTTCACTTCACTGGGTCTTATTTTTGGGGTAGGGCTTATATGACGAGCATCCCAAAAAATCATACTAGGGCTTATTTTCAGGTTAGGTCTTATTTTTGGGAAAACAGGGTACTACTACTACAATTAATAATAACGATGATGATGATGATGATGATGATGATAATAATAATAATAATAATAATTAATAATAATAATAATAAATAGTTTGCCATCAAGTAAATTTTGGCTTATGGCAACCCTTTTCCAGGGTTTTCCAGGTAGAAGTGGTTGTCCCTTCTTCTGGGGGCATCCTGGGACGGTACAGCTTGCCCAAGACCACCCAGGCTGGCTGTTCTCCCAGGACGTACCAAGGGAGAATCGAACTCCCAGCCTCTGGCTTTGCAGCCAGAGACCAAACTCACTGACAAGGCCCCACTTAAAACCCTCAGAACAGGGGTTCTGAGTGCATTATGGTCCATGCAGCCAGAGAAGTATTTAGCCAGCAGATAGATAGATGGAGAGAGATAGAGAGCGAGATGAAACAAATGATGGATGGATGAAAGGAAGGAAGTTAATGATAGATAGATAGATAGATAGATAGATAGATAGATAGATAGATAGATAGATAGATAGATAGATAGATAGATAGATAGATAGATAGATAGGTTTATTAGATAGATAGGTTTATAAGATTAGATAGATAGATAGATAGATAGATAGATAGATAGATAGATAGATAGATAGATAGATAGATAGATAGATAGATAGATAGATGCAAAAGTGTAACAAATATGTATTTGATACGATTAAGAAATAGATTGCTTGCATGAAAATCGAACACTAGAGAGCCCAAAATGAACCGTTGCAGCCTCCATTTTGCTCTGCTCTCATTTCAGGCTGTTATCCTCTTAAGTGGCATTCAAATTTTGCAGCCGGTTGAATTTTTTTTTTTAAACAGTTATTTTTTGCACCGGAGGGTGGGGGAGGGAGAGAGAGAGAGAGAGAAAAGAGGGTGGTTTCATGTGCCTCCTTCTGTCAACCACTCTTATTAGAAAGCGCGAACATACCCCACATTGCGGAGCAGCGCGGTGGAAACTTAGCAACATATTGTCCGTTCTGCTGCTGCCATAGCAACCTCATCCCGAGGTCGGCGACAACAACGGCGAGAAGCATAAAAAAAGTGCCGTTTGGATGAAAGAATTGGGGAGGGGGGACAGAACCCCGCAAAATAAAATAAAAACACCCCATCAAGCGGTTTGGCCGTGACCCCAGCAAACTTTTTTCTGGCCCCAAGAGCTGTCGCGCAGAAGGTTCGTCCACCCAGCCAGAGGAAACAGGTGATTGTTTGGTGGGGCAAAAAAAGAGAAAAGAATGTGACTGGGAGTCACATTACATTGGTGGCTGGTTGGAAATGTTCAACCGGAGTCCTTTCTGCCAGGGAACTGGGAGTGGGGTGGAGTGGTTAGAGCTGGCACTGGCCCAGAAACCCCTCCCTCGGCTTCCCCCTTGGCAGGATCTCCCACGTCCATTTAAATCATGTCTTTCCGACTTGTTTTAATTTCATAGAATCAGAGAAGAGCGGCGTTGGAAGGGGCCTCTTAAGGCCATCCAGTCCAACCCTCTCTGCTCAAGGCAGGAAAATCCAACTCGAAGCAGATCCGACGGGTGGTGGTCCCATGTTCTCTTGAGTTCCTCCAGCGTTGGAGCGCTCACCCCCCTCCCCCTTGAGGTCATGGGTCCCCTCGTCGTACTGCTCAAACAGTTAGGAAGTCTTTTCCTGAGATTCAGCCTAAATCTGGTTTCCCGTCGCTTTAGTTCATTATTAAGTGCCCTGCACGCTGGGATGATGGAGGACAGATCCTGCCCCTCCTCTGTCGGACCACCTTTCAAGTCTTTGAAAAAGGCTCTCCTATCTCAGTCTTCGCTTCTCAAAGCTGAACAGGTCCAGTTCTTTCCGTCTTTATGTGCCTACAATGATCAACCAAGTAAGAACGGACCTGGGTTCAAATTCCAGGCCAGCTGTGACCCTGACCTTGGCATGCGCCTGTCCTAGGCGACCTCCCTCACAGGACTGTTGTAAGGATGAAGAGAGTGAGAAAGAATTTTCCTGGAAGGAAAATACAGAAGGAAATGCAATCACCAATAAAGAGATACGAAAGGGACCCTTAGCATCATTTCAAGCCATGATAGGCTAAGGTATGAGTCACTCGGTGTCATTAAGCTGTCTTTCCCAAAGTCTTGCTTACACAATGAAATCTTAAAGCCTGTGGAGAATGGATTTGCATCTTCCTTTTAACTTCCTCTCCGGCTCAACCATTTGGCTCAAATTTATTTACCGGCAGCCCCTTCACTGTAATCTCCGTGCAACACTCTACAACGTTGCTCTTAACGCATGACACGGCATCCTTTCCTCTGTCCTGGAATATATCCATTATCACCTGTTCCTCTTTCCTTGTTCTTGCCAATTTATATTATCTCTCCCCAACATGAAACCGTGATGAAGAATTTTTACCCCTTGCTGGATTTCTCACCTCCAATGAGAGGGCGAGAGAAGGAGATATTTTTCCCCTTGCTGTGATCACAGCCATGTGCACAAACTGATCCTGCACAAAACTAGTGTCCTTTTCTCTCAAGGAAGCAGAACAAAGCCCACACACCACAAGCACCAAAAAAAATAAAAAAATAAAAAAATAATAAAAAAGGACCACTTGATTGTTCAAAAACACACAAACAACCTATCCACGGCTTCTAATCCACAGCCTAGTTGTTCAAAAAGAGGCACACCACTTATCCGTGGCTTTGCATTCTATGGCTTAAAACTCAACTTGCAAATGTGAAAAGGCTCACCAAAGTCACCAGAAAATACCTTGCCCTCTTGCAATGAGGAGAAAAAATCCTGTGGCTTCTCGCTCTCACGCATGAGAATGAGACAAGCAAGACTTAGGTCTCCAACGCATCCAACCGCAACAGGTCCAGTAGGACAATGTTTGCCAGGATCCTGGGCCGTTCACTCAAGGAGGGGCTTAGCTGGAACTCACTCCGGGTGGCATGCAGAAGCCTTTATAGAAACGGGCTGATCTGGACTTGTCATTCAACTTGCCCCTTCGAAGAAGTCATTTGCACTTCTTGAACAGTTCTCACACTGTTCTGCAGCGGTAGAAGTCAGGCGAGAGATGACCCGGACCAGCTTCCTTCAGATGAAAAATGAAATATGCAACAAGACGTTTAGAATTGGCATGCGGCATGCTCATCGCATGGGGTGAGGTGTCCTTGGCTCTCCTGTACAGCATGAGATCATGGACTTCAGCACAGGTGGCGCTTATCAGAGACAGGGGCCTTGGAAATGTAGATTTCTCACAAGGTGCTAGCTAAGAATTTCTCGAATTGAGAAGGTGCCCCCCGCCCCCCAGAAATTCTAAGGGGAATGAACAAGACCAAGAAATCATAAAGCACCTCGGAGGCAAAAAGACTAGAATACTATGAGAAACGAGAAATACAGATGGTTAAAAGTCGGTGGGAAACAAAGTGGTGGAAAAAGAGAAATATATATTGGCTGAAAAACTTTACAGATCAACGAAGAATAAAAATAACAACAACAATAATAATCTTAGAACTACAGAGCTGGAAGGGACCCTATGGGTCATCAAGTCCAGCCCCTGTCGAGAAGGCACGGTGGGGGATTCGAACTCCCAACCTCTGGCTCCGCCGCCAGAGAGACCTCAACCCATGAGCTATGATTTAAATCAGTGGTTTCCAACCTGCAGTCCCCAAATGTTTTTGGACTACAACTCCCAGGCATCCTGGCCAGCACAGCTAGTGGTGAAGGAGGCTTCTGGGTGTTTTTAGTACAAGAATATCTGGCAACCCAAGGTTGGGAAGCACTGATTTAGATGAAGAACGTTCCTGTTTAGGGTGAGTCTTCCTCCCCTCTAGGACCAAAAGAGACTCTGCACACAGAGTCTTAGAGATGAGAAAAGTAGCTCAAAGGGGCTTGATTTATTCAAGAGTCCATTGTAGTGGGAGAGCACAAGAACCCCTTCGTGGCGAGACAGGGTTGAGAAGAGGAACGGATGTGTTGGTGGAAGACCCTCAAGGAGAGGTGGTGACGCTGCCTCTGTGGGGTGCTCTAGGCCTGGATTTCCTGCACACAAAAAGGGGGAGGGGGTTAGACTACATGACCTCTAAGGTTCTCAGGGGCTGGACTCGATGATCCATGGGGTCCCTTCTAGCCCTGCAAGTTCTAAGATTCAAAGGTTTCCCCCGAGGCCAAAGGTTTGACAGTCTCTTACCTGCCCGTAAGAGACGGCAATTCTTTCACAGTCACCTCCGTGCAAACTAGGATCGCAGTAACGATTAGGTAGGTACCCAAGACAGTATTTTGGCAGTCCCAACCACCTTGACGGTTTGGTGTCCCTCCACCCCGGTGAGAATAGCGGTCACCTCACCTGCCGAGGGGCATCCAGCAGAGACCGCGAAGCCCCCTGGGGAGAACTCTGCCGACAAATAGATTTAAACATCCGTCGCAGAGATAGGTCAATGTCCCTCCGTCAAGTTGGGTCCCTTGACCCAATTCATAGGTATTGATTCATAGGTGAGGCAGAGGCCAGGAGGCTCCCGGGAGATAAAACACTTGTCTCCCTAGCCCTATAATCCAGAAAGCGAGGCATGTGGTGTATTCCCCTCGGAGATATTCTGCTCAAGGGGCATGCCGAAAACATCGGCCCTCACAAAGGCCATTAAGCGTCCGCCATTCTTTTATCACGAAAAGGGAAAGCTGAATAATGGATGAACACACACAGGTTTGTTTTCATGATCCCATTTGGAGTGGGCCAGTTGTCACAACGGCTTTATGTACAGCTGCTCGCTGGCTTGGGCTGCGCCTCGAATTACCGACACCCCTCTGCTTGGATTCGGATCGGTTTGCACGAGGTTTCAATCCAAAGCCAGACCACCAGATTTGGTTCCTGCAGGAAGCACCATGACTTGGCAAAGAGGAGTTAAGATCTCAAGCACGGACTGGATTAGAGCCAGCACAAACACCTCCAACCTGCTGCTCATTTAAAAGCTTTTTTTTTTCCTCTCTCGAGTGGCTGGCATGCAACCCATGGAGCTAGCTGGCTGAAATTTGGCAGGCACATGGCACGCTTTAGGATCTACTGCGCCTCCCAATTCTTTGTTGTTGTTCTTTTGTGCCACCACGTTGCCTGTCACGTCTGGTGACCCTATGAATGTTCTGCCCTCTTGCAAACACATGCCTGTGGTTCCTTGAGGGAGTCAATTCATCTCGTATTGGGTCCTCCTCTTTTCCTGCTGTCCTCAACCTTTCCCAACATTATTGTCTTTTCCAAAGACTTCTGTAGGACAGCCTCGGTTTCAACATTTTTGCTCCAGAGATAGTTCAGGCTTGATTTGAGTTAGGGCCTGCTTGCTTATCTTTCTGGCAGCTTGGGGTATCCACAAAACTCTCCTCCAGCACCAACTTTTCAAACAACTCAATTTTTTTTTCCTGTTAGCTTTCTTTCCTGCCCAGTTTTCACACCCACACATGGTGATCAGGAATATAAGAATGTGGATGATCTTCGTCTCTAGTGTCACATCCTTACACTTGATGAACTTCTCTAGTTCCTTCACTGCTACCCTTTCGGGTCTCCATCTTCCTCTGATTTCTTAGCTGCAATCTCCCTTTGGATGGAGGATTGAATCAAGGTATACGCAGTTGTACAGTTCGTCTTAAAGTTCAACTGCCGTCCTGCTTTGGCACTTTCTTCTTTCACTCTCACTAAAAATCATTTCAAGGCATTGCTGCTTTCTGCCAGTAAGATGGTGTCATCTGTGTCTCTTAAATTCCACGTAGGTGAGTGCAAAAATGAAAAAGTTGGGAGACATTCTGATTTTCCGGTGCAAAGTTAGACACTGGACTTTGCAAATTTAGGGATCAGTGTTGTACCCAGGATTCAAACCAAACCGGGTGGACACAGATCGCTCTGGACTGAATCAGGATACGTTCCAAAGCCAAAAATTGACTTCCAAATAGAATACGGGAGGGGGGAGCTTGGCACACAGTCCAATACACAAGCAGAGACCCACATTTTTGACACTACAAAATACCGTGCATCAGTCACCATGGGAACTGTGCAACCAAACTGCACGATGCTAGGTGCCCGGGCATCATGTTCAGCACATTCCCACAGGCATACATTTACGCTAGGCCAGAATGAACAGGATTTTAGCCGCTGCTTAACAGACTTATGTATGGGTTAGCATTTGCTTATCAGGAACTAATCTATTTACTTATTTGCCACTATGTTTGTGCTCAGTTTATGAACCGTGAATGGAAGAATGGTCACGTTCTCTATCCTGCAATCTCTGGCCCACCTAAACCCTAACCATGTGCACTCTGCATATTCAGCTGAATATCATACCCCATGCCTCCAAAGAAAAGAGTAGTAGACCTAGGATGTTCCAAGTTCTTGGATTACAAATCCCATCATTCCCCATTCTGGGAGTTCCATCTGATTTACAGATACCTAAATATGGCTCACCTGGAAGAAAGGCCTTAACTGAGGCTTAGCTAGGCCTGGCTCCACCCAAGCTTCCTGTTCCTGCCCCAGTGGCCAGCTGGGAGCTTTCATTCTGAACAGGATTCTAGGTGAAACTAGGCCTAGCTACACCTTAAAGCCTTGATATCTTAACCCACTTCCATCACCCAGTGAGTTTTCATGGCCAAGTGGGGATTCGAACCCTATTCTCCCGAGTCCTAGTCTATCACTCTATCCACTACACCACACTGGGAATCTTTTCTAGTAGGTAGTAAAGCATAAAGCCCCGCCAACCTCTGCAATGTGACCCTCCAAAACTGCTCTGAAATCAAGTTTTCCTCTTGGGCTGGAAAATATGTTCATTACCATTGGTTTCATTTAAACAAACTGGAGTGGATTGGGCCCACTGTCTCTATGACCGTGTCTCTGCAAACTCACCCTTTTTAAAAAAAAGAGGTTTGATCAGTTCCTGTATTTCACAGAGAATAACACAGAAAGCAGGGGGAACAGCATACTCTCGTAAAACCTGAGATGCCAAAGGTTTGATTATATGAGATGACCACTAAATCTGAGAGTGACTCGGGGTGGGGGAAAAAGGTGTCTGACTTGCAATTATTTTATTCATCTTTGAGCACCAGGAAAAATGTCTTTCAGAGTTCAAACACCAACCTCGTACGCCCTTCAGGGCATGTGTGAAATTGCTGGTCGATTTTGGATTCCCAGACCAGAGAAAAGCTAGAAATAACAGTTTTTTTGGATCAAGGTCTGAGCTTCTCATCGGAGTTTTTCCTTGTTTATAGGGAACTGGAGCCTTCTGGGGTTTTTTCCGCCTCTGTTTGGGAGGTTCAAAAAAAAAAGCCAGGTTAGAAAAATAATTGCATTTTTAAAAAAGGAGGTTGACAGATCTTCTTGGCTGGCAGAAGGAACCCAGACTAATGGTTAAACCATGCCAATTTTCCCCAAATGGGGGGAAATGGACAAAAAAACAGAGAGGACCAATTAAACCTTTGGTTGCGACCACCCTTCCATCTGTTTTCTTCCCTGGGTTTCTGCTTCTCTCTCTTGGCTCATCATCTGTTTTTAAAGCAAGTGTCTTTTTTATGACATATTGGCTAACAAGCCAATTTCTACTGGCCGCTGGCATTCAGAGACTGTGGGATCAAAGCTTTGGCTCCTAATACAGATGCAGGAAGCCAAACCGGTAAAAAAAGATGTATACCTGCTCCGAGTCCACTGAGGCAGAATTGTGGTTGGAAGCAACTTTTTAGACAGGCATGGCCTGCTGCTGAGAGAGCCGCCGAGCAGGCCGGAGGAAGGCCTGTCTCCAAAGTTTGCTCCATCTTTGCCTTGGAAATAGAGGGCCACACAAGCTGCTTCACTGGGATGACCCCAGACATCTTGCTGCCTGAGGCAAAAAAAATTAAGACGGCTGCCAGATCCTACTAAAGTAGAGTCCTCTTCGGAAGCCAGATGACATGCCTCCTCCAACTTGAGGGAAGCAGAAAAGGGGCTTAAAATCCCAGTGGTTGGATACCCTGGGACACAGATGGGCCTTCCAGAGGGGAGGCATCCAAACCGAGGAGGAAAGATCCGTCCCAAACGTTAGAGAATGCCAGCATCTCAACATCCAGGACAACGGAGCATGGCCAAGGCAAAGTAAGATGTCTCGGTCAACCCAGATGTAGCAACAGATCTGTGTAGCTGCAGCCGTGGGCTTCCACCCCAACCAGATAAATTCGGAACACTGCTCCAACCGTACCGCTGAAAGTATTACACCTTATTTCACCTGCTTCCTTGATCAGGAAGCATGGTCTTCAATGTTCCCTGTACAAGAGTGATTTTTGGGCTGAGTGGGCTCGTGGTCAATCCCTGCTTTCAGCCCTGGTGAGGGGGGGTGGGATTGCTTAGGGTACGGTGAGCAAAGCTGCATGGCACACGCACCTCTCTTCTGAAACACACACGCCTACCCAATGGCAGCAGCCTTTATCTGTCTGGCACTGGGGGAACCCGAGCGCTGCCTCCAGCCTCCTAGTTTATTTGGTTCCATTATGAGCCATCAAGTCACTTCCAAATTACGGCAACCGTGATAAAGAGTTTTTGAGCTGGATGAGATGTTCCAAGAGGGTGGTTTCGCTGTTGTCATACCCAAGAGAGTTTCCGTGGCTGAGCAGGGATTTGAACCCCGGTCTCTTGAGTCCTAGTTTGACAATCTCTCCACTACACCACAATGGCACTCAAAACTGGCCTCTCAGGAGATTCTCTCAGAGAGGAAACAAGCTAGAGGGGGAAATTAAGAGACCTTTCATTTCAGATGCGTTGGACTGTTCCGGAACCAAACAGGTTTCAACAGGAGGAACACCTTGTTTCGCCTATAGAAGCTTCTGTCTTCAAATATTGGTCTTCAAATATTGGAGGATGTTGCCGATCACGAATGGAGCAGCAGTCACAAATGTGATACAGCGACACACACACGCGCGAAAAGCCAGAAACGTGATCCTAGGCTGCATGCAGAGAACTCTCGTTTCTAAGTAACAAGAAGTAATAATTTCATTAAATCCACACGCTACCCCACTAATTTTCGATTGCAGTAACCATAACCTATCGGCACAGCTTCTGGGGGCTGGAGTGGATAGGATTTGTAGTCCATGGGACCTAGATCGTACCAGGTTGCCTACTGCTAGTCTACATCCTTTTCCCCAAAAAGTCCAAAAATAGGTTACTCTTTTTATCAATGGAAGAGACTATTTAAAAAAAACAGAGTAAAAGCAGGCATGGTTGCACTCCTTCTTTTGTGTGTGTGTGTGTGTGTGTGTGTGTGTGTGTGTGTGTGTGTGTGTGTGTGAGAGAGAGAGAGAGAGAGAGAGAGAGAGAGAGAGAGAGAGAGAAGAAAACTGTATGTTGTTTTATTTATATATTTCTATGGCCAGATCCTCTTATGGAAAGATAAACAGCTTCCTCGGAAAGAACAACTTAGAGGCAAATTTTATTCCGCTGAAACCAGGCTGTGATAAACAAAAGAAAACATTGCATTAAAGAAGGGAGAGAAAGAGAAGCGGGCGGCAGGGAGAAGTGCAGAAAGAGTTCTACCTGCGGCATCAAGGAAAATGACAGTTTGAATCTCATTCAGCGCCCTGACATTTCTCCGGATGGGGAAAGACTGGCCTTTTAACTTTGCTCGCACCTGAAAAGAGTCTTCTTTCTTGAAACTGCCTTCTTTCCCCTTTCTGTGGAACGAGGGTGGGCCCACGTGAGGACCCCTCCAGGATGCAAGGGCCCCTTCGACTCTCCCATACGGCCCCCAGGGACTCCCAGTTCCCCCCAGTATGCTTGAGGGGAAAGAAAAAAAATCAGTTTCATCCCATCCTTCTGTGCGACCCTTGATTATTTTCTCGCAACTTGTCTCCACCCACGCAGACATCTCCCTCCCACACCAAGCCTTCGTGAGGCCTATACATCTGGAGGTCCTTGTGGTCGAAAACTCTTCTTCTCCCCCCCCCTCCTCTCCGGGAGGGTAAATAAGAAATTAACCTTCAATTAGAATCGGCCATAATCTTTGATTGCTTGGCCTGTTCTCCCGATGAGAAGCAGCCCACTTGATTTCTGGTTTCCTTGGTAATTTCGCCTCTCTTTCCTGGCCCTCCTCCTCCCCTTCCACGTTCTCTCCCTCCCCCTTTCCTTTTGTGTGTGTGTGTGTGTGTGTGTGTGTGTGTGTGTGTGTAAAAGCAAAAGAGAAATCAGATTTTTGCAAACAAAAAAAAAGCTATTAGCAACGCCTTTAATCCTCCCATAGCACTCTACCAGTTGTTAATCATGGAGCACCGTTACACGTCCACTGAGCCTTGAGGAGCACCTTCTCCCCCCTCCGCCTCTTTTTTTTGGGGGGGGTGGATTCTCTCCAATACCTGCTCTGTAAAGGAAACGTTTGAAAAACACACAATAATTCCCATGTACTCCTAAGTGTCTGTGTTTGGGGTCCCCTTTGTGGGACTATTAAAATAACACCTCTGTATCTTCTGATTGCAATGAAGGGGAAAGCCTCATCGCATTTGCTTTGTAGATTAAAAACAATGTCAAATCTTTTTTTTTTTTTTGCTTTCCTTTTTTTTTTTTTAAGTCCAGCTGTCAAAAAGCATTTGGGGGGAAAAGCATGAAGGGGAGAGAGAAAGAGACAGGAAGAAAGAGAGGCGGTCGTCAACCAGTTAAATATCCTTTATTATCTTTGATTAACCTGACATGCCAAGATAAAAGGGAGAGAGTCAGATGAGTGCAGAGACAGGACTGGGTTTTAACTCTCCATAGGATCCGCTCGTGTAGGGTGGTGGCTCTGAGGTCAGCGGAGCAGTGAAGCCCTGCCAGGGTTTCAGAGCTACCCGAGTGGCTGAACCAAATGGGAGGATGGGGTTCAGCAACTTGGCCAGTTCTCGCCGAGCTCGGAGTAAAACGTGGAGTGGATTTACACTCCAAACGACACCAGAGTCGCCCACGTTCATTAGATCTGTCGCCTCTTGGGGCTCCTAATGGGATAAGCCACAAACTGGGAACCCAAAGTCGCCAAAATCAGGACCAAAGGGGAGTCAGATGCAAAGCACGGGTCAGAAATAAGTTCAAGAAGCCGGCTGGAAGCCCGAACCGAACCAAATCAAAAACATTTAGGGACACGCCAAAACTCAGAAGAACCCTAAGGACATCAGAACATGACAGACTGAAGGTCTACCTAGTTCAATGTTCTGTTTTGGTTCCCGTCCATCTTCATCTTGAGATACAGCCATATGTCCATGGAAAACCCACCCATGAGACCCATGTGTCTGCTGAGACGGAGATGGTCCACAGCTGTCCTTAACTAGTAGCTACTGATGGCCCTCGCCATTGAGAATTCATCCACACTCCTTTTGAAGCAGTCCAGTTGGCAGCCTTCACTAGACCTTGTGGCAGTGAGTTCCATAGTCAACTCTATGCTATCTGGAGGAGGAGTGCATCCTTCTGCTTGCCCTGCATCTCTCTTCGCTTGCTTTACGGGGTTCTAGGATTTCGCTATGAAAACCTCTCCCTATCAACAACGGGAACAACATCAAATATTTATCGATGAATCAAGCACAAAAGATACAGTCCCAGACCCACAAAAAAACAAAGCAGACATTATGTGACTGAACGCTTCGTAGACCCCATCTCGCCAAACATCTGGGGCCGAGCCCCAATCATCATCATCATCATCATCATCTTAGAGATGGCAGGGACCCTATGGATCATCAAACCCAACCCGTCAAGGAGGCAATTTTTGCAACAAGGACAAGCAAAGCATTTCCAGAATTCCAGGTAACGCAATTCCAGATGATCTTAAATGGACCTGCCCCCAAACTAGACCAAGACGGGGGTGCAACATTTTCTCCCTAAAAAAATTACAATATAAACACATATAGGCTATGGATTCAAGAGCTCCCACACTGCATGAGGATAATTCTTCAACATATTCAGTAAAAGCACCTTTCCAACATTATTCGACCTGTGGTAGAAGCTCTCCTATATGTAATCTCTGGATAGACTCCAACTGCTGATTTCCTCATGCATAAATTTTGCATCACTTGCCGTAGCCCATTGCCACTAATTAAAAAGGCCTAAGTTGCATTTCTAGGGACTTGCCCATTCTGCAGTCGGACATGCAACTCGTAACACGAAGAACAGCCTCATTAGCTAGGAACCATTCGCTGTGGTCACTCAAATCTTGTGGCAGTGAATTCCACAGTCTAACTCAATTTCACTGATGTATGTGCAGATCACCAAAAAAAATTCTGGCCAGGGTGTCCTTAAAACAGGAGCGCATTCATTTATTGCAGGAAGCACTGGGTCCAGATTCTGCAGGAGAGTAGGACCTGTGGACATGCCAAAAAGCTTCTCCCCATTTCAGTTCCTCCACACCGTGCATTTTCTTTTCATACACTTCCATCACGCTTGTGCTTACTTACCTTTCTCCTAAGGTCAAACAGCATGAGACGTCTCCTGAAAACCACATCCTTGGTCTTCTTCTCCGATCCTTCTGCTCATGAAGACTCCGGCTGGGGCAGGAAGTCCTTTAATGTGGCTTCTTGCCTGGGCCCAGCCCATGCGCAGCCTGATGGGCAAAGAGAGTCTAGCTCAGTGGTTCCCCCACCTGGGGTCCTCAGATGTTCTTGGATGAAGTCACAGAAGAAGAAGAAGAAATGGCAGCAACACAGGCAAGGGTGAAGCTAAACCAATCAACTATGGATAGCAACCCAAACTGGCTTGCCCCTATTCTACACGGCTTATGTCCACCTGCTTTAGTAAAAGGAGAAAAATCTCATTTCTGCCACCAATGTCACGTTCGATTTAGATGGAAGGATGAAAACACGTGAAAACACAGCAAGCTTCTGCTTACGTGTGGCTGAGACTTCCTTCCAGGTAATGAGCATCTCTTCAAGATCCCCCTTCTGGCGATCCTCCATTGTCCCCCTTGGGATACATCTTCTGCCTGGGTATTTTGTCCTAGAGAAACAAGCAGAGAGTGTCTTGAGAAATAATTTGTTTTATTTTTTTCTCTTCTGGCAAAAGTCTTGTCGCGTTTCATAAGGGGTTGTAATGAGCTGGCGCGCTGTTTTCCGTGGAAGGTTTATGTTTCATTAAGCTGGGCAAACTGGGAAGAGGAATCTTGAGCTTAATAGGGTTGCCCAGAGAAAGAAAGAACTCTTGTTTAATGGGTTTATTTAAAGCCCTCGCTTCAGATGCTCCAGAGAAATAGTTAAAGTATTTAAGGAGCAGATTTTGAATGTCCTGCCCTCTGCTTGACCTGTTTAGGGACATGATTTAATAGACTTAAAATGGGTTCATTACTTGGTCCATTACTTAAGCAAGTTAAATCTATTCTGCTACTTCTAGGGAGAGCCAAGACTTCGCTTTATCTTGGTGGTTTTTTTTTTTAAACAAAAGCTTTCTACAACTCAACATTTTTCACCATGTGACAGAATGAAATGAAGATCTTAAAAATTTTACTGGACCTCTTAAGATTCTCCGTTTAACGCTTCCTGGATGCTTCAACGTAATGGAAAGGTTTGCCAATCCAGGTAGGGAGCTTTGCGCGTTTCACATTTTAAAAGTCTGATTTGGAAGGCAAATCCGTTGGCAAGCTGCTGATTCCATATGTAGAATCAGTGCAGCTTTGAATGGAAAATATGGTCTCTTTATTCTAAAGTTTGCTTCAATCCACATTTGGAAAATTCATTTAATCTTGTTTTAAAATTAATAGTAGTGGGGAGAGAGCATCGCTTTGTTCGCATGTTTCATGTCTCTCGCACAGTAGCACTGAAATATTTACGTGCCTTAAGGGACAATCTTATAAAAGCAGGCATCGTGCCTCTTAACATGTGATCTGACATTGAATACCCAGTACATTTGTACCCATTTGCGATGCTCAATGAG
The DNA here is from genome assembly GCA_037013535.1 of Intellagama lesueurii. Lineage (NCBI taxonomy): Eukaryota > Metazoa > Chordata > Lepidosauria > Squamata > Agamidae > Intellagama > Intellagama lesueurii. Next base: position 5,321,584 of record JBAJHW010000020.1, read on the forward strand.
AATTGTCACCTTTTTTGTTCTGAGCCAAGACTTGCTGGAGAAGACAATAATACCGGGTCAAGTCGAAGGCAGTAGGAAAAGAGGAAAACTAGATCGGAGATGGATGGACTCAAAAAAGGAAGCCCTGCTCTTGCATTTGCAAGACCTAAGCTGCCACTGTTAACAACAGGATATTCTGGAGATCTCAAATTCAAAGGGTCTCCATAGGTAAGAAGTGACTTCAGCAAGAGTTGTGAAGTTTATTATTCAGTTTTTATTTCCAAAAAGCCAGTAAAAACGGGGGGACGAATTTTCCATTTTCAAAAGTGTCGCCCAAATCTGTAATTATTATTTTTTTTGAGTAGCTGGGAGAGAAAGAAGGTGAAGATTTGTTTTTATTTTAAATTCTGAATCAAAGAAAAGGTAAGAACTGACGGATCTTCCCTCCATCCTTACGCTGCACAAATTTTCTCTACGAGATGGAAAAAACCGGATCATCCGTGATGGAAAATTTAAAATAAAAGTCTCAAAAACCTGAATACACGAAAAAAGCGAAACGGAGATTTTCTCCCCCCCCCCCCACATCTTCTTTATCTTTTCTTCCACTTGCCACTTTCTTGGGGTTATTATTCTTTGAATCCCCTCTTTTTGGTGGTTGTTGTTTTTTTCCGAACAGGGATTTTATTGACCGCTTTAATATCATTTATTCCTTAACCTCATTTAATTCTTTTTAATTCTTTGCATACTTACCGTTGTCAAGCTTTTAAACACTGACTTTTCCAACAGTGTAAGCCGCCTTGGGTCCTTTTCCAAGGACAAAGGCGGGGGTAAAGGAGAAAAATATTCTAAATAAATGAATAAAATCCTCTTCCTTTTTCCCTCAGCAGTTTCCCCTCACGCCTGCCATCTTCTCTCCTGCCAACCCCTCTTCCCCCCCCCCCCAACACGACGCCTTTAAGGTATTTTTTCCAGCCCCTGGCTTGGGGTGCTCGAGGGCCCCCCAATTCCCCCGTCCAGGGGGTCACTTTCCCCTCACATTCCTCGCTCTTCCACCCCCTTTCCTCCCAAGCCGGCCATTTCCTCCACCAGCCATCCCTCCACTGGCCGCTCCTCCTCAGCTTCCCTCCAAATCTAGCCTCCGCCTCCTTTTTTCCCGCCTTTTCTTCCTTATTTGGCTCTCGCCTCTTCCATTCCCCTTGAGGGGTGGCTCCGACGCCTTCCCTTCCCTCTTTGACTTTCTCTCTCCCCATCGGCATCACTCCCCCATATTAATAATGGTATATCCCCTTTTTCCCCATTCCCCTTTAGGGGTGGCTCTTTCGCCTTCTCTGCCCTGTTTTTCTCTCCCCCTCTCTAAATTATTTCCCCCAGTTTATTAATGGTATCTCCCATTTTTCCATTGTTTTTCCCCTTTAGGGGTAGCTCTGTTGTTCCCCCTCCGATTACGAATTGTAGTTCCCATTTTCCCCCTTTAGGGCTGGCTCTGTTATCCCCCAGTTTATGAATGGTATCTCCCATTTTTCCATTTCTCCCTTTGGGGTGACTCTGTTAGCCCCCCAGATTACGAATGGTAGCTCCCATTTTCCCCCTTTAGGGCTGGCTCTGTTATCCCCCAGTTTATGAATGGTATCTCCCATTTTTCCATTTCTCCCTTTGGGGTGACTCTGTTAGCCCCCCCCCAGATTACGAATGGTATCTCCCATTTTCCCCCCTTTAGGGCTGGCTCTGTTACCCCCCAGTTTATGAATGGTATCTCCCATTTTTCCATTTCTCCCTTTGGGGTGACTCTGTTAGCCCCCCAGATTATGAATGGTATCTCCCATTTTCCCCCTTTAGGGCTGGCTCTGTTACCCCCCCAGTTTATGAATGGTATCTCCCATTTTGCCATTTCTCCCTTTGAGGTGACTCTGTTATCCCCGCTGATTATGAATGGTATCTCCCATTTTCCCCTTTAGGGCTGGCTCTGTCATCTTCCCTTCTTTCTCCCTGTATAAATTACCCCCCCCCCCATATTATTAATGGTATCTCCCGGTCCACTGGTACAGTGTTTTTTTAAAAAACTATTTTATAACCCAATTATCAATCGGATCCCATACTCAGCGATACATTGACCAGTACAAATAATACAGTCCTTTAGTGCCTGAATACAGAAATTTGTCCTATCAAGCATAAAAGACAACAGATCAATAGTCCAACCAATTTCTCAAAATACATCATCATCATCATCATCCTAGAACTGTACAGCTGGAAGGGACTCAGATCATCAAGTCCCAACACCTTTCAAAGAAGCCCAGTGGGGGATTCGAACTCACAACCAGAGGCCTAAACCACTGGGATATCCAGCCGTTCATCCTCCTCTCTAATTAATTCCAAATCAAAAACTAACAAAGGGGGTCAAATCTGAATACAATTCTCTCCTTTTATTTCTCTCCACGATGTCTTAAGACGACTAGTCACTTCTTGCCCGTATTCGGTCCAGATCTCTTTGAAAGGCAAGCCGGGCCTCCAGTGGCAGGGAGTTCCAGAGTCCAAAGGAGCAGCCACCGGGAAGGCTCTCTTCCATGGGACTAAAACCTGGAGCGGATTTGCCAATTCACTGGTGTCGGATCCGCCTGCCCCTTACGGGGTGGTGTGGTAGAAATGTAGACCACAACCTCACTAAGCCTATGGAGTGTGTTGTTGTTGTTGTTACTTGCCATCGAGTCGTCCCCAAATCTATGGCAACCCCATGAATGAGTCATCTCCAAAACAACCTGTCCTCCACGGCCCTGCTCAGCTCTTGCAAACTCAAAAGTCGTAGCTTCCTTTACGGAGTCGATCCATCTCGTATTTGGTCATCCTCTTTTCCTGCTCCCTGCCCCCCTTCCCAGCATGGTGGTCTTTTCCACAGAATCCTGCCTTTTCAGGATGTACCCAAACTAGCATGGTGTGTGGAATGGGGTAGGAACCCCAAAAACACCCAATCGGGCGGATTAGAAGGCCCCATCATCCCCAAAGGCATGCATGGATTTTCCCGACTGGAAACCCTTTTCGTTTTCAAGAATTCCCACGGTTCGCAGATTTTTTTATTTTATTTTAATGGTTCCTTGGAAGGGGAAAGACGGTCTCCGGCAGATTCGTCTTTCGGGAGAAGGTTTTATTTATTAATTAATGAATTCCCCCTGTCATTTTGGAGAAAGCTTTTAAGCCTCGTAGATTGGCCGAAGTCCAGTTCTAAGAGAGAGGGGGAGGGAGAGAGAAACCGAGAGAGAGGGGTAAGGAAGATGTAGCACACACTTGGTTTTGGGTTGAATGATGTGCCATCGTTACAAGACAAAATGTGAGGATGGGGAGATGCAGGGAGGAGACAGAAAGGACCCACACGGCAGGGTGGGCGCTTGGCTGGGACTCTTCTTTTGTCGAAGAAACCCTTCTCAGAAAAGTTACGGATCAGCTCGGCCATTTTTCAACTCTGCTCGTGTTGTGTTGCATATAAAAGGCAGAGCTTTCGGTTAAAAAGAGAGAGAGGAAGAGGTGGGGGGGGTGGAAATCTAAATTGAAAGCAAATAGCAAACGGGTTTTTTTTTTTCTGGGTGATAAAAACCTCCCTTTCCGGCGCTTCGTTGTACAATATTTATTTTATCCTCTTTATAACTACCCGGGCTGTCTCTACATGTTATTAAAGTAATGCATTTGCTTAACCTCCACTTAAATTCTCCTCCCAGCCCTCCCGCGCCTGATTATACATCTCCCCGCTACGAAATTTCCAGCTGCTCGCCTGTCGTGGCCAGACAATTATATTAACCGCCTCTCTTTTGGGGAGAAATGGTGAATCATAAGCAAGCCAGGGTGCTTTAAACTGGACTCCGTCACGCCTGTTAAGCGGTTTTTTTTTACAAGGGCCCTCACCTCGGGGAAGAAATCAGAGATTCGGGGGCTTCAAGGTCAGTGGGAAGCGCGGCAGTTTTGCGCTCCAGGTTTTGGTCCGAACTTTAGTGGAGCTGTCGAAAGGGTGGCACCGTCTCCCGCCAAATGGGTTCAAGCTTTTATCAAACTTCTCAATATACTTCAGAGTGCGTTTGCCACACACACACATCTACATCTTGCCCTATTTTTCCAAAAATCCGCACAAAGCCCTTTGACTTTGGGGAAACCAGACAAAATTCAGCCTCGGATGGGTTGCTCGTTTCTTTTTTAAATGTCAGCCAGCCTTTCCGGGCTCACTTGGTGCGTGTGTGGAAACTGACATTCATCAAGGTAATGCGTCTTGTTTTATTGCACTATAGTCAACGAGACGTCCCAAAAAGAAGCCCAAGGATGACACATGGAAACAAAATGCTAATGTCTATTTTGTGTTCCACACCAACCGATATTCCACGATGTGGTGCTTTCGGTGCCTGGTGCGGTAGCACACAGCAACAGCTAGGTTGCATAATTAGGAAAATATGGTGGAGAACTTAAATTATTGCTTTAGATGGCCATATTCCTTGGGAATGATCTGGAAACTGTGAAACTGTGGAACTCACTGCCACAAGATGCAGAAAAGTCTGTCTACATGGACATCCTTCAAAGGGAATTCGCCACATCAGAGGTTTGGGACATCAATGGGTATTGAAGGCGGTCCTGTATCCTCTCACATCATCTTCCTAAGCCTGTTGGGCTGGAACTCCTACCCACTAGGCAGCACAGCTAGAGAGGGGACAAAAACCATGTCAGGGAGAGAGATATTGCAGACAAGGAAAGAGAGGTAGCTACCGGATCAGCTCCTAAATGTTTGCAATCCAAGTCAAATGGGGAGCTGTCACTCACCCTGATTGATGGGAACGTCACCACTGGAAAACAGTTCTCAATTAGACTAAATGGGTGCTGATTCTTTAATTAATTAGAACGGTTGGAAACTGCTGTCACAGGGTGATGCTTGGTCCCCAGTCATGCAACCCAGCTGCTGCAATGCTAGAAACTGAGTTCTAAGACCAGCACGGAGCCACCTTAGAGAATGGCGAGCAACTGGCCATCTCGGGCGTCAGATCCGGCCTTTGGCCCACTGATTATGCAAGTACCCTGAAAACCAGACTTTTCACGGAGAAAACTCTTGCTGTTAAGAAAGGATTTGTTTGGTGTCGGGCTGTTGCTCAGAGGTATAGATCAGCCTGCTAAGAAGCCTTATTAAATTGCTTGTCCTCATGGATTTAGGCTGCTTCGACCCATAGAGACACTTTTGACGAGGGGTTTTAAAGCCCCCCAAGATTCCTCACGGAGACAAAGAAATGGATTTCTCCGCTACAAGACTCTACGATTTGCAGAAAATGTCAGTTTGTGTGACCTGTTGAGAAGCAAAGCACACACACCTGCAGAGTCAGCCCACAAAGACTGGTCGGTCGTGTAAAAAAAAAAAGAAGAAGTGAGCAACCCATCCGAGACTTAACTCTGCTTGGCCTCCCGGAAACTGAAGGGTAGGCCTCCCAGTTTTGTGGACATAGTTGGAAATCAGTCACGACTGGGGCCTGAGAGTTCAAGGTTTGAATCCCCACCAGGTCACGTAACCGCCATGGTTCCCCCCCCCCCCCAACCTTTTAAAGAGTGATCTGCTTTTTTACAATGATTCTCAAAAAAAATAAAATAAAATAAAATAAATAAAAATAAAAATAAAAAAAGGGGGGCTCATCCCTGCTTCCCCGATTCAGAGCAAGCTGCGGAGTGACACAGATCAAATCAACAGCCTGCGGAAGCGACAGGAAACAAGTGCTCCTTAATAAAAATGTTGTGCATCCGTTTCAAACACTATTGCTGGGCCCGTCTCAAATAAGAAAGGAAAGTTTCGTTTCAAAAATTACAACACTCACGGTAATGAATGAAGGCACCCAGGGTTGTGCCTTCTGATCGGGGAAATTTGTGGCGATGCTGTGAAAAACCACAATTACGCACTAAGAAGGGCAGCAACCAAGTGTGTAAGGATGTATCCCTGGAGACGAAGACCACCCACACTTTTGTATTTTCCAGTCGCCACGTCTGGGTGTGAAAGCCGGGCAGGAAAGAAAGCCGACCGGGAAAAAGTTGAATTGTTTGAAATGGGGTGCTGGAGGAGAGCTTAGTGGATACTCCGGGGCTGCCAGGAAGACAAACAAGTGGGTCCTAAAGTAAATCAAGCCTGAACCATCTCTGGAGGCAAAAAGGTTGGAGCAGCCGTGGTCCTCCTTTGAGAAAGCAGGATTCATTGGCGGAAATTAAAAAAAAACCCATCATAATTGGGAAAAGCAAAAGGCAGCAGGGAAAGAGGAAGACCTAATGTGAGATGGATCAACTCCCTAAAGGAAGCCATGACTTTTGAGTCTGCCAGAGCTGAGCAGGGCAGTTGACGACAGGATGTTTTGGGGATTGCTCGTCCATTGGGTTGCCGTACGTCGGAGGCAACTTAGCGGCACATAACAACAACTAGCGACTAAGTACTTGGGAAGCCTTGAGATTGTAATGGTAATGCATTACTTTTCTAAAGAAACATTTCAAGCATGACCGCTCTCCTCCTTTTTCTCCCGAAGCTCTTACATTAGGGGAAGAGGGGCTCAGCCGACCCAAGAGTCACAAACGCCCCTCTCCCCCATTCCAGAAATCCTGGTTTAGGAGACAAGGTATGTTCACGCAAGCACACTGGGGACTGGTTCCATGCAAATATAATTCGTCTAATATTTGCTCTCCTGTTCCCTCACACTTCTTCAAATAGACTTGTGTTATCTCTGTTCCCTTCTGTAATCGATTCTTGAAACGGAGATGAAGTTCAAACTTCAACCAAGACAACCATCCCAACCACATTTGGGAACCGCCGGATAACTCAAAAGCTGAGGGCTGCGGCTGCAGGGCCAGAGGCTGGGAGTTCGAATCCCCCGCTGGGCCTCCTTGACAAGGGCTGGACTGGATGATCTCCGGGGTCCCTTCCGGCTCTGCAGTGCTTGCACCATGACGGGAAGGCTTGTATACTCACTGGTTTTCGCTTTTGAATATTGTCTTTTAATTGTTGTAAGCCGCCTTGGGTCCTTTTAAGGAGAAAGGCGGGGTAACAATATTTTAAATACATAAAATAAAATAATAAGTAAGGCGTAAAAGCCAATCCCAGCCCATCAGGGACTATAAAAGCATAGTGTCCGGTTTTGCTTCTCAGAGTGAACTTTGCCGTGGTGGAAAAAAAATGCAGTCAGTGATAAAGGTTTACTACCTCTCGGAGCTGACAATATTAAGTTAAGAGTCTAACTTCCCTAAAGACAAATCATCTCCATCATCTTAGGACTTCAGAACTGGAAGGGATCTTATAAATCATCAAGTCCAGGTCCTGTCAAAGAGGCCCAGGGGGGAATCAAACTACCAACCTCTGGCTCCATGGCCGGAGACCCAAACCACTGAAGGTGCTAGTCCTCATGATTCTAGACAAATAGCAAGTTTAATTGGGAATTTGTCTTAAAAATAGGTGTGAATTGTATTTATTTATTTATTTATTTATTTATTTATTTACAATATTTTTACCCTGCCTTTCTCCTAAGAAAAGAACTAAAGGCGGCTTACCTCATTAAAACACCTTATTCAAGCTAAAAATATTGAAAATTGGTTGAGAAGAATGAGTATTCTGACCTAATACAAAGCCCTTGGCTAATCAAGCCAGTTTTTTATTTAGAACCATGAGGACTAACAACTTTCTTGGTCTTCAAAGGTCAGCCATTGCTCAGGAGCAGGGTTCAAACCCCAGTATCGGTGCTCTTAAAAAATAATAATAAACCTGAAAGTAGATTATGAAGAAAGAGAAGAGACTTCTGTTTTAAGCTGTGGAAAGAGACGGCAAGGTATGGCCTCGTCCAGAAAAGTTGGGAGTAGATGTCCCATCATCCTCAGCTAGGATCATGGGAGCTGAGCTTGAACCCGATCTGGAGTTTGGAGAGGTCAAATTAGACGATCAAACCAGGATTTGGCAGACTAGGAAGGTGAGCTGAGCTAAATCAGCTTTCTCCCTGCCTGTGGTTGTGGTTGTGCACTTTTAGGCTGAAAAAGCAGGAGAAGAGGAAGATCAAATAAGCGATGGATCGACACTGCAAAGGAAGCCATCAGTTCAGGGAATTTTGGAGATTTCTTCTTCGGTTAAAACTTGTATCTGTTCTATGATACCCGTCAATGTTTTGATAATGTTGATTGACTGTGTTTGGTGGTGGACTCAGGATGCTAAATCTGGTTTTGCTCCCTTGGAGAAGGACCTCTGAGTTATCTAGTTCTTTGGGAGGTGCCCTCTACAGATCCTAAGGGTCAGGAAAACTACAACTCCCAGGAAGAGGCACAACCGCGACCTTTTTGAAAAAAAGCAACCACGGGAAACAAAGGCTTGAGAAGCCAACGGCGCCGGAACGTAATGCAAAAGCCCCTCTCTTGGGGGGGGGGGTGTTTGTGTCTCCAAGCGATTCCTTTTCCCCCTTTAGATAAGCCCACGTTTACACTTCCACCACAAGCTTTACACTCATTTCCCAGACTCTCTGGAATAGTGATACGAGAGAAAGGGTCACGATAATTTAGCTCGGTAATACTACGAGCAAGAAGGATCTTGGAATGATTGTAGATCACAAACTGAATATGAGCCAAGGGTGTGATGTGGCTGCAGAAAAGGCCAATGTGATTTCAGGATGCATTAATATAGTCTCAAAATCCCCCAAGGTACGAGATCTCCTCTATTCGGCAAGGGTTAGGCCTCACCTTGAGTCCTGTGTTCCAGTTCTGGACACCACAGTTGAAGAAGGAGGCTGACAAATTGGATCAGGATCAGAGGAGGGCGACAAGGATGATCAGGGGGCTGGAGACCAAGCCTTAGGAGGAAAGACGGAATGTTTAGCCTTGGGGAAAGAAGCCTGAGGTGAAAGAAGATAGCAAAGACTTGAAAGGTGGACCTACAGAGGAGGGGCAGGATCTGTCCTCCATCCTCCCAGAGTGCAGGACACGTCATCATGGGCTCAAGCTTCAGGCAGCCAGATTTATTACATTCTTAGTTCCTCACCCCCTGCCTTACTTGGGCTTCTGCAGTTTGTACAAAAAGTCTATAACAGATTTTCCCAGTCACAGACAAAGGTGCACGGCCACAGCAAGCACAGAGGGATGGGCTGGCTGCTGAAAAACATACGAGCAACCCATCCGAGGCTTCTCCTGTTTAAGCAATCATGCAAGCAGTTGGCCGTTAAAAGTTTGCACAGAAATGCACGAAAACGGGTCTCCCAAATGCACCATTTAATTTCGGGCCCATCAACAACAAAACTCACTGAACAAAACCACACAATCAGCCTGGAAGCCGGAGAAAAATGAGGATTCGCATCCTCCCCGAGAAGCTACAAACCAATCAAAAATAAAAAACAAGAGTTACAAAGGGAAACAATCTGGAATTCGAAATATATTCAGACAACTTAAATTGCAGAAATCGGCTGTTTTTCAGAGTTGGTGGCTCAGTGCTTTAAACATGGGGGGAAAAGCTCTCCCCAAAAGGAGGCATCCATGGAGCATGGTACAGAATGATGGGAATCGTAGTCTTGAACTGCAAGTGGCATGTCGGCAAGGGCTGTCCTATGAAAGGTTGTCCTATATCTTCCAGGCACAGATGGACTCCAGTCCCTATCATCCCCAGCCAGAGCCACCAAGTTCTGGAATGATGGGATTCATAGTCCAAGGGTTCCCCAACTTCCTCTGATCTATTCCCTTGATCTCTTTTGAGCTCCGCAAACTTCTTTAAAAAAAAAAAGCTACTTACCCATTTCTTAGACAATCTGCCCCTCTCCAGATGCCATCTGAATGACGGTGGCACAGCAGGAAGAATTTAGCTCACCCAGGAATTGAGAAAGAATGTTTGAAAATGTCTCATACACACAGACACACACACACACACACACACACCCCATCTCCAAACTGGCTTTATTCACACACACACACCCTTTCCCAGCCCTCCTGGAATGCACTGGCCCTAACAATACAGATGTAAGGCCTGCTTTTAAATCCAATTAACGGTGACTCAGCCACAATGCCCAAATATATCACCTCAGCTTGAGGTACTTTACGTTATTTGTTAAAAGCACAAGAAAGCGCCGGCAAATACTTCCCTAAATGGACATTCATTCTCTCCAACGTGTCCCGTCCCTGAACAACCTGCGATGCTGACTCACCGTGACGGACTTCTCTCGAGTTGCCCAGGCCAGGCCAGGCTCCCCTGACAACTCCTTCTCACAAACGTAAAAGCCCTACTTGGTCATTACTTACTGACTTGCGGATTGCCAACACACCGTCTCTCTTGTTGAGTTCTGCCAGTGGGGGGGGGGGGGGGCAACGATCCTGCAGAAACAATGTCCCTGTTCACAGGTAGGCACTCCTCGCAAGCAAGAACCCCAGTTCCTCCATGTTTCGGCTCCGGAAAAACGAGAGGAGCTGCTGGGACGAGGTGGCGGTGGCGGCAGCAAAGAAGCCTGCATTGAAGGTGGGCCAGGCAGTTCAGCACCTTGGAGAGGTCCGAGAGCAGATGTTGCTCCAGCAAAGACCTGGGCTCCAACTGAGCCTTTTTATATCTCTTGGCCATGTTTTCTCCTCTCAGGCTCTGCCTCTTCCTACTCAGCGGGAAGCCTTAAAGGGACAGGGCTTTTGCTGGATCATGGAGCGCACCTTTGTTTCTCCAAAAGCGGATGTTGAACATGTTTCTGGCCACTCTTTAGCCTTGAGTTTCTCTCCAGACCATTTCTGCACCACACTGTGCCATCCACGCTGCTGAGACACCAGCTCCATTCAGCTCTTCCTCTCTTCTCCATCAATGATTATAATCCTAGAATTATAATCTTAGAAAGGCAAAGCTGGAAGGGACCCTATAGATCATCCCGTCCAGCCCTAGTCAAAGAGGCACCATGGGGGATTCGAACTCCCAACCTCTGGCTCTGCAGCCAGATATTTATCAACAGTCCTCCCACTGGGATACAGCAGAGTCAGAGACAGGAGAGCATGGTGCCTTCCATCAGAATAGTACCATATTTAAGAAGATCCTCTTCTTCTTTAAGTTTTTCCATCCCACCTTTTAAGGACCCGTGCCTTCAGTTTGCCGGTGTTCCTCTTCCCACCGCACCCCTCTTTCCTTTTGTGTTATGTCTCTGATATCCAGGATGGCAATGGGCTTGTTGAGGATCACAGAATCATAGAATCATGAAGTTGGAAGGGGCCTATAAGGCCATCCAGTCCAACCTGCTGCTCAGGGCAGGAATATAAATCAAAGGATGTCTGCTATGTGGTCTATGTTTCTCTTGAACGTCTCCAGGGCTGGAGCGCTCACCACCTCCTGAGGTCATGGGTCCCCTTGTTGTACTGCTCTAACAGTTAAGATGTTTTTTCTGATATTCAGCCTAAATTTGGCTTCCTGTTACTTGAGCCCATGGTTGCGTGTCCTGCATTTTGGGATGACCAAGAACAGATCCTGCCCCTCCTCTGTACGACAGCCTTTCAGGTTTTTGAAAAGGGCTCTCCTCTCTCCCCTCCGTCTTCTTTTCTCAAGGCTAAACATGCCAAGTTATTTCAATTTTTCCTCCGAGGGCTTGGTTTCTAGCCCCCTGATCCTCTTTCTTGCCCTCCTCTGAACTTGCTCCGGTTTGTTGCCATCCTTCTTCAAGTGCGGTGTCCAGAATTGGACAGAGGACTCACGAGCAGGCCTAACCAGTGCTGAATAGAGGGGGACCAGTCCCTCGCAGGATTTGGGGATTATACTTCTGTTAATGCAGCCTAAAATAGCATTTGCCTTTTTTGTAGCCACGTCACACTGTTGGCTCATTTTCAGCCACGATCCTTCTCGCTCGCAGTATTGCTGAGCCGGGTAGCCCCCATCTTGTAACTGTGTGCTTGGTTTCTTTTTCCGAGGTGCAGGACTTTGCACTTATCCCCGCTGAATTTCATTCCGTTGTTTTCAGCCCAGGGCTCCATCCTATCAAGGTCATTTTGAATTTTGTTTCTGTCTTCCAGGGTACTAGCTATTCCGCCCAATTTTGTGTCATCCGCAAGTTTGAGCAGGAAAAACTTCTTAACCGTTGGAGAAGTACAACAACGGGACCCATGACCTCGGGAGGTAGTGAGCGCTCCAACGTTGGAGGCATTCAAGAAAATTTTTTAGACAACCCTCTGTCTGATCTGCTTTGATTCTAGGATTCTACAAAATAAACGGCTCGGAAACAAACTGAGATGGACCGGATGGAGCAGCTCAGACAAGTAAACACATCACTCAGTCTTCTTCAAAATCCCAACATAAAACACAGGAGAAATGAGTGCCATCTTACTTGCCTTTTAAAATCAAGCCAAACTTTAAATGGAAGAACTGCTGGATAGCTGTGTGGTTTAGGTTTCTGGCTGAGGAGCCAGAGGTTGGGAGTTCGAATCCCCCACCGGGCCTCCTTGACAGGGGCTGGACTAGATGATCTATAGGGTCCCCCTCCAGTTCTGCAGTTCTAAGATGATGATGATGATAATATGTGGTTGGGAGGGGGAGGGGCAAAGAGAGATTGATGAAGGGGACCATCACACACTTACACACACATTTCTGTTCATTTATATACCGGGAAGGGGAGGGGGTTCGCCCGCATCCCAAAAAGCAAAATTAATTAATGCTTGTGAAGCACTTTGAGATCCTCAGATGAAAGCCTTAATGGAAGCACAATTTAATTCCAAATTAGGGCAGCCGGCTCGTATAGACAATTAGACACCCAGGTGGTGTTCATTATTTCAAGCCTGAAAATCCCACAGATCAAAAGTAATGGGGGAGGCGGGTTTTTTAAAAGCAGCGGGAACCCCAGAAAGACTCCATATTAAGGAGGGGAAGGGAGTGGAGAACACGGCATGCTCCTCGGATTTCAATTTTCCGGGATCATTCCCTTAAAACATTAGAAAGGTTTGCCTGGGAGCTGTAACGAAAGTCATCCAAGAGGTTCAAATCAGTTGCCCTTCTTCTTGGCTACCAAAACTCTCCATTCACATCTGATGGGAATTTTGCTCGGCTGCTTTTTGAAGAAGAAGAAAAAGAGGAATATTCCATAATTTTTGGGCAAAATCCCAAATATTAGAGGAAATTAATCTGGCAAATTCTCCGACCCAAGTAAAGGGTTTTGACTACCTGGTGTTTGACAGTTTTATGTTTTCAACCATATTTTGAGATACTGGATGAAGCTTGTTCTCTTTCTTCCTCTTCCTCTCTCTTTTTCGGGTTCCTCGTTTTTTAACAAAAGCATCTTCGTCGCCACCCTTCTCCCTTTCCTCCTCCTTGCTGAAAGCTTTGCCTAGCTCCTTGTTCAGAAAGAAATCTCCCAGCTAGCACTGGGGCAGGAACAGGAAGCTCGGGTGGAGCTCGGCCTAGCTCGGCCTCAAAACCTTCCAGTTCAGGCCTTGTCTCCCAGACGAGCCACAGGAAGAGGGGTCTGCAATGCGTTTAGGTCCGGCAAAGCTCCCAGAATTGGGGTGGTGGTGGTTTATGGGATCTGTAGTCCAAGAAATCCAAAAGCTGATCCTCAGCAGCCACTGAGGGGACATACGCGGAGCAGGCTGGGGTCGCCGTGAGTAAAAATCTTCTGGGTTTTATTCTGAGCTTTACAGGAGATAATCCAAGTGCAAAACTTGCTTTTGAACGCCGGGGAGCTCCTACAAAGTTCGGACTAAAAACCCGGAACGAATCCCCAGCCAAGGCCATTTTACGTGTTCCTAAGGTACCTGCAAATCCAGCTCCTGTCTTTTTGGGGTGGAGGGGTTCAAGGGCTGAAAAGAGGACCCCGGCACCTCCTGCTTCTCAGAAGGTGCTGGAGACCAAGGAGCCCAATCCTGCGTCCTTGCCCAACCCAACTGCGTTCTGTCTTTGCTCGGCGGGAAGGACAATGAGCAACCTTCTTACCCTAGAACCCGCTGTAACGGGAGGCTTAATCTTCCCCTTCCCGCCACCCCCTCCCTTCTCTCCCGCTGTCACTCACGACTCCGAGCAGGGCTGCTCCATCAACCCAACGCATCCTCCCTTTGATTGACCCAGAGTGGGATAACAAATAAGAAATCTATGAATCAGGGCGGCATCAAATCAATGAGCTGACGTGCCTGCTGGAAAGATAAGGACAGCGACTGGGGTCTCTTCAGTCTGTCATTAGCGCCGTAAGATTATCGGAGTCGGAAAACCCAGAGAGACTCATTAGAGTCGAAGCAAAACCTCTTGCTGGATTTACTTAGACTTTCTCTCACATACTCTCTCTGATCGGCCTTTCTAGCTCCGGGAGGGACGGGCCAAACACATTTCTATTAAGCTATCTGGACGGCTTTCAAAACATGGAGAGGAGAGGGTAGGAAAAGAGAAGACGTCGGGACTGGAATCCTTGCTAATCCGCCAGGATCCAGAGAGTTAAGTCCGATGGTTAATCCCCAACTGGAGAAGGCCCACCGAATCGATAAGATTTAGCAAAGTCTTGGCTTCCCAAAGGCAAGGATCAACTCTCGTCGGGAAAAACTCGAGAAAATGTCTCTGGCCTTAACCTAGGGGTGGGCAACCTCTGGGTTGTCCTTGGGCTACAGCTCCCATCAGCCTTAGCCATCTTGATGAGGGATTATGGGAGAGGTAGTCCAAGCATCTGTTGGCTCTCCTTTGATTTGGACACGTCATTGTGGGCTCAAGCTCCAGGAAGCCAGATTTTGGCTGAATCTCAGGAAAAAACTTCTCAACGGTTAGAGCAGTAACGACAACGGAACCCACGATCCTCAGGAGGTGGTGAGCGCTCCAACGCTGGAGGCCCTCAAGGGAAAATTGGACAACTATATCTTTGAGTTGGATTCCTGCCTTGAGCAGGGGGTCAAACCGGATGGCTTTAGAGGCTCCTCCCAACTCCGTTTCTTTCATTGATTCTTTGATTCTCTGATTCTAAGCATGTCAAGAGAGCCAGGAGCTGCTCATTCCCACTTGACGCTCGTCCGTACCGTGCGCATCGCGAGGGCTACCCCCCCCCCGTCTCTCTTTCTGCTCACGCCGCATTGCCATCATCCTCCCCCTCCTCCTTTTCTCAAGCTCCTTTTCTCACCCCCACATCCAGGCTCTCAAAGTAGCAAAATCATCTCCCGGGGGCCTCGGGAGGAAAGGGCGGTGAGAGAGCTCCTTTTACCGCTCGGTCCGAATCATGTCAGAGTCACGTCAGGTGAAGGGAAGTCACGTCAGGGGAGAGGAGTCAAAGCACGGCAGGATTACGCCAGGTAAGGCATGGCTCTGTCAGGACCCTGGAGAGCGCACTGCGGCGGGAGAGAGGAGGCGAAGCCTCCTGCTATTGTATCAGCGGAGAAAGGGGGCCATCAGGTGCCTGGCTGGTCTGACCTTGCCCTCGGCCATTTCCTTGCCAAGGAGACCGTCTGCATCCTTACATAATTATTTGGTTTCTACTCCTGTTGGAAAGTGTGTCTCTGGACTGTGCCAGGCGAAGGCTGCTGGGGTTTGTCATTCAACCTGGAGGAGATGACCTGTAAAGGACGTACCTTCAACCGGGCCGGGCCTGGAACAGGGGGCTGTCGTTTCCAATCGGCGTTCCCTCCTCCCCTCTGGCTCGAAGGGCGACCAAGAAAGCTGCAGACCCGACTTGAGCTAAATCGCACATTCCCAACGGCATCGGCCTGATTCGGACCCATGCGAATGGGGAGGGGGGCCAGGATCAAAGAGGATTTGCCGGATTCCACACCGAAGCGAAGTGGACGTTCGGATGGATTCGGTCCTGCTGAAAAAATCAGAGGGGAAGGATTGCAAATTTATTTCAGCTTACCACGATTTGCAAACAAAAATCACAAATTTTAAAAGTATCGCTGGTGCAGCCTTCTGAAGCTAGCTGTCTCTGATTTGACAGGTTTATCCTTCTCTTTGAGATCAACTGGATCTCCAAACATTACATACATCAGTGGAACGCCACCCAAAGCTCCGGCTCCACCACATCAACGTTGTCAGGCGCAATGTTTTGGAGTGAGCCATGAAGAGCCATTTCCTTTGCAAAAGACCTGCCCCCTGATGGAGATGAACACGGCTAGAACATGGTTTTTTTTTAAGCAGATCTTCACAGCAGCTGGTATTTGGTGGCTTTTCGGAGTGGGGCAAGGTTAAAGGAACTGTCAGAAAGAGCACCTGCGTTTCAAAATTTATCACTGTCCCAGACTCATCCGTCGTTTGTATTCTAAAAGGGAAAAGTCATATCATTTATTTACAGCATTCCCATCCCATTCCACAGTTGGAAAGCTTTCAGGGCAGCTTATATACCAACTTCTAAAAAGAAAAGAAAAGAAGGTATTTTTTTCCTTTGGGAATTACAAAGTACTGTAAAGAGAAAAGACGCAGCACGAAAGGAAAAGACGCCGAGGAGGGAAGAGGAAAGCTCAAGCTGAACTGATTACTAGAACGACCCACTTAACACACGCACCATCGAGACACCAATACCACAGCACCCCCTGAGCAATGAATATTCAAGCAGAAGAGGTTAACATCCCAGTTCCTTGACTGACGAAAATAACTATTGGGGGAACATTTAGAAAGGAACAGGGAATGCTTCATTTCCGGGAACTGGTTCTCTAGTCGTTGTGTTCTCCTCTCCCCTCCTTTTATTTCCAAAGGAAATGTGTGTGTGTGTTGGAAAGGACAATACATCAAAGCTTGGGATTCAGCCGAAATTGTGCCGTCCCTCAGCTTTGATCGCGGCCCACGGGGTCCCGGAGGAGCGAAAAGCCACTTAATCTGTCAGCTCCAATCCACTGCACATTTCAAGAGAATCCCACAATTATATAAACATGGCCGAGCCGAGGAAAAAGCAAGGGGTGCCATCTGGGGCGTCTTTCTCTTCCGTCGGCGGTCAGTCAACCGCCTGATGCAGGGAGGAAGACCGCGGGGCTCCAGGAGCGTTTGAGCAGATGGACCCCAGCTCGATGGGCCGGGGGAGCAGATGGATCCTCACCCTCACGCTCACAAAGAGGCAACTCACAACCGAGCCTAGGCCAGAAGACCTCCTCGCACCCGGGCAAATTCCGTGGCCAAAAAAGGTCACAAGCCCTGGAGTAACTTTTGCCACCTTCTGGGGGTTCCTCTCCAAACTTTTCCAACATAATGTTTTCCCCTCTGAATATTTACCTTGTCCCTCACACACACACACACACACACCCCAAAACTGGCTGGGGAATCGTGAGTCCACGGGATGGAATCGTCCTCGAAAACAAGGGGGAAAGCTTTGTAAGGTGGAGACTCGGAAGGGCAGCCGTGAAGGAGTCAGAGAAGATTCTCCAGTGAAAGGATGCGTCCCTGGAGACCAAGGCCCTGATCATCCACACTCTTGTATTTCTGATCACCCTGGATGGGTGTGAAGACTGGACAGTGAAGGACGCTGACAGGGGAGAAAAAATGATCTGTTTGAAATGTGGTGCTGGAAGAGAGCTTTGTGGATAACCCTGGACGGCCAGAAAAATGAACAAGTGGGTCCTAGTTCAAACCAAGCCTGAACTGTCTCCGGAGGCCAAAAGGTTGAAGCAGAGGCTTGACCTGCTTTGGGCCCCTCATGAGAAGGCAGGATTTCCTGAAAAAGACCATCCTGCTGGGAAAAGTGGAAGGCAGCAGGAAAAGAGGAAGCCCAAACAAGAGATGGACAGACTTCCTAAAGGAAACCACGACGTTTGAGTTTTCAAGAGCTGAGCAGGGCGGTGCAGGACGGGACATTTTGGAGATGGCTCGTTCACAGAGTTGCCATAAGTCGGAGGCAGCCTGCTGGCACTTAACAACAAAATCTTCTGATTTGTTGCCTTTTTCAGAACCCCACCTGGATTTTCTAGCTGTTAATATTTTCTATCAAATTGCGAGGTGTCGTGTTCTCTTTCCGCCTTCCATGCATCTTTCCCCTAATTGGCAGAGTTCCCTATGACTTTTACCCAACTTCTGGCGTTAATGCTGTTGTTGTTTTTTTAACGGAAGTTTCCACCATTGTTTCCTGGGAGTTGCAGTTCTTTGAGACGTGCATCTTATACAGCCTAATGGCCAGTGACACTACAACTCCCAGGAAGCATGGCGGTCGTTTTTTCTTTTTCAAACACTGACCGCAGGAAGCACAAGTGGGAGGAGATGATGGAGCCTCAAGAAACAGGCCGTTCCCCAGGTGAGCAAAAGATTGGGGCCTGTAGCGGGTGTCTGTGGCCTGAGATATCTAGTATTCTGCCTGGGCAGATCTTGGAGAGTTCTGGGAGTTCGCATCCAAAAACAGCACACCTCTAGTCTTTCATCTAAGCTTCTAGTCCTCATGGTTGTGGTTTGAGCCAGAACACAGGAACTTCTTTCATACCGAGTCAAACTCTTGGCCAACAGATTGTTTCCCTTGACTGGGGAGGACTCTCGGAGGTTTCCGCCAAGTTTCCCCCAGATGTTCCTACAGATCCTAAGGGAAGAAGCTGGGATGTAAAGGGCACCACTGCAAATGCAGGCAGGCCACGGCCTCCGAGAGGCCCCTCTCGAATCTTCGTCGGGCCGTTCCAGCGAGAAAACCTCCCCATCATCTTGGGATATCACCCAGCCCGACACTCTCCTCGCCCTCCGTTTTTCGCGGCAATGTTCTTCCTCTGAGGCAGGAAATTACCAGTTCGCGCTCAGCTTGCCGTGCGGGAGAGAGGTAATTTTTCCAGCCCTGATGGGCCAACATCGTGGGCGATTCTCCAAAATGAAGAACCCCAGCCACGAGGAGAGAAGGAAAGTAATTAACTCCGAGAGGCAGGCGTAATTGCTTCGCCATTTTGGGAGAAAACTGCCCCTGCGGGCAACCGGGCTGTCAGACATTTATTCTGGATCCACCACCAAGTAGCCACAAGACAGGGAAGGAGTGAGAAGCAGGACCGTCTCACGCCGCAGCTGCACAGAAATGGTTTCCTCCTCCTCGGTTTCTAAATTCTTGGCCCTGTCTAGCCAATGTTTTGGTCCACTCTAATCATGAACCCTTTAACTTGGCGGCCAGCATGAAGATGTGGACACAGCTCAAGGAGGAACATCATCCGAGATACCTAGTACTTGGCTGGCAACAGACATCCAACCTCAGCAAGATGGCTCACCTGGGAGAAAAAAATCTCAACCAGAAGGCGTGGAGACGGAGCTAGGCTGGAAGACTTTGAGGCGGAACTAGGCCTAGCTCGGCCTAGCTTCCTGTTCAGAAAGCAAGCTCCCAGATAGGACTGGGGCAGGAACAGGAAGCTTGAGCGGTGCTAGGCCTAGCTTCCTGTTCAGAAAGCAAGCTCCCAGGTAGGACTGGGGCAGGAACAGGAAGCTTGAGCGGTGCTAGGCCTAGCTTCCTGTTCAGAAAGCAAGCTCCCAGGTAGGACTGGGGCAGGAACAGGAAACTTGAGCGGTGCTAGGCCTAGCTCTGACTAGCTTCCTGTTCAGAAAGCAAGCTCCCAGGTAGCACTGGGGCAGGAACAGGAAGCTTGAGCGGTGCTAGGCCTAGCTTCCTGTTCAGAAAGCAAGCTCCCGGGTAGGACTGGGGCAGGAACAGGAAGCTTGAGCGGTGCTAGTCCTAGCTCTGACTAGCTTCCTGTTCAGAAAGCAAGCTCCCAGGTAGGACTGGGGCAGGAACAGGAAGCTTGAGCGGTGCTAGGCCTAGCTTCCTGTTCAGAAAGCAAGCTCCCGGGTAGGACTGGGGCAGGAACAGGAAGCTTGAGCGGTGCTAGGCCTAGCTCTGACTAGCTTCCTGTTCAGAAAGCAAGCTCCCAGGTAGCACTGGGGCAGGAACAGGACGCTTGAGCGGCACTCAGCCTAGCTCGGCCTAGCTTCCTGTTCAGAAAGCAAGCTTCCAGCTGGCACTGGGGCAGGAACAGGAAGTTTAGGTGGGGCTAGGCCTCAAAGCCTTACAGGTTAGGCCTTTTCTCCCAGGTGGGCCACAGTTAGGTGTCTGTAAGACGTGTGTCAGTCAGTAGAACTCCCAGAATGAGGAATTAGGGCATTTGGAGCCCAAGAAATAATCATAATAATTAAAAAAAACCACCCCCAATCAACACTCACACAAATGCTAGTGATTCCATGGACCAACTGTGTTTAGATCTACCAAATGAGTGCAAGCTTTCTATATTATATTTTTTTTTCCTCGAAGGAAGGAAGGAAGGAAGGATCTATCTGATGATGGAACGAAGAAAGGAGCTGATGATGGATGGAAGGAAGGAAGAAAAGGAAGGAAGGAAAGAAAGAAGAAAGGAGGGAAGGAAGAAACAAAGCATTTCAAAGCAGCTAATAAACAACACTGCAAATCATTTTTTTTAAAATACAACTATAAAAACCATTACAACAGTGATATTCCACACACACACACACACGGGGGGGGGTGGCAAGGAGAAAATAGGAAGATCAAAAGGACGTGATACAGTTGTTCTGACGAGGACATGACAAGAAGATGGGGTGGGGGAAGAGAAAAAGAAGGCTGCTGATCTTGCTCGCAGTGGGATGGTAAATCCACTCCGAATTTTAGTCCAAACTTGACAGCAAGAAAAGGCTTCCTCCTAAGCCTCAAGTCGGCTCAGCGCTTTGGGCCCTTCTTTTGAAGTTTCCCAAAAACCCGGGAGTAGATTTCCCACCCCGCTGAACATGGAATCTCTCCAGCCTTCACTGTGTTCGGCCCGTTTATCTTCCTTGGGTTGAGGACAACTGGCTGTCGTCTTCTCTCGCTTCTCCGCCTTTCTCTGCTTTACCGAGAAGGGAAAAAGGCCGGGAGCCAAGGGTGGCGGGGGCTTTTCGAAACGGACTTGCGTCCGGGGTTTTTGATTTGCTACCCACTTTGAAAACCTGAAGGCTTCGCACCAAGATGTTAATCATTTACCTTCATCTTTCTGTGTTTTCAGCAAAAAAAGAAGCAGGAGAGAGAAAGGGAAAGAGGTAGAACTGGGGTGGAAAAAAAATAACCACACGCCCAAGCAAATCCATCACGCATGACATTAATTATTGGTCCAGTGGCAAAGTATTAAACTGCCAACCCATGGCCGACCTCCACTATACGGCGGTAAAAGCTTTATTTTTTTTCTGTAAGCAAAGTAAAGGGCAAAGAGTGGCTTTTTCTTAATCACTGGAAAAGCACAGCGAGGCTTGAATGCACTTTGCTTTCAAAGCGTGGTTACATTTGGGCCTCTAAAGATCATATTAATATATATTAATGTACTTTGCAAAATTCTAGATGTATTTGTCGGCCCTTGGCCTGCTAGTTCCCCAGTATTGCAACTTTTACGCCACTCGACAAAGTCAATGCCGAGCGCATTTACTGTTGCTTCAGAGGGAGGGTGTTGTGTTTTTTTAACCTCTGTATAGGCTTGGATAGCTGAGTGGTTTAGGAATCTGGCTGAGGAGCCAGAAGTTGGGAGTTTGATTCCCCCACTGTGCCTCCGGCGAGTACAGCCAGCTTGTGTAGCCTAGGGTAAGCTGCATAGTCTCAGGTGAAGGGAATACTTAGCCACTTCAGAGTACTCTTTACCTAGAAAACCCTGAAAAGGGCCACCCTCAGTCAGAATTGACTTGAGGGCACATCATCATCGTCTTAGAAATGCAGAGCCAGAAAAGGCCCTACGGATCATTGAGTCCAGCCTGTCAAGGAGGCACAGTGGGGAAACCTCTGGCTTTGCAGCCAGGTTCCTAAACCACTAAAGATATCCAGTCCATACAGATGTATTTAAAAATGCCTTCACTCTGAAGCAACACTTAATCTGCTCGGTATTGACTTTGGTGATGATGATACTGTATACACATACACTTGTAACAGTGATTTATAAAGAGAAATATTTAAACAAATTGTTTCCACTTCCACCATCGCGAATGCCTCAAACAGACGCATACATACACGCACGCCCTCACTCCGAAGCAACGGCTAATGCATTCGGTATTGACTTGGACAAGTTGTACAAAAGTCGAGATATTGGCGAGCTAGCACAACGAATACAAACAAACACAACTAGACGTTTTGCTAAACCAGTGTCAGGCAGAGTACTCTCATTCAGAGTTTAGGTCTGCCAGCCATGCCTTTTTTTTTCCCAGGGTACCCCCCAGTTCCGCGCTGGTCTTCAAACCGAGAGAGAACGTTACCCACCTACTTAATTCCAGAATTTCTAGCAAAGGTTCTTGGCTTGGTGGACCCTCGGTCTTGTCCAACGGGATAACTGAGATGAGCGCTTTGGGGAGGCGGAGTCAATACGGGAACCAATGATAAGTCATGGAGAGTGGATGGGGAAGACGCCTCTTGACATTCCCACCGCCTCTGCTTTGGTTTCCTAAACAGAGAAGATGATGCAGTGAAGCAGTTGCGTTACTATGGTTTGTTCCCCCTTTCCCTCGCCCCTGGTTGTGTGTCAACATTAACATGTTGCAACAGCTTCGGGGAATTTTCGGTGGCGTCAGAGGCACAGCTGTCGGTCCCTAATTAAATTCTTAACAAGTGGCACCATCATTATTAATGCTGGACACTTCCGACAGTTGCCTGGAGATCCTCCACGCTGCCATGCCGGGAGCCGGCAAAAGGATAACCCAACAAAAACCTCCCGTCTGGCTCAGGCCGCTCAAGCCAAGGGGCGGCTGGCCTTTCTCCTCCATCAAACAGAAGGAGTGGGTTCACAATCCTTCTGAAACCGGAGGCACAACTAATGTTCCGAGAAGGGGTCGGAAAGCACAGCATTGGAAAAATATCCCCCCTCGGACTACAACTCCCATCATCCCCCATCAGCACAGCCACTAGCTGTGTATGGAGTCTCCAAAAACAACTACAAGTAATGTAGTTACCTGCAGTTAACTACTCTCCAGCTAAGAAGCAATGTATTGGGTAGTTACAAAGTTGCCCTACATCTAGTTACTTTCAAAAGTAATTCTTAAATGACATATTCGGGCATTTTTAGAGACATTGCGCGGGAATTTTTTTTCAACTCTGTGCCCTCAGTCCTCAAGGTTTTGTCTCTTAAAATATATATATATATCAGAATTGGACACTAGTGGGGACCAGAGAGCATTTCCAGGCATTTTTCTGGCCACACAGCAGCACATCGACAACACAGGTTGCATTAATATTTGCCTAATTGGAGCAACTGTAAGTAAACAACCACCTGGCTGCAATGGGTAATGGAATACATTACTTGGATAGCTGCTCCTCCAAGCATCAGTACTTATTGGCTGATGTCTCAATGTGAACAAGAAGTTAAAGGGATTTAAGGGACCGCTACCCATCCATTAATCCCTCTGACTCTCCTCACTTTGGAATGATGTTTCCTCCATGTAGAACTGCCCTCTCAGTAGCCATTCATTGTGATCTTCAGAATCAGAGCCTGGAGCCAAATTCGGAGGTGGGGAGAGATGTGGAATAATCTTGGCTGGCTGCCTTCCACCCCTCTGTCTTCAAATTCCAGAACGAGCAAACATCAAACCTTCCGATAATAATAGCAAGCACAATTTAAAATAAATAAATAAATAAAAAGCCCCAGAAAGGCAAAGCAATCTTTGAGTTCCACCTCTCTTGACGGCTGCCATTTTGGGTTGTTGGGTGTTTTTTTTCTTTTTAAAGATACCATTTCTGAATGAAAAGATGGTTGAAAACCATTGAAATGACGTCACTGTTACAGCGATGAGGCAATCTTTAAAAAAAAAAAAAGAATAAGCCAAGATCCTCATTTTGTTTCCATCAGACATTGATTCAGCTTTCCTTTCCAGATCCTCTCTTCGTGAGCCTGTTTGCACCAGCTCAGAAAAAAAGCTGGAATTTTCTCTGACCGGAACGTCGTAGGAAGATCAACGTCCAGGATCAAAGAGACTGTCGGAGACCTTAGAGCAGAAATGAGTTAAAACGTTCCCTTTTCAGCTCCTCTTCGTTCTATCGCCTCGCTTTAAAAAAGCGCCACACGTCCAGCTGTGGTATGATACAGTCACACGGAGGTATGCGCAGACTAACGAAGGCACATCAAAGCAGGTGGCAATGGCCGAGAGCATTAACAGAATCGCCAAGACACCATTAAGAAGTCCTCCCGCCACTAGAGGGCGTGGCAAGGGTTCGGAAATGACCCTAAAATACCATGTTTCAAAAACACCAGCAAAATCCAAGAACCAAAGGCCGACATTTGAGGGGATTTGGTCGAGATGAGATTTTTGGACTATGGATCCCATCATCCTCCCATCGGAGAGTTGTACCTGACACCTTGCAGACACCTAACGTGGCTCGTCTCAACTGGAAGACTTTGAGGCGGAACTAGGCCTAGCTCGGCCTAGCTTCCTGTTCAGAAAGAAAGCTCCCAGCTGGCACTGGGGCAGGAACAGGAAGCTTAGATGCAGCTAGGCCTAGCTGTGCAGAGCCTTCACATCGAGGCCTTTCTCCTCCTCACACCGAGATGTTCATAATGTAGGACTTCAAGGCCGGGAGAACTCCCAGCATGGCCACTATCTCCTGCAAAGTTCGAACAAAAACCCAGAGTGGGGGGCCCGCCCGCCCCCAGCTTCTGCCGTCTCCCGTCACACATTTCTGTAGGCATGCCCTCCATAAACCTAACGTCTGAAAAAGATTCTCCTTGGCAGAGTGTCTCTTCTGAGCTGGAAACCGCCGTGCGTCCGTGGGAGAGAAAACAAAAAATGGCAGAGGGGTGGGTGATCTGATCCAGGTCAGGTCGGTTTGCTTTGACCGAAAGCCTTGAGCATCCCTCGGCTGGACCCGCGGGCAGGTGCCCGTGGCCGCCACCGTTCCACTGACCCCAAAGCAGTTTGGCGTTCGAAAGACCCCTCGCTAGCATTTCAAGTTGAGCCTGTCAGCTGATGGGTACCCGGTGGAACGTGGCCGGAATATCCTACACTTCCAGTTCTAGGATCTTGATGTGAGAAGCCGAACCGCTCACGCTTCCTACCCTTGTAATCCTGTCCGCCTGCTCTCCCTACGTGGTCACCCATTGCCTCTAATTACACTTTTCTTGAGGGGTGGGAAACCCTCCATACCCCCGCCACTCGGTGATTCAAGGTGGCATTTGAGAGGAACGGTTCCCTTTAGCATAGCCGACAGGCTAATTTGTGTAAAGTTTAATTACAGCAAGCATTAATTAACTGGCAGTGTGTTGCGATACTAAAAGGCAGGCCATCTGTTGCCAGAGAGAGAGAGAGAGAGAGAAAGAAAGAAATTATTTCTCCCTTCCCATCTGCCCCCGTTGGATTTCTGCCTTAATAATGTCATTCCTGGGGGGCTGTTGCATCAGATGTGACATACAGCAGGAAACTTACGGTCGGAGGGTTTCGATCCCCAGGAACAGGGGAAGGTTGACCCCCATGAGAGAATAAGAGTTGTAAAAAGATGGTGTGGGTTGTGCGCTGATTTGAGCAAAAAAAAAAACCCAAAACAAAACAAAAACCCATTAACGGAACGAATCGGCCCAATTCGTGATGGAGGGAAGGCCCCCCCACCGAAAGAGAAGGGCCAAATTTGGGATGGGGCGGTGAAGTGAGTTAACGGATCAGTTCAGGGGCCCAGCCCCAAGACCGATCCCTCCGTCCAAAATCGAAAGCTGCAAAACCTCTGAGGGTAACAGCCTGAAATTTGGCCGGGTTTTACTCCCCGGTTTGGGGTCAATGCCATCTCAAAATTTCATGCACAAATCTAAAAGTGGCAGCTGTTCTGGCTTTCCAGCGGAAGTCAGGGCGAGGCTGAGAATCTGAATTTACGCTATGTTTCAGAGGCAGGCCACAGATTGGATCAAATGGAGCACAAATCATTAGGATTCTGGAAGCAGAGATCGCCCCTATAATCTCCATTCTGGGAGTTCTATCTGACTTACTTTACAGAAACCTAAATGTGGCTCACCTGGGAAACAAGGCCTTAGCCCGAAAGGCTCTGAGGCCCAGCTAGGCCTAGCTCGGCCCAGGCTTCCTGTTCCTGCCCAGATCTAACTGAGAGCTTTCTTCCTTCAATTTGTATTCCAATTTGCTCCAGTTTCCCCTAACCATGACATCCTAAGAATCCCTTAAGCTCTTGGACTCGATGATCCGTAGGGTCCCTTCCAGCTCTGCAGTTCTAAGATGAAAAAGTCCAATCCTATTTCCGACCTTCAATCACAAATTATAAAATATAAAATTCTAAAAGCTGGGAAAAGACGGAGGCCGAGGAAGATCTGGGGGCTCCAGAGCTGAACGTTACATCCCACAGCTGGAGACAAAAACCTAGTGAATCGGTCCGTTGTTTTGAATCACTCCAGCCTTCCCTTTGGGGGGGGGGGGTCTAACGGAAAAATGGGGAGCAGCAGTTACGTCAACAAGGCCAGGGGTGAAGGTCAATCTGAAGTGAAACCAGAGGAATGATGAAACCATCATTCGTTTTTGGCTTGACACGCTTGCTGCAACCCGGCGTCTTCTGGGACCAGTTTGACAGCTGCGTGGCCCCTTCCTCACTCCGATTCGGGTCTTCCTTCCACGCTGACTCGTGAATGTTCGTCATGACTCAGCAACACACGCAGCCCCGGCCCCCACTTCTTCGGGACATTTCTGGGAATAATTCTCCAAGCCGTAATACCAGCGCCAGCCTCAACCGGTAAGCATCTGATTAAATGAAGGAGGAGACCCAGTCATCTGACCTCCCCGGTGGGAGTACTTGTCCAACGGAGATAAAACGTCTCTTTAGAGAATTGATTTCAAGCATGCCTTTTCTTTTTCTTTTCCCCCCTCTTTTTTTCTTCTTCGTCTTGAACTCTTTCCCAGCACTTTAAGGGGAAAAAAATTGCTCACTTATCAGCAACCAGATGTCCGACAGCGAAAAGCAGAAGCCAGCGTTGTAACCGAGGAGTCACGGAAAAGGTGTGTGGGCAAGGGTAGAGGTATAAGGAAGGCTACTTTCCGGTAGAGGTGGGTGGCTCGGTGTGCACAGAGAAACCGTTGCAGGTTTCCATCCGAACAGAGATGCACCATTTGGATTTTTGGGGGGCTTCAGCTCCCAGAATTCTCCATTCTGGGAGTTCTCCCTGACGGACAGACACCTTACAAGCACTTTTAGCTGTGACAGACCCACACACACCTACAGACCCCTAAATGTGACTTATCTGGAGAGAGGTTCAGCTGGAAGGCTTCACCTTTCTAGGCCAATTTATGGATTATTTGTTTTGTTTATTTGTGGCTCGTTCTCAATCCCCGGCGGCTTTCCCCTCTTCCGATTCCCAAACTAGCCTGAGAAGGGAGGAAAAAGACAAAGGTGTTTCGGAGCAGGTCCACGTGGCATGTTGATGATGGTGTGAGAATAAGCCTCCCTTTCTAGGAAATAAAAGGTAAAGGTTCCCCTTGACATTTAGTCCAGTCGTGTCCGACTCTAGGGCGCGGTGCTCATCCCTGTCTCCAGGCCGTAGAGCCAGCGTCTTGTCCGTAGACCATTTCCGAGGTCACGTGGCCAGCGCGACTAGACACGGAACGCCGTGACCTTCCCACCGTGGTGGTACCTATTTATCGACTCGCATTTTTACGTGCTTTCGAACGGCTATCTTGGCAGGAGCTGGGACAAGCGACGGGAGCTCACTCCGCTGCGTGGATTCGAACTGCTGATCTTCCGATCTTGCAGCCCAGAGGCTTTTGCGGTTTAACCCGCAGCGCCACCACGTCCTTTTTCTAGGAAATACATACCTGTACATTTCCTGCGCTGGGATGGGGTTAGACTAAATGACCTCCAGAAGCCCTTCCACCTACAATTCTATTCTTTGATGCATAATCTAATCCACCCCACATGTTCCTGTGTGACTTCGGCATGAGCCCCTTTGCTTCCAAACGGACATCCATCGTACAAACCGAGAGGGCCGGTCCTATCAGGAGGCAGAGTAATCCAGTCCCGTCAAGCTGTTTCCCTTGTTTCTCTTGGCGGGAGGACAGCCCGAGGAATGCTGCATGGTTCCTTTGGCACCTTCTAAAATTCCTTGAGGACTAGAACCCATTGCCAGTGTTGGAAGAAGGTGGAATGACCAGGGACAGAATCACAGAAACACCAAATGGTAACCCAAGAGGGGAACCCCGAGGTCTGGAGACCAACCCCTTCCAATGCTGGGAAACATATCCCTAGTAGGAAAAATCTCCAGGGCAGGAGAGTCCACCGTCGTCTCGGTCCAACTGGTATACCAGCACATGGGACAGAAGGCGGGGATGTCTCCCCTCTTCGTCCTCGGGCGGCAGAATGTCTTGGAGGCCCCGCAGACTCTCAACGTCCAGCCTTCCGATCTGAAGCCAAGCCAGGTCTTTCGGGAAGCGATTCCCCCGAAGCCACGATGATTGGATCTGTGAGCCACGAGCGACGGGCACGCAACCTTCCAGAGATAAAGTAGAAGCCAACCCTTAACGATCATGTCCCGGAGCAGAGAGGAGAAAATTGCAGGGGCCGAGCGGTATGTGCATCTGACGGGAAACCAGGACGTTGTGATGATTAAGGCGGGGGGGGGGTGAAGGTGGAAGAGCAGAGAATCCAGCCCTGCCACCAGTTCCCACTGCAGGGATAAATGGAAACTCCACGAAACAAACTGCTTTTAATTAGAGCAGGTGTACAACGCCCGAGGAGCGGCAAACATTTATTCAACTCCAGGAAACGGCCCGAGAGGAACGAACGGGCCCAGTGCCATGTGGACGCCTTTCTCCAGCGAGGCCGTGGGTAATCCGAAGCAATCTGTCAACAAAAGCGTTAGTGTTTATTTAAGTTGCTCGTTCGCGCTCCGAGAGGAGGGCCGTCCGTCGGTCGTCCTCCTGGTAGGGATTCCTAGAGGTCCCTCAGTTCGCCTCCCTACAGCGGTCCGCCCTGAGCGAAGGGTGACCTCTGGCTAGCCGGTGGAAATACCCTTCTCCTTGAATTCTGGGGAGATCTTAGGATACTGCCTGAAATTTCTTTAGAAGACAACACTGGTCTCGTTTAGACAAGGATACCGGGCACCTCATGAGAAAGCAGGATTCTCTAGAAAAGCCCATCCTGCTGGGAAAGGCGGAAGGCAGCAGGAGAAGAGGAAGGCCAAATGCAAGACAGACTGACTCCCTAAAGGAAGCCACGGCTTTTGAGTTTGCAAGAGCGGAGCGGGGCTGTTGAGGACAGGATATTTTGAAGGCTGCTCATTTATGGGGTCAGTGTAAGTTGGAGGTTAAGCCCCGGAAGATACGAGATAAACTGTCGGCTGTAAAGTCTACTCATTTCCCACTCTGAGCGTAGCCTGGGCCTGCGTATGAGAGATGGTGAGGAAGGAATTGGTCCCAACAAGGGCTGAAGGATCTATGCTAGGAAATTAAACTGTTTTTCCCCATTCGCAAGAACGATGCTAAGGAGCTTTGGCTGGCCTTGATTGATAACCGGAAGGGGAATTGTGTGGGGACAACGTAGTTCTGCTTAAGGGTAAGGCCAGATCCTCCTGCTTTTAAAATCCAGAGGCTGGTGACCCAGGTCGAATCCATTCTGGCATTTAGTCCGAACTTTAAAGGAGTTATTTTCCCCCCACTGTTGCACCTCTTTAGGGGAGAGGTTCCGGCCCTTCAGAGAGTTTCGATAAAGTTCCAGCCGAAACCCAGGGCAGGCTGATCTCAAGAGAAATCGTAGCGCCCTCCACGGCATCGTGGCCCTCCTCTGCTCAAGCCAAGGCGCGTAATCTCCCCAAAGCCAGTCCGGTTCTTTGTCATGCGAGGAAGAAGAATCCGCCAAGCCCTTCTCTCCATCCTTGGCCATGGGGGGGGGGGGGAATATTAATACGGTAACAGCAAATTAAATAACGAACACTGTGCTGCTTTCTTACGATAGCTCAAACCCTGCTGGTTAAGCCGGTTGGTTCCTTGATCTCAACAGGAAGGGTGGCTACGCGTTGCATATTTGAGCTTCTCTCTCCCCTGGGTGCCGTCTTCACTTTTAATGTTCCACACCAGGACGTTTGTCTGGAGATGGTCTTAATCACTTCTAGCCCCGGCGAGTGGATGAGAGCCCAGTGTCAAAGCCGAGAGAGGGAGAGAGGAAGCCAGGGAAGGAGAGACAGTGCTTTTTTCCCCCCAGCTTCGAATTCGGAGTATTGTAGACTCGTCCAGGACACCTGCTTTCCATCAAAAGGAAACACGAAACACAGCCTCTGCTTTTTTTTTAACAGGATGGCTTCTTACCAGAATTTCATTCGAAACAAAACTGCATTCTGATGGAGCATTTGCTTTCATGAAAATACCAGGTTCTCCCAGTATTTTGCTCCCACCATCCGCTCGACGTACGGCTTGTCACGCTTAGTTCAGTGTTTTCCTTCTTACTTTTCGTCCCCTCCTTTCCGCATGGTTTATTTTAAGTCTACCTTCGTTCCGGGAAAGAGTTTGGCGCTACGAGGCTTCCTAGGAAAGTTCACATCTGCAATTGAAACCTCTCAGTTGGAAGCCTTAAAGTAGGGTTAACATTAAGCACGCAAACAAATAAACAAAGGGACACGCCAAGAAAACTGGAACGAGGGATGGACTAGGACTTTGGAGACCTGGGTTCAAATCCCGGCTCACCACAAAAACTCAGTGGGTGTGGGAATGGTAAAACCACTTTTCAAACATTTAATGTATCTTGGAGGGCCCTATCAGGGTTGCGATAATTTGTTTGTGGCTTGACGGCACATAAAACACGGCACGTTTTCCACAGAAGAGCAGGGAGATCCCTGTCTTTTTAAAAACTTATTGGGAGTGGTCCTCGATGAAAAGATTATCATCTGGATAATCTTATCATTTAGTGGGCACGTCACTAAATTATTTTGCCAAGTAGTTAACCCCGCCTCTCCCCTGTGCTTTAACCAAGATCCTCACCGGATACTTCTTATAAAGACATAGCAGCAGTCTGCCATGGCGTTGCTAATTATGTTTTGATGAGTCTTTCTTACAGCTTCCTTTGTTCTGGCCAGGCTTGGCACCTGGGGCATGCTCTCAGAGATGCTGCTCATTTGTATTCATTAATCCATTTGCAATATTTCTATACCCTTTATCATCAAGGCTAACCCAAGAAAGGGTTATCTTGGCAGAAGCGTCGGGATGGGCAACAGGGTGGGCTGGATCCTGAACCAAGTCAGCCTGTTGTCTGAATCTCACCAGCCCTTCTCCAAACCCACATTGGTGATTCCGTGGGCTAATTTTCTACTTCCCAAATCCTCTAGAATCATCAAACTGCAAAAAAAATTGCTCCTGACCCAGGGAACTCCATCTCCTTTTACAGACACCTAAATGTGGCTCACCTGGAGGACAAGGCCTAACCCTAGCTAGGCCTAGCCCAGCCCAAGCTTCTACTTCCTGCCCCAGTGCTAGCTGGGAGCTTTCTTTCTGAGCAGGAAGCTTGGGTGGAACTAGGCCTAGCTAGGCCTCAAAGCCTTCCAATTTAGGCCTTTCTCCAGGTGAGCCAAAGACATTTAGGTCTTGGTAAGGTGCCTTTAAAATGGAGTCTGGGAAAGTGGTGGAGGCCTTTACCAGCATTTCATTAAAGGACTGCATTTCAAATTGGGACTCTTACTTCTCATCTGCTTCTCTGGACCTAAGCTTTCAGGGACCCCAGTGAAGTCAACTGGGGCCCCAGCCAGAGTGACGAGACCCCACAGGGTCTAGTGCCAGAAACCCAACTCCATGGAGACATGCACAGAACCACAAGTTCACTTTTTTTAAAGTTGAAGGAGAGAAGGCAACCAGGACGAAAACAGTGGCCACTTTCTCTGGGAAACCAAGGTACCCTTTAACTGAAAGCCAAGTCAAACCCTCCATCCAACGGTTCTCAGTATGACTGCAAGGAGGCGTTGTCCTGCTGGAGCACAGACGATACACAACTCGAAGGATCAAAAATGAGAAATCGCTTTGCTATGCAACGCAACCTGCAGGGTGGTGATTTTTCATCATACTCAATGAGATTTTTTTCTCCTTTCTCCTGGATTTTTCATTGTGCTAATATTTAGCGTAAATGTTTTGGGAAACTCAGGTGCTTCCTGGTGAGGAGTCCCTCAATTTGAGATGGGCCTTTTTGGATTTTTTGTACTACAAACCCTGTATTTCTCCTTCCTGGGAGTTCTACCCACCTTACAGGCACCTTACAAAGACCTAACTGTGGCTCACCTGGGAGAAAGGCTTTGAGGCCTAGCTAGGCCTAGTTTCATCCAAGCTTCCTGCTTAGAAAGAAAGCTCCCAGGTCGCATTGGGGCACGAAGAGGAAGCTTGGATAAAACTAGGCCTAGCTTAGCTTCAAAGCTTTCTAATATAGGCCTTTCTCCCACATGCATCATTTTATAAGGTTTATAAGGCTGTGAAAGGTAGGTAGAACATCCAGAATGGGGAATTATGGTATCTTTAATCCTGAAAATTTGAAAATCCCATCTTTACTCTCAATCTCCATAAAGGTATTGTGTAATTTCAGATGCAGTTGAGTTCGCTCTTGCACCCTGTCTTAGTTTCCCTGTTTGTGAAACTGGAATGATGTCTAAAATTGGCTTTTGGCCACACAATGAAGTCTAAGGCTAGAATGACAACGGACAAGATCTTTCAGGACCAACCCCGGATAAAGCTGTCAACCTCTGCCTCATTGCTTGGAAGGAGACCTCATTGACTTCTCTAGGAGCTACATCTGAGGGATGTGGAAAGAATGAGCATCAATGTAGTGTCATGATTAAAACACTCAAGAGACCTGGGTTCAAATCCCTGCTCAGCTAGGAAGCGCAAACGGTTGATCTTGGGTCAGCGATTTCCGTTATTCACAGGGTCGTTCGGAGGATAAAAGGAGAGATGACGACGATAGCATTTTGACCTTTTTGGAGGAATTTATTTCCAAAATTTCTCCCCCTAAATAAGCGGCAAAAGCCAGTTGGAGATCTGGGTCGCATAAACGCTCTCTTTGTATTTTCCAGAGGTGGTTTGGAAAAACGAGACGGATCGGCACCAGCCTCGGTGGGGGAGGCTGCGGTAAAGTCTCCCAAGTGCCCCGTGCTAGCGTGTGCTCTCCCGGTTTCCATTCTTGGGGAATGGCAGCGTACTCCAACCTTCTTCGGTTGCCAAAGTCCCTTCTGGGTGGGACTCCTCGTTTCCAGGGGGCTGAGACCCGGATACGGTGTAATACTAGGGGGATTAAATTGTGATGAGGTTCTTTTCCACGTTCTATAAGGTCACCAACACCTTCAAGTCTCCCACGTTGGATGGTCCACAGTGAGAAGGTGGAAGATGATGCCTTTCCAGGCCTTCTGGCTTTCAGAATTGGGAAGGAGGATGCCGGTGAAGCCTTCGGTGTGGTCTGTGGCCCTCGGCGGTAGGTCTACTCTTGAGGGGTATCGCCGTCCAGCCGATCTCCCTCGGTCTGTCCCTGCAGAACCTCGTGGCGTGTAAAAGGCTGACCACCGTCACCTTCTGCTTGCAGAGGGGGCAGGTCTTGCTCCCCATCTGCGTGTTATGCCAGAGGTTGATGCATCTCCTGTGGAAGGCGTGGGAGCAGGAGAGAACTTTTAGGCTGTCGCCTCTGGCGTACTTCTCTAAACAGATGGCACACTCTTGGTATTTGGAAGGACTGGACACGATGGAAGCCCTGCTCTGCCCGTTTTCCAGGAGAAGCTGTCTTCTCCTTGACCTCGAACTCGGGCCCCTCGAGAGGCATTTCTCAAGGAGCAAGGAGGAGATCAAGGCCAACTCCAGGGAGCAGATAACCCAACAGGTGTAGAGCAAGATCATCTGCGATGAGCAAGGCCCAGGGAAACCTGCCCGCTGGGCGTGCCAGACCTTCGTGGTGAACGCGCAGTGGTACCGGAGAACGAAAGCAACGAAGACGAAGGAGGAGTTGGGCGGGCCTTCCATGGGCCGGCAGGTGTCCGCTGGCCGCGCTTCCACCAGGAACCCCGTGAGCCCTTCCGTGGGGAGCAGAGGGCCGAAAAGGGCTGACAGGGCCTCGAAATCCAGCGCGGTGGGATTAGGCCGGCAGATGGCGCGAAGGAAGCCTTCGGCGGCAAAAACACAAAGGAGCAAAACCAGCGTCGGCAGGCAAGGAGACCACATCCTGGCAGAAGCTTCCTAAGATCTCACTTGAATCCTACCCGAGGCTCGGCTGGGTGGATTTGAGCTGAAGGGGATCGTTTCGAGAACCTATACAGGAGGCGTACCCAGCAGCTGGTGATCTGAGTTTCCATGAGACCGGAGAGAAGTGGGTGGAAATGGCAGATAGATCCGGGCAGCCTCTTGTTCTTTTTGCCCTCTTCTGTTCTCGACTGCTGCCAGCTACCCCTCTAGGGTCCCTGGCCACCTCCCCTTAGCTGGCCATCAAGACACTCTGCTCCGGGGGACCTTTGTGACCTCACGGCTTTGCCATGGGGAGTTGGACAGCCACCTCCCACACCTCGCCAGCTGCTTCGTTTGATATGATATCAAGTGTTTCCAAGCAGGAGTTCCAACCTGGAGTGCCCAGATGTTCTTGGACTACAACTCCCGGAAGCCTTCCCTACTAGCTGTGCTGGCCAGGATTTCTGGGAGCTGTAGGCCAAGAACATCTGGGGACCCAAAGTTGGGAACCACTGTTGTAAAGGGAAACTACACCGGCTCCTCTCTTCAAAACCTACCCAGCGGGCAGGTTTCCTCTCTAGAAAGCAGGGACAGGAAATCCTGTGGTGGGTCCAGCCTTGGGTGGCCTCCTGGTTGGGTGGAGGGAGCTGCAGGTTGACCTCAAAACAAGGAGCATAAGAAGCTTGGACCCCGTTTACAGCTGTGGTAGCCATTCTGGCGGTTTTCCTGGACTGCTGATCTTGTAAACAAGGCGAACGCTCCCTGTGCACCACGTTTTCAAGCAAACTGCAGCTTTGGTGGCATGGGAAGAGGTCTGGACTCTTGATAGGTTCACACCACAGATGTTGACCCCATCTGGGGCAAAAAAAAAAAAGGTGCCTGGCCCCCATTTTATCGACAACCTCCTCTGTTCCAAAAACTGAACCAGGTGGAAGAAATGGCTCTTAAGATGGCTTCTTCCACTGCACTACAAAGTCTACTTCCTGCAGAACAGGATGATGGGAGAGCATTTTGTTCATCGCAACGTTTTTTTTTTTTCCAGAAGAGGAATTCCCGTTGTGAATGTGGAGGCTTTGTTAAAGAACTTGGAGAAGAAAAGAGAAATTAATTGGCCATGAGGTTCCTGCCGATGACAGCCTGGGAGCCATGGAAGAGGTGAAGGCAGGTGGTTACCCAAACCCATGTGATCATGATTATCTGTTCCAGAGAGGCACTGAAGGTCACATCTGGAAACGGGAGGGCAGCGAAGAAGCTTTTCAGTAGACATTTTGGACCTGAAATAAAGCCAGAAGAATTCAGCGCTGATGGCGTGAAGCATGCAAACTCTTTCCATTTGGCCACTCCAGTATGAACGGAAGCTAGGTCTTACTCAGTTGGAACCTGACTCGGTATGAGGTTTTCTGCCCCCACTTCCATCTATCAGCCAGCCTTTCCTTGACCCGTCACCCTCTTCCAATCTTCTCAGGTCGCCCGGTGGTGGTGGTAGCAGAGTGGAAGCACCAGACATTCTACTCATTTCTGGCTCTATCTCAGATGCTGGCGTCCATGGGAAATGTTGGCTCCCAAGGCCCCCAAGTGTGTGGAGCTCCAATGGACCTTCCTCAATTTGGACGTGACCCACATTGAGTCCTGTCTCCTGCCCTTCGATCAACCAGCCTTCCTCTCCTCTGTGACCTGGAGGTGGCCACAGAAATGAAAACATCATGTGCTCCATGACTGCTCCATTCTTTTTGGGAGGCCTGGGAAAGGTAGTTTCCCCTGGCACCCGAGCGCACAAAACTATGTTTCCCAGACTCCCTCCGAATGCCGCGACAGCAATCTCTACCTCAAAGGGAATACATTTGGAGGCTCGCAACGAGAACCAGACTACCCTTCTTCACAATTTCAAGGACGCTTCAGATCTTTGGTGTCTCAGTTCATTGCGGAGAAGGCTGTGATGTCAAAGATCGGCAAGGAGAACGGCCCTCTTCTATTGCGTGTTTCTTTCATGATCTGAAGGGTTTCTTCTCATGCTAATCCACCACAGCAGCCGAACTCTCCAGGAAAAGTGATAGATTTCACAGTGTCCTGCGCTCGCTCCCAGCCACAACCATGAATCTTGATCGTCCGAGGCGGCGCTTCTCCGTCTCCCTCAGGGAACAGAGGGGAAAAGCTTACGGAGGTGTAACGGCGGCAAGTGTAAAAAAAGCTTCTGGTGTGTCACAAGGAGTGGGTGAAGAGACGGGTGGTGGTGTCATAACACAGCATCAGGGTTGGCTTCTGGGGGGGGGCGCTTTGCTTCATTATGTTCCCAAGCAGCTTCAATCCATCTTATCGCATTACCGGTGGGTGTTTGATTTGTTGAGTTGTAAGGAGTAATCGCGACTCGGAGCTTTCTCCTCGTTCCCCTGGAGGATCAGGTTCACGGCTTAGCCACTTGGCTTAGCAACAAGTGCAAAACACACACACACACACAACCCACACCTTGATGCACACGATGCACTAACGAAATGTGTGTGTGTTGAGGCAGAATCCTTCACCGGAGTGGGGAGAAGGAAGGAGACGCTGGGAGCAAAAGATTACATTAAAGATGAAAACGGAAGGAGTCAGAGATCCCACCGGTGGAATCAAATCTTCCAAATCACTCAAGAAACACAAAATTAGCCATTCTGGACCTCTCTAGTCCTTCGGATGGTGGCCAACTTGACGCCTCTGGGAAAAACAGACATAACCTGGGACACCTGGGTGGGAGGAGATCCGTCCCGAGTTTTAGTCTGAACTGAACTTTATTTTTTTAAAATTGTGGGCGCATTTTAACTTGTTCGTATTTTGTTTTTAACCCAGCATGTTGTGAAGGTACAAGTTTGTTTGTCTGCCATTTGCTAGCATTACATTATCAAATTAAAACCTCTGCAGGGGCACACGGTTCTATTCATATTTATGTTTTAATTGTAACGCTAGCGATGGCTGAATGACCAAAGCATAATCTAGTCTGAATGGAGCTGCCCAAGGTTCTGGAATTACCTGAGGAGTTTAGCTCTTCAGAGGGTGCCTGCAAAGTTCTGACCAAAACCCAGAGCAGACCTGCAGAAACCCGCACGACTGGAGTCCTCGCTAGGTCTTCCCACTGCCGCTCACCTTCCCCAGGTAGAAGCCTTAATAATGAAAATATGGGAGCGATGCAAAGTCCTTAAGCTCCAAATGCTTCTGAGGAATTCTTAAAGCTATAAAGTGACGCCGAGAAGCCGGAAATTAGTAATACAATATATTAAAGAGAAACTCGGAATAAAGGAGACAGGAGATAAATAGATAGGGCTATAAAATGAATTAAGACGGCTTTGGGGAACATGTTCTTAACTGATCTTGATGTATTTCTGTGGGTTTTGCGCACCCCGGTCTCCCCCCACAAAGCAAAAGGAAAAGCATCAATAGGTTTCCATGTGCTGTTTGCATTTTGATATAATCAAATAGTATTCCATGTAGTCTATTTCGCATTTTCGGGTTTTAAAAAAAAGAAGAATAAAGCTATCCCCGATGCAGGGGCTTTGGGAGGGGAAGTGACAGAGCCAGTGAGGTTTAGAAGACAGACAGTCCAGCTAAGACACGGGAGATCTGGGTTCAAATCCCTACTGGGACATAGAAACTCACCGAGAGGTAGCAATGGGAAATTATTCCTTGAACATCTTGCATCCGTCAAAAACTCTGTTTTCTATAAAATATGTAATGTGGGAAAACGCAAGAATGGTTAGGCTGTCGCATGGACTTGTCAGGGTAGTAGCAGTAGATGGGTTGATCGTGTCTTTATGACCAGTCAAGTGTCCCCTTTGCTTGCTTGCGCTGTGCTTCCTTCCACAAAAGGGGGAGGCGGGAAAAAACCTTCCTTTTGTGAAAATGTGTGGGAAAGATGGCAGAAGCAGCTGGGCATGGCTAAGCTCTGTGGGAGCGGCAGGGGATGATGGGCGTGGTTGTCTTCCCCATGCCCATCATCCCCTGCAGCTCCCAGAGACAAAGAATTGGCTGTCTGAATTCATTAACCATGAGAACATGAAAATATCTGCCAGGATTTTGAATGCTTGATTAAAGCCCTCA
The DNA here is from genome assembly GCA_037013535.1 of Intellagama lesueurii. Classification (NCBI taxonomy): domain Eukaryota; kingdom Metazoa; phylum Chordata; class Lepidosauria; order Squamata; family Agamidae; genus Intellagama; species Intellagama lesueurii. The sequence goes on from JBAJHW010000020.1 coordinate 5,359,583, forward strand.
GAAGCCCTGGCTGGAAGGGGGGGGGGGGAGTTCTCACAGACGTCTGGGTTCTGTAGTCCACAAATCTCAAAAATCCCATACCTGATACCCAACCCCTTTTTGAACATCTCACCTACTTCCCCAACCAAAAAAAAAATCCCGTATTAGGGTCCCTGCAACTCTGAACTGGCTTGATGGCCCAGAACAAACCATGATCTCGGTGACAACGGCAAACCGCCTTCCCTTTCTCACCGGCATCCGTTTTCCATATCAGCGCTCCCAAAGAAACGGCTTTATTATTATTATTATTTCCATGAAAAAGCCAGAAAAGGGGGTAAAACCGGGCAAGAAAAGGGAAATAAATCCAAATCGGTACCTATTCCAACCAATTAAATATCAAATCTCCCCCTGGCCCCCCTAAAAAAACAAGAAGAAGAAGAAGAAGAGGGACCACGGACTGGTGTGTGGGAGAATCTTGTTCTTTCTGCTTTTCGCCCGCTGGGGTTCCTCCGTCCTCTTCCTCCTCCTGATGGGGCTTCCGGACCCTGCCTTTGCCCATTAGGTGGCTGCATGGACCTTCTGTTTGCAGATGGGGCAGGTCTTGCCAGCTTTGGGCTGGATGAGAAGCCAGGTGTCGATGCAGGTGTGATGGTAGGCGTGGGCGCACCAGAGGATCTTCAGCCGATCGCCCACTTCGAAGTCGGCCATGCAGATCACGCACAGGTCATACGGGTCTCCTCTCTGGAAGGTCCTCGTTCGGGCGCCGTGGCGTCTGTGGCGCCATTTCATCCAGCCGGCAAAGATCAAGGAAGAGAGAACCAGGCCGAGGAGGATGAGAAATCCAAACTCCTCCAGGAATTTGATGATCACCCTTTGCGTACAGTATCCAGGCCAGAAACGGAGGTCATGGTGACGAGCGGAGTAATCCAGAACGGCGTACTCCGAGTGATCCCAGCATGGATTCTCGTAATCCCGAGGGATCACGGTGTTGACTTTGATGGTCTTCCCGGAACGGAGGTGTCTCCTCAGGAGCTTGGAGGCCGACCCACCGATAAAAAGAGAAGGGATTTGGATCTGCTCTCTCGTCTCCGGCCTCTCCACGTCCATGCTCACCAGGAGGTCCGAGTAGAGGTTGTGGATGAGGGCGGCCTGGTACCCAGCACGCTGGGCGTGGAGGACCTTGGTGCCAAAGGGGCAGTCATACCGGCGGATGAGGAGAACGAACCCCGACGGAGTCTGGTTGGAGGCTGGCGGGGCTTCCACTGGGTGGCAGGCGTTCCCGGGCACTGCCTCCACTAAGTCACCCACGATGCCCGCACGAGGGAGCGGGCCCCCGAAACAGGCCGGGACGGCTCTGAAGTCAAGGCAGGTGGAGTTGTCGGTGTAGACCAGGTGGACAAACGGTTTGGCGGAGATGGTTTCTAAAAGCAAGGAGAAGGCCACCATGGAAGGAGGAGAGAAGGGCCCCAGCCACATGGCCATCAGCAAAGGGGGAACACCAGGGGAGCTTGGTAGAACGTCTTGAGCCTCACTGGGGCATCTTGAAGAGATGAGGAACGCCAAGAAAGATCTGCCGTTCTCGGCCACAGGGGCGGATTTTCTTGGAGGCCACTTCACCCGTTCCAATCACAGAAGATGAGTTCGGTCTAGCCCGGGCTCCTACCTTCAGGGGCCTCCAATCTGATCATCCTGGTCATTTTGAACCCACCTAGGGCCTTATGACATCAGCGCTTGGGTGGGATGGGAAGGGAGGGGGGCAGAGAGAGAGAGAGAGAGGGACTCTCTATCAGGGATGGGAACTTGAATCATGGGACTCGCTGTCAAGCCGGACGGCAGTCGCACCAGTGATTCGATTAGAACGCGACTCAGTTTTTATTTTTTTTCCAATGACTCGGATTCGAATCGCGACTCAGAACCCACCCACCTCTCCCTTTTTTCTGGGGGGAGAAAAAAAACCTTGTTTTTAATAGGGACTCGGGACTTGGTGCTAAAGATTCGGACTCAGACTTGGGACTCGGATCCAAAGCCGTGCTCACTGTCTTGCTGCACACACTTCACGTCACTCCAGATGGACACCCCTTCAGCGGCCAGGAAGGGCACTTGGGATTTGTAGTTTGTCTCCTGTCATTTCGGGAGGACCCCGAGAGGTCAGGGTGAGGAGGAACATCTGTGGCTGTAAGAAGGATGTCTTGAGGTCCAGTTCCGTGACAATCCAAGTCCTGCATCCCAGGTTCCCTGCACTGAGTGAGTTCAGCATCCCTTGCTTCTCCTCATGAGCAAAGGAGTCCTCAGGACATTGCTCTGCTTGGCCCGGGACGTTGCCTGCGACGGTTTCAGAAAGTTTCCCCCCCCCCCGCACCTCACGGGGTCCCCCAGCGCTTTTCTCCTGCCTCGCCTCGATTCCCCTTGCATTCCACGGGCTCGTTTGGATTTTGATTTATTCAAATGTCAACAAGCCACCGAGGAGATGCAGCCGCGCCTGGGTAAGAGCGGAGCAATTACGGAGGGAAGGTCCCGCTTTTCCACTTGAGCCAAATTTTACAGGAGGGGTGGGGAGAAAAAAAAAAACAGCTTGCCTCAGCTTTTCACCCCTCGCCCGCTCATGTGGTTTTCACCTTGCGCTTCTCCGTTTCTCCAACCTCGGGACCCTCCTTCAAGCAAAGGGCATGCAAGGCAGGATCTGCAATGCAGGGATCTTAAAATTCGGTGCCTTTCAGAGATCCGACACCTCCAGGAGAGCAGAAGGGATCAATCATAGAATCACAGAATCGTGGAGCTGGAAGGGGGCCCTCTGAGGCCATCCAGTCTAACCCCTTGCTCAAGGCAGTAAGCCAACTCAAAGCAGACCGGACAGAGGGTGGTCCCATTTTCTCTGGAAAGCCTCCAGCGTTGGAGGGCTCACCTCCTCCCAAGGTCATGGGTCCCGTTGTCGTACAGCTCTAACAGTTAAGAAGTTTTTCCTGATACTCAGCCTAAATCTGGCTTCCTGTCACTTGAGCATCCTATTACATGCCTTACATTCTGGGATGATGGAGAACAGATCCTGCCCCTCCTCTGTAAGACGACCTTTCAAGTCTTTGAAAAGTTTGCTCTCCTGTCTCCCTTCTTTCTTCTCTTCTCAAGGCCAAACAGGCCCTGTTCTTTCCATCTTTCTTCCTAGGGTTTGGTTTCCAGTCCCCTGATCATCCTCATTGCCTTCCTCTGAACTTGCTCCAGGGTGTTGGCCTCCTTCTTGAAGGCTCCTGTCCAGAAATGGACACAGGACTCAAGATGAACCCTAACCAGTGACGAATAGAGGGGAACTAGTCCCTCATGGGATTTGGAGATTATACTTCTGTTGTTGTTGTTGTTTAGTCGTTAAGTTGTTTCCGACTCTTCGTGACCCCATGGACCAGAGCCCGCCAGGCCCTCCTGTCTTCCACTGCCTCCCGGAGTTGGGTCAGATTCATATTGGTCGCTTCAATGACACTGTCCAACCATCTCGCCCTCTGTCGTCCCCTTCTCCTCTTGCCTTCACACTTTCCCAACATCAGGGTCTTTTCCAGGGAGTCTTCTCTTCTCATGAGATGGCCAAAGGATTGGAGCCTCCGCTTCAGGATCTGTCCTTCCAGTGAGCACTCAGGGTTGATTTCCTTCAGAATGGATAGGTTTGATCTCCTTGCAGTCCAGGGGACTCTCAAGAGTCTCCTCCAGCACCACAATTCAAAATACTTCTGTTAATGCAGCCTAAAATAGCATTGGCCTTTTTTTGCTCATATTCAGCTTCTGACCTACAACAATTCCAAGATCCTTCTCACTCACAGTATTACTGAGCCAAGTATCCCCCATTTTGTAACTATGCATCCCCCCTAGTTGTAGAACGCGGCACTTATCCATGTTAAATTTAATTCTATCTCTATTAACTCCAGAGCTGTGGGGTGTTTGTGGATTGATTTTAGCCTCAACTTTAAAGGCATTCGCCAAGATGTCAAGCCTACAGGGATGGGGGAGCATGGGTTCTGCCATGGATTTTCAGGCCTTTATTTCGACATCTAGTTAAGCTTTCACTCCTCATTCATTCATTCATTCAAAATATCATCATTCTGATCAGAGTGGAGAGTAAAACAGGCATGTGGAAAGCCGCCTAGGGTAGACCCAGTGTGGACTTGGGAACGCCACTCCAGATTTTTAATCCTAATTTCACAGGAGCTGTTTAAGGCTTAGAGGTTAGGATTCAGGAGCTAATGGATAGCCCCTGTAAAGTTCAGATGAAATCCGGAACACATTATGACCGAGGGCCACTTTCTTCGTGATCGATCAGAGACGACAGTCTTTCACAACACCATCTGGTACTTCAAGCCCTAACAATGGGAATGCTGAGATCATTCACTACCAAACCCACATGTTGGTTGAGCCCCCGTAACTCATCGTTGAGTTGCTTTCTACGAAGCGGATCCATCCAGCCGATGGCTAAGGCCTTCAGCCTTTCCAAATCTCATGTCTTCTTAACACCCCGGATTTCGGAGGAGGAGGAGGAGGAGAAGGCAAGAGCGAGGCAGAGGACTTGAGGGAAAGAGCCACACCAACCTCACTGGTCCAGTTCAGAACCCAATCTGGGACTTCAGAACAGACCCTGGTTCAACCTGGATCCGTGCTTGATCTCTGCCCTGATCTGAACCGATCTGGAAATTCGGATCGTTCGCCCCTCCTCGACTTCCGCTGGAAAACCAAAATGGTCCTCTTTTTTTCTCACAGCAAAACACAGCAAGCACAGAGAACGGCAGACCTTAAAGAGAGGAGCCAACCGACTCATTTTCAGGCTGCTGGCTTCATGGTGTGTGTGTGTGTGTTGTGTGTGTGCATGTGGCCCAGTGTTACATCTCGCTCCTGAGCGATGAGACCGAAGCTTTTTTTTTCTGGCCCTGTCAGATTTGCTTTGTGCTCCAGATCTTACCCGGTCAGTAAATTTGGTTCAATTTGTTCCAGAGCAAAATTCGGCTGTTCTGATTTGCTCAGGTCCGAATCAGGCTGACTCAGTCAGTAATTTAGTGCAAAATTCCACCCTTTGCATTCTCGTCTCGCTCCTCTCGGTTTGGCCTCTTCTCCCACTCTTGGGATCAAAGCCATGCCTCCCCTCCTTTTGCCATGTTATTAAAAAGTACACACACAATAATCTTGTTTCTTCTAAATCACCCAGGAGCTTACATGATTTTGATAATAGCTTCTAAACATACCAAATCACCTCCGACCAGAGGAAAACCGTTAGATGCCCTTCTCTAATTTGTCTCTCGTGTCCCTCCCTAATCGCTTTCCGCGCTTACAGGGGGGGCTTTTTAAAAAGGCATCCGTACGACGTAATCTAAATCTCGGTTTTTATCCTCAGGTCTCTGACCCTCGTCTACGGTTTCCGAAGCTCCAGGAATTATTTGAGGATCGGAAGGCGAAATTTGGCTCATCTCATCGATCAAGGAGAAGATATGGCAGGCGTTCACAATACCGTTCCTCAGACCTGTGAGAGGGCGGTTTTGTGCTACTTGCACAGAATTTTGCACAAAAATGCCCCGCTCCAAGACCCATAATTTCTTAGCCACGACAAACCAAAAGTCTGCCTCTAGTAGGGAATCTAAAGAAATTCTGCTCTGATTTGAAATCCAAGCCAAACAGGACCCATCCAGAGCTCTTCCCCTCTGAAACGACGTCATCTCCAGTGGAAGAGTGAGACTAAAACCTTGCCTCAGTTCATATAAGCGAGACACACAAGGACGATAACTTTTGTTTTTAATCTGGATCAGGCTCTTGGTGCCTGATTTATCGGCCCGTTTATCGGCGGCGGCAGGGGGGGGGAATCAAAAACTTATTGCAAAGACTCTGTTTAAATTTCGGATTCAGAAAAGTCTACCTGTTCTTATAGGCTTACGGTTATATACTGTAGGAGTGTCGGTGCCCTCGTACACAACCACAATCCCCAATGCAAGAGGAGAGCCTTGGGGGTGTCGGCATGTTGGTTTCCTCCCACCCCACAGAACTCATAGCACACCTCTTACACCCAGTTCTGCTGGCCTTGTGAACCGCCAGAGCTGGAGTCAGCCGAGGGGTAGTCGGCGAAGCCGGTTTCAGCAGCTGTGAATCCACTCCGGGTTTTGCTCCGAACTTTCCAAGAGGCTAGACCCACTTCAGAGACCAGCTTCAACTGCTTAGACCCCTCCTGCACATGACAGATGGAAAACCCAGCATGGATTCACAGGGCCCTCCTCAAAATTTAGAGTCTGCGGCCACCACGGACGCAACCCGTTAGGAGTGCTGCTCGCTGCTCCTTGTCCTCACCCTCCGGCTGACTTTCGGAATGGATTTGGGGGGCCCTGGCCCCCTTCTTTATGTTCCCCCTCTCCCCTTCCCTTTCCAAACAGTTCTCCGGGAAGGAAAAGCAACCGTTCACTTTCTAAGAAGCTTCAATCCATCTCGCAGCATTACCGCAAACCCGTGCTGATTGTTCCCGCGTCCGGGAGAATAACAATGTGTACTTTTGTAGATTACCCCGGGGAACAGACCTCCGCGGCTTAGCGGCAGGTCTGCATCTGCAGAGGTGGGGGATGTAATTTGCAGTGGGAGGGGGGAGAGGGTGTAAGGCAGGCTTCTGGTGGCAGGAGGGCGGTGGAACGCCAGTGAATTTTTTTTCCTTATTCAGGGTGGGGTGGGGGAAATAGCACCTGAACAGAATACGACCATCGCCGAGAAAGCTTCGCAGAAAAAAGCCTGGAAGCCACCCATGACCTTCTTTGGAGTTCTTTTGCACGGGGCGGGGGGGGGGGGGGTGGAGCAGATGTCTCGTTAGACAGAAAAACGGTGTACAAATGATAATCATAAATTTTTCAGAAAGACTTATTTTGGGGGGGGGGGGGTGTTCATGCATAATTCACTATGTTTCCCAGGAAAGAAAAATACAGGGGAAGGGGGGAGAAGCAAAACTATAAAAGAGTGAGAAACAGGAAGCAGACCAAAAAAAAAAAAAAAAAAAAAAGCTCAGAAGTTACATTTTAAAAGGAACTTGAGTTACTCACTATTTTTAGAGCCAGGATGCCATTTCTGTTGCTCTGAAGCCACGTATTATCTGTTGAGTTGCAGATTATTAATATCTTGCATTTTTCTTCCTCAACGGGTAAAATAGGCTCTCTGGTTCCCTTTAGTGGCCAGTTCTGATACTGCACCTTGGAAACATTTATGAAAGTACAAAGTCATAACCAAGGAATACTTTCCTTCCCATTGAGGATTGACAAGAGAATGACATAAAACTTTTAAAAAGTCAGCATGTCTTAAAATGACCTAGAAAAGTAACTATTGAAGGCAATTAAATCCATGTAACTAGATGTCAACAACTACACTTAAGACATAAGAAGTAATTTTGTGCATGGGAGTCCTACATTGCTCGTTACCCCAAAAGTATCTAATTAGAGGTAATTATGTTACTTGCAACTAGTTACTTCCAAGTTCTAGCTTAGATCCCAAACTTCAATGTATGCAAAGAACGTAAAACGAAATGCATCAGATATGATTCTGGTGATCGGTGTGGGCAAAATGCAGACTTCTTGATTCGGTTGGACTGCAACCTCCATCAGTCACAGCCAGCATAGCCAGTAATGATGGGAACTGTAGTCCCACAACAGCTGGCAGGCTGCCCTTTGCCCATCCTTGCAGAGGAACGACCTAAGACCCAAAGAGCCATCCTTAAAATAGAGAGAGCTGGCCTTAAATCCACGGAGAAATAGCTAATATTTTAGAAACAGCTGGGCACAAATCCTCCATTGCTGACAATCAAAACGACTTGGAGGCCCACATTCGATAAAATGAGTGCATGAAAGCCAGGCATGGTCACGGGAATCTCCCTTCACCCTGTTTACTAGTCAGCAGAGGGGGGTGGCAAAACCTCCACCCACAGGAGCAGTCTAGCTTAAGTGGCTAAACAAGAGGACCAAGAACAGGAGGGCCAGTGTCGTCCCATGTGTAGCCTTTCTTGAAGGCATCTGTTTGGCCTTTTGGCGACGAGAAGGTCAAACCAGACGGACCTTCGGTAGCCAAAACCCAAAGGTCATCTGCTGTTTCCTCCACAGCATCAAAAATAAACTTTAAAAAAAAAGGGGGGGGGAGAAAAAAGCAAGCCAGATGGGGACAGAACAGATGTGTGCGACTGGCGTGGGCCCTTGTAAGCCTGTTCCAACGCCCACCGGGTAAGAATAAAGACCTTAAGAAACCAAACTTTTTCACATGCTGGGCGGTGGACCGAGGAACTGTCCAAACGGCTCGGGGCGAGGATGCTCGGTCGTGGGAGATTCCGAGTTGGATTTTTCGCCCTGGTTCCAGTGGGGGCCAGAGAGGGAAGCGAAGTGAACGAGAGGGGAACTCTCTTGAATTCGCTCCCAACGGCCCCGAGGGGGGGGGAACCCTTCGTTTTCCGGCGGATGCTTCTGGATCTTCCACGTTCGGTGGTTTCCATGCCTAGACGGAAAGAGGATGACAGGATCACGGATTCCTTTCCTGTCCGTCAGAGCCCCAAGAAGCCAAGAGAGTCACAGAGGCAGGAGGTGGCCATCCCGATAGCTCAAGGGTGGAGGTCTCTGGCGGCGGAGCCAGCGGTTGCGAGTTCGAATCCCCCACGGGGCCTCCTTGACAGGGGCTGGACTAGATGATCTAAGGGGTCCCTTCCAACTCTGCAGTTCCGAGATGGTGATGATCAATAAATAGCTCAGAGGCTGGGAGTTCGATTCCCCCGCTGGGCCTCCTTGACAGGGGCTGGACTAGATGACCTAAGGGGTCCCTTCCAGCCCTGCAGTTCTAAGAGGATGATGATTTTAGAGATTACATCTGTTTTCACCACCACGATCCTCTCTGGGCTGAGAAACACTTTCTCCCCTCCCTTTTTCTTCTCATCCTCCTTTTTAACGATCGGGACCTTGCGCCGGGGTGACTTATCAGTGCTATTCTAAGGCAGAGGACGTCGATAGAGTTCTTTCCCTTCTTCGATGTTCGCCGGCGATCGTACTGAAGCCATGCATGAAGTTTATTAAACCTGCTTAATTTTTCTATCAGTTCTGAGCAGCATCGATCCCGCTGCGTGGAAGTCATCGGACGCCAGGCCCGGCGCGAGTTAAAACAAAATCATTTAATAAGGAAAGGAAAGCTGGGGGGTGGAGGGAGAGATTAATTCTGCCGCAAAACAGCCATGATAGGATGGAAAGAACTTCATTGGAAAGCTGCTTAGATCAATAATCCAAAAGCTACCTAGATCGATGACCCAAAGATCTGGTTTTTGGATAAGGGTGAGAGGTGGGGGAAAAAGGTCGGAAAACTGGAATTTCAACTCAAGAGATGATTTTCTCTCTGCTCTCCTGATGTCAGCAAGCACCTCCTCGTTACATTTATAATCCAGTATTCTCGAGGTGGAAGGGACCCCAAGGGTCATTCGATGTAGCCCCTTTTAGCTGTAGACATTTACAGCTAAAACATCATCACCACCATCATCTTAGAACAGCAGAGCTGGAAATCATCCAGTCCAGTCAAGGATGCCCAGTGGGGGAATCGAACTCCCAACCTCTGACTCCACAACCAGAGACCCAACTTCCCTCACCACTGAGGAGATATGAGGTTTAGATCACCATCATCATCGAAATGTAGAGCTGGAAGGGACCCTCTTGATCATCCAGTCCAGCCCCTGTCAAGGAGGATCAATGGGGGAATCGAACTCCCAACCCTTGGCTCCACCACTGAGCACCAGATGGTATCCTGTGTAGACCATTTTGACCGCTGACATGGGTGCTGTCAACTCCACCCGTGGGGTTCGTTGCTCTGATCGCTTCAAGGCAACGAAGCCATCAATCCTCTCCAGTGGGAATAATCATCTTAGAACGGCAGAGCTGGAAGGGATCCCTAAAGATCATCCAGTCCAACCCGTGTCCAGGAGGCCCAGTGGGGGATTCGAACTCCCAGCCTCTGGCTCTGCAGCTGAGCACTTCTTTTTAAAGTTTACTCAAAATCTTGTTTCCCCACAATTTGAACCCATTACTTTAGATCCTACCCTCCTGAGGTCCAGAAAACAAGCACCCTCCACCTCGCACCCCATGCCCATTCAAATGTTTGAAGGTGGCTATCGTATCATCTCTTGATCCAAACTAAATCCAATTCTCACCACTGTTCCTCGTACAGGATGGGAACTTCTGATTTCCTGGACTACAAATCCCATGATTCCCCCATTCTGAGAGTTCTATATGACATTTTAGACACACCTGACTTTGGCTCACCTGGGCGACAAGGCCTAACCCTTAAGGCTTTGAGGCCTAGCTAGGCCGAGCTCGGCCCAAGCTTCCACTTCCTGCCCCAGTGTCGGCTGGGAGCTTTCTTTCTGAGCTTGGTGTCGCACAATCAGACCACGTGCCAATAGAGTTGTGACCTTCCACCTCACCTCTGAGGTCTTGGGATGGGTCTCCTTTCACCCCAGGACTTTGAACCTCTGCTTGTGTTCGGAGAGACCTTGGGAGTTGGGTCACACACATGGGGGGGCATCGCCTGGGAAACAGAAGAAGAAGCCTAAGTGAAGGGTCCCCCCTTTGTGCATTTGGGGGGGGAGAAGCAGAGGGCTGTGGGAAAAGACCAGTCTCCTTTATAGGAGGTGAGCGAAATTACACTAGGCATGTGGTCTGGACTGGAGCTCGGGGACGGATCCTCGGATGGGACGTCTGTTGCCAGCCTATGTAGGGAACCCCAAGCTTAGAGGAACTGATGATTCGCCTGCGATGGTATACGTTATATAGGACGACTTCTAGGCACCTGGCGCAAACCGGCAGATCTCAGCTCTCTGCAGCCTCCGATCTGTTTTCCCTGCAGCCCAGCAGAGCGACAGGACAAAACGGAGGAAGCCGAGAGCAGCAAGATTGAACCATGGCCATGAAAATGGAAGATGATGCCGAGACGTTGGCTCTCAGCCTGATCTCACGAGCTCTCTGTGAGGGATTAACTCCGGTGCCTGGGTGAGAGCCATCATCCTTCCCTTGGTAGCTGGCTAGGCAAGGGGGGGGAGGGAGGAAGATGATGGATAAAAGGAAGGAAGGAAGGAAGGAAGGAAGGAAGGAAGGGGAAGGAAGGAAGGAAGGAAGGAAGGAAGGAAGGAAGGAAGGAAGGAAGGAAGGAAGGAAGATGTGATGGATAAAAGGAAGGAAGGAACATATGTCAACATGGCACGTGCCCCACTGGCCACATGTTTTCCATCCTTGCAGGGGGGGGGGACTGAGGAAGAGAGAGAGAGAAAGAAGGAAGAACCAAGGGATCGAAAAGGAGAACAACCGGACCCCGCCACACGCTTGAACCCTCACCGACGATCCCCCTAGAGGGTTGGTCCTAAATGGGAAACACTGGGTTTCTCACACTGGGACTCAGACACACAGAACGATGAAGCAAACATTCTGGAGTTTTCGTTAACAGTCAGGAAGACATTAATTTTTTAATTTTTTTGAGTCTGTGGCCTAACGATCCACGGAAACGATGGCCTTTCGCTGCGGGGAGAGGATTCCCGACGGATCGAGTCGTTACCAGCAACGCACCACGTAAAACGCCACCGCCCAGATCGCGAGGGTGAGGCCGACCAGGAGGACGCGGGCTCTGGTGAAGCCGGGGTAGCGGGCTCGGAAGCGGGGGGGCGCCCTGGGGCGGAAGGTCTCGTCTGGGTTCGGTGCAGCCGGTGTCCCAGTGGGAGAGCGAGGGGACGAGAATGATGTAGGCCGTTGGGTCATAATGGAAGATTCTCCTCAACTGAGTAGAAGACGACTCGCCGATGAAGACAGAAGGGATGTCTACCAGTGGGCTGGGCTTCCTCCTTTTCGCTCCCCATGGTCACCAGAGTTTGCGACCTGACGTTGTGTACGATGGCGGCGTGAAACCCGGCTTCCTGGGCGTGCAAGACTTTGGTGACAAAAGAGCAGTCGTACCTCCGGATGAGAGCCACGAAGGTGGACGAGGAATCGTTGGACCAAGGCGCGGCCTCGATGGGGTGGCAGGCGTGGGCCGGCTTGGCTTCCACAACGTAACCCAGGAAGGCTTCGTTGGGGCGGCCCGGCCCGAAATGAGACGGCAAGGCTTCGAAATCTTGGCTGAGGCTGTGGTGGTTGAACACCACCCGGATGAAGGCCTCGTCGGTGGGGGCGTGGAGGAAGGAGGTCACCATAACCACTTGGAGGAAAGAGGGAAGAGGAGCGCCCATTCTGGCACAGATCAAGGATGGGGCCGTGGGCCAACGGTTGAGAGCTTTCCAGACAGGTGGGACATCCGCTTGAGAGTTCTTGGACTCTCCATGAAACCAGCTAGACACTGGGGGAAGTGGCCCACGCTAATAAGCGTTGGGTGGGACCGAAACAAACTGAGCCCTTGGGTTCGGAGTAGGGTTGATCTCCATTGAGAGTTTTCCTCCCAAGTCTTTGTGACTTCACCCACAACCTCACGTGACCAGCAAACTCAGCTCCTCCAACACTTCAGACCAAGGCTGTTTTTCCCATCCAGCGTTTCCCCTGAAGTATTTCACCGTATCTAGGGTGGAAGGTTAGCTTTAGGGGCCACAAGAATAGGCTGCGGATGGACTGACGGGTTGACCGACTGACCGATTGGGTGGCTTTACAGGCTGCCAAAACCAGGACTCGACATATCTTACCAGATTCAGTGGGTTTCCTAAAAAAAAATTCAGACCAAAGGGAATTCTGAAGAAGGATGACAGCGGCTGACCTTACGAGGCTTTTGTGAAGATTGTTAACCTAGTATGTTGAAGTGACATACGTGTGCAACGTTCAGAGGAGGGCGACAAGGATGATCAGGGGACTGGAAAATCAAGCCGTAGGAGGAAAGACGGAAAGAACTGGCCATGTTTGGCCTTGAGAAAAGAAGACGGAGGGGAGAGAGGAGAGCACTTTTCGAAGACTTGAAAGGTAGTCCTACAGAGGAGGGGCAGGATCTGTCCTCCATCCTCCCAGAGCTCAGGGCATGTAATAATGGGTTCAAGTTACAGGAAGCCAGATTTCGGCTGAATATCTCCTGTCTTCTCTGATTCCATCCGGCCCTTTGGTGGACCTCTGCAAGCGTCCAGATCCAGGAGACCCAGACATTTATATGGCAGCTCTTGCATTTAATAAAGCTATGCTGGGTTGCAGTCACGGGTCCATTTGAACTTCGTACTATAATACTCTTGATTTGTCGGGACGCCTTGAAGCTTATTTTGCAAGATTACTGTTTGTCTGGTCTTTGCAAAACAATAATAATAATAATACATTAAAAAAAAAAAGATGGATCAACCCATCTGCCAAGTTTCTGGAACTCTCCTTGGAGAATGTAGACTTTCAAAATCCACCATTTTTCTTTGGTTCCCGCAAATCTTTCTGGAGATCATGGCCAGCTGAGAAAGTTGTGTTTCCCCCACACACACACCATGCTGAAAGCTAATTCTGCTGGACTTTTCTTCTGTGCTACTTAAACGGCCAATGCCTGGCATTGTCTTGTCCCAAATTACACATTTGATGGGAGGGTGGGATTTTTAGACGCATGAGAGAAGCATCCATCTCATTATAAAGACAGTGGCGTGTCCTAACACTGAAAGCTTAACCAGGAAACAACACCCTTTCATAGTTGGGAGCGTTTTAAGTTGTTTTAAGGCAACCCTTTCACAGCCCCGGGGAATCTTCAACCCCCATACCAAAATTATATTTAAGCTTTTTCCATCGCCAACGTGGGAAAGAAAGTTGGCAGATATTTTGACATGTGTCCGGGTTCTTCTTTCGATCCATCAGGATAGGTTGCCCAGAATTCACGGGTAGGGTAGAAAAGTTGTAGAACAGGGGCCCGGCCATGGAACTGAAGTCAAGTTTCTAGCCCTCATGGCTGCAAGGGTGATCTGCTGCTAGACTGGCTGAGGAGTTTGGCCAAGTTTTCCAAGAAAAGAGATGCCCGGAAAACATTGCTTAAGTCTACTCAGTCAAACCGAACCCTGAGAAAATGCCCCTCATCAGACCTTCAGGACAGGCTTGCCTCTTTCTCTTTTGACGGACCGCTCTAGGTCGTATGGTCCTCCTTATTTACTTATTTGAGGTGCGTTTTATCCTGCTTCCAGAGTTCAAAAGGGACAAAGCATGAAAAGGAAAAAGGTGTGAGGAGGGAAGAGGAAAAAGGCAGCCTTCCTGCTTCTCAGCACACGGCTGCCTGCTGCATCGTGCAGGTATCGCTTCTGTCCATTCCTATGTACGGGCAAGTCAAGAGGATCAGCTCTTGAACGCAGTGGGGAGGGTTCCTCTGCCTCGGGCTGCAAAATCTGTTGGGCCTCTGCCCTTGTGCTGTCTTTGTTGCTTGCAGGAGCTGATCTACGGAAGGTAAGTGAGCGTTCACAGCTTCCAATGCCCCAGATAGAAGAATCCACAATAAGCAAACAGACATGGCTCACACATCCTGAAACGATGGATGCATCTCCATGTGAATCAACCCAGCTCAAATAAGAGATTTACTGGCAGCAGAAAGCAAGTTGGAAATCCTTTTCTCTGGCAACGGTTTGGGAATGAACACGGCTGGTTTTCCACTTGTAACAGGAACGCTAGTTTCTTATGGCAGCTTCTCCTGGCTCCCTTGCGCTGACTTATAAAGAGAGCTCATGGACAGAACTAACTTTTAGGATCAAAATGGCACAGAACATCAACAATTCAGAGGAAAAAAACTCTCTGTTCCATGAAGGAAAATTACAAAATAACACCTCCAAAACAGACAGAAATGCCCCCCAAAATGTGTATTGCAGAGAAGAAAGCACAAGATGCGGATCCGTGCGGCTAATGCACATTTTAAAGAATCTATTCTCTTGAAAACGTGTGTCCAAATTTCAAGGGTGGAAAAATCTCAAAACCGGATGCCACTTCAGGGTGGGGAGGAAAGGCAGCTAAAAGCAGACGGAGGTTTTTCACATCTGTACCAAAAATCACGTTGCTGGATCTCTTGTCAACCATCACCTCACGCTTCTGGTCTCATCCAGACACAGAATATGCGCCTAAACTTTCCAAATCTCCGGCGGGCGGCTGCGTTTCCTGGCAGAACCTCGGACCTCCTCTGTTCCTTCCCCGACTCTGAAGCCGGGCTTGCTAACCCTCGGGGGGATTGGGAAGCCAAAAGCAGAGCAGAGATGAATCCAGAACGGCCATGTGCGCGGATGGGATAAGAAGGCAGAGCCACTGGCCTGTGAGGGAAATCAAACTTGGCAGAAGCGTGGGCCAAACCCTGCCCTATTTCGAGACTGGCAAGCTTTCCAAGTGGCACCGGGGGGGGGGGGGGAACGTCGGGTACCGGGGGAGAAAATAAGCAGGAATTCTCCCTCGGTTGCTGATTCTCAAAAAAAAACCGGCACTGTTAAGGCACAGAACATGTTTTAAGGCAACCCATATTTCCTCTGTATTTGCCGTTGTCCATCACTCCTGTATGTATCAAAGACCCGACTATTTTATTACATTTCTCTCCCGTTTTTCTTCATAGAATCGTAGAGAAGAATTGAGTCGAACGGGGCCTTGGAGGCCATCAGGTCCAACCCCCCTTGCTCAAGGCAGGAAGCCAACTCAAAAGCCGATCGGGCTGGTGGTGGTCTGAATTTCTCTTGAAGGCCTCCAGCGTTGGAGCGCTCACCACCTCTCGAGGTCATGGGTCCTGTTGTTGTACTGCTCTAACAGTTGAGAAACAAGGACAAGTAGCTCCAGAGCTAATGAAGTGGTTGGGCCAAAGCCGAAAGGATGCTCAGCTGCGGACGCGCCTGGAAGTGAAAGGAAAGTCCGATGCTACAAAGAAAAATACTGCATAGGAACCTGGAATGTAAGATCTATGAACCTTGGCAAGCTGGATGTGGTCAAACAGGAGATGGCAAGAATAAACATTGACATCCTGGGCGTCAGTGAACTAAAATGGACGGGAATGGGCAAATTCAATTCAGACGATTACCATATCTACTATTGTGGGCAAGAATCCCATAGAAGAAATGGAGTAGCCCTCATAGTCAACAAAAGAGTGGGAAAAGCTGTACTGGGATACAATCTCAAAAATGATAGAATGATTTCAATACAAATCCAAGGCAGACCTTTCAACATCACAGTAGGTAAAGGTAAAGGTTCCCCTTGACAATTTGTCCAGTCGTGTCCGACTCTAGGCGGCGGTGTTCATCTCCGTTTCCAACCCATAGAGCTAGCGTTTTGTCCGCAGACAATCCTCCGTGGTCACGTGGCCAGTGTGACTAGACACTGAACGCCGTTTACCTTCCCACCGTGGTGGTACCTATTTATCTACTTGCATTTTTGCATTTTGCATGCTTTCAAACTGCTAGGTTGGCGGGAGCTGGGACAAGCGACAGGGGCTCACTCCGTTGTGTGGATTCGATCTTACAACTGCAGGTCTTCTGACCTTGCAGCACAGGGCTTCAGCGGTTTAACCCACAGCGCCATCACAGTAATCCATGTTTATGCACCAACCACCCATGCTGAGGAGGCTGAAATTGACCAGTTCTATGAAGACCTACAACACCTTCTAGAACTGACACCAAAGAAAGATGTTCTTCTCATTATAGGGGACTGGAATGCTAAAGTAGGGAGTCAAGAGATAAAAGGAACAACAGGGAAGTTTGGCCTTGGAGTTGAACAAGCTGGTCACCACAAACACTCTTTTGGAACAACACAAGAGGCGACTCTACACATGGACATCACCAGATGGGCAATACCGAAATCAGATTGATTATGTTCTCTGCAGCCAAAGATGGAGAAGCTCTATACAGTCAGCAAAAACAAGACCTGGAGCTGATTGTGGCCCTGATCATCAGCTTCTTATAGCAAAATTCAAGCTTAAACTGAAGAAAGTAGGAAAAACCACTGGGCTAGTCAGGTATAATCTAAACCAAATCCCTTATGAATACACAGTGGAAGTGAAGAACAGATTTAAGGAACTCAATTTGGTGGACAGAGTGCCTGAAGAACTATGGATGGAGGCTCGTAACATTGTACAGGAGGCAGCAACAAAAACCATCCCAAAGAAAAGGAAATGCAAGAAAGCAAAGTGGCTGTCCAACGAGGCCTTACAAAGAGCAGAGAAGAGAAGGGAAACAAAAGGCAAGGGAGATAGGCCTCACCAACAGGGATGGGAACTGTAGTCCGACAAAACTGTGTTTGTGAGTCTGTGGAATCCAGAATCTAAAACAGGGATGAGAAACCCTGCCACGTTCTCGATGACCCCTCCGGAAGGCCCAGAAGGGGATGATGGGAGTTGTGATCCCCAAATTATTATTATTTATCCTCCAAGTTTCCAAGACCCGTCGAGAAACGGAGCGTGGGCTTGGAGAAGCAACGCGACGGAAGTTTCACCATGGAGACCGCGGGATGGAGGCCCGGCTGCGCAACCCTGCATGACTCCAGAGGAGAGAAAAGCTTTCCTCTTCTCTGCTCTCACCCCCAGGAAATGAAATAATTCTGCTGCTCGGGAATCTGATCCCGGGTGCTGATGCGACTGAGTAAATAGCAGGAGGCCAGGCCAAGACGCATCTTGGCCAGATGCTGGGGAGTTGGGGGGGGAAACGACACTTCTTGCCATTTTTCTGTCCCTCCCCTTCTGTCTCCCCAATCGCTTGTTATTTTCAAGCACCCCCCCCCCCTTCTGCCTGACCCTGGTAAGTCGCTGTTTGCAGATGCTAATTAGGAATTAATTAGATCTTGCAGCACAGACACCCCAGTGAGAAGGGGCATCAGCCCCCCGGTGCCCAAGGAACACCCCCTTGCAAAAATGGCGGAAAGCAAGCCAAAAAAAAGGAGAGAGAAAAAAACCCAGAAAAGCTGAAGAAAAACAGATGCCACCCCTCAGAAGCTCGGGAAACGGACAGAAGAACAGCCAGCACGAGTGGAACAAAATGTTTCAGCACGGGGAGCTTCTGTTCAAAATGCCAGCCATGATGCCCTGCTTGGCTGCACTCCACGCCATTCCACATAATGAGCTGGCACCCCACCAGGCGTATGCCATCCAGGTTGGGTTGGGTTTGGAGGGCTTCCCTTCTTGAGGTTTTGTGTAAAACCCCATCTCCCCACTCCAGTCTCCATCTTCAGCTGAAGAGCTGAAATAAACTGTGTTTTTTTGGGGGGGGTTGGGGGTCTCTCAGATTTTTTTCACACTGCTCCCCCCCTACCAACTTCCACCATTTGGCCATAACGGTCAGGGCTTCCTGCGTTTTGAAATTAAAAAAACATCCAGCGCAAGCTGTAATTACAATAATACAGTAGGATCCCCGTATCTGTGGGGGATCGGGTTCGAAGCCCCCCCCTGAGGATGTTGAAAAATGCAGATTATAGCCAACACAATTAAAAGAGCAAATGCTAGATGTACATAGCATGGTCTCTACCTCCCTCTAGTGGCCAGTTGTGGTAAGTTCATCGTTAGAAATCTACATTTTGGGTTTTTTTTTCTTTTAATATTTTTATATTTTTTTCAGACCGTAGATACCGATCCCTCAGATAAGGGAGTCCTGCTGTATATAATGATCATCCTCTCAGAATGGCAGAGCTGGAAGGGACCCTAAGGATCATCGAGTCCGGCTCCTGTGGGGGGAATCGAACTCCGAACCTCTCGCTCAGCTGCCAGAGACCGACAACCCCTGAGCTACCCAGCCGTTCCGTCAGGACTTTTGACACCCGGTGCCTTGCTGGTTAAGGTAGGGATCGTGTGTGAGAGAAAACAGAGGAACGGCAAAGAAGACGTGGGTTCGAGGGTGTGACAGCCGCACTGCTTGAACCGAACCTGCATTCCCGGGACGGCGCAGCTTTTTGCCCAAGGCCACCCAGGCTGGCACTTTTCCCCAAGTGGGGGATTCGAACTCCCAACCTCTGGCTCCATAGCCAGAAACTAAACCATCACTGAACCAGCCAGCCAGCATATCCTACGATTAGCATGGAAAAAACGGCCCATGTCAGATGAAGAGTTCAAAATGTTAACTTTTCAAAGGCCTGGAGGGGACCCCATCATTCCTGAGAGAAGCACCAAGCTTGGAAGACGTTCAAAACAGGATAGCAAAGGATGCTACGTGGCAGAGGACACAGAGTATTGTAATGTTTACGGGTGGATTTAAATAGGTAACCCGAATGGGAAGAGTTTTGTCCGTAGGTCTCCACACACGCGCCTTTTCATTGTCTTCTGTCCCACCTCACTTGTGTTTACTTGGAACATCTAGACTTAGCTCACGGCACATCAAGGACAGCCTTCAAGAAACGAGCCCCTGGTGGGTTCTCCCCGGCTTAAAACTTTCTTAACTCTTCACCAGTTCCTACCTTGTGAGGTGCCCGGACAAATCCAGACAGTGCCGGATTGCTGGTTTTGGAGGGAGGGGGGGCATCTCCATGGGACCCCCCCGTATCTGGTGCAACCATTTCTGAATGACCCGGCTGCAGCTCGGTGTGAAGGATTACGTCCGAGTTGATTATCTCTGAGAAGGACCGACCACACTTCCCAGCTGGCTGGAGTATGGCCGGAGCTGTTTAACGTTCTCCTCTCCGCAGAGAGATGCAATGGGGACACCGGGCTGAGAATCCAATTCTTTCTACCCTAAATACAAAATAAGATGTGCTTTAGGGTAAATTCTCAAACTGAAGCAAAACGGAATTCTCCACCGGGATGAGATTTCTGCATTTCTTGGACTACAGATCCCATAATTCCCCATTCAGGGACTTCAAGTTGACCTATCACACAGCTTCCCAGACACCTACATGTGGCTCACCTGGGAGGCAAGGCCTAAACTGGACGGCTTCTAGGCCGAGCGAGGCTGAGCTTCCTGTTCCTGCCCCAAGGCTAGCTGGGAGCTTGCTTGCTTGCTTTCTTAGCTGGGTAGAACTAGGCCTAGCTAAGCCGGTAAGCCTTCCTGTTTAGGCCTTTTCTCCAGGTGAGCCACACTCAGGTGTCTGGAAGGTGTGTATGAGTGAGCCAGGTAAAACTCCCAGGTAAAACTCCCAGAATGCGGAAAATCCCATCCCGAGGTATCCACAGAGATCTCATTTCTGTGAATACGCCTGGATTCTGAGAAGATTCAGGATTCAGAAACATTCCTTTTTTTTCCCTCCCCTGTTTTTGGACAGCTTATTCCAGAACGCAAGGTGTTGCATTTGTTATCTCCAAGAAGTAACCTTTCCAAGCGTTGGAGACGAACCCGCCGGAATGCAAAGTTCAGACATATTGCAGATTAAATAAGTGAGTTTTTACGTGTTACTGATCTATCAACAGGGAAGTTAATAAGAGTTGCCGTTTATGACTTGTGAACTTTGCTCACGGATTAGAGAGGGATACGGCCTTTGAAATGAAATTTCTCCGGAAGGGATGTTTGGATAAAGCAGTTTGCAGCCGGGACGCGGGCTTTTAAGTGTGGCACAGGCATTGGGCGAAGTGGGGGGGGGGAAAACCCCACAAGATTCCTCCTTTATGTAAGAAAGAGAAATGGCTTTTAATGATGATAATAACATAATAATAACCTTAGAACTGCAGAACTGGTAGAGGCCCTATCCAGCCCCTGTCAAGGAGGCACAGTGGGGGAATCGAACTCCCAACCTCTGGCTTCACAGCCAGAGACCTAAACCATTGTGGTGAAGATGAAGGGTGCAGGAAGTGGGGCTAATACATGTGTAGCAACTCAAGCCGCCCTGTTACTTGAGCTGGGAGAAAAAGCATAGAATCACAAAACCACGGAGCCGGAAGGGGCCTCTGAGGCCATCCAGTCCAACCCCGCTGCTCAAGACAGGGATGCAAATCAAAGCAGAACTGTCCAGTTTTCCATTGAATGCTTCCAGCGTTGGAGTGCTCACCACCCCCTGAGATCCTCGGTTCCATTGTCATACTGCTCTAACAGTTAAGAAGTTTTTTCCTGATCTTCAGCCCAAATCTGGCTTCCTGTAACTTGAGCCCATGGTTGCGTGTCCTGTATTCTGGGAGGGTCGAGGACAGATCCTGCCCCTCGTCTGTAGGACCATCTTTAAAGGATTTGAAAAGTGCTCTCCTCTCTCCCCTCAGTCTTCTTTTCTCAAGGCTAAACAGGCCCAATTATTTCAACCTTTCCTCATAAGGCTTGGTTTCCAGCCCCCTGATCATCATCCTTGTCGCCCTCCTCTGAACTTGTTCCAATTTGTTGTCATCCTTCTTCAACTGTGTGTCCAGAACTGGAACACAAGACTCAAGGTGAGGCTTAACCCTTGCCAAACAGAAGGGGCATCACCATGCCTCCCTGTTACTGCCGTCTGATTTCTGTCTTGCTCTCCTAGGACAGATATACGTTACTGTACTACACATTGTAATACAGCAATGGTGACAGCAGCCACGAAATTAAAAGACGCCTGCTTCTTGGGAGGAAAGCGATGACAAACCTAGACAGCATCTTAAAAAGCAGAGACATCACCTTGCCGACAAAAGTCCGCATAGTCAAAGCTATGGTTTTTCCAGTCCACTGTAAGAGCTGGACCATAAAGAAGACTGACCACCGAAGAATGGATGCTTTTGAATTGTGGTGCTGGAGGAGACTCTTGAGAGTCCCCCGGACTGCAAGGAGAACAAACCTATCCATTTTGAAGGAAATCAACCCGGAGTGCTCACACTGGAAGGGCAGATCCTGAAGCTGAGGCTCCAATCCTTTGGCCATCTCATGAGAAGAGAAGACTCCCTGGAAAAGACCCTGATGTTGGGAAAGTGTGAAGGCAAGAGGAGAAGGGGACGACAGAGGACGGGATGGTTGGACCGTGTCACCGAAGCGACCAACATGAATTTGACCCCAACTCCGGGAGGCAGTGGAAGACAGGAGGGCCTGGCGTGCTCTGGTCCATGGGGTCACGAAGAGTCGGACACGACTAAACGACTAAACAACAACTACGCATTGTGGTAGACCTCTAGGAAAATGGGGGAAAGCAAAGGGGAGCCCATGAGATATTCCAAAACCCACATCTTGGGGCAATTTAATTCATTCGTAACCATGTGCAACCAAGGTGAGTCCAACTTAGGGCAACCCCTTCCAAGGTTTTCTAGGTATAAGGATTTTTTCTCCACTGCTTTGGGGCTTCTCAAACCCCATAATCCTTGGGGCTACAGGGATTTTCACATTTTTGTGGGGATTTCTGAGTTTGATAAAGACATCTGCCCTTCTCAGCCTACAAAACCCGTAACTCAGAAGGTTTTTACCAGCCCCTTCTTCACTGAGCCGTCCAGCTAGTGAGTAGCTCCACGAAGCCAACAAACAAGGAACAAGCAAGCTTTTTGGAGATCACAGATCTCTTCATATCCACCTTAAGTAACCCACAGAGTTGCTGGGAGCTGGAGAAATAGAAACACTGGGTTCTCCCAGCATGCAGGATACGTCAGAATGGGCTCAAGCGACAGGCAGCCAGATTTTGGTGGAATATCAGGAAAACATTCTGAACTGTTCGAGCAGTACGACAACGGAACCCATAACCTTGGGAGGTGGTGAGCGCTTACAGCGCTGTGGAGGCATTAAAGAGAAAATCAGACACCCCATCTGTCGGATCTGTCTTGATTTGGATTCCTGCCTTGAGCAGGGGGTTGGACTTGATGAACTTCAGTGCCCCTTCCAACTCTGTTAATTCTTGGATTCTGATCACAGAATCATGAAGTAGGAAGAGGCCTCGAAGGGCATCAAGTCCAACCCCCTGCTTGATCCAGGAATGCAAATCAAGGACTATCTGCCGGGTGGTTGTCTAATTTCCTCCTGAATGCCTCCAGCGTTGGAGCACTGAACAGACTGATTTCCAAACCCCTAATTCGTCATTACGATGGTTCCACGTACACGATGTTCCCCAGATCAATCTAGGCGAACAGGTTCTCATGAAGCCAGATTGGGAAGACCATCATTCGGCTGCCAATAGGAAGTCCACAGAGCAAGAGGAGACCCGACGGTCAGATCAAGCAACCTCATCTGTTCGTATCCGAGCGGCGCCAACAGGAAACAACGCTCAGTCGAGGGGAACAAAGATGGGGTGGTTGTTTTTTTCTCGCGCTCTACATGGGGCTGCCTTTGGAAAGTGTCAGAAAACTCCAGAGGGTCCGAAATGCCGCGGCCAGATTGTTGACTGGGGCTGGTTACTGGTTACAGGGAACATAGAGATCTGGTGCGTCGGGCGGAGGACACAGGGAAAAAGACAATCTGACAGGTAACGTGGTCCCAAACTGTGAAGGGCTTTATTATGAGCCGGGTGTTAAGATCATCAGGAGAGACCTTTCTCTCCATCCCACCACCTTCACGGGTTCATTTTGTGCGAACTCAAGAGAGGATCTTCCCGGTGGCTGCTCCTTTTAGACTCTGGAACTCCCAGCCACTGGAATTTTAGCAAAACTCAGTAAGATATTTATCTGCTCTAATTCTTATTCTCTGTTAGGTTTCTCTCCTCTGTTTTGGATCCATCTATCTCTCATGCTCCTGCTAGGGCTCCACAACGGCCCTGCGGGATCAGTCAAGCAGGGAGAGGCCGACTGGGCTAAAGCCACACCGTGGCTGAAAGCCTTTTGCAACTTCATGTAAAGTTACACTTGAGGAAGTTCCTGGGGCGAGGGGAGGGTTTACACCTAGGAAGCCTGTGTGTCCGATAGCACAACCAGTTACGCAACGCACCATTTTGCAACGGCTTCAACCAGCTCATGTTATGCAGGCACAGCTATGCAACAGGATCTTGGCCCTTGAGTTTCATGGCAGAGAGAGGACTAATGCCCGGTTGGTTTCTTCCACATTTGGATCTTCCTTTTATTTTCATTCTTTCTCTCCTGTAAAGGGGCAGAAAGAAGACTTCCTAAAGTTACTTCCCAGCGATTCAGCCTTTCTCAATGCAACAACAAAGTAGTTTTGCACTTTACTTGGCTTCTTGCCTCTGGGTGCAAGATAAACAAGGGGTGCTCCCCTTTTTTTCCTCACCAGGGGTCTCAGCCATTTGCCCAAACTCTCCCTGAGCAAAACTACTACTGGTTCCCTTCCATGCACAGAGCAACTACCAAACTACCAGCTGATTATTTAAAAATACAGTAGGACCCCCATATCCACAGGATCAGTATCCACGGTTTAACTTATCTGCAGTCTGAAAATATTAAAAATATATTTTTTTAAACTCTAGAAATATGTATTTGCATGATGTATTAATGAGAACTGGCCACTGGAGGGAGCCAGAGGCTATGCTATGTATTCTTGTTGTTGAAGAATACATAGCATGGTCTCTGCCCTCCCTCTACTGGCCAGTTCTGGTAATACATGGTGCAAATACGTATTTCTAGAGTTTTTCTTTTACCATGCATTATCCGTGGATCCACGGATCTACTGTCCAGCCTAAATCCAACTAGAGTAGACCCTTTGTGGTGAACGCTTGAACCCTAGGTCCACAAGTAAATCCTATTGATTCAATGGTTCTAACGGCTGATTTAGACCAAGCTGGATCATGTCTTTTGATGCTTTTAATCCTCAAAAAGAACGTGGTGGCTGTCATTGTTTTGCAGAATTAGTGCTAAAGCACTACCAATGCAGTTTTGATTAAGAGAGAAAAGAGTTCTCTTATTTTGTCCTTGTCAGCAGAGTCACAAAATTACCTTGCCTGTCAGGGGTTGAGGTCTCTGGCTGCAGAGCCAGCGGTCGGGAGTTCGAATCCCAAATGGGCCTCCTGAGAGAAGAGCCAGCCTGGGTGGCCTTAGGCAAAAGCCGCGCCGTCCCAGGGATCCCCTCCCAGAAGAAGGGAAGGGGGGAACCACTTCTGAGGACTCTTTACCTGGAAAACTCTGACATGGGTTGCCTTAAGCCAGAATGGATTTCGCGATACATGACTATAATTTTTATTGTGGGGCGAGAAGTAATCAATCGGCGGTTCCTCATCATTGGAAACAAAATGAGCAAAAACCGACAGCCGGCACCTCAAAAATGCCGAAATATGCAGAGGTTGGAAAATTGTGGTCGGGTGGCAAGGGGACAGAAGACTTCCCACCGTCGCACGCAGACAGCCAGATTTGTCTTGCGTCTTGGAAACCACCAGGTTTAATTGCTCTCTAAGTTACTGTGATGAAAAGACTAAGACAAGAATATTCTGGTCTCCTCCTCGAGAGCAGTACAGCTTTTCCCCCCTCCCAGGGTGCAATCTTAGCATGGCAGAGCTGGAAGGGACCCTCTAGAGATCATCCACTCCAGCCCTCGACAAGGAGGCCCACGGGGGGAATTCGAACTCCCCCACCTCTCAACCCCGGAGCGCTCCAGCCATTCAGCTTCCTTGTGATTGCCTTTTTTCCGACGTCCTCTTTTACAGAGCGCCGGCGTGCCGGCAAAATAAACCTTTTCCAATCTGCCTGCCATTCCGGCTCTCTCCTCGTCGTAATTAACCCACCACTTTGGTTTAAGCAATATTTTTGGGGGAGGGGAGAGGGGGGATGTAAGCCTCTCTCAGCATGCGAGTTCTCTTATCCACAAGAAACAAACGTATGGTCCTTCCCCCCCCCCCCCCCCGCCGCATCTCAGCACAACGTTCTCCGCCAAGGGGAAACTTCACCATCCGTAGCTTATCACCAAAAAAGCAGCTTTTTCTTTTACTGATTGCTTTTCTCCCCCTCATTTTCCCTCTCCCCCCCCCCCGCCCCCAGCATGGAACGAAGTCTTAAAGAAACTCGTTGGACTGAGCGAGCAGAAATCAAACCACGCAAGACACAATATGAAGCCAAGAAAGGAGGTACGTCTCAGATCTTTGATAGCAAGCGAACTGATCTATCCCTTCAGCCTACGTTCACTCCAGAGTCCACCCCGTAGCGTTCAGTAGGGGCAATTCCCACATATGTATATATATGGGCATGAAATTATACTCTAAATGAGGAAGTACGAACTTGCTTACCCAGAATTTCTGCTTTCCCTAGTGGTTCCAGAGCTTGGGGGGGGGGGGGGGGAGAGAAGGCTTTTTGGACTACAAATCCCATCATCCCATGATCAGATGACCCGTCGCCGTGCTGGCTGGGGATTTTGGGGAGGTGTCGCCTGGGGTTAATTATTTTTTTATTTCTTGCATTTGTATACCGCTCCCCATTACATATATATGCATGATATATATATTATGCATTACGTATATATGCAATAGTGCATAGCGCTATTCTGAGTGGTTAACAATGTAATAATAAAACATCTAGCATAGAATTAAGACGAAAACCGACTCCTAAATCAAATGAAACGGTAACACGTCCGAGACCTGAAAAGAGTTTGCGATCGAAAAAAGGAATTCAAATATATTCACAACAAGCAAAACCATGCCTGGAGTACAGAAGAATAAAGAGGTAGATCTTTGCTTCCCCCCCCCCCCCTCCCTCTTACAGAAGAATGAAAAATCTGAATGAAATTAAAAACGTTTGCCCTTAAGGAATTTCTCTCCCGGCATATTCACAGAACCAGCGCTCATCTCTTATTATTTAATAAAATAATTCATATGCTTCAGAAGGCACGGATCAAAACCTTCCTTGTCCTCAGAATGAAAAAAAAATCTAAATTTGAGTCACGACACACAAAGAATATGTCCAGAGGAGGGAGAAGGAAAAAAGTAAAAAGCAAACTCGGGGTCACCGTTCTAACGGAATGGAAGCAGCTCAGGCGGCCGGTTGGAACAACATTAGCTATACGGCAGCCGGACTCTACACAAGCAGTGGGCTAATCCTGCTCAGAGTTTGCAAAAGTTACTTTTTTGGGGGGGGGATTGGGGTTCCCAGATGCCACCCAGCCAGGATGGGCCGTTCCAGCGTCCAGAAAACGCCGTAGGCTGGAGCTCGGCGTCTTAGCAACTTGGCTACATCAGTTTTTAAAGGGAGGTTCGGAAGACGGAGGCTCCCTGATCGGGTGTGTTTGCTATCTTCATTTTTCTGAAGCTGTCTCCTCCCTTAGCTCCTTTCCTACCCCTCCCCTGTTCCTAATCTGATCAGAGATAATGACCCAGCAGCCTCGATTCTGTTCTGTACTCAAGTCCTGGCTATTCACCTCTCCAGATCACCAATCAGATAGCAGGCAGTCATTTGGTGGATGAAACGGGGGGGGGGGGGGGGGGGACGACGGGGAACTGAGAAAATAAATATATAAACCTGATCCTATTATCTCCTTTCCGGGCACACTCAATTCACTTTGCAGAGATACGGCGCGGCGTGACAAGCGATCCGAGGACTTGCTGAAGCAAAAAACGGCAGCCGAAAGGGACGGCGGCAAAGGTCCGACGGGCCCGCGGTTCAGTACGAACAGAGCTGATGCGCACCACTGTGCGAACAGGACTGTGATGATTTTTGGGTTTCTTCGGGCGCTTCCTTAAGTTCTGCAACACAGTTCTGCAACCAAAAAAACATATACAAAGATTACTTATTAATTTATGTCTTGACGCTGGTCTTTGACTGTATTCATGTAATACTATTTTATTTTTATTTTTTTGTATCTGCTGCCTTTCGCTCTTCCAAGGCGCAAGACAGCTCAAAAACTGTGCTTCAAACCTGGTGCAATGCAGAAACACAATACATCTCAATGTTAAAACCATGACAGTCATGCTGGAGGAAATGTAAGGGCATAAACTACTAATGGTGACTTTTCATTTTTATTTGTCTTCGTTATAGTCTACCTTTCTCCGGACAAAGGGATGACTAGTTAAGGAATTCCCCCCAGCAACCCTGTTCACTTGCCAACTCGTGGGACTGACATGCAAATGGCAACTTGACGTCTAGCACAAATACGCCACTGCACTCTAGCGCTATGGCACTTACGCTGGTGTAACTAAGCAATAGGATTCTGGCCAGTATTAAATTATCAGATTAAAAGAAAGAAACAAGGATTCCAGTTTAGAACCATGTTAAAACCAGCTGACAAAGGTGGGCCCACGAGGAAACGCTACAAAGCAAGGGGGGTGTTTCAAACTTTCAAACTGTGTATGTTAAGGTTTGTGTGGGGGAAACAGATGGGTATTTTTCTGAGTCTAGAAATGAGGAAAATTTAAAAAAAAATCAACAGGCCGATGTGGGAACAAGACAGAATGAGTCTGTGCAGGGGAAAATGGGAACAAAATCAAAACAGACAGAATCATATCATGTTAGGGCCTCATCTCAGCACTGTCATCATCATAGAATGACAGAGCCGGAAGGGACCCCTCAAGATCATCCAGTCCAGCCCCTGTCAAGGAGGCCCAGTGGGGGGATTCGAACTCCCAACCTTGGGCTCCACAGCCAGACACCTATACCCCTGAGCTATCTAGGCCTTCTTCACCTCTGGAATGGCTTCCATGAAAGTGGAACTTGGGTGTAGTGGTTAGGCTACAGAACGGAAAGTCGAAAGACTTGGGTTTGAATCTCCACCGAGCTACGAAACATTCACTTTCTCCCACGGTGTTCTCTCCGTCTGTCCTGCCTCGCAAGGTTGCTGTTCCGAGGTTACGGACGAGAAAATAATCATCAAAGATTTGCACCTGATGTGGGAGGAGCGAAAAGTACCGGAAGCAGAGAGAAAGAAACAAAAAAAAGTCATTTAAAAAACACACGCATCAATTCAACATCTGGAGGGGAAAGCCAACGAGGCCTTTAATGGCAAAGAGAAGTGTCGAGGCGGCATTTTAAGAAAGAAAAACGGTTGCCCCACAGACAGACAAACCGACAAAAGGCTTTTTTTGGCTTCTTGGCTTTAATCGCCGCTAGAGACGAGACAAGTCTCTAGACCGACGTCTTTCGTGCTCTCAGTCAGACAAAAGAGGTTTTTCTTTTTTAATTGAATTCAAAAAGAATTCCTTTCCTGGGCGTTTCTTTATACAGCCGTCGGGTTGAACAATGAACAGAAACTACCACCACCACCACCCCGAACTTTCCTTGCGCTTTCGAGGAAGTGACAGCCGGAGATGCTCTCCAAGAGAGAGAGAGAGAGAGAGAGATTAACCTCTTTTTGTAAGGGCGTCTCTTTGCTTCCCACCTGCCGCCGTGACGGGGACCACCCGTGGACTCCCCGGCAAGCCTGCAGCTTCTCGATGAAGGACAGCCGGGGATGTGCACCAAATCAAACACCCTCAAGAATTCTACGTTGAGAGAGCTCAAGAGAAAAAGCCAGGAAGTGAATGGAAAGCAACTGAGTCCTTCTCCAGGTTTCTCTCTCTCTGTGTGTGTTTGGAAGACCTGATTAAAAAGAGGAGTTAAACACCCTGATTGGGCTTTTCATCTTCTCGCCGAGCCCCCTGGACTGGAACGTTCACTTATCTTCGAGATTCAGCAGCCAAGAGGCCAGGATTCAGCAACCAAAGAAAGCCGAAGGAACGGCCAAGACATCAGAGGTGGGGGACTGCAATCTTGCAGTCTAACCACTGCGTCACAAAGCTCAATAGTACTTTTATTTATAACGTTTTAAGAAATCAATCAAGGCTCTTACCCGTGACTGTTTTTCGGTTTTTTACACTTGGGCCACACGGCGGTCTTCCTTTTTTTGTTAAACCGTCTACACAGTACCTTCTGAATGGAACAGACGTGTCCTTTCGAGAAGTTACGAATTAAAACGTTAGAGCTTTGCACGTGAGCAGAGGAACTCATGACAAGCCGCCGGGTCTTGGGAACAAGCACGGATCCTGGGGGGGGAAAAAGGAAACCGCTTGGATCAGGGATGCTGGGTTTCCATGTCAACTGGGCTGACGTGTGTTTTCAGTTGAACCCTGAATAACTTTTGGAAACGCGGCAGAGTCGAAGGCCTGGCGACGCTCAGAACGGAATGGCTTTTTGGTTTTCGTGTCTCTCTGCGTGTGTTTTTATCACTGATGCTTGCCCAGAAAGATGAATGCCAGAGGGATTTCCTGGGATGCCAATTGAAAAGTAGACGACGCCGCGGAGGAGGGCGAGCGGGGGCCATGTGTGCGCGAAAACCCGTTTCTGTTAAATAAAGCATCGCCTGACAGACTTCTGATTTAATGGCCGCTCTTTAAAAGAGGCTGCAAGGTAGGTGATGACACTCACCAGCTGGCGCGGAGATAGCCAGCGCTCTAGCACTGCGGTGCGTTCGGCGAATAAATAACCACACAACGGGGGCAACGTGTCAAAGCGAGAGTGCTCGTGGCTGGTGAAGAACACTGCCGTGATGGGGTTCCCCACTGGGGGTTTTATTCGCGCCCCCCGTCACACCTGACTTCGGCTTCCCCCCTCCTCTCCATTTCTGCCCAGTCCTAGACCCTTCTGCCTCTGGACAAGTCCGGGCACCGAAAGGCTTCACGCCCCCATTGCCAACCTTTCTCTTCCACCCACCACGTTTTTTTTCCCCTCCTCCTCCTCCTCCTCCTCTGGGCTGTCCATCTGCCCATCTGGTCATCCGTAATGGTTTGCTCCTCGCGCCGCAAGGCCGTTCTCATCCCTGTGCCCTTTCCAGCTTCGTTCAGGCTGGGAAGATTAAAAACCCAGATGTCCGGTGATGACAATAAACAAAGCGATAAATCTGTGCGGCGGACAAGAGCTATTTACCGAGGGGCAATCATCAGAGCCATGAATTGCGGCTCATGTACCTTCCACGCCACCTGCAAACGGAGGGCTGCGTCTCCGCCTCCCGTCCTTGCCGTCCCCCATCCGTTTTGCACCAGTTCTACCCTGCTTGGAAACAGAAGCTCTGGCCATATTTTTAATGAGTCCTCTCATTTCAATCACATTTTTTAAGGACCAGGGATCTCCTGTCAAGAGCGAGAGCAGAGGCCAAGAACAGAGAAAGGCTGAGGGGTCTTGCAAAAAGCTCAAAGCTTTGGTAAAAAAATAACAAACTTTGTCCTGTTGCATTTCTCCCACCATCCCAACGACGCAAAATTTGATGAGATGTGTGCACTGCCCTTCCTCCCGCCTTTCTGTGCTTTTTTTTGCCACGGCCGAAGCGATGGGTTTGTTTTGTTCCAGTGTTCCCTTCCATGGGATGCAGTTTAGCGCTACAGTGTTTTCAAAAGGAAGTACATTTCCCTATCGGAGGCTCACGGTCAGAGGTTTTCAATAAGCTCACAAATGTGAAGATGTTAAAAAGAAAGGTGGCCTGATTCCCCTGGTAGATTTCGGGTAAGCCTAGGGAACTCATGAACCTCCTCAGATGATAATGCCATTGTGTGGTCATCTGTGGTGAATATCTGCGGTGCCTGGTTTCAAACACGACTGTAGCTATCCATGGTGCTGAAGCCCATCTCCAAAACGGATTCTGCAAGTTAGAGGTTTGGGTTAAAATGTTAACAATCTCCAATCAATGACTAAAGCGGATGACACCAACCTCTGAGAGGAGAGTCAGAGTGTCGGGAGAACTGGAGTCACCAGCATCCATGGAGGCGAACGCCCTTCAGTCAGTTATGAGGATGAAAGGAGCTAAGAGTCTTTCAGCAAGAGGAGAGCTACCGGTTTTCCAGCCCAGAGCAGGAAATGTTGGGCAGGACCTGGAAAACCTGAAGTATAAATCTCCAGGACCCATCAAGCCAACTTGGGGGACTTGTCTAGTTGCTAGTGCTCAGCTCTGTCCTACCTCATGGGGTCGTTGTGAAATAAATCAAGGGACACATAAGCTATCTTAAATTTCTTGGAGTAGATGGGGGAGGTCACTCTATTGGAGAAGGCAAGAGATGCCAGTGTAATTAGGATAGATCTAGTTAGACGCAAGAGGACTTCATGTTGGCATTAAACTAGATTTCCAGTGGGACCCTAGACAGCTGAAACATGACATGTACAATAAGGGTTGCTTAGAGATGTTCTTCTCACAATTATTATGCTTTTAAAACCAATTCATTTTAATTAATCAAAGTTTGGCTGGGGTTACAGTACCATCTTTGATCACTAGGTGGCAGACTTCCTTAACTTACCCTAAACAGAAAGCTGGACATTCACGTGGCCTGTAGGCAGCTCCAGGTGGTGCTTCACTTTGCAAGGTCCCTGAACAAATAAAAGACACAGAGAAATCGTTTTGTGGTTGGTAAAGAAAATAAGACAGAAACAAAGACTGAATGAGTATGGAGAGGGGAAAGAAAAACAAGCAAGCAAGACAAGAAAGAGCGGGGGAAGGAAAGAAGATAAAGAACAATGGGGGGGGGGAAGAAAGAGCACCAGGATTAAGGGAACACTGAGGGATTTCTAACCCACGCAAAGCTGCTAAGCATTAAATAAAGCAATAATATTTATGCATTTTATTTACAGCATCTGCAAACTCTGTCATAAAAGGTTCTCATGGGAGTTTACCACATAAGGAAGTCTAACGCTCAAACAACTAAAACAGTAAAACTAAAATATGGAAATAAAGATGTTGTGGTTGGCAACCATCACGGCAGCACTTGCGAGGGAAACGCTGGCAGGTATAGAATCATAGAATCCTAAAATCATGGAATTGGAAGGGGCCTCGAAGGCCATCGAGCCGAACCTTCGGCTCAAGGCAGGAACCCTAGTCAAAACAGATCCGACAGAGGGTGGTCCCGTTTTCTCCTGAAGGCCTCCAGCGATGGAGCGCTCACCACTTCCCGAGGTCATGGGTCCCCTTGTCGTACTGCTCTAACAGTTAGGAAGTTTTTTCCGAGATTCAGCCCACACCTGGCTTCCTGTCGCTTGAGCCCATGGTTGTGTGTCCTGCACTGTGGGATGATCGAGGACAGATCCTGCCCCTCCTCTGTAGGACTACCTTTCAAGTCTTTGAAAAGTGCTCTCCTGTCTCCCCTCCGTCTTCTTTTCTCAAGGCTAAACAGGCCCCGTTCTTTCCATCTTTCCTCCTAGGGCTTGGTTTCCAGTCCCTTGATCATTGTTCCCTTTTCTTGAACAATGTATAGGTACGTACATCACTTCAATATATTATTTTAATAATGGCCTTGTAAGGTTGGCTGGTGTCATCCTTCTTCACAATTTCATTTGGTCTGAATTTTTTAGGAAACCCACTGAATCTGGTAAGATACGTTGAGTATCCGGTTCTGGTAACCGGAAAAAAAATATCAATCGATCAATCAATTAACAGCTTATTCTCAAACCCTCTAATCTGGCCTTCCACCCTAGATACGGTGGAGAATGCTTTCCCATCGCCAAAGGGAGGCAACTGTTGGCCTCGGGCAATGAAACCTCATGGCTCAGTCCTACACCGCTCTCCTTTAACACTTCCTCCTATATCCAGGGATTTAAGGGGAAGTTGAAGTGGAGTGATTCATTCCCCCCCTTCAACCAGAGAGATCAAGGTGGAGGCAGGATTTGCACTTGGTACTCTTGCCAGCTGACCCATCCAGCCTCTTAGATAGGATGCTATGACACCTGATCACGCACTAGTCTGATGCGCAAAACCAAGTGCCTTCGCGATGGGGTCTTGGCAGCAGGTCTCCTCCGTGGGTTTAAATATGGACGAGACAAAAAGAGAAAAGGGAAACCAAAGAACGCTTGGCCTGCCGCCGTTTCTGTCACCCCATCGCATCCGCCGCACGCTTTTCTTTGTACGACACACGGATCTCGGTTTCTTAGCAACCTAAGAGTTGGGCATGGCCCCGCCCGAGTCGTGCAGCGCAGAAGGGCTTTAGCGCTACGCTGAACAGTTCATGGGGGACGCATGTGGGCAAACAGACCAGCCCGTTTTCCATGCGCGGCTCTTCCTCCACTACTCGAAAACACACTTCACGTTCTTCTTCTGCCACGGCCACCTCCTAGCTGTCTTGCTAGATGAATGATTCATAACGTCTAACAACAATTCAGGAGGAAAACGGAGACACTGTTTAGTGAGAGGGCCCAGGAAGAATGACTTAAAAGAGTTCAGACGGTCCTCCTTCTACAGAGGTGTTTCAGGCTGAAGTCCACAGCTCTGTCCAAGATGTAGGATGCGACTTTCTACCTGGTCAACCCAGTCATCCTAGGGTAAGTTAAGGAAGTCATGTCAGACCCAAAGTTGGGGACAAGCCATTAACATTCACATGTTTTTCTCGGAGTTATGTTTTTTAAATGAACCAATTCATTCTAATTAATCAAAGTTTGACTGGGGTTGCAGTGCCATCTTTGATCACTGGGTGGCAGACTTCCTTAACTTGCCCTAAACAGGAAGCTGGAGAGAGAGGCTATTACCATTCACGGGGCCTGTAGGCAGCTCCAGGTGGTGCTTCACTTTGCAGGGCCCCTCAACCGTTGAAAGGCAGAGAAATCGTTCTGTGGTTGGTAAGGAAAACAAGCAGAAGGGGGTGGGCCATCAAGGGTCTAATCGTCCACTCCACTCTCCTACCGTTGCAGATTGCACCAGTTCTGGAAAGAGAGGAAGCAAGACATAAGCTAAGCCCAGCGGCATCTGAGAGCCTGGTTTTAATTTTGCGAAAACTTTGGTGACAATTTCCAGGGGAAACCCACTGCAAGGAGAGGTGGCACCTTGTTTTAGTGCAACACAGGCACTCCTGGAAACTTCCAACAACAGACATGTTGGGTTTTGGGTTGTGTGTGTTTTCAAAAAAGAACAATCATTAGTTGGGGAGGGAATTCCAGACTCTGCCCACCCTCGAGGCTCTAAGGACTAGTGATACATCAAATGATACATTTGAAAGCGCAGTCATGACAAAAGACTCATCGCTATCTCCCAAAAATGAGCTCCCCAAAATTGAAGCAGCTGGATTAGTCCCTATCAACAAATGAGAGCAGGTCTTTTGGAAAGCTAACGGATCTTAATTGTCTGTTCAAGACCAAGCCACCTGTAAAAAGTTTACATTGAGACAGGATGGCTTGAAACGAAACACTGCACCTAAGGAAACCTGTGTCTCTCCCAGCTGCTGTGAAGATTGCCCTACGTTTGGTGGGGGGGACTGCAGAAGGGGGCGGCTGATGGCACCATCGTCCCTGGCACTCAAAAAGTGGTGACGCTTCAATCCGGTGAGCCCTCTCTCCACAACACCATCGTTAACAGCAGAGCAAGAACGGTTTCTCTTGCTGTCGCTCGATCCTCCCTAACCTGGAGGTGCCATAGACGGAATGAGGGGATGTTCTGCATGCCAACCGGTGCGCTTCCTACCCAGTTAGTGTCCCGCCCACTGGTGGGAGGAAAAACCACTATGTTGAGGGAGTAAGAGAAAGAGACACAGAGAGAGAGAAAGAGACGGAGAGCTCAGTGCGTTATCCGGGAGGGGGGGCATTTAAGACGGCCTTTATGAAGTGGGAGGCCCCCCAAATGATTCAGTCTCGTTATCCTGGATGAAAGCCCGTGTCTCCTTCGGAGTAAGCCTCTGCTTCTGAAGCTCTCAGAAATAACCACCAGCGACAACAAGTCAAGGCAGCTCCAACCACCAACCACAGGGCTGGGGCTTCTGCCTCACCGGCCGACCCCCCTGTGCTAGAGTTAAATCAAAGCCTCGGAGGAGTGACCTCGGCAGCGTCCCCAACGGGCGGCCGTCACTGTCATGTACAATCAACCTCACGGTCCAACGCCGCCGAGGAAACGGTTCCCCTGGGTGGCCCCGAAGGAAGAGGCTGCACGTCTCGTGCCTGGAAGTGGCCAGCGGGGGGGTCCATCATTCGGCATTTGTTGCCATGACAAAACCAAGGGGGGGCCCTTTCCGCTCGGCCCTTTCCCGCAGAGGCGATCCTGCCGCCTCATCATCACGCCCCCAGCCACGTCAGCAGGCTTGGCGGGGGGTTCGCACCAGAGCTGTCACCGCCTTTTGACTTCAAGGGGAAATGTTGAACCGAGCCGTTTTCTTTTTTATTATTATTTAAAGGGACTGTGCAGTGGTGTAGCGCTCACTCTTGATCTGCTGGCCACGTGCCGTGAGACTACATTCCCCAAAAAGAGACAAAGCATTCAGAACCATTGCGTAGATCCCGATCAAAAAACCCAGGTCCTACAGTTTCCAACACCAGGGGGAGGGCTTTTGTAAAGCTAATGGATCTTGATCCATCCAAGATGCTTCCTCTTTTTCTTATAACCCTTCTGTTCCTTCTCTCTCCCTCCCTCTTCCTATCATTTCTGGATCTCCAGATGAGTTGATTTAATCAGCTCTTGGCGTAAAGACTCTGGTCTGTTTCTCCTCCCTCTCTCTGTGCTCTAATTTTCATCCCGTCCTTCATACAAGGAGCAGACTGCCACGTGCGTGGTTCAGCTCACAGAAACCCTGTTGTGTAGGCCAGGCAAAAAAAAGAGCCTACAGTCCCACAGCAAACTTCTTGGTTGAGTGGGATTGGAATCTGCAACTCTTAACCCAACATTCTCCCTACCTGCCTGGTTATAATTAGACACTTCTTAGTTAATGAGCAATACAGTAGGACTCCTGTATCTGTGGGATCGGTATCTGCGGTTTCACTTATCTGCAGTCTGAAAATATTAAAAATATTAAAAGAAAAAACCTAGAAATATGTATTTCCCCAATGTATTTATCAGCACTGGCCACTAGAGGGGGCCAGAGACTAACTTCAACAACAAGAGAACATTGCATGGTCTCTGGCTCCCTTTAGTGGCCAGTGCTGGTAATACATATTTTTTCTGTTTTTTTTTTCTTTCTTTTTTTTACCATGCTATGCATAATATTCACTATTATATGCAGTTTTCAGCATCTGCTGGGGGTTTCGAACCCATTCCCTGTGGATATAGGGGTCTTACTGTATTACATTACTGCAATATGGTCTATAAGGAGCAACCTTCATAGAGTCTTCAGGAGCTGGACCTGATGCAGAAAACTAGAGCAAGCTGGCTGGTGGCGGCATCAATTTGCAACATTGGCGTTGACTACCAGTCAGCTTGCGTGCAGAATTCAAAAATCTCATATGTGTATAGAATTAAGCCATGAAATGCAAGTTTACCGTGATGCCTCAAAGGGTGGCCGAAAGGGGAAGTACGAACTCAAATCATCTAGGTGGGTCTCGTGATGAGCCAGGACCGAAAGGTTCTTGGTTTCATCTCAAAATCCATCGGTTTTTAGAAGTCGTTCACCGGGGAACCAACCGACCTGGAAGCACGGAAAGGTCATGGCGTGTTAGCCAAAACTGGGGAGTCGCTCGCCGGCCTCCAATGGGTCATTCCAAACAGCCAGGCAAAATTCGAGTTCCAAAAAGCTGATCCCAGGAAAACAGGTCCGTTTGCCTGAAATGGGGACAAGACAAAAAATAAATAAATAAACCAAATAAATAAATAAACAAAACAAAACAAAAGCACTAGAAGTTTCCTCAGGGCTGGCCTGGTTGCTTACGAGTTACAAGACCCATTTTCCTCGCTCTAACTACCTGTTAATTAAGCCCTGGCTTTTAATTAGCTTCATTATTTCCTCCCTCACTTCATTTCAGCCAAATGGTCCCCCGGCTGCCTTTGAACAACGTTTTCGGGTTTTTCTTTTTTTTAAAGAAAAGATTCAGCCTTTGCACTGCTAGGACGAGTGTCCTTCTTTGACTTTAGACAAAGGAACACCTTGGCGGTGGCCGCCGGACGGCGGTGACCGTTTGCCCACCTGGAAGGAAGGAGGACGGAGAAATCGAGTCCGGATGCCATGCCTAGTGAGGCAAATCCGCTCTGGGTTTTAGCCTGAAATGTTCAGATGTTCTCCATGGTGCTGAACGCGGCCGGCGGCTCAGGATCAGCATCTTGCGTGGCTTCAGTAAAATTCGGGCTACAACCTCAAGCGGATTTATCCTGCCGATATTGGTCGTGGGACTCCTGATAGTAGCAGTCACTAAGCCAGCTACCTTCCCCAGGGAGTATCAAAACAGAAGTCTTCAAAGTCTTTCTTTGGATTTTACCTTAATTTATTTTTATGTTATATGTAAACCGCCCAGAGTAGACACATTCTAGATGGGCGGTATATAAATCTAATAAATAAATAAATAATTTCTGCGGGAAAGTGTGTGCGCAAGAGAAACAGAGGAGAATCGTCTGAAGAGCCAAAAAGATGCAACAGGACCCCTGTATCCACGGGATCAGTATGCACAGGATCACTTATCCACAATCTAAAAATATTAAAAATATATATATAAAAAAAATCCAGAAAAACTATTTTCACACGTATTACCAAAACTGGCCACTAGAGGGAGACAGAGACTATGCTATGAATACTTGTCAGTGAAGAATACATGCATGTGAAAATAATTGTTCTGGGTTTTTCCCCCCTTTTTACCATGCTTATATCTATAGGGTTCACTATTATTCGCATTTTTCAGTATACACAGGAGTCAATCCCCAGAAGATCCATCCAAAGCTTAAAAGTTCATGCAACAATGCAACAAGCTGTCATTGTTCAGCTGTGCGGTTTTTAGCAAAGATACAAGCAACCCATCCGACGCTTGTTGTTATTATTATCTTTCTGGCCAAGATCATCCTCAAATAGGCAAAAACATGCATCTTGCCGTTTTGTAGGCAAGGAAAAAAAATTGTGTGTGTGGGTTCTTGTTCTCAATCGCGTGAAGTAGACAAAGCTTTCTATCCCAACCATGTCCTCTTCTCTAGCACAGTCTCAATAAGGTGGTGATGGGTGTGTTTCTGTGTGTGTGTGTGTGTGCACGCATTATATAGGTACCTCCTCCATCTGCAATTACCGAAATAAAGCAAGAGAACCATGCAGCTATGCAAAAGAGCTGGCACTCTAAAAATTACATGACAGGAAAAGTGACAGCTTTTTATTAGCGTGATAACAGCCAGGAGTTTTAAAATAGAGTAATCGGTGCAACAAAAGCAATTTCCACAATCTCCTCTCTCCCTCCCTTCCCGGCTGCCAAAATGCTCATTCTGAATTGATGCACTTTTAATCAAGAAGCTCATCACACACACACACATACACACAGACACGCACCCCCAACCCCCCCCCAAAAAAAAAAGCCTTTTAATTAACAGAAGTCAGGAGTTATATTGCAATTTGGATGTTTACTTTTCAGGCCCGTTGATGAGAGCGATGGAAAACAAGGTTGGTGTGATGGAACAGCAGGGGCTGTTTGTTGGCAGGGCTGGTCCAGGAGAAAAGGGGTACATACTCCAGGTTTTGGGGTAAAATCCAGATGCTAGACTCAGAGCGGGGAGACCCACTGAATCAACGGGGCTTTAGTGAAGCCAATACATATGTAAATCCCATTGATTTGGTGGATCTGCTGTAGACCTTGAAGGCTATCATTTAAACAGCATCTGGTTTTTATTACAAAGAGCCAGTTTGGTAGTACCCACCAGGATACACGGGCATA
Organism: Intellagama lesueurii; assembly: GCA_037013535.1. Lineage (NCBI taxonomy): Eukaryota > Metazoa > Chordata > Lepidosauria > Squamata > Agamidae > Intellagama > Intellagama lesueurii. The sequence goes on from JBAJHW010000020.1 coordinate 5,398,682, forward strand.
GGGACGCGTGGGAATGATAAACCACTCCTCAAACTTCTCACATACAGTGAAAACCCTATTAAGGTCACCAGTAGTCAGAGGGACTTAATTTGTTGTTGTTTAGTCGTTAAGTCGTGTCCGACTCTTCGTGACCCCATGGACCAGAGCACGCCAGGCCCTCCTGTCTTCCACTGCCTCCCGGAGTTGGGTCAAATTCATGTTGGTCGCTTCGGTGACCCTGTCCATCCATCTCGTCCTCTGTCGTCCCCTTCTCCTCTTGCCTTCACACTTTCCCAACATCAGGGTCTTTTCCAGGGAGTCTTCTCTTCTCATGAGATGGCCAAAGGATTGGAGCCTCCGCTTCAGGATCTGTCCTTCCAGTGAACACTCAGGGTTGATTTCCTTCAAAATGGATAGGTTTGTTCTCTTTGCAGTCCAGGGGACTCTCAAGAGTCTCCTCCAGCACCACAATTCAAAAGCATCAATTCTTCGGCGGTCAGCCTTCTTTAGAGTCCAGCTCTCACTTCCATACATCGCTCCTGGAAAAACCATGGCTTTGACTATGCGGACCTTTGTCGGCAAGGTGATGTCTCTGCTTTTTAAGATGCTGACTAGGTTTGTCATCGCTTTCCTCCCAAGAAGCAGGCGTCTTTTAATTTCGTGACTGCTGTCACCATCTGCAGTGATCTGTCACTGCCTCCATATCTTCCCCTTCTATCTGCCAGGAGGTGATGGGGCCAGTGGCCATGATCTTAGTTTTTTTGATGTTGAGCTTCAGACCATTTTTGGCGCTCTCCTCTTTCACCCTCATTAAGAGGTTCTTTAATTCCTCCTCACTTTCTGCCATCAGAGGGGTATCATCTGTATTAGTATGAATACTCGAATTAAGATTGTGCACAAGTCTCTTGATAAGATATGGGATCTATCCTGATTTGGCTGGGGGTTTGGGCTTTAGGATCTATTCGGATTCAGCCTGGAGAAGTCTGAGCCCCCCGCGGCGCCGTCATGCCAACTATTGGGAGGAGTGCCTGCTCTTCAGAATTCACCACCAAAATGCTGCCAAGGAAGACATTTCAAAATCCAGAGATGCGCTGTCTGAAAAATACCTGCGCCTCCTTCCACTGGGGAGTAGGGGAGGGAGGAGGTTGTTTTGCTAAAAAAATGCAGACAGAATAAAAGTCTCCCCCCCATCCGCCGTCTCGGCACACATGACTCCAAACTGTATTTGATGGCTATGAGGAGGAGGGGAACACCACTCAGAGAGAGAGAGAGAGAGAGACGTTCTGTATTTGAAGCTTCCCCACATAGCCCCGTGTGCATTTAGCTCTGTAAAGCGTTGGTGCTTAATCTAGAAAGCGCGGAGACATTAGCTCTGGCTCATTTGCACGGCGTCTGGAAAAGCACAGAAGCTTTTTTTTTTTAAAAAAAATAAAAAATAAAAAAAACAAGAAAAAGAAAGGGGGAAAAAAATAAATTAAAAGTGGAGCCAGATGGAAGCCTAAAAGCCGTGCTTACAATATTTATTTATTCCTCCTCTTTGGAGTCTGTCTGAGCTTCAAAGGGCACAGGAAGGCTAGGCAGGGGGAAAAATAGAAGTAGATGGATGGAAAGGGGAGGAAAGTGAGGGGTGGGTGAGCAAGAAGCAGTGGCTTTCGGGGGAAAAAAACCACATCAAGAGGGTAGAGGTTCACGACTCCGACGCCAGGAAGAGACGGCGGATCCCTTCTGGGTTGTGGTGCGAACTTCAAAAGAGCTACTGAAGATGCTGAACCTGTCTGGGAGTGGGAGGGAGATGATTCAGCACCTTGCTTAGCTCTGATGGGCTGAAGCTGTTTTTGGGGACCTGCACCTTAGGCAGCTTCCGGAAAGTTCATAGCAAAGCCCGGAGCGGATCCAAACCACGGCATGGGACTCACCAGCCCCCGATGGGCCAGAATCGTTCTTTGACGAGACCTTCCTGGCACCTGATCAGAACAGATGGCCTCACATTCGGTCCATCTTCTCACACTAGGGCAGGCCCACTGAATCAGTGCGGATTTGGACTATTTACTCCTTCGTAGGTTCCTCCGATTCAGCGGGCCTACGTTAGTCGTGACTTACCGTCTTAAAGTAAGGCCCATTGAATTGATGGATCTTATGGAGAGGTGGACTTACCACATCCCCACTGATTCAATGGGCCTACTCTAGTGGCAACGTACTATGCCAAGCAACTGGATTTCAGCCAGCGCAGGACGTACAGTGGCTGGTGGCTGCTTAAAGCCGTGTGCGTTTCCAATCCCGTGGTTTTCTACTAGGGGGACCTGACCTCTCTCGACCCACCGTGATGGCATTGTGAGGCGACACCTGATCAACAACTGGTCTTCATTCCAGGATGGCTGATGGACTGGGATCATTTCGATGACCATGGTGTGTGTGTTTAGAAATAGCTGTAATCAGGTGAAAGAAGGAAACAAAGCAGCTACAGAGGAGGAGAACAGTGGAAACGAGCAAGACATGAAAAGATGGACACAGGGACACAGTAAGGGGAATTTTGAAAGTTCCCTCACCTAACTCCAGGGTTAAAAATAAAAAAGATCACTGTTGAATCTACAGGTGGAAATGAAGAAGCATCCCATCGCGCCCTCCCCTTGCACATTTCCAACTGTACGACGAAGAGCTGGTTTGAGAGAGACAGACAAGAGTTTTCAGGGTAAATAATCGCACCACCACGGCCTGATTCATTTGTATGCACTGCTTGCACCCAGAGCTTTTCTCAGGTGCTCCCGTACATTTGAATCCTACTTCCCAGCAATTGTGCTGTCTATAAAAAGGGGGGAGGGGGGGCAAACCACCAAGCCTAGCATCACAACACCTGATTGTGTTATTTTCGGACACGAGCAGGGGGATTGGAAAGGGCGAGAAAGGCCCGGGTGTTGTTCTCACTTGAGGTCGATGGGGGAGAAGGTGCACCACCCAACGGACTGGAGGAGCAAAGGAGAGACAGCCTGTTGTTACCTCCTGTCACTTTGCCTCTCTTCCCTCCATCATCATCATCACCATCATCTTAGAACTCCAGATTTCATGCACATCAAGGAGAGAATGAAAATGTGATAGCTATTTGGGTTTTTCCAGTGCAAGTCAATAGCAGGACCGGCGATGGTAGCTTACAAATCAGTCTGGAGCCCAGATTGTAATGGGCGGGATCTAAAAGACTGAAACAACCCATTCAGTGCTTCTAATTCTGGAAATCCCGTGCCCAACATAATTCCACCCAGTCTAAATGCCAAGCCAACGGGTCTCACCATGAAAAGATCGTCCTCCATCCCAACAAGCGCCTTGTCGCATGCCCGTTCTCACACCGGTTGTGAGGTGGCTCGCACAACTGATGGCACGACAGGAAGCCTGCTGGAGTGGTGGTATGTGTCATTAATTCATTAATTCAGTCAGTCAGTCAGTTAGTTTACCACTCCCATTAGTGCCAAATTACTACTCTGGGCTGTTTACAATAAAGACACATGGTTCTTCATGGTTGTCTCCATTCATGCTCCATTTCGGCCACACAGCATTGGCTCACAGAATTGAAGCTGATACATTTTGTGATTTTTCAAAAATTTCAACGGCAAGCACCCAATTTTCTGGCAAATTCAAACGCATGACCCCCTCACCGAAATGGACAGAAAGTCTCTCGTCTTTCCCTCTGTGAAAGGGGGCTATTAAAATATACATCCCCATCTGAAGACAAGGTTACGTGGGTTTGTTTCATGGAAAGCTTTGTGGCGGGACAGTCCCCTTTCCCTCCTCTTTGTCGGCAGCAAATCACACCATGTTTCACCGTATGAGGTGTTTTTCCTTCCTATTCTGTGCCTTCTCTCTTTAGCTCTCTCTCTCCCTCCTCCCTCCTTGGAGAAGAAAAGCCGACAAGGCAGTTTTGATGGATGAATGTGGAATGTTATCGGAAAGTGTCTCCGGGGAAGGAAATCACACAGTGTTATTCTCCTTGCTTTCAAACATGGGAAGTGCAGGTCAGGATTTCAACGGAAAGACTGCCAACAAGAAAGAGAGAGGGAGAGAGGAAGAAAGGGAGAACGCAACGAGTAGCCATCCACGGAAGTCTGGCAAATCCGTGCTGGGTTTTATGACGAACTTTAGAGAAGCTATCCGAGTTTCTGAACGCTAAACACTTGGGATAGCGCCTTGGGTAAGACCTGTAAAGTTCAGACTAAAACTGAACTCTCCAGGGTGCTGAAGAGAAGGCAGAAGATTCAGCATAATGGACAGTTTCTGTAAAACTTCATTGTTACTCACTTCCATATATTTTTAAAGAAAGTCTTAAACTCCTTTGTATTTCATTTATAAAGACAGTTGTAAATTAAGTTGCCTTGGTTTTTTTTAAATGAACCCAACAAAATTCGAACTCAGCACCCATCAATGTTGCGTGTTCAAGATTTGATAGGTCTGATACTGATCATGAAGAAAGGCATCTTGCTACTCTCCTACCGAGCAGGTATGTGGGGGAAGTGCAAACCTCTCAAGAAGGTCTAGAGGGATTACTGTTAGTGGCCCATCTATGGATGATTTTGGAAAGATACAAGCAACCCATTCATGGCTACAATATTGGCCAGCTCATACCAAAAGACAATACGTCGTACATTTTCAACATCTAGCCAGGATGATTCTTCTCTTTCTTTGCCTCTTCCCAGGGGCAAAAAATGACCCTCCACCATGCCCAGCTTGAAGAGGGATCTGGTGAACCTCAAGGCTCACCTGCTTTTAACATTTGTCCAGTAAAGGAATTACCCATTCTGGTGTCTGGATTTTGTGCATGGTTTTTGTTGTGAGCACGGGAATTTTAGATCCTCCTGGACACCAGCAAACTGGTGTGACTGGCGCTATAGCAGTGCGACAACATTCCTATTTATTGTCTTAATGCTTGTTGGTTGGGTTTGTCCGATTTGATGGACAGAGGAGGAAGAATGTCAAGTTTTGGCACAAGATGGAGGAAGAAACAAGGAGACTGGTTTCCTAGAAACCCCGTGCCCAAATATGTTCTCGAAGGAACACCGTGTGAACGTCAGTCTGTAATCTTTAGATTAATATCAAGATGTAATACAAAGATGAGGGAGGGAAGTGCTTGTATTAGTCAATGGGGGTAAGCAAATCAGACGACTTCAAACAGCTTGCTCCCAGAGAAACAGATTGTGTATAATTGTGTATAAAAAGGTTGTTTGAGTTTAAATCTACAGAGAATTTAAAAAAATAAATAAATTAAGACCAAGAGGAACAGGTGAAGGGCTTAATCTACAGGAAGGGGGGGCTTCTGTTCTTTCCCCTTTGCTGATCTTGTGGGTTTAAGGTCCGTGAGCTGTCCCTCTTCAAGGCAGAGATAAGCCTTGCTCAAAAGAAAACCATTTTCAGATGCCTACAAGGGGTCTAGAAAAGGTTAATTAACAAGGAATCAATTAATGGCTTCCCTACCTTTTCCTTTTCTCCGTTCGAGGAGGCTGCGAAGATATATGGTATAACAATCACATCGCTGGAAGCAATTTTTCAAGCCACCTGAGGCTACCTACTGCCCCCTGTCTGTTGTCTCGGATTAAAACACGCTCCTCAAAAACGGAAGGACCAAACAAAACGGCCAAGTCCTTTGATTCCAAGAAGAATAAGAATCTTAGAAGGGACCCTCGGGGTCATCCAGTCCAGCCCGTCAAGGAGGCACCGTGAGGGATTCGAACTCCCGACCTCGGGCTCCGCAGCCAGAGACTGTAGGCCTAGATACATGAAGCTAGGTCCCACCCAACCAAAGACATCTACCATTCTGGGCTGTCTCTCAAGACAGTGTTTGAGAGGGTCTTACGGACTTTGACCATGTTGCAAAGGGGCTCATTGGCAACCCAAAGAGCAACGCTTCGCTCAGCAAGTCCAAGGAGAAGCAAAAACACAGTTTTCCCTAGAGATGATTGAACCCATCTACTTGGTCATGGCAGATAAACCATGCTTCCTTTCTCTCACTCCAGAGTAACGGAATCCAAGCAATGGGTTTAAACGACAAGGACGTACATTTCGACAGAGCATAAAGAAGGACCTCCTGACACCAAGGGCTGTTGGGAGCTTTTACAACCTTGCATGCTGCCTGTGGTTTCAATGGTCGGGGGGGGGCTGTCAATCTCTCCAGAACCAATCGTTCCCATCCCACCTCTGAATTCAAAGACAGCCCCGGCTCTCTGCTCAATGTTCCTTTTCCCTCTTGTTAGTCTGTTGAAGTGAGGTTGTCTGCTAGTTTGTTGTTGATCTTTTCACAGCTCTAAGCAATGAAATGTTTTTATTCTTTCTACTATAAATGTCTCTCTTTGAGACCCCACTTCTCCGTCCCACCTCTGCTTTTTTCTTCCCTAAAGTCTGTTGGAAGTCTCTCTTTTTTTTTTTTTGTCTCTGCTGTTGATCTGTTCACAGCTGTAAGTCAAGAAATGGATGTTTAAAATTCTTTCTCCTACAAACTCACAGAGTGAGTTACTGAGACTTAAGTGCCAGTGGATGAGAAAGGGGTGGACTATCTGGGGAACTCGAAGCTATTCCCCTCTGTGAATCTGTGAACTTCTACTGCATAGCAAAGGGGAATTTTACCAAAAATTCAAAACTCTGCAACAATGTCTTCTTTATTGGGAGGCTTTTAAGCAGATGTCAGGTGGCAGGAGTGCTTTAGCTCTGAATTTCCTGCTTCATTGGGGTAGACTATAAGACTCTTGGTGTCTCTTCCTACTCTGCGATTCAATCATTATCCTCTCCTAGGCCAATATTCCAATGAAAACAGATTGTGGAGCAGGATCTGAAATTCCTCCAGGCAACGTTTTCCCCCACCTCACCCCCATTTATTTATGTATTTATGTATTTATTTATTTGGAAGGAGCTGTGAGGAGGGAGGGATTTGAAGGGGAGGAGGCTGATGCCCAAAGACCTCGCTTTGGCTTTTCCATTTTGCCATCAACGCGGCTTTCTCCCCAGCGTCAGAATCAGCTTGCCTGATAGCGCGAGCCTTCGTTATTTATTTTATTCGCAGAGATAATGAGTCTTGCAGCGGGTTAATAAGTGTCAACTGACAGAGAATGGGAAAAGTTGTAAAGATAAATTTGTTGCGTGGAGGGGATTTTTTTTAACCCTTTCTTTGAGGGGGGGGAAGTAGCAGCCTATTTTTGTACACCGTTTGCAAGGCTGGGAGGACAGAAAAAAATAAATAAATGAGAAGTGTGTTTGGTTTCTAAGGAGATGCAAGAGAATGGGGAGAGGAGGGAAACAATCAAATAGGGTCAGTTGAGAGAGAAGGGGGGGGAAAGAGAGCTCTGGGGAAAACTTTTTTCATTTTGCTTCAAGGAATTAGTGATTGGTGCAATCACCATTTTACCGAGTTACGTTTCTAATTGCAGTGTGGGGTTATCATTAGAAGGCATGGGATTTTTGGATTTCTTGGCCTACAAATCCCTTAATTCCTGCCTGACTTACACAGACCTGACATAAACCTCAATGTGGCTCACCTGGGTGGAGCTAGGCCTAGACTGGAAGGCTTTGGGGCCTAGCTAGGCCGAGCTCCACCCAAGCTTCCTGTTCCTGCCCCAGTGCTGGTGAGGAGCTTCCTTCCTGAACAGGAAGCTAGGCAGAGCTAGGCTTCAGAGCCTTCCTCAGTCTTCCAGTTAACAGTAGATGTGGTGGAAGATAGATAGATAGATAGATAGATAGATAGATAGATAGATAGATAGATAGATAGATAGATAGATAGATAGATAGATAGATAGATAGATAGATAGATAGATAGATAAGTTTATAAGATTAAATAGATAGACAGACAGACAGACAGATAGATAAGTTTATAAGATTATAGATAGATAGATAGATAGATAGATAGATAGATAGATAGATAGATAGATAGATAGATAGATAGATAAGTTTATAAGATTAAATAGACAGACAGACAGACAGATAGATAGGAGAAGGAAGGAAGGAATAGATAGATAGATAGACAGACAGACAGACAGACAGATAAGGAAGGAGCTGATAGATAGATAGATAGATAGATAGATAGATAGATAGATAGATAGATAGATAGATATTGCTAACACCCAAACAGTCTCTATATCCTGATTCCCTTGAATGTATTCAGACTCCCAGAAAGTTGCAGCCAAATAGCAAGGCCCGTAAATTCTTATTTTTCTCCTTCCTCCTCCCCTCTCTTTTTCTCATTTCCCCCCCCCCCAAAAAAAAAGTTCCTCTGCACAAAGCAATAAGCTCGATGCAGGATGGGAAGAGAGGGAGGGCAATGGAGGAGGGTGGGGGGACATGAATCAAGTTTTCATCATGCCCCGGCGTCTTCCTCCCCAACACAATGCCGTTGCCTGAATAGAGAATTTCTCTCCCCGGCTTTTCGATGCACAAAACGCATAAGGTTTTCTGAAACGGATTCGGCATCTGACCGAAAACCGGTTGGGTTTCAGCGCTCCCTTTGTTACAACCAGCTCAACAGCAGCTGGGAACGTATTTGTACGTCTTCTTTCCATTTAGAAAAAAAAATAGGAGAAGAAAAGAAGAAGTAAAATAATAATTGAGGCCTTTCTTCGAGACAGCTGGGAACCGTTGTTCTCGGGCCCTGATCCGTGTCCCTCCCCGCCCGCGGAAAGAAGGCGCAGGAGCACTTTTACATTGTTTGTCTGTGTGCCGCCTCGGCTATGGCAGTGCCAGAAACAAACAGACCGGGGGGGGGGGGGGGAGAGATGGCAGAGCCGCACTCAAGGAGCAATTACAATCAAGTTCACCCAGTGGTCGCCAGGGAAGCCCATCAGCCTGGCACCGTTAAAACTGCACTGTTAATTTCCCAACAAATCACAGAGGCAGGCTGCCTGCGAGGCTGGGGATTCAACCCTCCGGACTAGTAGCCACGGACGATGACCACGAACTGCAGAGGGTGAGCGGGACCCTAGTTGATGAGTCAACGCTTGCATCCCTCGCCTCGGGCTAAGTCACACGACTGGCACACAACACGGAATGCAAGCCACGACTTGTCGACTAGCAGCCCTCTGCAGTCATTTTCTACGCCAAGGTGGTTTACTCCTTGTGCAATGAACTAATAGAATTCTGGCCATTCCGTTTTCATGGTACTGTCTTTTTATCTGTTTCATCTATTTTGTTTAAGACAATTGGACTGCCGAATTATTCGTTCATATTGTTAATCCTGTTTATGTTGTACAATGCCCAGAACGACTATTGATTAGGTGGGCGGTGAAGAAGCTCCGTCCGTCCGTCTATCCGTCCGTCCAACAAGGGAAGAAAATAGAACAGAGCAGAATATTGTGCTTTAAAGTGCCACCAGAAAATAATTTTCTTTAGGAAAGAGGCAACTCCTAGAAATATATAGCTGTTGAGTAAATCTCTCCTTCCAGCCACCTGTCCCTCCCCATACACTGCCTCTGTGCGGGGGGGGGGGGGGGGGCAGCCTTAACCAGCCTGGCCACTCTCTGTGACCGGTGAGTTTATGCCTCTCTGAATACTCTATTAAAAAGCAACCCGCCATGTTTTAAACATGTGGGGTTGACGCGATGCTTAGCGAAATCCGCGCAGCCGTTTACACACATGGGCAGATCCAAATCCCCGGAGGCGAAGAGCATCCGCCACGTGCCTCGGTTGCGCCGCGCGCCTGAGCACCCTTATCATCCGAAAGCATCGGCCGGGGAAGTGGGGGGGGGGGAAGAGAAATTACGTACTTGGGCACAGCCCAACGACACCACTTTATCTACATCCCGTTCCCCCCATCCTCTAACAGCATCACGATGCAATGTGGTTCTCTCTGCAAATCTATTTGGAAGCTACTTCGCTTGAGTGTGTGTCCCCCCCCCCCCCCGTCACTTCCCGTCTAATCCTTTAAGAGCTGGGTGTTTATTTATTACTTCCCGGGGTACCCATCCGTGCACACAGAGGCACAGACATTTAAGACCATGGGGAAAAGAAAGGAGAATCTGCCAGAGCCGGGACGGCAAGCTTTATGCAATCTCCTCTCCGCTCCGGCTTTTGGTGGTGGGATATTTGCCAATCAAAGGCTCTTTGGCCGCAGCCTCTCTCAGTTGCCAGCCCTGTTCTTCAGAGGCTACCTGTCCTATGTGGGACCAAGTGGGGCCGCTTTCCTTGTCTAAATTCCACCACGCAGGACCCAAGTTATCCAGTTGTAGCAAAAACGGTCTTCTTCCCCGCCCCCCCCCCCCAAAGAATACCAAATTAATTTCAAGAGGGACTCATCACTCCCTCACTGCTCCAAGTCTGTCCATCTGCATCACGGCGGGGGCTGGCAGGTCCAAGATAATCTGCTCAGCCCGAACTTGATGAGCGCTCTCCGCGGTACTGAATCCAGAAGTTGGATGGCTCTTTTAAAGTACGGAGGAAAACCTGCTCTTCCCTCCCTGCCATCATCAGACCCGCCAGGTCCCATGGCTGATTTTTTAAAAAAAAAACTCCCATAAAAACCACAGCCTCGAGGCTGATGGTTATTTACACGCAAGCTAGCGGGATAACAACCCTAATCTGTTCGATTAAGCAAAGTTTGAATTAAAGCCCCAGACTTTTTATCTCCGTGCATTGTCGAACTTAACAGGAGTTGAGGAGATAAACCTCATTTGAAACTTCTGCTTCCCTGCTGAGCTAATTAACACCCATTTAAGGCTCTTAAACCTTTGATGGGTGTCGCGGTTCCAGCGTGTTGGCAACTGGTGCAACCTGGCTAATAATTCAGCACAAAAGATATGTAGGCCAAAGCCACATGGGCGACGAAGGTGCGCCAACCAGGTGCGGAGCGGATGTCTCCCGCAGTCAGGCAAACGGGGGCAGGAAGAGCGATGGGCTCTACCCAGTTCGGAAGGAAGCAGCGCCTTTCCTTGCTGTTCTTTCTTGCAAAGATAAGATACGGTGTTGGACCGGAAAACCTTGAAATGGAGGTGCTCACCATCAAAATCCCCATAGCTGCCTCCTCCTTAAGGAGAATCCTGAAATGCCAGGAGCTGGTTGGCCCCTCATCCTGAAACTAGTTTTAGCAGGGGGGGTTTCCCCCATAGAATCATAGAGTTGGAAGGGGGGGTCTCTAAGGCCATCAAGTCCAACCTCCTGCTCAAGTCAGGAATCCTGATCCAACCAGATCCGACTGGTGGTTGTCCCATTTTTTTCTTGAAGGCCTCCAGCGTTGCACCACTCACCACTTCTGGATGCGATGGGTTCCGTCGTACTGCTCAAACGGTTAAGAAGTATGACCAAGGAACCAATTTCCTCCAACAAGAGCTGGCCTTTTGTAAGGCTAAGGAATCTTAATTGTCCTTGTGATCTATTGGACTTGCTTTGCACTACATAACCCATATAAGCCCGAGAGAGGAAAGGAGGGAGAGGAGTAGGAGCCAAGGCCTTTTCGGTTGTCAGACCTAGACTCTGGAATCAACTACCTCTGAATACCCACCTGGCCCCCTCACTGATAATATTTTTAAAAACTTCTAAAAACTTGGCTGTTTAGACAGGCATTTCTACCAATGGAAACCCATTGAAATGACCAGCCTTATGCCAACTGCATAACTATTTTAATATATATTTGGTTTAATTCTCGTTTATTTTTATGATGTGCTTTTTATGATGTTTTGAATGAATGAATGAATGAATGAACGAACGAACAATGGCTGAAATCCAGCAGTAAGCTGCAACTGGTAGGCCGGTGGAAGTCACAGAGACGTTGACACACTACACCCCAGTTGATTCAATGGGCCAAGAGGAAAATCGGTCCCCTGCCTTCGGCTATTAAGGACTGTAGCTAAGCTGAAGGGCAGGACGGAAGCCTAGAAGTGTGTGAACCCACTTACTCCCCTCAGAAGACTGAGAGGAGATATGATATCACTTTTCAAAGACTTGAAAGGTTGTCCTACAGAGGAGGGGCAGGATCTGTTCCCTATCATCCCAGAGTGCAGGACACGTCATCATGGACTCAAGCGACAGGAAGCCAGATTTCGGCTGAATATCAGGAAAAACTTCTTAACTGTTAGAGCAGTAGGACAAGGGAACCAACGACCTCGGGAGGTGGTGAGCGCTCCAATGCTGGAAAGCATTCAAGAGAAAATCGGACCATCGTCTTCTCTGATCTGCTTTGGTTTGGATTCCTGCCCTCAGCAGGGAGTTGGACTCAATGGCCTCAGAGGCTCCTTCCGACGCCTTTATTCCATGATTCAACAAACCTCTTTTAATACACATCAGGCTGAGCTCAGAGGGTGATCAGAGCCGTGTCTCTCTGGGGCCAGGGAGCTGTCCACAGTGCTGAAAGTGCTCACACTGCTGTATGGAGTCAGCCCTCCAGAATTTAATATCCGTTAATGGATACCAGCTGAATCGCAGCTCCGAACAAGCTACAAGAGATCATTCCAAAATTTATCTCCACCTTTCAGAGATCCAAATGGCCAGACCACAGTTCCAAACTCAAATGGATGCTTTAGGAATCGGCCGTAATTCTGTTTTGCTTTAATTTCCTCGGGGCCGGGCGCAGTTTCCTTTCCCTCCTTTCTGTTGGTTTCTGTATCTTCACATTTGCCACATACCAGAAAGCCCAGAAGAACATGGGTGCTTGATCCAATCAAAGCTAAACTCTCCGTTGAAGGGGAAACTAATAAAGTGAGGCTACTGTATTTTGGACATGTCGCAAGGAAAGAAGACTCAGCGGAAAGACAATGATGCTAGAAAAAGTAAAAAGCAGCAGGAAAGGAGGGAGACCTAATGTGAGATGGATGGACTTCACTAAAAGAAGCCATCGTCTTGAGTTTGGAAGAGCTGAGCAGGGCTGTTGAGGACACGCTAGAGATCCTTAATTGATAATACATAACAATTGTGTGCCGTCAAGTCAATTCAGACTTATAGTGACCGTTTCCAGGGTTTTCTAGGTAGAGAATACTCAGAAGTGGTTCCCTCTTCCCTTCTTCTGTGACAGTGCAACTTGCCCAAGGCTACACGGGCTGGGTCTTCTGGCCCAATGGAGGATTCGAACTCCCAACCTCTGGCTCCACCTATCCAGGCCTATCCAGGCTAGCTCATTAATTCACAGGGTCATTAAATCATAGGGTCACCCTAACTCAGAAGGAACTCAATGGCACGTAGCAAAACCACCTCCCTTGCCAAGGGAGCTTGCTTACCTCTGCTGGCATCCAAAGACCGACTTCAGAGGTCCCGCGCCCAGGTAAACGCAACAAAAAGTGCAAAATAAATGTGTTGGACGTGAGAACGTGGATCCAAGGAGCCTCTTTGCACTTTTCTCAGACTCATGAAGGAAAACGGCCAGGAGAGCCGGGCGTCGGTGATGCTTCTGGGAAAAACAAAGCACACTGAGAGGCATCCATAGGTTTCACAATGTGTCTGGCTCCAAGCAGGGCAGGGAGAAAACGATGCCCAGGGATGCTTTAGTCAAGCGAGGGAATGCCTTACGTCTGCAGAAGGTTTGCATAACGTAAGGCTAATCGCGGCTAATCGGCAAGATGCGGCTGGATGTGATGCCTGCACAGTCCAAGTCCAGAGTCCAAAGCCTCGGGGCACATGTGAAAGTACGGAGACTTGAACTCGAGGCTTGAGACTCGGGCCCCAAGCCTTGGACTCTGCCCCAAAGGCTTGCCATCATCCCTGCCCGCTGGGCAACGGAGATGCTCCATTCGCTCCTAGAGAAACACCAACTGGATTCTCCCAGTGAGTAAAACATGTAAATTAATGTAAAATATGCAATTAATCCTCCTCCTTCGAGGGAGGAGGAACCAATACGTAAGCACGCTAGTTTTAAAAAAGCCTCCTCTGTGCCATGCTGGCTTCTGGGAGAAAAGAAAAATGGCCCGTTTCTAATTTTGCTGCTGTTCAGGGTTAAGCCCTGATGCATGAGGGTTAAAGAGCGAGCTAATGAACAATTACCTTATTGTGTGACGGGTGGGTGCAGCAAATGGGAGGGGGGCCCCTCAGGAAGCCACATTCTCGCCATCCTGCCTGCTTCAATAACGAACGAAAGAGAATAAAAGAGAGTAGACTAGAAAGGACGAAAGGAGCCACAGGCCACCTCTGCTTTGCCTCCCCATCAACCGCACCTTCTCTGTCAGACGCGGTTTTCATCTCCTGGAGACAACAGAGAGAGAAAGTAAAACCGGGCTGTCCCGGGGCCGGTGGGATATGTCACAAGCATGGCGTTTTCTTCCTGCCGATTAGCTTGCTTGACAGCTGTCCCGAAAGCATGGGAAGGACCAGGGTCTTGCCTGGAGTTCCGAGTCGATCATCATCCACCAGACCAGAAGGGCTTCATACTGCTAGGAGTGAAGTTCTTCCTGGAAACGATGGAGAAGGGATAAATCTCAGGGCAACGAGAGTCGCAGTTCACAGAAAGAGATGAGGATATCAACCTCCTCCTCCTCATAAGCACGTAAAGCTTGGGAGGTTCTGGAAGGAAGGAAGGAAGGAAGGAAGGAAGGAAGGAAGGAAGGAAGGAAGGAAGGAAGGAAGGAAGGAAGGAAGGAAGGAAGAAGGGAGGGAGGAAGGAAGAAGGGAGGGAGGAAGGAAGGAAGGAAGGAAGGAAGGAAGGAGGGAGGGAGGGAGGAAGGAAGGAGGGAGGGAGGAAGGAAGGAAGGAAGGAAGGAAGGAAGGAAGGAAGGAAGGTCCACCATGTCTTGGTTAAACCTATCCATGCTTTAGAGCAGTGGCTCCCAACCTTGAGCCCCCAGAGGTTCTTGGACTACAACTCCCAGAAATCCTGGCCAGCACAGCTGGTGGTGAAGACTTCTGGAAATCGTCATCCAAGTGTGACCTAAGGCTGGGAACAGCCATGGAGACTTGAGTTGCGGGATTCGCTGTCAAGTCGGACTTAAGTCGCACTGGTGACGACTGGACAGAGACTTGACTTGTTCCCCCCCCCCCCAACATGACTCAGACTCAACCCACCCACCCCCTCCTTTTTTTCTGAGGGGGAAAAAAATATCTTTTTTTCAATAGGGACTCGGACTTGGGGCTTGGGACTCAAGGCTCGGAACCCAAGACTTGCCAACGTCCCTGGTTGGGAACCACGGCTTTAGAGTAACAGCGAACGTGAGATGGAGTGCCTTGGGAAGGAAACCCCAGTCCTGAGTTTGCAAGACATGACTGAACGTTTTGGAGGTCAAGGAGCCACAGGGTTGCCCTGAGTCAGCAGCGCCCTGAAAAAGCACCTAAGAACCGCTTTCAGAGGAAGGACGAGCCAAGTGCAGCCTTCCAGATCTGGTTTGACTACAACAGCCAGTTTACTGACGGATGTTGGACCCCTAAAAACATCTGGAAGGAAGCATGTTGCTTCCTCCCCGTGTTTCCGGGCCCCCTGGGGCTATGGGAGTGAACGGACGTCCTCTTCCAAATGGTGTTCTGATTTGATCCGTTGGCCCCTTCACTTGGAAAGGGAGATGATCAGGGTTAGGAACTTCAAAATCCAAACCTCTCTAAAGTGTTCGATTAAAAAGCCCTGGAAAAGAAAGCATTTCATCGGAGGATTTCCTGTGTGCTGCCGATTCTGGACTTCTCCTTTCTGCGTTCCGTTCCTTTCCCGTCTCCCCATCACCCACTTTTTCTGGATGGGCTTGTCATTTCTCTGGCCCTTTTTTTCATCAGGTTAATTGGCTTCCGACACTTTCCTGGAGATGAGGGGAGAGAGAGAGAGAGAGAGAGAGAGAGAGAGACAACCCTGGACCGAAATTCACCTTGGGTTGTCAGCCGAGGCCCTCGCTTAGCAGAACTGCCACGCGTTCCCTGGGAAAAGGCAGGCCGTGCGCAGCTTTTAACCTGTCACACAAGCCGCCGTGATGGGTAAAGGAAGGAAAAAGTGGGAGAGAGGGAGGGAAAAAAGGCCATGGTTGCCAGCTCATTAATTTGTCCCCGTGACGAACCCTTTTGCTCTCCTGGTTGACTCCAGATTGTCAAAACGTCCGTTTTTGAAACTCGTATTTGCATAAGAGGTAAGGCGAAGTAGGAACGGCTGGGGGCAGTTTGACTCACGGCCGCAGGTTACGTTGGCCTGTTTGTTCGCTTCTCTTTCGCCTTTTTTCGGAAGCACTCCGGGGAGGGGGGAGAGTCTGTGGCTCTCCCCTTACCTCTTGGGTCTCACAACCACCCTGTGAGGTAGGTCATGCTGAACAGGAAAAAACAAGAGACTTGAACATAGCCACCAAAAATGGATGAGAATCTGGTTCTCCTAAGCTCCAGTCCAGTGCTATAACCATTGCACCACACTGCCTTTGTACAGTAGCCCTTCATATATTTGAAGTTGCTGTCTGTCCTTAAACATTTCTTCTTCTTCTCCCTAAGCATGTTCTGCTTTTTCATCCGTCTCCAATCGGGCTACGTCACCAGCTCAACATCTTGGTAGTTCTTTTCGGGGCGACTTTGGGTTCACCCCTGGCCTTCTCCAAATGTGTACCCCCAAACCAGCCCCTGTACCCCATAATTTCAAGGGTTTGCCTCTGCTAGGGATATTTCCCCCTCGAACAGCCAGTAAGTTTTGCATTTATAGTAATAATTTTTGAGCCAACTGCATCCTTCCCAACAACTACGACAGCCTTGTTGACTGGCCTGGAAGCATCGAATGGGTTGCTTGTGTCTTTTTCATCCATCAGCCACTCCTCCGGCTCTCGACGAATGCTTCCCAAAGAGCAAAGGTACCGATTTTGTGCAGACACATTTTGCACATACTGTGGAAACCCCACCAGCCCAACAGAAAGTGCTTATGGTTTCACTCTCAGGCTGGAGGGAGGAATTCTACGGGAAATCGCCACTGGCTGTTGTGCCGAGAAATTTAGCAAGATTTCTTCGAATCGCTTTGCCGCTGCTTCTGAAGGAACGTTCATAGTGGGATCAGATGCCTAACTTTACTGGGGTTTTTTTGTCCTTCCTCCTTGCTGCCACCTCCCGTGACACTTCTTATCCATTTAGGAGAAAAAGAGAAAATTACTCCGAGACAAGCTTGTCGGCAGAGATGAGACAAGAGAGATGGCTACATATTTAATTCATGATCTCCTGTCTCTATTTTTGGCCAGCCCATCAGACAGCTTCCTCTGAGTCTCTCTCTCTTTTTTTTCTTCCTCCTCCCATGGAGACTTCCAGAGGTGGGACCGGTAGCTCCTTCGCCACCATCGTGACACACGAGCAAAGGAAGCGAAAGAAGGAAAGGGTTCGGAGGCTACTGGAAATGATGCAAGTTACTGGAAGCGGAATTTCATGAACAGGCCAATAGTCTATCCTGAACAGGAAGGGTTACCGAGAAGGTCCTACTCAGGCTCGAAATTTAGCGGTAAAGAAAAGGAAAATACCATTAGTTCTTATAAGAAGTAAATAGAAACAATATGATGATGATGAGATAGATAGATAGATAAATAGATAGATAGATAGATAACTAAGGAGCTGATAGATAGATAGATAGATAGATAGATAGATAGATAGATAGATAGATAGATAGATAGATAGATAGATAACGAAGGAGCTGATAGATAGATAGATAGATAGATAGATAGATAGATAGATAGATAGATAGATAGATAGATAGATAGATAGATAGATAGATAGATAGATAGATAGATAGATAACTAAGGAGCTGATAGATAGATAGATAGATAGATAGATAGATAGATAGATAGATAGATAGATAGATAGATAGATAGGTAGATAGGTAGATAGATAGATAGATAGATAACGAAGGAGCTGATAGATAGATAGATAGATAACGAAGGAGCTGATAGATAGATAGATAGATAGATAGATAGATAGATAGATAGATAGATAGATAGATAGATAGATAGATAGATAACGAAGGAGCTGATAGATAGATAGATAGATAGATAGATAGATAGATAGATAGATAGATAGATAGATAGATAGATAGATAGATAGATAGATAGATAGATAGATAACGAAGGAGCTGATAGATAGATAGATAATCTTGCTCCCACTTGTCTTTCCTATGTAACCATTTGGTGATATGGAAATCAATTTTTCCCTTCTTCTTGGAAAAGAGTTTGTAGTCCTTCTTCATTAGAGAAGAGTCTTGGTTGCAGAGCCAGAGGTTGGGAGTTCGAATCCCCCACTGGGCCTTCTCAACAGGGGGTGGACTTGATGACCCATAGGGTCATGAAGTGTGTTCCAACTCTGCAGTTCTGAGATTACAGATAATTATAATAGATTATAAAGGCTAGAGGCCTACTCACATACATGGAAGCCAGCTTAAGGGGCTTCAGTAACCAAGTTTAGAGTTCTCTTCCTCCTGCACTATCTCTGAATGGGAGTTTCCACATTCTTTTTAAACAACTGAAAACAAGTTGTCCGGAGTAGTTTCTCCTGCTTCACTGTCATAAGTGCCGCACAAGCCCGTGGCATTCTCTTATGATAAAATATCGAACATCCTCACAAACGTTGCAAAAGTAACAATGGCTCTGGCATGCTTCAGCAGGTTAGCCGCTCTGACTCTCCCGGCTCCGAGGAGCCGTTGGCGTCCGACGCCAGGCTCCCGTTCTGATGGAGTCTTTCAACAAAGCACTCCCAAGCTGCCAAACCCAGCAACCTGAGGGAAGCTACTGTAAAGTTCGGACTCTTTCCCGCAGAGGATTCCCTTTCCTCGCTGACACTGCAGTTCCTATTGATTGGGGCGAGTGGGAAAAGAGGAAGGGAAGGAGAAAGAAACCAAGCTGTCACTGCCAGAATTTGAAAAAGACGGCAACTTTGCTTTCTCTACCACAAACGCAGTTACTTAGAAACCCCACAAAAGGATGAGAGTTGTTTGTGAGACAGAAATATCTCGCTTTTTCTCTTCTGCTCTGGCTCTTCTAGGTCAGCCGGCTTTTTTTCTCCATTTCTTCCTCTCTTTCCTTCCTCCTTCTCCCGCTGTCTCTGCGCTTGCTGTTAACACGACAAGAAAAGGAGGAAACCGTAGGAAAGAGGATTTGTTAGAAAACAGAGGCTACCAATGAGAAAGGGTTGGGCCCGGGAGGGAGGCCATTGACTCGGGCCATGGTGAACTCTTCCTGCTGGCGATTTTATTTCCAAAACGAACAAACCGACAAAACAAGAAACCCCCGGTCTGATTTGGAGAAAAAGTCTGTGCCGAGAGGTGACCGAGTGGCTGAGATCCAGGTGAGAGACTCACCTTGTATCCGTGGCCTGAGTTCTGTGCCTCTATTGTAGCTCTTCTGAGCTTGAGCCGATGGAGAGGCAGAGCAGTCTAGCGGTTACAGCGACAGGGCTGGACAACATCAAGGGACCAACTCCGCCTTGGGCAAGATCCAGGCAGGGGAAGCCATCAGCCGGCGAGGGGGTGCCTTTGAAAAATCTGCCCCTAACGGGAGATGGCGAAATCCTTAAATTTCAGGGGTGCGTCTGATTAATTCTAAGCTTGAATTAGCCACCTTTCCTTCTGCTGCCGAAGAGCCCTGTGGAGGTAGAAACCTGCCCCGCGCATTCCACGCTGGGCAGCTGCTTTTAACACAAATAAATGCACACTCTCTTTCATACCCCCATCTCTCTTCATTTTTAAAAGCGTAATTAGAAAACTGTTCCATTAACATATGTTGATGCGCTGTCTTTGGAAATAATGTTCAGGTGAAGACTTGATTGCTTCTCCAGGGAGCGGTGAACACAGCAGGGGTGGCGGGTGGCGAGGGGAAACAGAAGGGGGAGAACCAACGGTGAGTTTTCCCCGCTTTCCCACTTCCACCAGCTGCTCAGATTCAAGAAGCATCTTGCGCATGGCTGTGTAAAGAGACACACACCCCCTCCACATCCTTCCACCCCTCTTTTTTGGAGAGGGAAACATTTCCAGGAATTTCTTCAGTTAAGCATTATGGGGAGAGCTAAACCTTGGCCAAGAGGGCTTTAAGTCACTCACCATCCATGAGGACTAGAAGTTTGTGGAGGTCCACATTTGGCAGGACTACAAAACCCACAAGTCCCATATGAGTATGAAGGTGAGAATGGGTTATGTACTTTGTTTCGCAGTGAGCAGATCCCAGTAGGGTGGTCTAGATGTCCAAGGTCACGCACGGCCGTCAAACAAACCAGGCAAAGGGGATCCAGAAGCAGAGTCAGGAGGCAGAGCTGAGGTCAAACCATGAAGAGTCCTACCCAAGGAGCTGGGCGGTTCCAGACAGTGGGTGGTACTCAGTGACCCCCCTGAGTACAACCCAAGGAAAAGAGTCCAAGGTCAGCGGGTGGCAAAGGAGGCATTAACAGAAGTATCGTCTCCAAATCCCACGAGGTACGAGTTCCCCTCTATTCAGCACGGGTTAGGCCTCCTCTAGAGTCCTTTGTCCCATTATAGACGCTGCACTTTAAGAAGGATGCCAAGAAACTGGAGCAAGGTCAGAGGAGGGCAACGAGGAGGATCAGAGGACTGGAAACCAAGCCCTAGGAGGAGGAAAGGCTGAAAGAACTGGGCCTGTTTAGCCTTGAGAAAAGAAGACGGAGGGGAGAGAGGAGAGCCCTTTTCAAATACTTGAAAGGCTGTCCTCCAGAGGAGGGGCAGGATGTGTTCTTGATCATCCCAGAGTGCAGGACACGAAATAATGAGCTTAAGTTACAGGGAGTCAGATTTGGGCTGAATATCAGGAAAAACTTTCTTAACTGTTAGAGCAGTACAACAATGGGACACATGACCTGCGGAGGTGGTGAGCGCTCCAACGTTGGAGGCACTTGAAGAGAAAATGGGACCACCGTCTGTCCGATCTGCTTGGAGTTGGACTCCAGCCTTGACCAGAGGGTTGGACTCGATGGCCGACTCAGTTACTCTGCGATGCCGCAAGTCTAAGAAACTCAGCATGTGGCGGAAGTGGAAATGGCAGACCAAGCCCAACGACAGCCCCTCTACTCAACAGCTGGACTGAACCAGGGTTTGTACGGCTGAGCTGCTTCGGCCTCACCGAGAGTCTGGCGGAAAGCCTTTGAGCAGCTGGTCTTGAGAGGAGGAACCTGGCCACGAGGAGACCTCCGAACAAGCAGCTGGGTCGGGACAAAAAAGAAAGGGCTATCTCATTCCTCTAGAGCCTCCCAAGCCAGGGGCAGTCTACCTCCGAATAAAGCAGCTGTTTAAGACAAAAAGAAAGGGAGGGATCTCTCCTTCCCCCTTTCGAAGCTTGCAGCCACCCGAGCTAATCTGGTTGGCCACGGTGGAGGAAAAAAATAGCAACAACCCGAAAACGCAGAAGGAGGCACCGCCCTGGTCCAACCGGGCCATCCTCTTACGTCGTGCGGAAGCGGAGAAAAAGGCCATTTTTTGCAGCACTCCTTCTGGCCTCCAGTCTCGGCGGCGGCCGCCCGATTCTCTCCTTCCCAAAAGTTAACTTTCCTTCCCAGTTGCCGCCGGAAGGCTTTTTTTCCGGTGACCTAATTTCTGCCTCCAAGGGTTAAGCTCTCCCCATGGTACGCCGTGGCCCCTCCGGTACCTCGTAGGCAGACGACGCCATTTAAGTAAATGTTCCTAGCCTCCGGAAACCCTGGTGGTTGCTCCATCTCCTTCGCAGTCGGAGCTGGTTTTTTAGCAGCTCAAACCATATTCCACTAAATTAGAGCGACGCTGATTTAGACAATTACTGGGTCAATCGTGCTTCCAACTCCCAGTTCCACGCTGAGATAACAGCAGCCGGGGTGGGGGTGGGTGGGGGGGGGAGAGAAAACAGGGAGGTGGACAGAGAGATTTTTGCTCACTTATTAGGGGTTAGCTGCAATCGGCAGGGCTGTGATTTTGTCGGGAAAGA
This sequence comes from Intellagama lesueurii, assembly GCA_037013535.1. Classification (NCBI taxonomy): domain Eukaryota; kingdom Metazoa; phylum Chordata; class Lepidosauria; order Squamata; family Agamidae; genus Intellagama; species Intellagama lesueurii. The sequence continues at coordinate 5,420,413 of JBAJHW010000020.1, forward strand.
CAAATAAACTCAGGGAACACAAAAGGCTCTGGAGTTAAAAATGATGCCATGGTTTGGCTGACTTTTTTTTCTGTTTTTTTTTTGTGGAGGGGGGTGGTAAAAGGGATGATGGTTAATAAAGAGCCTTAAGTAACCACCCTCTTCCTGAAAAGCTTTATCTCCCACCGACATGGGCCATCAACGACCTTGCCTTCAAGCAAAAGGCAAGGGGAAAAAGGAGGGTTTGATGTCCGCTGCGGGTTTGGCCCTGAAGCCTGCCTCTTTGTCCCTCACGGTCATCTGGCTGTGGGGGAAAGATCCCCTCCCACGTCCTGCCCTTTCCATGGACATCTCGGAAGTTAGAGGGAAGGCATGAAGATGGGCTTCAAAGGGGACCAGATGGTTTTTGCGGCAGCCCTTCTAACTCCTGGGTTCAACTAATGGGACTGGAAGCGTCTCTCATGGCCACCGAATGATAGAAGCTCCCAACCGGGGGGAGATCCAGCCTCTGGGGACCGCTCGTCTCCACCCTGGAACGGACCTGTAGAAATATCAGCCAAGGAAAACGCATGGCCTTCAAGGTCTGGCGGAAATCTTTTGCAAGGGGTGGTGGTGTATCCACTCCGGGTTTCGATCCAAAATTCTTAGAAGGGATTCAAGGTGTTGAACTGTATCCCTCAAGATACGTTCCACACCTTGGAGAGCTCAGTTTTAAGCTGATGAGTACAGGAGCTGTCCAAGGTCCTGAAATCTACTCCCCAGATGGGTTGAGTACCACAGATGCCACCTGGATTCATTCAGAGAAGGTCTGGCAAGGCAAAGGTGGGTGGGAGCGAGAGGCCGTGACATGGGGGGGGTCTTCCACAAATGGAATTATGGGGCTCCCAGAAGTCATCACTCTCAGCATACCCTCTCCCAGGAGTCCAGCTGTTTCCAGATCTCCGGAGACTTCAAGACGCAGATGCTGCTTTTGCTGAAATCTTCTAAGCCGTCACCTTTTCCGGGGGGGGGGAATGGGCCTCACATCTGTCACGCTCTCTTCATTGTCCAATGCCCCACTGGGGGGGGGGGGCTCCTTCCCTCCTCCTCCTCTCCCATTGTCCACACAGGGATGAAATCTGTACGTAGACGTGCTCAGCAGAAGACGGCACGGTGTCCATATTGTCCTTCAGACCCTTTTTATGTTAATTGGGAACGCAGCCCATGACAGGCATTGGCACCCACACAATGGCACATTTAAGAGAGGGAGAGGGACTCCCGCTTTGACTCAAAAAGAAAGCTCTAGCTGTGGGTGTGATCGTTTGAGTCCAGATGCCAAGAACACACAACAAGGAGCGCCTCGCCCGTCAGGTGGGTTTCAGTCTTGCTGGAAAATGGTTATAATTTAAGATGCCACCCGAACAAGCTCTTCATGATGTGGCTAGCAACCTAATCTTGTGGGCGTTTGTGAGGCCCTGCCTCGACATTGCCCTTTTAGAATTCTTGGACTACACATCCCATAATACTCCATTCTGGGAGTTCTACCAAATTTACAGACACCTAATTGTGTCTCACCTTGGCCTCAACTGGAAGGCTCTGGGGACAAGCTCGGCCTAGCTTCCTGTTCAGAAAGAAATCTCCCAGCCCGCACTGGGGCAGGAACAGGAAGAGTGGCTGGAGCTAGGCCTAGCTAGGCCTCAGAGCCTTCGGGTTGAGGCCTTTCTCCCAGGCGAGCCACGTTTAGGTGTCTGTATGTTGTCTGCCTGTCAGGCAAAACTCCCAGAATGGAGAATGATGGGATTTGTTGACTAGGAAGTCTGAAGACCCCCATCTTTGCTTAACATCCCCCACTGGGCTATGGAACTCACTGGGCAACCTTAAGCCCAGTTGCCACTCCAGTGGTCCTGAGTCTGACATTTATGGGAAGCCTCTGAAGCACTGGACTCAGCCCCCCCAAATAAGTCCAACCCCACAGACTGAAGTTCAGGCTCAAACCCAGAACCCCTCAACAAAATCACAGTCAACAGCCTCCACTGAGATCATTCAAACCACCATCATTATCTGGGCCAGAAGGTGGGATATAAAAATCTAGCAAGCAAACCAGAGTTGATCAGAGTGAGATTAGGTTACAGGAAAAACTCTGTGTTCTCTCACTGTGTGTGTCTCACTGTCTCTTATACACACAACTCCAGGCAAGAGAAAAACACGGTCTGTAGTTATTAAGTCCCCATCTGGTGTCTCTTTGATAGAAGAGGGTGTTTGCGTACTTCTAGCAGAGGGAAAAGCTGTTGTCGCTCCGAGAGATGCCACATTTCGTGTGAGACCCAGGTTGCACCACAAAGAGGCCGAGCAACCCGTAGGAAATTCATTAGCAAATGACTTTTTTTTTTCTTTTCTTTTTTTTAAAGGGAATTACTTGGAACAGTTACCAGATGTGGGCTTCCCACCACCACCTTCCTGAAATAGATTTTTTTCTCTTTTTTTCAAGAAGGGGAAAATAATTAGGGGAAGCCAGCTTGTTGAGAGAGGAACGTCGTATGAATTTTCAACCATTCAAAAATCAAAAACAGACGTTTTTCAAGCAAAAAGTGAAAATCCTTACCTGGAAGACAGCATTAGGCCGAGCTGTTGTCATGTGACCTCACGTCGCCTCCATCTTTTGGTGACCTTATGAAGGAGCAATCTCCAAAATGTGTGGTTCTCAACTGCCCGGCTCATCTCTTGCAAACTCAAGCCTGTGGGTTCCTTGAGGGAGTCAGTCCATCTCACATTAAGTCTTCTTCTTTTCCTGCTGCCTTCCATTTTGCATAGCAATATTGTCCTCATCTCTTTTTCGCTGAGCTAAGCATGGGTCCATTTAGCTCCGGAAGATCTATGATGAGTCCACAACATTTCAGACTTGGGGTCTTTCCCACACTTATCAGGAAATCTGAACCTGATTTGTTTTATTTATTTATTCAAAATATTTTTACCCCACCTTTCTCCTTGAAAAGGACCCAAGGCGGCGTACAACATTGGAAGACAATATTTCAAGTTAAAAGGCAACACCTAAAGCCAAGAACAAGGAGTATAAAGAGGCACCCTGCATCATTAAAGTCAATAATTAAAGCTAGGAACAATATGTGTACAGATATTAAAAAGGAAAAAAAAGTCACTCTTGAGAGGTAGAAAACCGAAAACTGAAAAACACAACAATAATCCATCTAAAAATCACACACAGGTAGCTAGATTACCTTAGACCTTCTGGATATAAATTGGTTGCCATGCTATTGAGCTATGGTCTTAAACAAGCTCCTAACAATGGACGAGGACTCTAGGAACAAGGGATAGGATTTTGAGGGGATTTTTTGTGTGTGGTGGTGGGGGGACTACTGATTCCATAATTCCCCATCTGGAAATTCGCTCACCTGGGAGAAAGGCCTAGCCAGCATGGTTTCTGGAGTACAAACACCATAACTCTCCGTTCTGGGAGTTCCATCTGCCTTTACAGACACCTCAATGTGGCTCGCCTGGGCGACAAGGCCTAACCCTTAAGGCTTTGAGGCCTAGCTCGGCCTAGCTCGGCCCAAGCTTCCATTTCCTGCCCCAGTGCTAGATGGGAGCTTTCTTTCTGAACAGGAAGCTAGGCCTAGCTAGGCCTCAAAGCCTTAAGGGTTAGGCCTTGTCTCCCAGGTGAGTCACGTTTAGGGGTTTGTAAATTGTCTGTCTTGTGACGTAGAACTCCCAGAATGGAGGATTATGGGATTAGTAATTCAAAATAATCTGAAAATCCCAGTCCTCCCGGGAACATAGAATGTTGTCAAGTCAAGTATATGTTTATCTATCTTAAATTGTGTCCACACTAATCAGTAGTCACTTTCCAGGAATTGAAAACAAGAGATGCTCAGGATTTAAGCCCAGAACGTTCTGCAAATTTATAAGTCCACCAATGGTCTACGGATCTCCATAAAAAGAAGCGTGAATCACACTTCCGTTAAGGTGACTCGTATCTCAAAAAAGGATGAGCTTTTTGAGTCCAGCAGGATCTCTTTAACCCGTTCTGGCTCATTTTCATGCCAGCTTTTGTCCAAAAGACATCCCCGCTTCCCATTGTTGATGGAACCAAACATCAAGCCATGACGGCTTCTGGTGGGAAACAGTCCCATTCAATTCTCTCCTATTACGCAGCTGTTTTGGAAGAACCAGCGCCGATGCGGTGCCTTTCCCGCACACCCGGTGCTTCCACTGGGCTGACGCCCAAGCTTCGAGCTCGGTGGCTGTCATTCTCAGCTGCGTTTGGCTTCCTCTGTCTGTTTACCCCAAAACCTCGACGACGTGTTCCTGTTTGGCAGTTGCGAGATAATCCATTATAAGATTACCCAGCGAGCGAGCAGACCCTCTTCTATCAACCCTCTTCACAATTGCTCGGTCTGTTGTGGAAACAGGAACAATCGGCCAAAAGGAGCGGGAGAATTTGTTTGATAACTGCATTCGTCCAAAAAAACCCCCCAAACACAGACCCTGAAAAGATTCGGCACAGCTGTGGCTCCGTCCGACTCTCCGTTCTCTCGTCTCCCTCTCACGGAAAGGGAGGAACAGAGCGATGCTGCGACACTCTTTGTATTTTGCAGCTGGAACAAAACATACTTGCAAACGGCGGGCGCTTTCCCACTGCACCGCCTGCATTTTAAAATTGGGTGTATTCGGTTTGCGCGTTGATTTGCCGTTTTGAAGGGGGACCGTTTCCCTCGGTGCTGGCGTGTTGCGGAATCCTGATAACATACAAATCTCGGTTTTATATCCACCAGGCATCTTTGGATTACAGTAATGGTCGGTGACTCTGGCCAACGAGGGGGAATCCTGCAAGTCCGTTCTGGGTTTTAGTCCGCACTTCCCAAAGTTCTCGAAGATGCTGAACCTGTTTGGGAGATACAGTTTAGCACTCCTTCGTTATGTGTATTTATTCATGCCCCATCTCTGGAGTGAATGAGAGTTCCTATTCTTTTGTCTCTTATAAAACGACCCGTTCCACATTTTTCTTCTCAGAAAGAAAGAAAAAATGGCAGTTCTAATAACGCTGAGTGCTACAGAAACCAAAATGGATAAATTCATCCATCAGGGCCGAAGGTTTGAGTGTTTCAATGTTTATGTATTTATTTTAAAATCTGGCATTGAATCTCTCTGGGCGGCGTTCAACCATGCTATTCCTGAATAAGGGCTACCAACTTTTTACTTTAGAAGGTTCCTCATCTTTAGCATGGCAGATCACTCACACTTGAGTGCCAACAACGAGAGAATTTTATGTCTGTTTTTGGAGAATTTATCCAAATCTGCGGATTCCTTGCTCTCTGCCAGGGCAAGAATGTGGAGATGTTAAAAGGTAGACTATGCTGTTGGCTGGCGACTCTATGAGAAGGGTGGGTAAACGCCGCCCCTCCTCATGTCGCTGGACTACATCCATCATCACTCCCTGTTGACTCAGGCTTATAGGAAGGGCATGACCATCCGTTTTCTACACCGGGGTGATCAAAGAGTCCGAGATCCTGGATAAATCTTGCTGGCCCAAGCTGGCCACTGGTTCCTCCCAAACCGGAAAAGCAACAAAGGACTTCCTGTGCTGATCAGATGGAACCAAAGCCAGGAGGTCCACCTGGCATGATGGGCACAGATTCTCATTTTCCCTCTGACGGCCACCCCATGGCACACCCGGGTACCACCAACTTTACCCCGCTTCGACCAAACCATGTGCTTCGAAGGAGAGCATCTAAGAACGGGCAGGGCTCCCGTTATCTGCCCTCGTTCAGACTTTGTTCACCACCCAGCGACGGTGGCATGATCCATAGGGTCCCTTCTGGCTCTGTGGTTCTAAGATGATGATGATGATGCTCAAAAATGGAAAAGCCTTTGTGATGAACCTTCCTCCTGTGTTGACAAGGAGACTGAGTCTTCTGTCGCAACCAAGGCCAGCTAGCTGGTTCTGGAGTGTGGCACTCTTTCAGCCACCGAAGTTGTGGTGGTTGGCGGCCGCTGCCGACCCCCAGCCTCTTCCCGCCCGAGGCCACCCTCTAGCTCTGCCCAATGGTGGAGCTGGCCCTACGAGGCCCGACTGGCTGGACTCAAAACCCGCGGCTACCTGGCCAGCTGTGCCCAAACACTAAGCACGATGGAGGGAAATCCACCAGTCACCTCCAAAGCTTTCAAAAACCGGGCGGCGGGGTGGGGGGCTTACAAATCAGCCAAAGACGGGAAGATGTAAATCTCTTTTACATCTTTGGCTGATGGCTTTCGGGTGTCTACTCTGAGCTCTTGGCCGGCTGTGTTTTGGGATGATTTTCACGTTTGGGGTTTTGTGTGTGTGTGTGTGAGAGAGAGAGAGATAAAGACGAGTGCCATCAGCTCAGGCAAGTGCCAATCACCAGACGTCAGCCATTCCGTCTCAAACGAAGCGTTGCCGCGTCTGTCAGGTTAAATCCTAACACTCCTCCATCCAGAGGAGGAGTTGGTGTTTTTCTGGCACTGGCCACTTTCACGGCCCCCTCCCGGTGCCGCCTCTTCTACAGCTGCACGCACTGGACATCATCCCACAACATCAGAGCTGGCGTTGAGACCCTCTACGGGGAGTGCGGGATGCGACATGTCCACCTTTTCCGTGATCATTGGAGCACCAGAATTTTTTTTTAAAAGGGATCGAGAACAGATGTTAAAGGAATCAGAATAACTGAGTGGGAAGGGGGCCTCGAAGGCTATCAAGTCCAACCCCCTGTTCAAAGCAGGAATCCAAAACCAAGCCGATCTGACAGACGGTGGTCCCATTTTCCGCTGAATGCCTCCAACGTTGGAGCATCCATCACCTCCTGAGGTTGTTGGTTCCACTGTCATACTGCTCTAACAGTTAAGAAGTTTTTTTCCCCGATATTCAGCCAAAATCTGACTTCTGTCATTTGAACCCATTGTGACATGTCCTGCTTTCTGGGAAGATGGAGGACAGATTCTGCCTCTCCTCTGTAGGACTACCTTTCAAGTCTTTGAAAAGTGCTCTCCTGTCTCCCCTCCGTCTTCTTCTCTCAAGGCTCAACAGGCCCAGTTCTTTCCGTCTTTCCTCCTTCTAGGGCTTGGTTTCCAGCCCCCTGATCATCCTCGTTGCCCTCCTCTGAACTTGCTCCAGTTTGTCATCATCCTTTTTAAAGTGCAGCGTCTATAATGGGACAAAGGACTCAAGAGGAGGCCTTTTGTTGTTGTTTAGTGGTTAAGTCGTGTCCGACTCTTTGTGACCCCATGGACCAGAGCACACCAGGCCCTCCTGTCTTCCACGGCCTCCCGGAGTTGGGTCAAATTCATGTTGGTCGCTTCGGTGACCCTGTCCATCCATCTCGTCCTCTGTCGTCCCCTTCTCCTCTTGCCTTCACACTTTCCCAACATCAGGGTCTTTTCCAGGGAGTCTTCTCTTCTCATGAGATGGCCAAAGGATTGGAGCCTCCGCTTCAGGATCTGTCCTTCCAGTGAGCACTCAGGGTTGATTTCCTTCAGAATGGATAGGTTTGTTCTCCTTGCAGTCCAGGGGACTCTCAAGAGTCTCCTCCAGCACCACAATTCAAAAGCATCCATTCTTCGGCGGTCAGCCTTCTTGATGGTCCAGCTCTCACTTCCATACATCGCTACTGGAAAAACCATCGCTTTGACTATGCGGACCTTGGTCGGCAAGGTGATGTCTCTGCTTTTTAAGATGCTGTCTAGGTTTGTCATAGTTTTCCTCCCCAGAAGCAGGCGTCTTTTAATTTCGTGGCTGCTGTCACCATCTGCAGTGATCATGGAGCCCAAGAAAGTAAAATCTGTCACTGCCTCCATATCTTCCCCTTCTATTTGCCAGGAGGTGATGGGACCAGTGGCCAAGATCTTAGTTTTTTTGATGTTGAGCTTCAGACCATTTTTTGCGCTCTCCTCTTTCACCCTCATTAAGAGGTTCTTTAATTCCTCCTCACTTTCTGCCATCAGAGTGGTATCATCTGCATATCTGAGGCTGTTGATATTTCTTCTGGCAATCTTAATTCCGGCTTGAGGAGGCCTAACCAGCGCCAAACAGAGGGGGACGAACCTCATGGGATTTGGAGGCAAAGAAGTTCAAGATTCCCTATAGAACCTAAGAGGATCAGGAAAGCCATGTTGACTCCGGAAAAAATACATCTTCGAGGCATCCTTACCTTCCCACGGTGGACAGCCAGCCACGGACTGGACTTGAAGGCAACTCCTAACCCGATCTGGCACGTCCCAAATACTCAGACACAGAGATCCGTGCCCCTCTGAATCTGGAGGACCTCCTATCTCAAGCGGTTGGATCTTGGCCTTTGGCTGGTTTTTTGGGGTCCCTTCTTTTGTTCTGAATCTTTGGAGCGACAATTTCCAGGACGGGAGGGGGGACTCCACCCACGAGCCCCCCTAGAGCTTAACGCTGATCAGGAGGGGTCGAGTGTGGCTCACTTTCTCATTTGATGCCAACCATTCAGTCTACCACACTTCTCTGGATCCTTTCCTTACATGGACCACATTTTTAACCTTCCGAACTTATAACTGGGTCTGTTTCTGCACATTTTCGGGCACCCATCTCAGAAGGCACCCTCGTCTTTTCCATTAGCCCCCCTCACTGGCAAACGGCTGTTACCGGGTTTCAGTCCTGGGTCTTTTAATTTGTCTCGCCCGGGCCATTTGGCAAGGGTCGATGAAGGGAGCTCCCCATGTGAAAATACAAGGGCCTGCTCTTCAAACGTCAGGATTTGGCCCTGAAATCCGACAGAACAAGACGCCGCTGACTCTCTGGCAACCCTCGAGGGCTCCGTCCTCCTCCGTGCCTTTATTCAAGCCCCTTTCAGAATGACCCACGTTGTCAGCCATGGTGGGACGTCCAATGCTTCTTTCCTCCAAAACATTCGGGGGGGGGGGGGAATTTCGAGTGTGTTTTGCCAGACTTGTAAGGGTGTTCCCCCCCCCCCCACTCACATGTCTTTGTACAAAAGGGTTCTGTGCAAAATCAAAGAGCATTTGGGTTTGCTGTGTTTTCTTGCATTTTGCTCAGCTGGCTGAGCAAGAAAAGGGATGATCTGTTTTGGAGGGGGGGGTTCTGGGTTTTTTTAAAAAAAGAGGGTTCCTCTCCATGTGTGGAGGCACCCGTTTTCTGTCAAGAGTGAGAAAACCCGGGAGTATTGGTTGCCTGGAAATTGTCGAGGGCAATGGGAAGGATTGACTGTTTTCCAGGGAACACGGCCAAGACTCTGGAATCTTATTACCGGTTTCCAGCTTGACACACTTCCAAAAGATCCGTTTGGGCACCGGTTCAACCCGAGAGAGGAGGGAAATATTTCACTTAGAATGGCCTGTTCATTTGATTTAAAGCAGCTTCTCAAACGCCTGCCTCAGACAATACAGCAGAAAAGAAGGGGAGGGAGGGAGGGAAGGGGAGAAAAAGCCGAAAAAGAGACGGGTTGGTGTCAGCGACCGACGGGGAGAGTAATAAAGAGAAGGACGTGGCATAGCATAGAACCAAATACGTACAGAGAAGCAGGTTACCTCATGAGCAGGTGGAACTCACCACCACCAGATGCTCCAACCTCGACAAAGTTGAATGCCCTTTGTTATAAGAAGGATGTGCATGGTGAATAAAAATTGGGAAGAGAAAGCATTTCGGGAAAGCAGAATTCCAGGAGTTTCCGCCCACAGACCCCCCCCCCCCACCGCCGACTTACAGACACCTGCATTTTTGCTCACCAGGAGCAGGGCCTAATTCTCTGGGGTGGCGTGGTTTGTCTTGGGCTTTGCTTCCTGTTTTTAATAGACAAAAAAATGGGGGGAAGCTGTTAGAGCTTCCTAGGAGTTGCAGTCTCTATGACCTTTACGTTATATAGATGGTGCAAGAGCTGCAACACTTAGGAAATAACATAGCAGCTTCCTTGTTTATGCCTTAACAACAGGAAGTAGGCCCAAATGCAGCCAGGCAGCCTCTGAGAATTAGGCCCTGCTCCAGGTGAGCCAAAATCTAAGCGCCTGTAGGCTCCTGGAATTCTGCTGGGGGAATTCTTGGAGCAAAAAAAGAATGGGGGAGTCCAGAAAATCTGAATGGCCCACCCGAAAGGGCTCGTCTGGCTTAGACATTGGGTTTAGTCCATCACGACCTCTTACTCCACGCTTACATCCTGATCTAATGCGTCTCTGATAAACGGCTCGACTCAAATCTCACTGAACCAGGACGGATGAACCAATTTGCCCTGAATCATCAAATCTGCTAAGATTCTGCACCGTAAATTCAAACGTTGCTGTTGTTTTTCAGAGGGCGGGAGGGAGGAGGAATCAATTAACGGCCTGTGTTGTTGGTTATAAATCAACTATTTACATATTTAATGATTGCACCTTTTAATAAATTCCACCGAGGAGAGCCGAGAGGGCGGATTTCTGAGCTATTCTTACAGTGCTATCCATTATCCTGAAAGCTAGGCAATTACACTAAATCTCGTTTTCTACCATGGCTTTCTTGTCAAGGGGAAATTTCTTCTTCCCTCCTCGCCTGGCTTGGCTTCCCACCTCCTCCTCTGAAGAAAAAAAAAATCAAATCAAATCCTGGAACCCAGCCTCCAACATGACGTTATGAGAATTGCTTAAACAGTATTTTAACTAACCAGGGGGGAAAAAAGAGAAGAAGGGGAAAAAGGCGGGGAAGGGGGGGGACCCATGGCTTTTAATTTGGGCCAAACACAACGATCAATACGCCGTCCTTCAGCTTGGGGGGGGGGGGGGCAACGGCTTCTCTCTCTCTCTCTCTCCCTCCCTCTCTTTCTCCCTCTCTCTCACTGCCAGTCTATAAGGCCCCACAGAAATAATGGCTGTGCTTTTTAAAGACCCATCTGGGACTTTGGGAAAGAATGTCTTTTTATTAGATTAGATCCCTCTGACCCTTTTTCTTCTTCTTTTCTTTTTGGTCGAAAGAGAGAGCGAGCGAAGGCGAGAGTGATGTTTTCCTTTCTATTATGTGCAGACGGTTCTTGATCAATACGTGTCCCTTGTATTTATAGCTACTCTGGCGGTTACAACCTTTTGAATGTAATTTATGGTGACACAAAACCCAATTATTGGGTGGGAGGAGCAAGGAAAGAGACCCTAGCATTCTGGAATGGGTTTCCTCCGAAGCTGATGTTCTTGTTTTAGAATCACCCACCTTAGAGAGAGAGAGAGAGAAGGCCAGAAGGGAAGACTTTAATTTTATAATAGCCGCATCCTTCTGGGAGGCAGAGTTGGGTAAAAGTTAAGTTTGGGCTCAACCTGTTTTGGGGGTTTTCCATAAGGGAAGTAATCCTGCCCGGATGCCTTCAACTAAAAGCTGCGCCAACCATTAAAAGTCTGCAAAAACGGGGACCAACTTTAAAGAATCAAGGAAGAACAGAGTTGGAAGGGGCCCCTGAAGGCCATCCAGTCCAAGCTCAAAGGAGATCTGACAGACGGTGGTCCAATTTTCTCTTGAACACCTGAACACAAACCTCTTGATGGCTATCATCGACTGGGATAAACTCTTCAGAAACCGCCTCTGCGCCCCCCCCCCCCCCCCGGTTGATGTGCAGGAAGTAAAATGGTAGATGGCCAACTTCAAAAACGTACGGGGCCACCACCTTTTCCCTGCTTTATCTCCCCAATATCCCTTCCTCTCTTGCTCTCTGCACAAGGGTTTTTTGATAGAAATCTAAACCAACTACTTTTACGGATGGCTTCTGAAGTAACTCCAAGGGAATAAGGAAGGAACAAGTGTCAGTTTTCCCATTTGGTTCAATGGGAACAAATTCCACTGAAGGTAAAAGGTGAAGGTTCCCCTTGACATTGAGTCCAGTCGTGCCCGACTCTAGGGGGTGGTGCTCATCCCCGTCTCCAAGCCGTAGAGCCAGCGTTTGTCCGAAGATAGTTTCCATGGTCACGTGGCCAACGCGACTAGACACGGAACGCCGTGACCTTCCCACCGAGGTGGTACCTCTTTATCTACTCACATTTTTACATGCTTTCGAACGGCTAGGTTGGCAGGAGCTGGGACAAGCGACGGGAGCTCACTCCGTCGCGTGGATTCGATCTCATGACGGCTGGTCTTCTGACCTTGCAGCACAGAGGCTTCTGCGGTTTAACCCGCAGCGTCACCACGTCCCTAAAATCCCACTGAACCAGTCAACAAATCCCATGGAAACCAACCCCACTCCTATGGAAACACAGGTCCAACTTGGAAGAATTTTTTGTTCTTGCACGAGGGTGAGAAAAAGCAGGCCTTTTCAAATTCGGGGCAGCGTGAGCAAAATAAGGATAGTTTTCAAAAAATTCACACCATTTTGTACAAACACCCCCCACCCCCCCACTTTTGTGATGAAAACCTTGGACGTTCCACTAAAAAGCTTGCATTTAGGGATAAATACTTACGCAAAATTCTACTTTTTGTGTAAAATCCATGGTGTCTTTAAGACAAAATAATTGAACCCAAACACCACTCTTCTGCAAATCCATGGAATTTCAGAACGTTTGGGTTTTGGAACCCAAAAAAAGTTCCAAAACATGCAGAAAAAATGCACATTCTTCTCAGTCATGGGAGGAAGTTTGCAAATTTCTCATTTTCACATACAAAAATGAAGCGCACCGTTGCCTTCCTGCCTCCGTAGCGAGGGGGAGAGAGAGAGAGAGCTGGCCAGCAAGCTCCAAACCGAGTCTTCGGTTCTCACTCTGCCTTTCTCTCACTGGCCGGCCTCCAAAAATTGGATTTTCAATTAATAACTTAGACCTCTGCTGGCTCTCTTCTGAGATAAGACTCTGTTGAAGGTCGAGAGAGAGAGCCAGCAGAGATGGATGGCTGCAGAAAGTCCACCAAAGTGACCAGAGAGGCAAAAGTGGACTGAGAAAAACCTAAGCTTCCAACCTGGAAGGTCAGGAGCTCCCTGAGCTGTAACCTTCTGCCAAGGAAGGTCTTCTCCTCCTCGAGATGGTCTCATCTGCCTTTGAGCGGGAGGGCTCTCCACATGCACGTCGGCGTTTCCTGTGGGCTTACTCAGGAGTAAATCCCACGGGTTTCAAGGGGACATCTCTCCAGGTATTCAATGTTCTCCTCCATTTATTTATTCGTTCTTCAAAACACTCAACTCCCTCCTAAGTGGCATGTTGTGTTAAGTCTTTACAGAAATCTAGTTAAAATGATCTCCGATCTTCACTCGCCAAATTCAGTAAATATGGCTATACCCAGCATTGAGAAGACTAGGGTAGACTTAGCTCTTAAAAGCAACCCCTCTTGGTTTCCTGCTACAGGTTTTATGAACTAACCATCACACCTGGACTCCTGCTATGTTTTTCCCTGGTTCGGCTTCTGTCTTTTTCTGCTCTTACGGTTCTGTATCTTGCTTTCTTCTGGTTCAGAAATAATCCAGTCACCCTTAGAGGAGATGGGATGGAGCTTTCACCTAAGGACAAAGGAGAAGCCCCATAAACTTTGCAGGACCTGATCTGCAAGGGAGACCAGATGGACGGGCATTTTTGCTCAACCTCAGCTGCTAAGGTGAAACTTGGCAAAGAGTTCCTCGAACCAAGTTAGGCCTTGCACCACAGTCTACCTGCTCATCCCCACCTGAGAAGGGGCAGCCCCTTGGTCTACAGGTGAGCATTCATCCATCTTCCTGGAGCATCTCAACCATCAGGAGTCACTGGAAACGTCCTCATCCACAGGATGAATCATACACCGGTTCAAGGCTAATACCTCCCCCAAAAAATTAAAAATGCAGGAGTGTGTTTGAAAACTAAATATATAGCATGAATATCCAGACGACGTCTGGTGGTTGAACGGACTGCGGGTGCCCTCCAGAAATCCCTGAATGGCAAAGGGAAAACGAGAGGATTTAAATGCCGTGAAAACCACTCATTTCTCAGGAAAGCATTAGAAACCAAAGGCGTTTGTACACACTTCCCCTTGTTTTGATAGCTCTCCGCAGATAGCGGCGTTTATGAAATTATTAACAAAGGAGCCCATTTCGTTCTCCCCATTTTTATCCAATTAAGCGATAAGAAGACAAGCCACGAGTGTATGTCTCCGTGTGCGTCTGTACGAGCAAGATTCTTATCCCCTCTGCCGATTACGGGTACAATTGTGCTGATAACGGAACCGGTGTTTTCTCATTCCGTCTCCCCCTTGAGCTGCCGTCTCAGATCATTACTCAATGGGAGCAGGGGGGGAAAGCGGACAAAAAGCCGGAGCGATCTCGGAGGTGCCCTTTAACGCACCGTTTTTCTAAAGAGCGCCACAATGGCGCTGCTGATAACAGGGAGAGTGCAGAGATGAAAAGGGGACAACTCCCAAGAAAGGATGTCATCGGGGTTTAATCTGGGGGGCCAGGAGGAGCCCCTGTGATCTTGTCCTCAATCAGCGGCACCAAGGGAAGGAGGAGCCATAAATGGCAATGGTTGGAGGCGGCGGGGAGGGGGGAAGAGGGTGTTCGTATGTACAAATATATGCACCCAGGTGGGTGAGAAAACAAGCATCAACACACCAAGTCTTTGGGTTGATGTCTCCAGTCCGAGTCTTTGGTCCCAAGTTCGAGTCCAAGTATGAGTCTTCTGGGCTCGAGGTGGGTGTACTATTCAGCCAGAAATGTGTAAGCCCATCCAGCCGAAGTCATAGCTATTGTTGTTACTCCATGAGTCATTTTTCCCCCCGTGGAAACACACAGTAAATGGTCAGGGGACTCAGCTAAGGATCGAACCGGAGCAAGTCGAAAAGGTTACAGCAGAAGCCAAGCTTCGAGTACAGCTCGGGGGGCCAGTGCACATCCCTAACACACAGCTCTCACCTTCCGTATTTTCCTCTCAAAAGAAGCAGGTCAAGCTGAAAGGCCACGACCAGTCTAAGGTCCCCTAAGTTCTGAGTTCCAGGGCTCAGGGGCAACTTGCACTGAGATTGCCCAAATTCAAGTCCAACCCTCGAACCCTTAACTGGTACGCCACCCTTGACCTCAACTCTTAGATGCAGGAGGAAGCTAAATTACCCTGCGTTTGTCTTTTTGGGAGGTGGTCTCCTCGCTGCATAAGACATCTTGCCAAAGGTTAGAGCTTGACCCCATTCCTCTCGCTGCAAATCAGCTGGAAACGTCTGAGAAACCTTCCATACAGGGCTCCAAACCTGACACGGTATCCCCAGTCTAAGGCCCCCTAAGGGTGAGGCTTCACCAGGGTTCAAGACAACAGGGTTTAAAAGACAGAGGCAGGCAGGCCTCTGAGAAAGCCAGCTCCTTCAAAGAGGCGCGGATGTTCCTTTAAAACCGTTCTCGTTTCTTGGCACCACGTCCAGCCAACGGGAATATTTCTCCCTTACGCCGGCACCCTCTCAAGGCGACCCTGGCAGAGTCCAGATTTTATAGCCACTCCTGCCATCAGGTTTGCTGAGGCTGCTTCCCATTTATTTTATTTACAGCGCAAGCCGGTGGGGGGGGGGGGGAGAGAAGGGTCCCTCTCGCCCACCCTGTTTCTTTCTCTTCCAGCCCCAAAGAGCTGAGTCAGCAGGCATTTCCCGTAAAAGGAAAAAAGCCCGTTACAGCCAGAGTTGTCACAGGCCTTCAGAGCTCAGAGCAAGATGGGTAAGGAAACACATTTATATATAAATAAATATATATATATGCTTATATATATAATATATATGCCTCAGCACAACACACATCCCTCTCTGCTTGCAGAGAGGGAAAACAACCCCTATCCGTCTTGGACTCTCGTTTCGATCCAAAGCCGAACCGTATCCATCACTTGATAAATTCCGGCCTTTGATAAATTCCGGCTCCCGGGGCCATCGGCATCGATGGCCTGTTTGTCCCCACCACGTCGGAAAGGCCAGGATAGCGGGGAGGGCTTCGGGGGCTCTCGGAGAGAGAGAGAGAGAGACAGAAAGCTAGGACATTAAACGGCTTCTGAAGGAAACCGACAACTCGCTCTCTGAAATGCGTTACCTTCTAGGTGGGATCACAAAAACTGGTAAAACAGCAAGTCCCCAATGCTTCAGCAACTTCTGTTTACCTCACGGATCATCCTACAGCTGAACTGAATGCTCAGAACGTTCTTTTTTCCCCCTCTTCTTTTTTTTCGGGGGGGGGGAGGGGGGAATGTGATTCCTCCCTTTTTTTCCTCAGACAATCCCCCCCTGCCGTCTCCAGAAAAAAAATAAAAACCAAACCACAGGACGATCTCCAACTACTTTCTAGGATCATGGAGGGTTGGGAGCTGCCAGTTTTGCTTCCTCCCGTGTTCACGGGAGAAAGGAAGCAGGTTTGTCCGGAGGGTGGTGCTTTGCTCCGGTCCTCAGCCAGCCTTGCCAACTCTGGCCGGCAGCGACAGGTTCTCCACATTTTTATGGATGATCCTTCCCCAGGCTCTTCCTTGAGATTCCTGGTGGTCTCTCACCCAATTCATAAGCATCAGATATTAGGATATTTCCCCCCCCTACTACTGCTACCAGAGTTCCGTAGAAGTTCCACCACCTAGAATTCTGGTAGCTTTGGCCAAGAAATCAAAGTTCTCAGTGGAGTTTCAGGATAAAATTCTTCTTCTTTGTTTTGCCAAGACTCTGTCTGCAACAACAGCCATCCAGGCATGGAGCACACGGGTGGAGCGCTCTAATATCCATGGGAGCTGTAAAGCATTACGGGTTGGTAGGTTTTTTTCCCCCGAGAGGCTTCTTCTACAGAGCCCAACGAACAGAGAGACTACCATCCCTTAATGCTTTGCAGGTCCCATGCAGCTTAGAAAGCTCCACCCATATTCTTGTCCTGCAACCCTCCACATGCTGTTGGACTCCATCTCACTTCAGCCTCAGACACGTTCTGCAGTGCTTGGGGACGATGGGAGTTCCAACCCAACAACATCTAGAAGGTGGGCAGGTTCTAGAAACTGGGTACACGATAGAATTTCAGCCTCTCTGTTCGGTCTGCTCCTTAACAGCCTTTCCAAAACAAGTTTCCACCTGTCCCAGTCCCAAAGTTTGCTAGACGGTCTTGCTCTTCTGTCGTTGTCTGTGCCTTCAACTTGTACCTGGATGGATGATGTCCCCAAAAGATTGCGATGTAATCCCTTACATTTCTCTCACGACGAGGCTGAGCGTCTGTGAGTGTGTCTGAGCAAGCCACCTGCCAAGGTATGGATGTGCAAAAGAATCGGAAACCCAGCTCTAATGGGCTCGGTCGTATCCGAAGACCGCCACCCCAAAAGTCCACCAAGTTGCTACCAATCATCCAACGGTACTAATCAATTGACAGCTGCTTTCTGTGTTCATCGTCGAGCCTCCAAGACGAATTCCTCCCCCCCCCCCCCGCGCGTTAAATCAGCCCTCAGTCAAAAGGCACGTAGGCTGTGTGTCAGAGGAGCGCTAAACCGATTGTAAAAACTCATCAGCACAGAACAAAAGATCAAGCCAGAGAAAACAATTACCACCGGATAATGAAACGGACGAGAGTGGTCACAGAGGCCCCAATTTCAGAACAAAGAGCGGGAGGCGGTTTAAATCTGGGTCACGTCGTTCTCTGAGCTCAGGTAAGTTTACAGGACGAATTAGCAGGAGAAAAGGACATCCCAAGGCAGCCGGGCAGAGCGAGCGAGCCTGCTTGGCTTTGATGAATCTCACATCTTTCCTGCTGGAAAACAGGACAGGCCCAGGAAAGGAAGGGCTTCAGCGTGGACGCCGGCCATCTTAGAACGGCCAAGCTGGAAGGGACCCCTCAAGATCATCCAGTCCAGCCCCTCTCAAGGAGGCCCCGTGGGGGAATCGAACTCCCAACCTCGGGCACCGCAGCCAGAGACCCCATAGCTATCCGTAATTCGAAACGTGGGACGAAAAAATCAAGTGCTTCGTGTCTTCCTACCTGTCAAATCCTTGTAACGGGTAGCCAAAGGCAAACTTGCCCACCCTGCATCGATCCAACCCCCTCGTCAAGCTATTCAGACCATCACAGCTTCTAGTGGCGGGTGAGTTCCATACGTTCATAAGTCATGGAAGGGAGAACACCTTCAAAGGATCTTGAATCCACACTGCTATCTAGATACAGTAGATACAGCATGTTCCTATATATCTATCCATATCCAGAGAGAGAGAGAGAGAGAGGGAGAGAGGTAGATAGATAGACAGACAGACAGATCAGATTAGATAGACTGGCCCAAGCTAATACCCACTAAGTTTCATTTCATTTCTATTTGTTTGTTTGTTTGTTTCTTTGTTTATGCTTCTTCTCCACCTTTCCCCCCAAGAACTACTTCTCTTACATACAGCCTCTAAGCCGGGGGGGGGGGGGGGGGGAACCAAGTTGAAAACTGATTGAACAATGGGTCCAGGTCCTAATTCTTGTTCAGCCATGAAGTTTTGGTGGGTTCCATCGGGCCGAGATCCTACGTCTCCCAAATTCCAGGCTGATTCATAACCACGACACCTCTTACCCCCCTTGGGTCAGAAACCTTGAGAATGTTGCAGAGTTTGCAATTCCCTTTTTGCTACAAAGCAGACGTAACAAGACTCACAGAGGAGAATAGCTACAAGTCCCCCCCCGTACTCCACCCTTTTCTCATCAACTGGCACTTACAGTCTCCATAACTCACTCTGAGACATTTCTATGAAAGGGGATTTTTTAAAAAGCAACCATTTCTTGACTTACAGTGGGGAACAGATCCACAGCAGCAGATCACTTTCTAGAGCACACAAGTTTTAATTAAAAATTAAAAAAAAAACACCCTACACGCAAACACAAGTCATTCCATCCAAATGGAAGGTGGCCCAAGACGGAACCCCATTCATAAATCTGATTGTGTAGATCTGCTAATGAATTAAAAGGAACTTCTTTCCCCTTCCACCACCACAAATTCTTCAGAAATACAACCACTGACAGAAAACTAGAACGGCTTACCTGAGCCCCTTCCTCCGTTCCTCGTCATCCTCCCTGGCCTTCAACTTCTCCTCTTCTCCATCACTCGTCTATTGGAGGCTGAACATCATGGCACCTACTTTGGCTTCGGAGACCATGTTGAGATGCATCCAAACAGAACTTCCATCTTTTCCAGTCCGAAGCTTCATCTCCTTTTAGTCTCATGGGGGAAACAATCAACGAGGAAATACTTAAATCAGAACCCCGTTACTTAGTGGCTGAGATCCCTTTACACGCGTGAGAAAGAAATCACATCCGTTGGCTTGGACAACCGGTGAATTCCAGCTGGGTTTTGGGCACTCTTTGTTACATTTATACCCTACTTCTCACCCCGTGCGCTGAAGGCTGTCTTCCTCCTCTACTAATTCCTCACAACAAGCTTGTGAGGTAGGCAGGCTGAGTGTGACCACCACCGTCATTTTAGAACTGCAGAGCTGTTGACGTGGTCATACGACCGCAATGAACTTACTGAAATTGCAATGATGGAAGGGATCCTATGGATCATCCAGCCTGACCCGTCAAGGAGGCACAGATGGGGAATCAAACTCACTACCTCTGGCTCCGCAGCCAGAGACCTCAACCCCTGAGCTCTCCAGCTACTTGGAGCATTAGAATTTCTTAAAAGTAATTTAAAACTACCATTTAGCTAATGATAAGAAACCAGAAGGCAATGGAGAGATGGTGTAGAGGGATACAATAAAGCTCAGAAGACCTGGGTTCAAATCCTTTCTCGGCCATGGAAACTCAATGGAGGGTAGCACTGCCAAAAACCCATCCCTTACATAACTCAGAAATCCTACAAGTATCATCATAAATCAGAATTGACTTAAGGGCACACAATAAACAGAGGCAGTTGCACTGATTGGGGGGGCTAGACTAGATGATCTTCAGGATCCATTTGATGCTCCACTTCTATAGTTACTTCCAAAACTTAGCTGAAAATATAGCCAATGGGTTTGATGGGGTTCCAAATTACAGTAGGACCCCCTTATCCGCGGGATCGGTATCCGCTGACTCACTTATCCAGAATCTGAAAATATTAAAAATATTAGAAGAAAAATCCCCAAAACATAGATTTCTAATGATGAAGTAAACAGAGCTGGCCAGAGACCATGCCATGCTCATTATTCTAATAGCATTTGCTGTCATCTGTGTTTCTCAGCATCCGCGAGGGGGCTTTAAACTGCTCCGCTGTGGGTACGAGGAACCTACTGCACAATGTCAATGAGTTCCTTCCCCTCCCCCCCCGTAAAAAGTTACTTTCTGATCTCTTCAAAAGTTCTGCTGCTGCAAGAGGAGAATCGTTTTCCCACGCCTACCGACCCTGGAAAGCTGTCAAATTTTCAAAAGCTCTTGTATAAATGTCACGGAAGATGGGACTCAAATATTAAACCTCCTTGGCATTTGGAAAGAAATTGCACCGGGTCCCTGGAGTGCAATGGCAGGCAACCGTTGGGGAGGCACAGAGCACGGAAAGGGGCGGGTGGAGGAGGGGGGAGGATTAGAAGGAAGACCACCAGCTTTCCGCTCGTAGGGTCAAATTACACATTACAGAGGGCAATCGTTCCCAAACTGTGTGCCATTGGGCCTCAGGGCGCTGCGAAACCCAGCCAGGGGCACCACGGGACCATCTGATCCTTTCCTCTTCCCTTCTCTCCCGCCTTACTCAAAGTACCGTACCGTACGAGAACGGAGCGCTGGCTTCCAGGTTCTCTGGTGTCCGTGCACGGTGGAGAGCGGAAACCCTAGCCCAGTCTGGCCAAAGGGCTGGGTTTCCTGCCTTCCTGTTTGCAAGGACGCCTTCTCTCTGCTCCCGCCCCTCAAAATGTGGCTTCTCCATTTTACCGGAAGCGGTTTCCCTAAAGAGGCATCAGGTCACAAATGTGTTTCCATCCATTCAGCCACCTGTATAGAGCATAGTCTCTGGTTCCATCTAGTGGCCAGTCCTAGTAATACACCTTGGGAATGTGTATTTCTAGGGGGGGGGTTTCCTCCAAGTGGTGGATAGGTGGAACTGCAGGTACAGATTCTGTGGCTATGGCAGTCCTACTGTATCGGGGAGCCCAGTGGTCAGTAAGTCAAGGGGGGGGGGGCACGAGTCGAAAAAGTTTGGGAACCACTGACATAGCAGGAGGCAAGCTTCGGGGTAATACAGGCTTCCAAAATACGTTTCTTTTGAAAGGACTTATACAAAAAGGATCCAGAGACCATTTGCAAAATTAAACATGCTAAATGCCTGATACATAGGTTGGGAGAGAATCACGCAGTGTGACAAACAGACCTATTTTGCCCCTTGATGGAGCACCTCTTCTAAATATATGCTAAGCACAACATCTAATTTGGGCCTATCTTGCTTTTCGTGGAATCCCAGGTCATTCTCTTTACATCCTTGTTTCATGGTGCAAAACTTCATTCCCCCTCTTCTCTCCCCCTCCTGTGAAAATTTGATATGCTTTTTTTTTTTACTCACTTCATCAAAACACATACATTTTTGTCGTCACTTTCCCATGCATGACTTTTCCAAACTTTGCTCCCCTTGATGGAATTTTCCAAACTTCTTTCTCCCCTCCAACAAGATGCATTTTTAGCCCTGCTTTTTTTTTTTTCTATAAAGAATTCGTGGCTTTGCAGGCCCATTTTCACATTTCCTTTGCTCGCATGTTTCTAAACGTATGAATTTCTGAATTGCTCTGGTGCCGTTCTTGGGAAGTGCAAAACTGGTGTTTCCGTACAGAAATACCAACCGAATGAAGCTGTCCCACCTTCTTCTGGACCTTCAGCCTGTGGATTGTGGTTTTCCTGCCTCCGGGACGCTATTTTTCTTTACATTTTCTTAATAATTCAGCCCTCGCCCAGAAATCCTAGACCAAAATGACCATTAAGGCATTTGTATTCCTTTACGACAACTTCCCACCCCTCGTCTCTGTTCCCCAAGACAGCTTTCCCGTTACATGCAAAAGCCACCAAATTTAGTCCCTCGCTGGCTTTCTGACAGGTTGCAATTAATTACCTCCAGCTTCGTTTGCATAAATCTGCATTTGTCAGTACATGTGAATCAAAGACGACCCAAGAGGCTGGTGAACAGCTGGCTGGACTATCCCTCCTTCTCTCCTCTCTCACGTCCAAATCCACTTAATGAAGTTGTAAAGAAGATAATGTGATTAAAACGACGACCGGAAAGAGCTGCTTGAAAACAGAGCCGTCGGAAACCCAGAGTAAACCAGATCTGTTAGTCTCGGCATGAGATGACTTTCTTAGTCTCCTTTGAAAACAAGCACTTTCTTCAAAGCCCCATGAGGACTAGGATCATCATTTGTTTGTAGAAGATGGTCCTCTTTGTGCAGAACCCATGAGGACTGGAATCTTAACTTATCTTTAGTGGAAAGGGCCTCCTTGATTCAGAGACAAGGAAGGATCAGAATCTTAAATCTTTTTCTTTTTTTCTTGAAGAGGGTCCAGAGATCAAAAATAAAAGCATCCACTTTTGTGTAGGAGGTCCCGATTCACGGTTGAGCATCTCCAGGCAAGGCTGAGGAAAAGGTCATACTTGAACCCAGGATAGTTACATGAAGGCTTGGTGTTTTTTTTCCCCCCAACAGGATGTTCTGGGACTACGGAACCCATCCTGTTTTTTGGGAAAGAAGGGAAATGTGGTCAATAATATCCAAAAGGCAACAGATTGTCTAGTCTGGACAGCCAACACTAGATTTATAAGGGATGTTTTTGAAACAACCCAACTCTTAAACTTTCAGATGCATGCATGGGAGGCCAGTCTATCAATCTTCTTTCCATCTTAATTTTTTTTCTTTAACCGCCTCTTTCAAGGTCCAACTTACAATGTCCGGCTCTGTGTCACACCTTTGTCATTGTTATTATGACTACAAGTGAAATCTGCAACAAAGAAGCTCTCAAGAGTCTCCTCCAGCACCACAATTCAAAAGCATCCATTCTTCGGCGGTCAGCCTTCTTGATGGTCCAGCTCTCACTTCCATACATTGCTACTGGAAAAACCATAGCTTTGACGATGCGGAGCTTTGTTGGCAAGGTGATGTCTCTGCGTTTTAAGATGCTGTCGAGGTTTGTCATCGCTTTCCTCCCAAGAAGCAGGCGTCTTTTAATTTCGTGGCTGCTGTCACCATCTGCAGTGATCATGGAGCAATATATACTCCTTTCTTAACAAGAGCATTCCTTTCCAGTATTCAAGCCGCCCACTGTTGATTGATCCAGCATCATCTGTTCTATTTCCCCCTTCCCAAATATTCTGGTTTAAAAACAAGAACAAAAAACCCAGAAACACCCGGTTCCCATTGAGATTGTTGGCGGATTTGTTCTCTTTCAGGTTTTTAAATTAAAAAAACAACAACACACACACACCCAAAGGGGAAGACTTTACCATCTAACAGCTCAAAGGGTACATGATATTTTGCTTCTTCTTTACTGTGGAAATGTAAGAGGCTTTTTTTTTTTTTAGACAAATCATACCTCCGTTTTGTTTCCATTTTGGGGGTGGGTGGGTTCCTGTCCTTCAGGTGCTCCCCGCCTGAATCTGTGGTTTCTCATTCACAAAAGACAAACCCTAGCAGACAAAACATGACATGGAGCGAAAGAGACAGGTTCTCAATCAAAGAACAGAGGAAGGAAAAAGGGGAGGAAAAACGGCTCTGATCAGCGAAAGGGAAAAAGCAAATAAAATAACCCAAGACGGGGAAAAGAAATATGCAAATAGCTTCCGGAAACGAATAATTCCACAAGGACACGTCACTTGCCGTTACTGTGATCAGCAGAGACCTAATTCTACCTGTAGGAAATCGCACGTCGATGTATTTCATTGACTGAAGAAAAAGCAACTCAAGATTTATGATAAGCCATCAATTTCACCGGTAAAAGTGTCTCCCGGAATTATTTTTTTTCCAAAGCCGTCCCCGTTTCAGAGGCTTAATGGCGAACTTCCCAATCGCCAGAAAATCCTCGCCCCGGCAGCGACAAATGAGTTTCAAGCTCCTCCATTGGAACTTTCTTGAGAAGAAGGTTTGGCCAAAAATTCGCCAAAGCGATGAGGCCGCTTCTTTAAGTAGCAGGTGTTGCCACCTGTTGGAAAATGAGGGTATGGGGATATTTTCCAGAGAGAAAGCTCCCAGGGAGCATTGCAGCAGGAACAGGAAAAGCTTGGACGGAGCTAGGCCTAGTTCAGCCACCTTCCTGGCACGGCCTTTCTCCCAGGCGAGCCACACTGAGGTGTCTGTAAGGGGGTCTGTCTTTCAGGCACACTTCCCATGATGGAGAATCATGGGATTTGTAGTCCAAGGAACCTAAACATCCTATCCCTAGCCAGTTTCCTGTCTGCCAGGAAGGAAGGAAGTCCAGAGGACTCAGGAGAGATAGCTGCAGTGGCTGGTCCTTATTAATTACAGCCAGGGGCAATTCCCTCTCTGTGCCAAACGGTAGAGCTGGGCCGGAAGCAGAAGGATGCTCTCCCACCCCGAGGCAAGAAGGAGGACCAGCAAGACCGTTCAGGACTGCAGAACCTAAGCGCAGAAGAACATGTTTTTTGAGAGAAAGAGGGAGGGAAAAAGAGAGAGAGAGGAGACCGAGAGTATATAAGGGGACACCTTTACAAAAATTGCGGGGAAGGAAAGCCGTCGTTACTGGGTCATCATTGCTTGCTTCTTTCTTTCCTCTTCTTTTCAATCTTCTCCTTCTGGAAATAAATCTGCTTCTTGATCGCAGTGTGCCATAAACCAATGTCCAGATGAGAAGGAAAAGCTTTCACGCAGGAACAATAAATTAATTATCTATTCTTGGATTGTTGAAAGATGGGCTTTTATATGTGTGCGCGCACACACACACAAGAAACAAGCAAAAAAGAGAGAGAATTGCACTGGCAATAGCAGCTGAGCAGCGATGGGTGCCTAAGTCATGGGACGGGGAAAATGGGTTGCATCCGGGCGTCTTCTGGGCTGGGAAAAGTTTGACGCTGAATCTCAGTTTCTGTGGAGCCTCTCGAAGCTGTGGCTGTTCTTCTTCTTCTTCTTATAACGGATTCTTCCTTAATCTGGACAATCCATTAAATCACCCGGTTAATTTAAACCGGTTAAATCCCATCAGGACCGCTTGTAATGCCATAAAACTCTAAACAAAATCCCGACAGCCTTAATGGGCTTTAGCTCGCACAATACAAGGCAATTGGGGATAAAAAGACGCCGTCATTTATTTATTTTCAGTCTGGATATCAAGGTTTCGAGTCCTGGAAGGACCGGCGTTCCGGCGCTGGAGAGCAAAATATCCTGGAGCTTGTAGGGGGAAAAAATGACAAAATATAGTTCCTTACCGAGACATCCCACGTCTCTGCTCTTTGCTTCTTAAAAGTGACTGAAGTTGTTCCCTTTAAAGTTTTTTTTTTAAAATCAGAGCTTCTTCAAACACCACATGGTAGGCTTGAAAACATTCTTGTTCTCAGCAGTTTCCAAAGTCCCAGTGTGCAGAAACCGCTTACCAAAATTTCCCTCTGCATCAGCCAGAAAAAATAAAATAAAATAAAATTGAAAAAAACACCCACGAAAGACGGGGGTTTTCAGATTTTTCTGCACAACAAATACCAAAATCCTCCATTTTGGGGAGTGCTACCTGCCAAACACACCCTCAATGCGGTGCACCTAGGAGAAAAGCTTAAATTGCAAGACTCTTAAGGCAAGCTCTGCCCAGGCTTCCTGCTTCACACAAAAACTCCCAGCTGGCCGTGGGGCAGGAACAGGAAGCTTGGGCGGAGGCTAGGCCTAGCTCGGCTTCAGAGTCTTCCAATCTAGGCCTTTCTCCCAGGTGAGCCACACTGAAGCTTTTGTAAGGAGCCTGAACAGTAGGTAGAACTCCTAGCAGGGCGAATTACAGTATTTATAATCCAGAAAATCCCAAAAATCTTACCCCTACCAGACCTCCAGAAGAATGAAGTCACATTCGGATGTCCCCAATGCAGAGGAACTGAACGTATGAAAACGGAAGACTCTTCTTTTTCCTCCATGCATTGACCCTTAGGGCACGTGATTCCCAACAAGTGTCAAGAGATATTTGTGTTCACAAGGAGGAGCAAGAACACTGGAAAAAAACGGGGTCTCGAGACCCTCCCTTCAAGTGGAAACTTCTCCCATAGACTGGCAATCACCTAACAACCCAAGTGAGAAGAGTCATTCTGCTGGTCCCCTCCACCAGCCATACCCAGATCCACTCACTGGTGGGAGTTGGGAGCGGGAGCTTTTTTATACACCCCACATGCCTGGTGGGAGCCAATGATTGGCCTCCGTGGGTGGAGTCACACTGTGGGCGTTGCCACTCCACCAGGTCTCCTCCAGGGAAGCCCTAGGGTCCGAGTCCCAAATCTGAGTCCGGGTCTTGGGTTCGAATCCCAATTCCTTGGGTTTGAGTCGCCAGCCCCTATCTGGGGAATTCTGAGAGTTGGTCGTCACACCCCTGCTGCCATCGTGGGCCTGTGTGTCCCTCTGCAGCTGCCATAGAGGCCCCCCGTGCACATGCGCCTGAGCGCAGGGCCCTTGCCGAAGACCGTCCTGGGAGGACTCCAGAGCAGGGAGGGCGACTGAGGGAGGGCGTCCCTCCATGTCCTCCCCACCGCCTACCCCAGAAGTATTGCTTTTGGATTTCCGGGAAGGCGGGAGGAAAAGGGAGGGTGCGCGGGCTAGGGAGTCCAAGTCTTTTTCAAGAAAGCTCCGAGTCGAGTGCGAGTCAAGTCCCAGGTGTGACTTCAGTCCGGCTTGACCACAAGTTGTGAGTCTTCATCGCTGGCCTCCTCCTCCTCCTCTTTTTCCTGCACGCCATGGATGGAGCCGTTTGGTGGGGCAAAGACCCGCCATGGCGGATCCACGGCGTCGCCTGCAAGCTTTCCGTCGCACCACCAAGAGCAAAACTCGAACCCAGACCTTGCCGCATCAACCCCACTGAGAAATCTGCTAATTTAGGAAAGGAAACAGCAAGGCGACGGGAGGTGACATCACCTACTGGACAGCCCCAGCCCGACCCAGTTTCTCCGTCTCCGAGGCCCTCTGGTCACATTTTAAGGCCACCGCTGATGGGGCCGGAAAGCTTGTGTTTATTTAACTGCTGACTCGGTAAGCCAGCAGGGAGCTTTTCTCCTTTTCAAAAAATGAATCACGGGGATCCTTCTGGCCAGCGTTTCTTTCTTTCTTTCCTCCCCTCCCGTCTCTCTTCTCCCCCGCCTTTGAAACGATTCATTTGTATGTAAAATCGCATTAGCTGTTATTGGCCCTCTCTGCGGAATTTCTGGGCGTAGGTGAGATCTAAACCTTAAAATGCGATTAATCTTCCATGCACTTGGCCCGTTTCCTCGGGTGCCATTGACCTTCAAAAGGAAGGTTTTTCCCGGCACTTAGATTGCAAGACTCCCTTTGAGTCTGTTGCCAATGTAGGTGGCAACAGGCTCCACAATATGTGTGTTTGTGTGTGTGTGTGTGTATCCGTGCATGCATACTGACTAGGGGGGGAAAAGCCACAAAGAAAGATTTCTGCCATTGTGAGGAAACACATTGAAATGCATTATCCCATTCAAGCTGGCAAAGGCAGAGGAAATAGGTGTGAAGCGCTGGGGTAGCTCAGTGGATTGGAGAGCCTGGCAGCGGAGCCAAGAGGCGAGAGATGGAATCCATGTTCTTGGGAGAAGGGCTGATCAAGATCAGCCAAAGGGAGAAGATGTGGTTGATGGGATGATGTGCCCTTTATCTGAGTGGCCATGATGGGCAAGCTGCATGATGCTCCCAAAGTGGCACCACAAGGAGGGACCGAGAAGCAGTTGCTGAGACCTTTAAACCTACAAAAGCCAGGGC